>JAZGUH010000376.1:0-650124 GCA_037893225.1 Hippasteria phrygiana
TACCTGATTCCGTGGGTTTTCTCCAGAATTATTCTCTGGGGTTTTCCTCCCACGTCTGAAACTGTAACTTCCTTCCTCATCTTCTATCATGGGACCCCCATGCAAATAAGTCGAAAGAGTTTTATAATGTGGGCTATCCTGGTTGAATGCCGAATAATAAATAAATGAATACATAACTAAAAAGGTAAAGCTTCAGTATCATAGCTGATTTGTGCGTAAAATTGGAAGATTTGTTTTCATTTCCTGATGTCAAAAAAGTGTTTTACCCACTCAGTAAATAAATTTAGCGTTTGAACTGCTACAATGATTCAAACTTCTCTTTTGAACTGATGTACGTACCTAAACAATAAGTGAGTGCATTGATTGACATCATGCAACAGCGCCCTCACATGTAGGAAATAGTTTGAACATTTCGAGTCTTTTGAATAGAGAAAAAGAATCCTTAATCCTTATTTAAAGTCCAAAAGGTAATCCTTTATGCTCACACGTTTCAAAAGCACTGATATTTGCGCAAGATATCTTTGAGAACAATTTTCATTTCGTATGCGCCATTTGGCTAAAAATCATTGACGAATATACTTTCGGAAAAGTCGGACCGTTGAAACCGGATAGAACGCGTAGTTTTTCGTCAGTGATTTTCGGACAAGCGGCGCATTTTCAGGGAATTCTACCTTTTAACGATTTTTCCAACCGTAACAAATTCAGAACAAACACGTTTTCTGCCTCCGAGGTAATATGTTCCTTTAACAAGTGTCGGTTTACAAATAACAATCAAATGAAAAAATGGTGTTAGTTTTAAGATGTCAAGTGTGTGGAAGGAGGGATCTGATATTACGAGGAAGTGTTAACTTCGCCGCTGTATTGAATGCTATCTTGAAATATTAGATTACCACCATTCTCAAAATCACCACGGCACCATCACCATCACCATCAACATCACCATCACCCAATGGCGTAGCCAAGAGGGAGGCCAGGGGGCCACCCCCCCCCCCCCCCCCGCTGTAAAAAGGTACCATAAAAACATAGCGGTAACACAGAGAACACGGACATCTCCAAAGCAGGCAACAAAGTTTAATAAATGTTTGTTGGGGTTTGTAAAGGTTTGTCGGACTTCCCCCCCCCCCCCCCCCCCCCCCCGTTCAAATTCCTGGCTACGCCACTGCCATCACCATGAAAGTTTGAGCTCAGCCTGTCATTCGATTGGCGAGAAAATAGTGAAAACCTTCTGTGATTTTGTGCTCGTTCATATGTGCTTATTTCGACTGTTGAAATGGAAATAAACAGCGTTTTTGGAGATCTTCAGATAACAGCATTTCAGATGAAAATTATTCATACTTGCGTCACCTTTATAAACAATACACTGCAATAACAGTGTAGCAATTAAACACGGTTTCTAAGCACTTAAAGCTATATCATACCTTACAACCTCGATTTTTTCCGGCTACAGTTTTCGATATTAACTTTTCATCAAGCAGGTAGTATACACCATTTGCTTTTGCTGTAATTTTCAGAAATAAATGGATTTTGGGGTTAGTATTTTATAGCCTGCTAGCAAATACTGTAACACTGACCGGTTTAAAGTTTTGTGTGCATCGATGTTGGAAAACAGAGAGAAAAAAATAATATGTTCTAGTAGTCTGGTTCCCTGACCATACCTTAGACAAAACGGAGCAATTTATAGACGTCAGGGAATTATCAGGTCGGGGAACTTGACTGTTTCCAACGATTGTCGGCCGACAATCGTTAGAAAACGATATAAATTTCCACTTTTACTTGAAAACGACAGCACACCAGGTGAAATGATTGCACAGGATGCTTGAGACTGCTATTTGCTTGCAGGCTAGTACGGTATTTCTAATAATTCAGCAGTTATGCTTTTGATGTTTGCAAATGGTGTATAGGCCCTACAATCTTTAAGGTGCATTTGTGAACTAATCTTAAAATAACTCTAACTAAACTTGAACCATGTGTACGTATTACATTTAAAAGCAAACAGTGTTTAGCAATTAAACACTTTTCTAAACACTTTCTTGCTATCAGTTTGTAAACACGTTTGCATGCTAAACACGCTTAGCGTATTGACGGGTAGTGTTTAGCCATTGAACATTGATGTTTAGGAATTGGACACGTAATGTTTAGCTTCTAAACATGTTTACAAACTGATAGCAAGATTGTGTTTAATTGCTAAACACACTTTTTAGAGTGTATTAACGGCAGTGTAATAATTCAACTCAAGTAGGTCAATTTTAACGCTGCACCGTGTAACAAAAAAATCAAATTGAATTATTAATTTATTAGAATGTGATGAGCTTTCTGAGATAGTCCACGTAAAAATTGACCACTGATAAGTATGTATACGGATGCATGTATACTCCCCAGGGAGCTGAGAAGGTTCCATGAATGATTACCGGTAATAGGCCTGATGGGTATGGGTAATAATAGAGCGCTTTGAGCACTATGATCGTGTTGGATAATGTACTGTGTGCTTTGAATATCTACACCATTCGAGAGTATTCATGCATATGAATATTCGCACGTAGCACAGCACAAAGATACATCTAAATACTTTAGGAAGACCAACCGTGCACAGTGTAGTGGGGTTTTCTTGTTAATTGTTTTAGATATCCATTAAAATAGAAAAGTTTAGTCAGAGCACGGACATACCAGCTTGAATGTAAAGTTATTACTATCGTACAAAACCCCTGGAAAATTTAATTACTTGTTAAAGAGTTAACTATAGAATACACAAGTCGAACTTCAATTGACTAAGATGCAATTTATACAAGGACGGTGTTGGAGGTTTAAAGTAAATGTACGGTACACTTCGACCTTGCTGAGAAAAGCCCCAGTCTGTACACGTTTGTCGAGCGATTTTTTCGTATTCCGTCTTAATTTACGTTGTCGAGGTGCGGTCCCTTGTCATTCTTCCCCGACTGCCCAAATTGAATACGAGGAAAATGTATGGGTTCACTGCCGAATTTGACACCGCAAACGTGCCGAGAACGGCGTAAGCATTTTGGTCAACTGTAAAACCGGAGTTGTACAACCTGATGATTTCCACGATGAAATAGGGCAGACCGCACGCCATGAAGACGATTATAATCACACTGGACATGGTCAGAGTCTTATTCTTGGCTTTGATCAGCAACGCTGAGGAAGTCACCCTCAAGTTCAGCCGGTTCCCGTTGGAGTAAACAGTCGTCGTCTTGATAGAGTTGCTGAAACCCGATACAGACGCACGAACCCAGATCGTCTTGGTTATGCGTATATAAGCAATAGCGACCATAATAAAGGGAATGAGGAAGCTCAAGACGGCAGCGTACGTTATATAGGCGACCTTCCAAGATGACACTGGCTCTGGGAAGGAGGTGGAACATGTCTTCAATGTATCTGTTACCTTCTCATACCAAATGAGCAGCTGGGGAATAGAAAACAGTAACGCGCATGCCCAGGCCAGCGCTATTCCAACTTTCAAGGAGTAGCCCTTTTTCATCGGGCTCCTCACGGCTTGGTGTCTGTCGACTGCCAGTAAAACCACCATATTACTGGACGCCATTAAGCTCACGCTCTGCATGAACATCACTAGTTTGCAGGCCACGTTGCCAGCGTACCAGCTGGTGCCCTGTAATTCCAAGATGGCGCTGACGAGCACGTTGAAGATGCAGACGCACATGTCGGTTATGGAGATGCCGAACACGATCCTGTAGAGACGGGAGCCCCGGCGTCTAAACAAACACAGCCAAACGAACACCAGTAAATTGCCGAAGCACCCGACAGTGAAAAGAATCCACAAAGTAGCGAGCCGAGCTTGGAAGCCGTACGGCGACCCGCTGTCCGTGTCGTTAGTCCCCATTGGAGAGTCCTGGTCGCCATCTTGGTTTGGGCTCTCGGTGACGAGTTTATAGCTCATTGTGGGTTCTAAGAAAATCTTCGTCTCATGACGTAGCACTGGTGGATTCAGGTTTGCAATCTAAGGAAAAGGAAAAACAAATAGGAGAAAAACACGATAAAAAGTGATCATATTAATGCGGCAGGTTACGTCTTTAGTGACATTGTGTAGAGGCGGCTCCAGGTTTGGCTAAAGGAATGGGGGGGGGGGGGGGGGGTTCAGAATGTCTACGGGTACGCATTCGAAAGAAAATGTTCGTCAAATGGCAGCAGAGATTTGATTATAGCTTTCTTGAGAGATGGTTCATATTTGAGTCGGGCGCTATTTGAGTCGGGTTAACCCTTATGTATTTGCCCAACTAACCCCCCCCAAACCCCCCCCCCCCCCCCAATAAAAACAAAAAAAACAACAACAACAAACAAACAAACACCCCAACAAACAAACGAACAAACAAACAAACCCCCCCCCCCCCCCCAAATAAAATAAAAATAACCCCCCCAAAAAATCCTTTAAATAAAAGCCTCATTATTAAAGAGTTCGCACTGGAAAATGTACTCTAAAAAACGTCTCGCGCAAGAGGTACCGGTAGGCATCTACAATCTGGTATTTCCGGCACTTCAGATAATTCAATTTACCCATTTTGAAACATCTACAAGGCCTCAAGTACCAGGCCCCAATTTCGTGGAATCATTAACGATTGACGAAAAATCGCCGCTGACCACAGCAGACAGTTCTGCGCTAACGCTTAGCGTATTTTACGGGTTAGCATGGAATTTTTGCTTGCACTCAAGCATACATATTCCCCGAAACTACTAATTCTGTGCGTGGAGGGATAGCGCAGAATTTCTTTGGTAGCTCGCTTAGCACACAACTGCAGGCTGTTAGCACAGAATCCAGCGTTACGTATTCCCGCTTGTGACTGGTATTCAGCTGTAGTTTTCTCAGCATGAAAATCACACGGATTTTTGGCTGGTAATCTGTTTTACTAAGACAAGCTTTTTTTATGCTTAGCAGCTGAATTTGCTCTTGATTTTAGTTACTCCTTGGGCATGGAAGTGGACATTTTTATTATAGTGTGGAATGTGTTTAGAAACTCAAAGTCTTATCCTGAGGCCGCCGCACGGCCAATGAACCGTACCGGGCTATCGGCTGAAAGTGCCGAGCGGTGGCCCAAGTAAAGAGGCCCCAAGTTTTCTGTGAAATATGGGGCAAGAAATGGAGGGTTTGCAGCTCACGGGACTTGCTCCAATTCCCGGCGCACGCCTCTCTTTCGGTCACGGACCTTGCAGACGGTGCTTGTTTTAATGAACAGGCTCAGTGTTCTGTAGATGAAATAATGGGCAGTGTCCTCTGCTTGTATGACAAAGAGCACCGTACGTCATTCCTCGGTTGGGCGCCGGAGAGGATAAAATCGTGCCAATCTCGGAGCAATTACAGGCAAAATTGAGCGCGATGTTTACGTACGGATGGCTCTCCAAGCGAAAACATCACCTCTTCAGGAGTGTATGTCTGCAGCGATCTGTGAGAAAAGTTCCCCCGGCTAAGAATCAGAAGGATTTTACTCACGTAGGCCCTATACTTCCCGCATCTAAGGTTTCAGTATGGCTAGATGCAGATCTTATTATAGTGTCTTATAAACCAAAGGCTTATTAGATGGCTCTGAAGTACTGTGTAAGTGCCATGTCACACTTTACACCAGAAGCCCAAAGAAACATGCGAAGAAATGTTCCGTTTTAGAGATAAGAGGAAAATTCCAGAATGATAGTCTGGGGAAATAGTATGGAATCAGGCAGAGACTGAAATCCCACTCCACATATCGGTCAGAGAAGGATTCGAACCCAGGTCACAGCGATTGAAGACGAGGAAATTTAGTACCACTACGCCAACCTGGCCGCCGTTCTGGTGAAGACACGACATAGAAGACTTTGTGTTTCATCGGTACTTTTAAACAAATGCTCGATTCGTGTGCACTGGTTTTTTTTTCTATGAATGTAGAATATGCTGCCACAGAGCGTATTCGAAACCCCGTTCTTGTGTTGAATGAACACGCGAACAGAGTTTCGAATGACAAAAACCAACACGCGAACGGTGTTCGTGAACAGGATTTTCACTCCCCACTAATATTGGGGAGTAGATGAAGAACGTCAAGAACAAAGATGGCGGACTTAGGCCCTACCGGTACTTGCGTTAATTTTTGTGAACTTGAAAACACTCATTCAGCCCAGGAACAGTATAAATGATACAAGAAAATAAAATTGTACGTAATTATAGGAGAAGGATTGTATTTGCCAATTTCTATTGCTGTTCCAGGATTTCAGTTATTTTCGTAAGATTGTGAATTTTCCTTTCTTTTCATTCGGAGTATTAATACGGTGGCTGCCATCTTGAATTTTCGCTCAGATGCACTCTACCCGGCACTTTGGCGTTCGTAATCAGCAACCCGAGAACAATGATCGCGGGTTACCCGAGAACGGGCTTTCGAATACGCTCATAATAGTGTCCAATACTTGGAGTGCCCCTGAGTAATAAACAAAATAGAATCTGAGACGTAGCTAAAGTTCTTAGGTTGCTAAAGATACAACTGTCATTGTATGTGTTGTGCTATTCTGCCTTCACTCTCAAATCTGTATCGTGTTAAAGCTTCTATACATGTCCGTGCTTTGGGTGTAACACCCTGAAAATTTCCAGATGAAATGAGACATAGGGCCTATTCCACAAAAATAATTACACTATTTAACTTCATGAAATGGCCGTCTGGGATTGACAGAACGGAGGATGCAATTTTAACGGGTAAAAGGCGGGAGACGATTGTTCAATGAAATGTAAAACGAGTTTTCCCGAGAGCTCATGAATGCCTAAGTGAACCAACAGACTTGAACTGAAAGGCGTGTATATATATAGTGACGTGACTCGACAACATGCTCGACAAGCCCTATAAGCTAATCAAAAGCTAATTCGATTTTTTTTAATTAGAAAGCACCGGCGTAGGGATCCCCTCTCAACTCTTTGTCAATTCAAGAACTGCTCTGTCGTTTTCTGATCACGCATTTTTATACCAAAACGAGCATGGAAAATTTGACATTTAAATCCGTGCGTAAACGGTTAGATGGGCCCCTGTGAAATCGCTTGATCTTAATCCGACACTTGATGGATTGGTCGAGACAATCAATTATAATTTTTCATTGGAAAAGGCCGCCTCGCCGTCCCTGACTTCACTCGTGATGAAATTTCCCCAACTCTTGTGCCAGGAGTTTGACTAAAAATACAACTTAATAATCCTATACAAAATAACTTAATTGCAACCAAAACATAAACTGTAATTTTTCATAAAACTACAATAATGTTGCATTGCTATATTGATTCATCTCGAAGCAGGTTAAATTGCCCAATGAAACAAACACAAAATTACAAGCGGGTCATTATAAAAACCAAATTAAAAAACCAACAAAAGACTACCCCAAACCCCCACCCCCCAAAAAAAACACACCAAAAAACAACACAACTTTTAAAAAATGCAAATAAAAAAAAGAAAACAAAGAAAACAAAAAGAAAAAAAGCAAGAAACAAACTCAAACGCCTCATATTCGGTGTAAATCATTTTAAATTGTTTGGGACTTGAGAGTTCAACTAACAAGCTTTTTAAAGTACAAAAATCGTCCGAATTATTTATGTTATTGGTGAGTTACTGACTTTCGAGCATAGACCCTGCATTGAAGTTTGTCCCCGGCATTACCGTAATATGAAAGGCTCGTCATTTTCAGCAAGACAAAACAATGGTACATTAAAAGAAACCACGACATAATCTTTGTGTTTCAATTCTTCCTATCTTTATTGTCATGCTGAACCAACATGACTGAAAATACCAGATTCAAAAAAGTTTATATACAGACCTGTGTCCTTTGCTTTTGTTCGCACTGTGAACACAACACGCTGTTTGACATTGTGTTTGACACTGGAAAAACCGGCAACAAACGGCTTTGCAAATCCCCAAAGCAACTTAGGAATGCTCTCATGTCACGAATCCTTGTCTACTTCAATCTATCCGTATAGGCCTACAAAGTCCTGGAATATCTGTGTCTGTATGTGTGTGTTCAAGCATGATTGTTTAACAACAATCTTAACAGTTTAGCGTCAAATCAGAAACAGCAAAGAGTCGGGAATTAAACAAAAAGAAACACACCGTGTTCATTTATCCGAATCGACATTTCAGCCAAAGTACATGTAGGCCTATGTTGTTGTAGACAATAAGGAAGGATCGATCGAACACGAAAACTGGGCCCTTTACCACATTCGCCTTCGGCTTCCCGAATCTTAGGTCCTAAGATTTTGCTAGATCTGGGCAGTCTTCAGCTACATGTGCATTAAGGTCTCAAGTTCGAAGCCAGAGTTTGAGCTTTAAATTCCGATACGTTTCAATTGCAATGGAGGTGTATAATAGCTGGAGTTGAAGCCGTAGCCCAAGACGAAGCCACAATAATTTAAAAAATGGCCCGGCCATAGATTATGCATACTGGAAAGACGCGTACCGGTGTAGGGTGCATCCGATTTCCATATGAGTCTGATTTTCATGTGACTGAAATTCCCTGGTCCCAGACATACGATTAATGATCAGCAAAAGGTAGGTCAATTCAAAATGTTTAACACGTAGCGGCAATTTGGTAGTCGGTTAGAGGTGTTTCATCTGGGCCATCCCAGTGCGAATACACCTAATGGTTGCATATCGATTAGATTTAGGGCCTACATTAATACACTCGCTCCGTAGAGCCAGCAACACACCCGGAAATTGACTGGTGTACACAAGGCTAAACGTAACCTGCGCCCGTGCATCGTTTAACTACCGGTACTCATTTACAAAGGGTCTATGATTGACGAAGGTCCAAGTAAACCTGCCAACCAAATATGCAAATCTTCTCCCATGGATAGGAGTATTTAAAAAAAAAAGACACCTGCGAACAAATGCGGATTTTGAAAATCAGTAATATATTTTTTTCTTAACGACGAAGAGCCGTAGACTTGAGATTGTGAAGCGCACTGTGGGAATATGCATGAGTAAGTTGGGATTTTGCACAAGGCAAATTGGAAATTCAAAAACTCGGCGGCTAAATCGGAACGCAACAGTTTTATTTATAATGTGTTTAAAACGACCGAAAGGGATCAAACCAGGCGGAAATAATGGAAAGCCAATATGGAAAGCCAATATGGAAAATATAATCTAGTTTGCAAGGCTGTTTCTATTATGTGAAAGCGTAAGGGTGGCTTCCTCCACGCATGACCGCGGTTATATTCTGCGCAATATGCTTTGGACACAAGCCTCCGTTTGAGGGAACTGAGCCTGACCAGCTTTCTGATCATCACGATTGTGCTTCCGAGTAACGCTGTATGCCTCCGGGAAGGAAAAATGAAAGTTGAGTGAAAAACAAATTCCTGGGAAACACAAATCCACTACGTCCAAGTGAAATGTTACCTGGATGGATTTATTAATAATACCAATCGTGCCTTTAGGAAAAGTAAACACAAGTATGGCCTACCTACATATCGGTCAGTATGAAGTATTTGATTCAATTATTTAAAGCGTTTAAACCGTGTGGGGAGGTCGGGTTGGATACACGGACAGGGGCCGGGAATTAGGTCTGCCTCCCCATTTTTTATTTTACGCCTACATTTGGAAATCAGAAATCCTGGTTCTTTTTTGGCCTTTACGGATAAGAACAAGCTACTAGAATAAATTGCGTCACCAACGTCGAGAAAGAGTGCCCCCACTTGTTTAATTTTTAATTTGATTTATTTCGTGCTATAACCAGGGGGCCCTCGGTTACATTAAAAATGAAATACATTGAATATATTTACGATAAAAATACAACCCGAAACATATTATGAACTCGGGTCTACAGCGGCGGCGATTTCTCGTCAAGGTTGGGGGGGGGGGGGGGAGGGGGGGGATAGAGAAAAAAAGCGCACAACCAATAACAACTTTGACGCGCTAGTTGTGCAATGACGTCACCCTTATTGTATTTGTTTAATTTGTTTTACTGTTATCAACCACGTACGAAGTACTATGGTGATGCTAAAAATAGGTAAACCTTATACTTACCTCTTGAAATACAAACAACAAATATTGGAGATTACATATCCATCCCTGACCAATACTTTTTCGGAAGAACGCACAATCAGTTCAACTGCTATTAGAGAGATAATGTAATCGGAAATTTTGTATTTGGTGTCTCTTGTGTCTCTTGGGAATTTTTTGAAAATGTGTGCTGATGTTTGTGTGTTTTGGTGCACACTGGTGCATGTAAAAGTCAATGACCCATGGCAAAATATTGGGGGGGGGGGGGGACACTGCCATAGCCGTCCCCTCCACAACAAAATATTAGGGAGGGGGGGGGGGGGGGCACGTGTCCCCCCGTGATCGCCGCCCATAAAACAAACGGAACTAAAAACCACTAAAAGGAATTTGGTTCAAAAAGACGGTGTATAGATAAAATCATTAACAATTGTATATTAACTCGTTAAGTAAAATATTTAAGTGTCCCATACCACTTGTTATTCAAAAAGGCAGTTTCAAATAGATGATTCCGGGTAAAACAAATATATAAACCCGAACTGTCTCCCAGGAAAATAGATCCCTCCATGCCCAGCCATCTCTATTTATTTGTCCAATATTATATATATATAATATATATATATATATATATTTAAAATCCTTAAGATCGTTTGCTGATTTAATGTTTTTTTGGGGAGAAAATGTACGAAAGAAATTCAACCCCACTGTAAATATTCCTGGATCTGCTCTTGCTCCCAACACCAACGTTTGTGATGCTCCTTTGAGCGCACTTGTGACTGGATACTATAATGACTGAGGACATTTTGTGACTTGTTATAGATGTGTGCTTGCATTAATTACAAAGTGCATATGTGACCCTCTGTAGCACGTTGAGGAAAGTCTCCCGAGTTTGACGTTTTGAGATTAACATACCAGAAAAAAGGAGGAATTAATGTCCTGTCCGATGATACTAGACTTGCCGAAAATATGATGTGAAAGAAACGACACCATACCAAGCGCACACAGATCGTGTTTGGAGAAAAACGGCTTTGGATAAGCAAAAATCACACAGTGCACGCGCTACTTACGTCACCACCAAAAAAGTAATTCTTCCAACTTTATCTATTCTTTTTCAAAACAAAATTGTGCGCGATTTCAACATATGTCATACCCCCTCCAATCTTTCATTTTCTAAAAATCTACGTCAGACATGGATATTCCGCCACTCAGCAATTTTTAAAGACTATATTTTGACATAGATTTTCCAAAACCCACCAATTGCTGTATAAAGAGGTGTTTGTTCACTGACTTAGCAAAAAATTGGCATTTCGTTCTAGTTTTAAGCCCAAAACTCATAAAAAGGGGGAAAAGACGATAAAGCCCGATACCCATCAATTGTGGGAATAATTCCCCAAATCTCTGCAGCATCGTGGAGCGACACGTCCTTGAAGTTTTCCCTCCAAGCGAAAATGGCAAAGTGCCTGAGCTTGTCACCAATCACCTTCATTTCCAACGGATTATTCACGGCTGGCGGACTGCCTCAATCCAAGCATGCTCCCACGCAATGTCCCACTACGTACACGCCATCAAGAACACGATATTTACACAGATAGCTAAATCAGTTTATTGCTCAGTCAAGGCGAGTGAAGTCAAAATGCTGCTTGTTCCTCTGTGTGGCAGTCTCATATGGCTCACTTGGGCCTCGAGGAGTTTCAGTTAACTACAGATTACTATTTTCTGACTTTGGAACACAGTAGTCTCGAACGCCCTCGATGATGGAGATGACCAAAATGGTTATTCACATCCATGAACTATGTCCCAAAAAAGTGTCACAATAACTCTTTCTAAAATAACTACGAAACCATAAAGTACATTTTTTTTTGTGTGTGCAGATACTCTCTATCCTTGGCCTAAATCCCTATGAGTCTCAATTAATTTCAGTCATGCATCACTGCACAATGGTCAATTGATCACAACAACATTTTTGGACACTGTGACCAAGTTCCTTGTCGTATTAATCAATTCAAGTGCTGTGTTATGTAAGCTGTGTAAAATCCTGGATGTTGTGAAAAAAGGCTGATAAATGGTTTGGGATTGGAATCATTTGACCTTGAGCATTATTAAAAACTGAGGTCTTGCCATGATGACTGATAGCTAGGCAAATGATTCCAATCCCAAGCGCTGCTCTTTTTACAACATGGAGGATTACAACATGCAGGATTTTACACAGGCTGTCAACTTACATAACACAGCACTGAAATTCATTAAGGCAAGGAACTTGATCAATTGACCATTGTATACAGTGATGCATGACTGAAATTAAATGAAACTCATAGGGAATTTGGCCCAGGATATGGAGTATCTGCACAATCAAACATTTCCAAAATTGACCTTATAGTTTTGTAGTTATTTTGGAAATAGTTAGAGTGACACTTTTTGGGAACATACTGTATGACGCGAAGTCACTTCACGTACATTCGCTGTAAAAAATTATCTGGATTTTAATAAGGCGGATAACACTAATAAGAACATTTTTCCAAATGAACAAATATGAACGTGCGCCTCCAGGCAAACGCACAGGCGCTCTACCAACTGAGCTATCTTGCCCAAGGCGGTCTCCCAAATTGTCTCCCAAATAAGACATTATGGGCGTTTTTTCAAACCCTGGCTTGGGCTTGGGCTTCGGCTTCGTCTGCAGCTATTCCCAAGCCCCATTACCAATCTTAAGCCTTGAATACGTAAATAGATAAACAGGCTCAGGCTCGGGATTGAAATACAAGATTTTGATGTAGTAGCAAAAACAGTGTCCAAGATCTTGCCAAATCTGGTGTCATAAAATTACGTGAAGTCGAAGTCCGAGCCCAAGCCAGGGTTTGAGAAATGCTAGTGTACAGATACATAATATTAAAGATTGATTGGATGCAAAGAAATCGGTTTGGGCGTAATTTGCAGACCACAAATCACGTGAAAATCGCGTTAAAAATCGACTAAATGTTGTCTTTAAAAGCCAATGCAAATACTGTAACAATATCAAGATATCATTGCTTTATACCGAATGGGCTCTCTTGGAAGTTCTTCATAGGGTGTCAAGCATAAGAAACGGCATAAAAATACCAAGGCTCATTCACTAAATACCACGGGGAAACAGTTCCGTCTTCTTTCAAGAAATAGAGGTTATGAGTATCGCCCAACACAAGGCCAAAAGGCTACTCAAGGTGTGGGCTACAAAAGACAGAAATCACAGGGATAGAAGGTATCTACTCACATTTCATTTGAATTGTGAAATATTATACAGTTACACATTGTCTTAGAGGCGGAAAAAAGTCCATCTTAAAATTGTTGTGGTTGGAAAGATAAGTAAAAGGTAGAATATAGGCCTATAATAATGTACATGACCTTCCCTTGAAAAACTACGCGTACTGTACTATTCGGTTTCTAATGGCCCAACATTTGGTCCCCGAAAGATCGATGATTTTCATCGATGTTTTCATTTTCAAGGGATGGTCGTGTACATGTATTATGTTATATTCCAGTTTTTAATGATCTTTCAGTTCACAGTAATTTTGTGACGAACGCTGTCTGCAGCCCAATTGGGCGCCACTAAGGTAATGCGCCCATTTAACATTCATTGCACAGTTGCTGGTTGACGATCTTACGGGGTAGTCCACTGGAGTGCATCACAGGAAGAAGGGCTTACTCAATAAGAACAATGTTTTCCCACTGTCGTCAATGGCGCTGAAACATCAACAAAAACACGGTATTCACCTGGACTCGGCTTTAAACAGCCATCGATCGACGCGCCTCAAAAACAGCAGCCCCGCTGTCATGTCCCTACACTGACATCATAAGTTAACCGACACATTCGACCCACCACAGTCGCTGCGCAATCCTGCCAGTCGACGGACGTTGTTGGTTTTTGATTTCCTTATGGCAAGACCCTGAGAAATCCAAATAAACTAAGCCCCAAAAATCCATGACGAAAACAAACACAGCGGTATTAGCTGTATAGAGGATGCTCAATTTTAACTGTCAATTTCATGTTTGGCTTTTAAAAGATACAACTATCTTTGATAAAAGTCTGTTACCTTTGATATACATGTAGATGGAAAACGCCAATTAACAATGAACCTGTTATAATAATGATCACACAAAAGATTTGCTGTCTGAGGGTATTAGGGGTGTGCATTTACGGTTGTACGGTTATCCGGCACCTGACTGAAAACGAGCACGGGTACCCGGGTACCGGTTAATTAACCCCTTGCCACCGGTTGCCCCAAATACGTGCGGATTGAAAATTGCCACCAGGCCGGTTGACCTCTTTTGTGTGCCAATCTCTGCATTTTCAATCCATTATTCGGGTATTGTGTACGTTATGCTTGGCTGCACAAGAATCTTGTTTCCGTTTTGCTTGGCTGCACACCCGACCTGGCGCCCCGGCGCCCCCATGTAACACCCGATGGCAAGGGGTTCATATACACCCATTGAGTACGGATGTTATAATGGGGCGCCAGGGCGCCATGCCGGCTTGTGCAGCCAAGCGAAACGGACACAAGAGGCTTGTGCAGCCAAGCGTAACATACACAATAATCCAAGCGTGTATAGACGTCATCCGGCCAGGTGGTAATTTGCTATAGACGTCTTTAGACGTCCTCCGGACGCAAGGGTTTTATTAAGAAAGCCAATCCCAAAAATTAAATCTCGGAAATTGCTGTTCATATTGTTTGTAAAGGTCCGCAAGCGGTGCATCAATACCTCAAGATGCAAGTGTGCACAGTGAAGCGATCTCTACAGCTTTACTGTGTAAATTGCATGTTCGCAAGCGTCATAAATGTTAATCTGTTTTGTTTTTCCATATACCCTAGTTTTCATTTTGAAAATTCTCCACAATTGATATTCAAAAACTTTCTTTTTAATTGTCTGAGAAATTACTAAGGAATATTTAAATTCGGTTACGGGTACTCGATTCCATAATCTGGAGCCGGTTCCTGACATTAGCGGTCGGGTAATCGGGTAATCGGGTATCCGCTACCCAGTTCGGCTGGACTATAGTGCACAGCCCTAGAGGGTATGACACTATTTTGTGATGCACTAAAAAATTGTTAAATTAAGACCCCACGTGGTATGTATATTGGACGATGGTGTTGATTTTTAACACCACGATTTTTGCGTTGGTATCTGAATTCCTTACATCCTGCTAATTTATGATTGTTGACGGCAGTGATGTGGGATATGGTGTTTTCCATCTGAAGAATGTAATGTGCGATTAACAGTTAAAGCTTAGCAGAAAACAAAATGTACATCTTGTGAAACTATAATAATTGTATTTATCAAAGTACGCCACGGCTTTTTTTGGCTAGTGAGCGTTTTGAGGCCCATACATTTTGGGGATTTTAAAGACACAGAGTACCACCGCACTCTCCAGGGTTGTGAGCTCCTAAGTCTGAGATTTTTAGACAAATTAGCCAGGAAAATGGTCCCTATTTAGCCATAGAGTAAGGAGATCGTTTTCCAAAATTCATGTTGTGCAAGTCGGGATTAAGCACTAATTTTAGGGGTCTTCTTTGGAAGGAAATATCAGGTGACCCCCATATGTAGAAAGTAACTGGAAGATAAGAAGTTAAGTTTTATTTTGGTGTATAAAGCTCAGTCACCTGTATTTTCTCCAATTTTTTTAAGTTCGGGTATTTACAATTGATTTACAAGGTGTTTCTTTTTAGAGGTGTTTACCCTTAGAGCGCGTAGGCCTACTATAGCGCCTTCGGCTGCTACTCATCCAAGTCACCCTTTACGTGTAGAGTAAACGTGCCATGCCACACACGGTCAACATCACAGCAATCAACAGCACCGGTATACTAATTGAAATGTGTGGAGCGCATGAGTTTGTTTATTTGCATGTTCCAATTTCGTGTGGTTGGCACATGGAGCGACTAAACGCAATGATCCAGAAGAAGTTTGGAATTGGAAGAAGCTAGAATACAGACACAAATCAGACAACCTGTAGACTACGAAAAAAGTAAGAAAAGAGCAGTGGCGTGTTAAACGAGGGCGGAGGATCCAGCCCGGCGAAACATTACCCTGTAATTTAAAAATGTTAAATGTTTTGTAATTGAAAGTGGCACCGCTTAACATACCCCAACTGATTTTCACAATGTTTGTTTTTGTTAGGGCGAAAAATATTTGTAGCACGTTCATTTTAAAGTGTCGTTTTTGTCTGCCGCTCAGTTAGCCTTTTAGAAGTATGGCGGACACAATAGGAGGGCGCTGTTTGATTTGGGTAAACCCTTTGTATGGCACAAAAGGTTTACCCAAATCAAATAGCGCCCTCCTATTGTGTCCGCCATACCTCTAAAAGGCTTATTGGAAGCAAGTTACCGATGATTTCTAATGCAAGTCTTATACATGTTTGTGGCCAAGTTTGAGGCTTGCATATTCTTAATTTGCACTGAAACGTAAATAGTCCCATTGTGCTCATGGAGGCGAACATGAAAATTGACAACTATCAAAGAACGTGTGTTGGCCACTTTCTCAGAAAAGATGGAGATGCTGGGGTGAAGCAGAGATGACATATCTCCACCGCCTTGGGTAAACTCAATGTGTGTGATCTCGACTGCGAATTTCCGGAATCGCGAACTGTACATATCGCCAATTGGGTAATGTAAAACAGCACGCACAGACAACACCACGGGGCACACAAGAGTTGTGTGAACGGGCGTGGAACCATGCAATCAAGATTCAGTGCAACCTGTTTTCACACGTACAGCCATGCCGTACAAATTAAAGACAAAGCAAAAGTAGAAGCAAAAGCAAAACAAAATGTTTCCAGTTTGCTCACGTCAGAGGGCGCTATTTTGGCTTGGTGATAGCTATAGAGTACCGAAGTCTGACGTCAGTTGGCGCGACAACTGGCTCCAAACAAATGGAGATTTCGACTGTTCCTTTGTTAACAGCCAGTCAAGCAAACACATTGACACAAAATAACAAAAGGATTCTGGTTCCAAACATCGCATTGATGTCATCACTTTGGTACTCTAGGCCTATAGAATTAAGGAGCTCCTTGTCAATAGACATTAATACAATAATTCCCCCAAAGAGCTTGTTTTGAAGAAGTGTTGGGTTGCATAGAAAGCAACTAAAACATAAAACCCTCTCCATAAAAAATGTACAGAATTAATTTCTTTGGTATAGGCCTACAATCCTATGTGGAAAAACGCTATAGTGCCTCTGGTAACTCACGCAATGGTTCATGAATATTTAAAAATTGCATTCACGTAAATTTGCAATTGCTATCTAGATTTGGAAAATGAAAGTAACATGGAACCAAGGCGTCCTTCGTGCATTCAAGTGCATGGTCAGTTGTTTAACGAAGCTAGCGGCAATATGGAGTGACAATCGCCTGGATATGTGAAACTCAAGGCCGCCAAATATTGATGGACAACTTGGCGGCACTTTCATCAGAGCGATAATTGTTTCATCTTACGACGAAACAGACTCAAATCTCACTCGCTTGTGGCCGCCGCGAGATCATCACAGTCTGAGTCACTTCGGGGCATTCGGGGAAACACGGTAAAAACGGGCAAAGTGATGAAACTTGAGGTAAACACATTCGTGTAAACACGAAAGGGCATAAATTTGTCGCCAGCATGGAAGTGGACAGCAAACACTCTACCCCATCTAGCGAATGAGGGAAGGAATCGCAGCAGTTATATCAGGGCTTTAATCAGTAGCGTATCCAGCTTTTTGTGCCAGGGAGGGCAAACAACGTCTGAACCGTCTTAAAATCGTCGCAAAAACACTATTTCCTTTTTTTTTTTATGACGCCTCAAATGCCGCCGGGGGGGGGGGGGGGGGGGCAATTTGCAATTCGTCAAGCAATCCACAAGGGAAACTGACTAGGTAAATGTTATTTGAAATTTGAAATGTGGATTGTTTGACGAATTATAAGTTAAAAAGTCGTATCCTCATTAGCCTTTAAGAGGTATGGCGGACACAATAGGAGGGCGCTATTTGATTTGGGTATACCTTTTGTATGGCACAAAAGGTATACCCAAATCAAATAGCGCCCTCCTATTGTGTCCGCCATACCTCTAAAAGGCTAATTGAGTGATCCCCACAATGTCGCTTCCCAGGTTGTATCGTAAAATTGGGTGTGATCCCTGGCTATACGGCATTCTGGGTTTATGACTTCTGACTAGCGCCCACCCGAACAAAGATACTGACAATTTGGGAGACCGCCAACGTAGGGCAAGATAGCTCAGTTGGTAGAGCGCCGGTACGGTAACCCGGAGGTCGCAGGTTCGAATCCCGCTCCTACCAGTTTCTTTGTTCACTTTGAAAATGTATTCAAATTTACCTAGTCAGTTTCCCTTGTGGATTGTTTGACGAAATATAAGTTGAAAAGTCGTATCCTCATTGAGTGATCCCCACAATGTCGCTTCCCAGGTTGTATCGTAAAGGTGTGATCCCTGGCTATACGGCATTCTGGGTTTGTGACTTCTGACTATAGCGCCCACCCGAACAAAGATACTGACAATTTGGGAGACCGCCAACACAGGGCAAGATAGCTCAGTTGGTAGAGCGCCGGTACGGTAACCCGGAGGTCGCAGGTTCGAATCCCGCTCGTGCCAGTTTCTTTGTTCACTTTGAAAAACTTTCCACTTTCATTATACATACGACAATAGGCCACATAGTTCATACTGCTGCCTTCTGGTTGATTGTTCCCTGGGGATTGTCCTTTGGTATGGCATTCCATTATTCCTGGGAACAATCACCTGGGCAGTATTTGGGCTGTGTGGCATGTCTTGCATAATCTTTTGTATTTGTGTCATCAACCATGGGTGTGCGCCATAAGGGGGTAGTTTTGGGGTGGTGGCCAGTTTTCTGTGCTGGCTGCCACCGAGCGTACTGGTTAAAACTCCATCTCATGTGCATGAGCCGTAGTGCTGCAGAAACTACGCTTGGATAATTACAGTAAGTTCCTGACTTTATAATTTAATGTTTATTTATTTAATTAATTAAATATTGGATAATTATCGGAGTATATACATGTTTATTATATTAGTTTTATTTATTTTTTCATTACAGTCATCACTGCGTCTTTTTGTCAGTTGACTGCCGTTTGTTTATTTTTGTGTGTGCATGTATATTTTTGTCCATACTTGGCAAATTAATAGCTCCATTTAAAAGACAAATTGACAAAAGAATATTTCTCTATATTGTCAATTTACCGTGTAAATTTACACACATAAACTCCATTTGGCGTTTATTATTTGACCAAAAGAAAACAAAATATAATAATAACTTATTTGTGTGTTTTTTAAAGTATTGATTAGTTGTGAATGTGTACAGAAGAAAATACCAATCTATTTTTCTAAAAGGAGCTGTGCTTGTGCATTTTCTTGGTAAACGCCCTCTGTTTGTCATGATTTGATTATGGTTACACATGCATATCATGTATTTGTGTAACACATGTTAATGTGCATGAAAACAAGATGAGCTGGATATTGGTTGCATCGTTTCTTTAATCCGCCTGGTTCTGTACTGTGATTACTAGCTATGAAGCCAGTGTTATCGAACCTGTTTTCAAGAGGCGTGATAAACACGTCTCGACATCTAAAAGGTGACATTTTGTTCGGTTGAATAAAAACGGGGAATGTACTTGATACATTAAATTGTACGTTTGCTTTCCAACGAATTGCTTCTGCGACGAAAAATGCTGGCCCAAAAACCCAATTGCGGTTTACAACAGGAAACGCACAATTAAGTTGCAAATTTGTTCAAAGCTTGCAACGTGGACACGTAAACAGCGTTTGTCCCTTGCGAATCTATTTAGGTTACACTATCAAGATTGAGAGTTTCCCCGCAGAACTGGTGTGTATGAATTCAGGTGTTGGACTTTCCATGGTGTGCGGTATATACTTGTATCAAATGTCGTCTACCTATTATTCTGTTTGACTGCCTTTGTCCTGCCGAGCTGACTCAAGATTTGAATAACGAGTTGCCTTCCAAGTGCTTCCGTGGCTCCGCGACAACAGCACACAAACCCATAAATCGGTGACTTAACCCCTTGAGCACGGTATTTTACGGGAGTGACGTCGGGGTGTTGCGGAGGTTCTGGCAGCCAAGCGAACCGCTACAATGTGTTTGTGCAGTCAAGCATGACATACACAATAATCCAACAATGGATTGAAACTGCACAAACGGCGGCAAATGGCGTCATCCGGCCTGGTGGCACTGTTTTTGCGCCATATGGCGTCTCCCGGCGGCGGCGGCGGCGGCGGCGGCGGCGGCAGCAGCAGCAGCAGCAGCAGCACACCACTGTACAAAAACACATTTCCTGGCAGTTTGGACGCCAGCGCAATCCCGTAAAAAACGTGCAAGCTGCGACTCATGAACACTGTTATTTTACGTTGCTGTCCCTTAAAATAACTGTGCTATTCCTGTAAAAATACAGGGTATATAAAAAACTTCACTCAGTTACTGGAAACTTGGTGCAAGTAATCACGAATTTACAGAAATGGGAACCAGACTAAATAGACGTGATTTATTATTACATGTACATTACTCTAAATATCAATTTTACAAATCACTATTTACTAAACACTACACACTAAATAATGTCGCGCTTTAGCTTTATATTCAGCCTTATCCTGCCATCATGAAGTCACGGTTTCCGATGAAAAATGTCTATATTTGAATACGAAAGAAGATGTAGGCCTAATGCGATATTTCACCTCTGTTTACAAAAAGTCTAAATTCCTATCTGGAATTGCTTAAAGAATTAAATATTTTAGTCAAGAATAATAGTGTTTTTGGACGAAACACTGCAATATAACATGACTTGTGTGTGAACACAAATTTCCTCAGTTCTGATTGGTCAGTTGCTGCGTAATGCGATTCGTGTGGGAGAACATGAGATTTTACGTTCAAAACCCGTTCATACTAAAATACGGTGATAGTCTGTTTTTTTACAGGGGGAAAAACCCGTGATTTTACGGGATTTGTTTACAGTGAGCAGCTGCAAATGGAACGTTTGCGCGCTACCCTCAGCAAACACCCGGGCGGGATGGGGGTGGGTCTGGACTAATGGCATACTGCTAATGCGAATGGTTCATAAGAGGAACAAGAATCTTTCTGCGAATTTTGTCTGGATGACTAATGATTAGTACACACCAAGATATTTTCCGATTTCAGGCGGGAGGCATTCTGGTGCATGAGGCATTCATAACGATGCAAACGAGGAACTGTTCTCATTGTGGAACTTTCCGAAGTTTGCGAGGCTTCCAAGTGCTTTTCAAATGCTCTTCAAATTGCATAAACGAATCGGTGTGGCTGATTTGTGGACTATAAAGTTGGGCAATTTCCTCTCCGGTACAAGCTTGGTTGTGCGTTGTATTGTGAATCGCCCGAATTACACACTTGTTAACATACACGGAAGGACAAGGTCAAGCGGAAATAGAGGTGCCACACAGACGTGCGTACGACAATTTACACGATGGCCAGAAAGAGAAACTGACAGTAATCGACGAGCCAAGGAAATTTATCTGATTTTGAATTTCCTATAAAGTACTCGTTGAGGAGAACTAAAGTCCCCACTTTAAAAGCAGATGGTTTGGGGGACAATGATGAGCTGAATTACAAAAGTAAGCTTCCTTTGGGCGAAAGGTACGTGCTTTGAGACAGGTGCTTTGACTGCGGCCGGTTTGCACCTGTAGCCTACGTATTAAAGTACAATTACTGGAGGCCGAGGCCAATTATGACGTCCAACCGGAGTCTGGATTCACCTGGTTAAGTGGTTGTTCGGTCTCGATCAAAGAATTCATTAACGGTCATGCAGACAAAAACGCACATCAACACATACATTTCAAAGTTCGTCCATGCTTTTCCAAGACGTATCTGATTGTAGATCCTCCAACTCTAATCTAAACAAGACATATCCATAATGACCCGCGTCAGAAAAGTGCAACTGGCATCACTTCGGCGCTAATGTTTCCCCAAAAGGACGGAGTGAGTGGAATGCTGTCATTTCTTTCCCAAAATTATAATCTCTGTAATTGAAAGGTGCCACGGTCAAAATTGTACGGCGGCCGCGCGCTGCGTGCTAGCGGGCAGCCCCAGGAGAAAACCCCTGGCCGGACTACAAGGTGAAAATTACTCCATCCACGAGGTCACTTTGTCCGGCGCTAGCGCTGTGCATTGGGCGGTCAATAGGGGGAAGCGCATACATAAACTTGAAAGGCTCGGGGTGGGAATTCGATTGATCTCAGACCCTGAAAGCCTGCCTGGATCTCGGGTCTCTGGCAATGAAATGTGAAGCGCTCATCAGAGCCGGGGCTCAGTTTACATCGGCTAGAACCGAATATTTCCCCGTTGTTCGTTCGTCTCTTATAATGAAAATAAACCGTTTTATTTGGATAAGGTTGCAGCCGAAAAGCACACCTCCGGACAACAAGGTTTTCACTGCGGTCATTTGCAAATCACCACTGTCTATGGGTGTGCATTTACGGGGTAATACGGGAATCGGGTATACCCTACTGAAAAAAAACCAAACAAACACGTGTACCTGTGTACCCGAGTACCCGTTAAAGAAAGCCAATCCCAAAAATTAAATCTCAGAAGTTGCTGCTCATGCTGTTCGTCGGTCCGCACGTCAATACTACACTACTGTATGTTATTGATAATACTACCACATCGGTGAATCAATCTGGCAAAATGCAAGCGTGTACAGTGAACTCTATAGCTTTACGGTGTAAATTGCATTTTCGCAAGCTTTATAAAATTAACGTTAATATGTTTTTGTCCGTGTACTCTGGTTTTCATTAATTCCCCACACATGACTTTCAAAACTGTCTTTTTTCATTGTCCGAGAAATCACTATTTTTTTGATGCAAGTGGTGACTCGAGGTGTGGCCGACAGAGGAAAGTGTGAAAGAACCAGCCCCTCACACTGAAACAAAACAAGATAATCCGATCTCTTCACATTATGAATAGGGTCGGGATGGGTAACTAGTCCACTGCAAGGCATTGATAATGCCTCTACCCAAATTAAAGAGGAACTAAAACGGCAATTTTTTTTTACTTTTTTGACTTATCTGATAGTTTATGCCTTCCCAAAACTAATGTAACAAGTTTCATGATTCTGAAAAATCAAAAAAATGTTTTTGAGCCTTTTCTTTCTGAGCCACTTTGACTCGATTCAGAAAAGGCCGAGGTCAACTGCGTGCCGTATCGCGCGAGTATTGACGTATACGTGTAGAAACATATGACGTCACTGTATTATACGACAATGTTTTACGTAGAGTCTGTACGTATTTTTTGTCTAAGGCTAGTATTACTTGCTGTGCTTTTTGCTCATGATTCAGGAGTAACACTACGATAAACATATTTTAAAGTGTTGACATCTTTGTGAGACACATTTAGAATTGGGGTTGTAGGCTTGTTCTTGCTGAAAAGCTAGTTATGAGTCATACTTTCCTTTGTTTGCAGTCGGCTTTTATTGGAACCTGCGCGGTGAGTTGTGTGTGGGCTGATGCTATACTCTAGTCTGGCGACTTTGCTTATGCAGCCCTCATAAGGACCCGCACCTTCTCAGAACCATACACACAATTTCTGTTATAAGGTACCAGACTCAATCGCATGCAGCGCATGCGGTACCGTGCGTGTACAATGCATGTTGAGTCAAGCGAGCGTGGACAGGGAGACGGCCGGGGCTCTGGCTGCTCAAGACGGCAACCGCAGGCAACGTCGTCGCGGTGGTGCGCGTGAGTCCGGGGCACGATTGGAATGCTCGGTGCCTCGAGTTGGAATGGCTCCAGCCTTCAAACGGAATTGTGCCTTCAAACCCAGCTGAGTTTTCATACTAACACTATCATCTATACAGTCTTTGGCGAAATGTTCTGCACATATTTTCGACCATTTCGACAGCCCAAAATCAGATATTGTATTGTCTACAAAGCGGACCCACTGTCGCCTTTGAACTCCATTCAGCACTGGGAATCGCAGTAAGGTTAGGTCAGGGTTTTTGTCGCTGTTCCTCGTGCAACCCCCAACTACACACGATCGAGGCATAATGATTATCTCAGAACCATGCTCATACTGAAATAATATCAAAATTAGACAAAATAGACGGGAAAACGGAGGAGTTAGGTCGACAAAAACTCTTCAGCAGCATCAACTCCACGTACGTACATGCATAGTGTTTGGCTGTAGCATCAACCGACTCTACACGTGTACGTCACGGGGTCACGTACATACATTTAACATACATAATGAGCTTTCGCGAAACAGGATAAATGGTTCAGAATAACAACCCTTTTTCTTTAATAAAAAGATTCCTCTCGTCTGCAAACTAATCTCCATCAGTTAAAAGAGTAATTAAACTGTCGGAAAAGTCCAAAAAGTCAAATTTGTTTTGCCGTTTTAGTTCCTCTTTAAGCGTAGAAGTGCTATAGCAAAGGACTGGGCTCAGGTACTCGGGTAATCATCAGCGTTGGTAGTCTGTTCAATATTGGGTTTTGCCCTTCACCGACGTATTTTTATAGACACTGCATACTAAGTGTTCCCAGATAGCATCATGATATTGAACCAATGTTGGGCCGTCAAAACTGTTTTGTTGGGCCAACATTGGCTGTCGATGTTGGGTCAGTGTAATTTTGCTCATCGGCATCTTATTAGCCAAATGTTAAAGTTGGCCTAACGTTGGCCAAACATTACAGTTGGCTCAACATTGGACTGCTGTTGTCCCAATCTATTGAGAAACCTATAGAGCCACCATTGTACCATCAAAGTTCAAAGGTTTTTTCAATGTTGGGCCATCAAAACTGTTTTGTTGGCCCAACATTGGCTGTCGATGTTGGGCCAGTGTAATTTTGCTCATCGGCATCGTATTGGCCCAATGTTAAAGTTGACCTAACGTTGGCCAAACATTACAGTTGGCTCAACAGTGGATCGTTGATGTCCCACTCTATTGAGAAAACTAGAGCTACCATTGCACCACCATCAAGAGTCTACAGTGATGTGTTTTTATACTCTTTTTTTTACTCTACCTTTTTATTATTTGGGTATGTGAAGTTGTGAGTTTGATGTTATGGTGTGTAATTTTAGTATGGTTTGTGATTATTTTAATATTTTCTAAGTATTTTAATGAGAGACGACAGCATGACAGTTTTGATGGCTTAACATGGGGAAAATCTTTGAACTTTGATGGTGCAATGTTGGCTCAAGGTTTGTCAATAGAGTGGGACAACAGCGGTCCAATGCTGAACCAACTGTAATGTTTGGCCAACGTTAGGACAGCATTAAAATTGGGCAAACAAGAGTCCGATGAGAACAATTACACTGACCCAACATTGACAGCCAATGTTAGCCCAACTACAGTTTTGATGCCCCAACATTGGACAGACCTTTGAACTTTGATGGTGCAATGGTGGCTCTAAGTTTCTCAATAGATTGGGACAACAGCGGTCCAATGTTGAGCCAACTGTAATGTTTGGCTAACGTTAGGCCAACTTTAACATTGGGCCAATAAGATGCCGATGAGCAAAATTACACTGACCCAACATTGACAGCCAATGTTGGCCCAACAGTACAGTTTTGATGCCCCAACATTGGACAGACCTTTAAACTTTGATGGTGCAATGGTGGCTCAAGGTTTGGCAATAAAGTGGGACAACAACAGTCCAATGTTGAGCCAACTGTAATGTTTGGCCAACGTTAGGCCAACTTTAACATTGGGCCAATAAGATGCCGATAAGCAAAATTACACTGTCCTAATTTTGACAGCCAATGTTGGCCCAACAATACAGTTTCGGTGCCTTAATTTCCACCTATCAATGTCAGTCAGTCACCTGTTTTTTGCATTGACAAATTCCGCTTGATTTCACAACCTTCTGCGAAATCACCTAGAATTACATGAAATACATTATAAACTCTTATTGTTACGTCCAATTTCCTTATGTATAATAAATTAAAGTACGCACGTACGTGTCCAACTTGGCTACCACGGTGTCCCCGTTGTTCAAAGGTTTGTTTGAAATAATAGAAGTTTGTTCGAATAATTATTTGATAAATGTTGAATCACAACAACGTTGCCATAGCATTTACTTCCTACATTTGACCGACAAGACGATTGCTAACTTTTACCTAACGTTGGTTCCCTCCTACTAATCAATATGACGCCAATGTTCAATCACAACCTACAACCAACGTTGGCCTAGAATTTGCTTCCTTCCTTTGTCCGACATGAGATTATTTCCACCTTTTGCCTAACATTGCCCTATCTGCCTAACCAACATGACGCCAATGTTTAACTATGACCTACAACCAACGTTGGTCAAGCATTTTCTTCATACATTTGTCCAACATAACGATTGCCACTTTTTGCCCAACGTCGTTCCTCTCTTCTTCACCAACATGACGCAAATGTTTAATCATGTACTACAACCATTGTTGGGCCAGAATTGTCTTCCTACATGCAGATTACCGAAATGACGATTGCCAACTTCTTCCCAACGTTGTTCCAACCTTCCTAACCAGCATGGCGCCAATGTTTAAACACAACCTACAACCAACGTTGGCCTGGCATTTTCTTCCTACATTTGTTTAACATAACGATTGCCACCTTTTTCCCAACGTTGTTCCTCTCTTCTTCACCAACATGACGCCAATGTTTAATCATGAACTACAACCAATGTTGGGCCAGAATTGTCTTCCTACATATTACCGACATGACGATTGCCAACTTTTTCCAAACGTTGTTCCAACCTTCCTAACCAGCATGGCGCCAATGTTTAAACACAACCTACAACCAACGTTGACCTGGCATTTTCTTCCTACATTTGTCCATCATGACGATTGCCACATTTGGTCCAACGTTGTTCCTCTATTCTTCACCAACATGACGGCAATGTTTAACTATGACCTACATCCAACGTTGGTCAAGCATTTTCTTCCTACATTTGTCCAACAAAACAATTGCCACCTTTTGCCCAACGTTGCCCAACAGAGGAATGAAGACTGTAGTGTGGGACTCGAGCCCACGACCTCCTGCTTTCCAGTGCAGATGTCTTACCACTCGACCACCGAGCTTGCGGGAGTCGGTTGGCTGGTTCGAATCTCGTATAGCGGCGGGTACCGCAGCCAAACTATTCATAAGATGGAATTTGCGTCGGGATGATGTAAATTCAATATTGGGTTTTTGCCCTTCACCCGACGTATTTTATAAACACTGTAGGCCTATACTCAGTGTTGTCTCGAGAGATTATTTAAAAACAAATCACTCGGGTGGGACTCAAACCCACGACCTCTGCTTTCTAGTGCAGAGTGATTTTTTTCAAATAATTTCTTGGGACAACACTGAGTATACAGTGTTTATCAAAAATACGTCGGTGAAGGGCAAAACCCAATATTGAATTTACATCATCCCTACGCAAATTCCATCTGATGGATAGTAGTCTGGTTTGGCATATGTTTATAAACGGTACGGGTACTGCATCCAAATCAAGATATGCACTCTGAAAAAATCTCTTACTTTATGCACAATAGACCTACGGCGGTATGACGTCATACTGTATTTCCAACGTTGCATTTGTGCCATTCTTATACAAGGGACCAGTTGGAAGTCGCATTCCTTCGTTTTGAGCTACAGGCAAAAATCTATTGAGGGTCGAAATTTTCGATTTTAGTTTTATTGTTTAAAATGCTATGTAAAATATGAAATCATGCTGTGTTAACTTGTGGATTGTTTGACGAATTTTTTTATATTTTAGTACAATAAAATGTAAACAAAAAAAGATTTTAGTAAGGTAACTCACTGATATATAGCGTAACTGTTAGCGCAAAAATGACAATCTTGAGGTTATTCAATTATTAGTTCCCTCATTCATACACGCCCTTTAGCAAATCACCGCATGCCTAGCCTACGTTATACTATCCCTCAATCATTAGGTGTCTCATCGGATGCAAACAAAACACAAAAAAGGAGTAGATTGGTCAAATTAATTGGAATTGTGTTTACTTTGGTAGCCCCTAATCCCAGAAACCACATTACTCCACCATATCGCCACCGACTCGCTAATACGCAATCACGACGGAGGGCGATTAGTAATAGATCCCAGTCCTCGAAAGAGCCACGGGCGGTATCGGCAGATTCTCGTACATAACGAGATTATAACGTTGACGCAGTTGAATTTAATCAGAGGTTCTATACATAATATAAGGCGAATTGGACATGGACCAGGCAAACAGCAGTCAAGTAATTGAGTTACATTTGAGCCCATCACGAGCGGTGAACAATATCTGTGCCTTGAATGTCACAATTTAAGTACTGAAAGTGCGCCATTTTGTCCTAAAAAGTTTCTGCATCAGTTTAATTTTTGTGCAGAGTGATATGTCGATGTTCCATAGCGGCGTTTTATTATTTGTTGGATTTGTTGGATATGTCTTATATTTCATATCTGTTTCCTAATAAGCACAACTGTTTTATTCCCAGAAGGTAGAACTTTTTGGTTGCATGGAATTTAAAAATATCTTTAAATCCTAGCTAAGGGCTAAAATTGGTTATTAATCTTTAAACTATAAACTTCAAAAATTGAAGAAGAAAAAGCTTCTTATGTTAAGAGACGGGTGGAAGCTTTTGGGAATATCATGGTTCGCTCATCCTAACTTTTGAGTATACATATGCCTACAGGTGTTATTGTAGCCTTTTGTAGGCCCTTTCTAATGCCATTTTCCTCATACAAAAAATGAAGCATATTTAATTTAGGGCTGTTTCACACCCCATCGGAGTCCAAGCGGGGTTATTTGACATTTTTGACTATACATTAAGAGTACTGCATGCCCAAGGCGAATGAATTGGTTGTCAACGTATAGCTGTTCAGTAGGGTTGTTCATTTTCGAATTTTTTTTCATTCTAGTATTCGCTCATTCGAAACTGGGTTTGACCGAATATTCGAATATTCGATACTCGCCCATCAATTTTTCATATGTCAACTGCAACTGCATGCCGCGCCGGTAGAAAGGTTGCACGCAAAGCATAGTGTTTTACGTGCGGCGATCAACGTTATCGCCTGATCGACATTTTGTGCGTTCTGATCTGATACCAAGAAACCAAACTCCAGCCTGCGTTTTTGCAGTAATTATTTTGTACGTGTCCACTGTCCAGGGTTTTACGGACGGGAAGAATAATATCCCGTCCACACAAAAAGTATCGTCGACAAAAATGCGGCATTTGACACTGCATCAGAATCGTCTATCTGTACGAGCATATATATATCTTTCGAATATTCGAACCGGCAAAAGGTTGAATATTCGAACCGGCAAAAGAATAAATATTCGATTGACGATCAAATATTCGAATATTCGGTCACTTGTTTTGAATTATCATGTAAACAACGAGTCCTAAAACTTTAACCAACGGTAAGAATAAAGGAAAAAATAAGCACAAACTTATCAACCAATTAAGTTGTGATAGATAACTTGCTCTATCCTTGTGGTAAATTTTACCAACAAGTGGCTGTTACACTATCCCAATTTCAAGTATGCAAATAAGCGCTCAGTTCTGAATAGATATGAACCAGTTCCTGTTTTAGTGTACGGACTTCAGGTGATGCTATTCTCGAACAAAAAGGGCAAGTTCCGTTTACGAAGTGAGACAACATATAAACCAGAGCTCCCCGGCGATTATCCAAAGATCCAGGAAGGTTCCCAAAATGCCTACCGCTCCCGTTATGTCACGGACAGCTCTTGAATTGCAATAGAGAGTGGAGACACACCGGAGCGAAGGTAATAACCAAGCACTGGAGATCGCAAACGTTGTTTTCCATTTGGCCGATCGTGTTGAAGTTGGTCGTAAAAACAGAGACAAGTAATTGACAAACATCCTGGACAAACTAAAATTAAACAATGTTCTTGAATTACCGCTAGTTAAATTTGCCAAACGACGGACGGAGCCTAGTCATTTAACTATAGTATCTACTTTAATTTAAGGACATGTGTTCGTGGCGCGCTCACGCCAGATTTCAGGTGCTCATTGCTTTAAATTTCTTGAGGACAACTTTAACTTCAGTAAATGTCATGGTCCGACAGCCGATTTTCCGAGGCAATATTGTATGACTTACGCAGTAGCGTATAGATTTGCGCAACATAAATGTCCTTCTCATCGATTACACGAAACACTGCGTAGCTTCGCAATGTTTTAGACTTTTTAGACATCCCAGACAAGGCTGATTATACAGATTTTATGACGACTGGCTATTTCTCAGCCATGGACGGTGGCTTCGGCTTCGTCTCTAGTTATTTCCTAGCCCCATTGCAAAACAGTGCTCCAAATCTTGCCAAGTCTGGGGATCTAAAATTATGCGACGCCAAATCCAACGAGCCAAGTTTGAGGAATTGCCAACGTTTAATATTCATAGAACAATTGAAAAACGGCGACGCCATTTTGAAAATGGTGTTCTACGATGGGAAAATGAGTAGCAACTCTCATAATTCCCTCACATGCAGGTGAACCTTCACCGGTGGCTTGTTATTACCCTTTTGGTACCGGTATTCATTTACAATCTCCAAACAAACATAAATCATAATACACATGCATGTGCACACATGTGCGTTTGTAAATACCGGCAATCGTGGACTAGGGACAAAATGGCTAGGGCTTAGACAAAGGGTCCACGTTTGACCGAACGTCCACGATTGAAAATCGTGTACAAAACATATGGGAGGCCTTCCGAAAAAGTATAAACAAAAGAGGAACAATAGGAGGTCCGCGATTGCCGGTAATTACACACTTGTGTGTGTTTGTTGTACAAATTACAAATCAGTCAACTGCATTTCAGAGATTTTTGTATCGGCGTCCGTGATAAAGAGTATCGCCTCCAATCATTATTGGACTAAATGCATTTCTGATCTGTAATTTGTCGTTTGTGATATAAAAAAGTATCTTTTTTAAATATGTATTCTCCTAATCTGTTCTATACGCACCTTAATTTGCCGTGCATTCCTGTTATCTTAAAGTTTTTTTCATATACATGTACATTGTACTTTCCTTCTCCGATTTGAAGGCTCGAAGTGCGAAAATGATTGCCCATAGACGAAAACGAAAGTAAAATTCGGTAGGGAATTCTCCTTCCAGTCGCCCGGTGCATCGTCTAATTGAATGAAGCTATTTCTAAATTGAATGCGTGAAAGTACACAATTCAATGTCTGCAAACGATATTGAAGGATCAAAGTTTGAAAATGAAGCATGGGAGCAACGAGCTGAGAAAAATCGCTCGGACACGAATGCACGTTAATGAATTTGACTTCTGTTTTGACGAATTCGGCCGGGAAAACCTATATTAATCTCCTTATACAAATACAGAGAAATACATCTTTTGTACACATACACAAAGGAGTTCTGAAAACGTGTAGTATGAGTGCGAATGTATAAGACGGTTAAGAAGGAAAGTATTATTAATTAATTGAATAAAGGATGACTGGCTGTGACATACATATTTAACTTTATATTGACAACTGAGAGAATACTCTTCTCGTGAGTCAAAACAAGTGTATCCATTGTATGGAACATTCAGGATGTTATTGGCCCTCTCGACAACACGATTCAGTTTGCCACTATATCCCCCACTCGCAGGGAGGTTTCGCAGCGTCACGAATGCCGATACGCGTAGGTACGGTATACGTCATCACGTTTTGGCTTCTGTCGCGTGTATCTGTAACTATGACGCATGATGTGCACACGTTTTCAACGTATTTCGACAGCCATACACGCAAGTAGAAAAACAGATATAATTTTTCCTTTTTTTGATCGTGGATCAATATTTTTCATCAGAATGTTGTCCTTGGTGCTGTTGTCCATGAGTATGGATTAAATGTTTGCGTTTACAAGAATTTGTTGACTGAAAATTTTGCCCCAAATATGTGATTTGTGAACTCTTATTAGTCACACCGGGACTCGGTGCTGCACATGCGCTACGTGTATGATGATGTTCATGCCTAGCGTAATAACTCGGCATCAAGCGGCTACTGGTCACTCTCTTGGTCGAAAATCTATGGGATGGATGAAATTATGTGAGAGGTATTTTTTAGTATTTGGGAGGGGGCGGGGGGGGGGGGGGCGTGCAAAACACACACAAAAACACACAGGTTAGCACGGTCAAAACATTTTCGGTAAAAGTGTAGTTCGGGAATCTTTTCTACGTAATCCTACATAGAGAACGGAAACACACTTTCACTCTGTAGAAAATGTTCTTGTGCATGGACGCGCTAAAAAGTCACGTGAACAGGGCGACGAGCAAGGAAAAATGCATTTAGTAAAGAAATTAGAGGCAACGGGCGTTTTAAAAATCTTAATTGTTGCTGCAAGCAGCTGAAGTAAAATCCTCCCGTACCTTTTTGTCGGCGATTTCCTTAATACATAAACAAAAAGGAACACACCATTTCGCCTAAAGAGGTAACTGCACATTCGTTTCCTGACGAGCCTTGCAATAAAAGTTTCATGATTTTAATCACTATCACAACTATTACGGGTGCACATTTTTAACTCTCACTAATGGCGGCGCCCAGGCAAAACGCGCGTATTATACGCGCTTCCGATCTAGTTATTTATTCTTTTGATATCTATGGGTCGTACAGGTGTCGGTCGTCTCGCGCGCGTGAGCGCTAGATAGTTACATTTACGACAGGCGCGCCCTCATTCTTTAAAGAGGGGGGGGGGGGGGGGGGGGGGGGGGGTTGATACACTTCTTGTAGTTCAGTTTTTGCTTTTCCAAAAACAAAAAATAACTTACATTGACACTGAAAAAACAAAAAAATCCCCATACGTAAGATAGGTCAATAATTAGTAAAAACAAAACAATTTTACCATTCGAACGTTATAAGTTCTTTGATCAAAAATTGTAACAAACATTCTCTTTGACCCAAATATATTTTTTATTTTATTTAGCATTTTTTTCTAATTGGCAATCAAAAAGTGAGGGTGGGGGACATTTGATATGCTTCCCCCCACTCTAAATAGTGTGTGAGTTTGTATATGCCGGCAATCGTGGACCTAGGACAAAAGAATTCGAGCGTAGACAAAGGGGTCCACGTTTGACCTAACGTCCACGATTGAAAATCGTGTACAAAACCAATGGGAGGCCTTCCGAAAAAGTTAGAGTATAAACAAAAGAGGAACAATGGGAGGTCCACGATTGCACCCGTTTACATGACTGCGTGTGTGTGTGGGAGTTTGTATAGCTATTCAAACCGTGGACCTTTAACAAAGAGGACAATAGGGTCCAAGATTGTGTCAAGGTACTCGATTGAAAATCGTGTACAAAACATATGGGAGGCCTTCCGAAAAAGTTAAAGTACAAACAAAATAAGGACAATAGGAGGTCCACGATTGAAGGTGTTTGTTTAGAACAATCAGCCTAACAGCGGAAGCTTTAGAATTCCATCTTCCCCAGAGGAGAAACTCCCAGACAGCCCACCCAAATGAAATTTACACTCAGCACAATGGATGTATAAAACATGAAGTATAAGCGTTGCTGACCTTTCTTAAACGGGGCATCATCCCGACGGACAGCCCCACAGACAAACAGACAAACCTGCCTGTATTGAAGACTGAAGATGAGGGATATTATACGGAAAGTGCCTCGTACGACCAGTGGACCACGGATAATCCTCACCCAACAAGAACGTTGAAACCATGACATCGTGTCTGGATCACCGGTCGCTTATTTACTCTTAGACACACACTTGAATCAGTTGGGTATATCCCGCGGTGTTATGGGCGCAGATACTGTAGTTAAAGATAGTATAGGCCCAAACTATTTGCTTTTGCAGTAATTTTCAGAAATAAATGGATTTGGGGGTTAGTATTTTATAGCGTGCTGTCAAATACTGTAATACTGACCTGTTTAAAGTTTTGTGTGCATACACTGTGAACAAGTAACAATGGATTTAGTACCAAGTAACAATGGATGTTCATTGTTAGTGCGCCGTTTTTCATTTGTTAGATGTTCATAGTGATAGATGCTGGGGAAACGGAGAGAAACAAATTATGTTCTAGTAGTCTGGTTCCCTGACCATACTGTAGACAAAGCGGAGTAATTTATAGACACCAGGGAATTATCAGGTCGGGGAACTATAGACTATTTCCAACGATTGTCGGCCGACAATCGTTGGATTTGGTGGTTATAGCTCATAATGCAACTGACTATCGAGATGCTATTGCAGGTCTTCATTTTAGGCGTTATATGATTCTAGGCCACATGTTGAATTGCACCACGCAGGCTTTGTTTTGAAATTGCCATGTGACGATGGATTTACACGATGGCCTGCAATTGAAAGAAACTGGATACAATAAATATTTGAATTCAAAACAGCCGTCTGGTAAAAAGGGAAGACTACAGAGGAAATCAAATTCATGCGCACTTTCTTTCAAGGAGGTGTTTGCGTCGCAATTTGCCGCTCAATCAAAGAGGAAATAGCACCTGATAGCAGGCGCCTTTAGGACTGTGCCGGCACCGGTAAATTAAACCATTACCACGGCGTGTCGTCATTGTATCAAAATTCCCGGTAAATGAGCTTACAAGGCCGCACGTTTCACGTTACCACTTCCCTTCAGCTGTAGGCCTATAATAAATTCACGTAGCCAGGCTTTGAGGACGACGTTTTGATATTAACGCTTAATATGCTCCTGACAGTACCGGTGCTCAATAAGCCCATTAACAGCCGTTATCATGGCGTGATAGATGGTTTGTGCGACCTTTTAGACAATCTTTTCTGGTAATGAAACCAGGGATTCCTTAAAAGCGCATATCGCACTGTAGCTCGAAAGCCTGAAGAAACCTGTAGGAAGACGACGAAAAACGACGAAAAACATGTTCAGTTTTAGAGGTATATAGGAGGAAAACCCCAGAATGATATTCTGGGGAAAACCGACGGAATCAGGCAGAGGATGGTAGACTTACACTGCAAAAACAATGTTTAGCAAGTAAACACTTTTCTGAACACTTTCTTGCTATCAGTTTGTAAACATGTTTACATACTAAACATGTTTAGCGTCTTGACGGATAGTGTTTAGCCATTGAACATTGATGTTTAGGAATTGGACACGTAATGTTTAGCTTCGAAACATGTTTACAGACTGATGGCAAGATTGTGTTTTTAGTTGCTAAACACAGTTTTTAGAGTGTAGGATTAAAGGTTAAAAAGTTAAATACGGGTAAGACAATAGCCTCATCATGCCACTCTGTTCTGTTTGAAGAACAAGTTTGATCTATTGTGTTCTGTATAAAAGACGTAAGATCATATTGAAAATTGTGCTTTTCGGTTTATATGATGCTCATGCTAACACAAAAGATCAATGGTACTACATGCTCACATTAAACATCCAATGTACATGCGCGGCTAAGAACGTTGATAGTCGACAAAAGTATTTGAAAAAAAGGACTGTTAAATTTAGTCCTTTTTTCAGGGAAGCGCTTTCATTCAGTTTGTCAGCGTCAAATCAGAAAGGCAAAACTGATTCTTGCAATAGGCCTATTTATAAGCAAATCTCCTACGATACAGAAGCTTTTGCACAAATAAGTTACGAATGTCGTGAGTATAATATCATTGACAGTTCCAAAAATTGGAAGCTGGGAATTGAAACAAACCGACTGATCGTAACGGCAAATAGGTATTACACACGATTACGTGTACAGGTTCTGTATATACTTCCGAGGACAAGAAAGGAAATACAAAGAAACCTTTCAGTCCTCGCAAGTTAAGTCTTTTGTTGAAATCGGTCCTCGCAAGTAGAAGTACGTGCTTAGTCTATGAGGTTGGGTTATATTAAAGGAACAATAGGAAACACAAAGCATTGTCCTCGGAAGTATTGGGAAAGTACGACTGCGTGCACCGCAAAAACTGTGTTTAGCAATTAAAGACTTTTCTAAACACTTTCTTGCTGTCGGTTTGTAAATATGTTAAAACACTAAACACGTTTTGGTGTTTAGCAGTTAAACATTGTTGTTTAGGAATTGGACAAGTAGCTCCTCAACATGTTTACAAACTTATAGCAAAATTGCTAAACACAATTTTTAGAGTGTGCTATGAATTCAATTCGTTAAATTCCTATTAGTTACATCTGCTATTAAATACAGCTGTTATACGGAGATTTTGTTATTCTTGTTCATATTAAGCTTGATTTTGTCAGTGTCATTAAACTATAGTTCACCATTACGTTCAGAGTAAATTTGTCATAAAACATCACCACAAAACATCAGAATGTAAAGTTGAGTATCAAAGTGAATACTATAGCGACAAATACCATATTTCTCATGTATGCAAGCAATACACTATTAACAAGTCGGAAAATACTCTTAAGGCTCATTTGGTATCCGGTCACATATAGTCATATTTGTGATGCAATTGTAAAGCTCAAATGGCAACTTGTTTGACGGATTTCCCGCCAATTTGCAGGAGTCGCCGCGTCAATATGGAAGTTCTCATCGCACAAGATGTAAAATAGAGAGGTAAGAATTTCACCCAACATTTTCAAAGAGACCGTAAATATATTACACTAAAATCATCCACAACCTGTATGGCGCGTTACCTTTTGAAATGATTCCATTTCTTTGTTAGTATTACGAGACTTTTCAGCTTTTTGAGGGCACGCTTCTCCAATATCCGATTGACACCTTGCAATGTACGGACATGGAGGTGATACCTCCATGGTACGGACTACTTACCTATCAGTCTATCATCTACGAAACAACAAACACTTACACTTTTGATAGGACTACGGAGACTGGCATAAAGATGTTTGCAGAAGACTCACTGCATGCGATCCAGGACCCGCTGTCATTCAATCACAAGTGCGCCGGTACTGCACGGCTTGGGACCCGGAGCGACTGCGAAGAAGACTGAGTACGTCCGAAGTCAGCCTCTCCCGGCGGATGTCATCAAGATCACCTCTCTCCCTGCTCCAAAAGTCGCGGCCGGCACGCTCATCTCCTTCGGCTGCCCTCCAAGAACAAATTCCGAACCAAACAGGAGTTGTTTATTAAGACCCATGCACCAGATTCCCCCGGCGACTACCAGCGCATACTGCCTCCTCTGTTCCTTATGTGCCGCTTATTTGATGCTTGTTCGATGACTCCTACGGCCGTTCTATGAATCAGTATTAACTTTACCTGGCACTGATCAATAGGGCAGCGTCAGGAAACAGGTATCGGTGCATCATTGAATAGTAGCTGTAAATGATATATACGAATATTAATGAACAAACGACCAACCATTTTCCTCTTGTTAATTTAACGCAGCTTACGTCATATACACGTCATATACACGTACTCAGTTCCTTTTGTAAGCTTAAGTTGATTCCATATCTGATTGCATCTCTGAATAAACTACCTATATGTAAGTGACTTCGGAGCGAATACAATACCAGTGTGGTTGAAACTTAGCTTTGCGTGTATTCCTTCTACATATGGTCCCCATGGTCTATTCCAAAACTCGTTCTCTGGCTCCCAGACCAAATTATTCTTATTATTTCTGATGAATATTAGGTCCGGTAGCCGCCAATGTCACGTGACGAAAACGGGCAAAATTCTGCCCGTTTTCGAAAATTACCGAAGTTTTCCGAACTTGTTTTCGGTAACATTCGGCTGTTAACGTCAATGTTCGCAATAACAAAATGTCTGTCAAGCCCGTTACAGATCCTGGAATTTGAATTCCCAATTATACATAAAAACTGAAAAATCAATGCCATACTCTTGCAGTATTTTGCCGACCGGATTTTGCAAGAATATTAAATTTGAATGATGCCACTGACGTCACTCGGACTAATACTGCACGTCATGATCTATTTTAAACCGTGGGTACCACCCGACCTAAGATATAGACGTCAGGGAGTCCTCAGGTCGGGGAACCAGACTAATGAATACCCAGGTAGGGAAAGTGCCTTGCATTGTGTTGAATATCTTCCTAATTTCCGAAAATGTATCTACACATGTATTACCGAGATTTATGCCCCTTAATTTGAAAATTCACACCCCCATTTCCCCGTATGGAACCCTGCCTGAACCGAAATAATGACAATTTACTCGCAAGGCCTTGATTTGGGAAGTCGTTTGTCGTTTAGTATCACCGAAACCAAAACGCTTTGGTGAGAGGGCAAATAGGAGAATACTGCTCGAAAATCCTGGGAAGGAGGTTGGTAGCAGTCTCACTGGTCATTATCCGAGAGACTGGTTCCCGGTTTCTACAGGTAAATTGTCGTTCTTGCTCCGAATGTAGCGACCCGTAATGTGTAATCCAAACATGTCAGAATTCTGACATTAGTATATAGATATTTCCATAAAGCAATGGGTATTAGCGGCAGCCTTAGCAAACGAGATTTTCTGGAGTGTCTAGTACTGCTTTTTACCACTTGAAACCTATGCAGTTGAAAGATGTGAACAGTTGCTTTTTTGGCTCAGAGACACGATGGCGATTTTGCCTTTAAGACACTTGCTGCAGTTTGAAATAGTAGCTCTGATTGCAATTTGTGGTTAGGTGTACGTATGAACAACAATAATCTGACAATCTGCCAGTGTATGGGAATGTAAACAGACTTAAAAGGGAGTTCGTGTTATGACGTCAGATTTGTTTGCTGCCCGCAGCGACGACTTAGACAAATGGCACCAGCGGGCTAGAGGGGACTTGATAAAAAATAGCTCTCAAAAGTCACTTTTTCTATTTCATGGCAGAAATAATTGGCTGTTCTATTTTACAATAGTACACAATCTACATAAAACTACAAAATGACGAAGGCGTCTCTCAGCAACTATAACATCCTCTTTATTAACACTGATGTCCCCTCGTAGCCACGCCTCAGCCAACTCTAGTGGGATGCGGCTGTAAAGCCGTTTGCTTGAGGAGGCTAATATATACACCGATAAAGACACTTTTATTAACATAATAGATATTTATCTGGCCTTGTTGACCAGATCCCTCGTAAAACATTTAAGTATCGGCGTTCTTCAGTATGGTCTCAATGGGTTAGTTTATACGATGATTGATTTAAATAAATGCACGGGTTGCAATGTGTTTGAGTCCTTATAGCTTACAAACGCGATGACCCTTTATAGCTTACAAACGCGATGACCCTTTAGGCAAGAATTTATTTCATAATTGGACGTCATTAAACAAGCATGCAGAGGCTCCTGCACACTCGTTGATGTAACAGTCTTGGGCCAGCTCATTTCACCTGTTGACATTCTTCCTGGCAGTGAAAAGGCCCCGAGCATTCACCAACATGAGATAATTGATTTTTAGGATGTAAAATAATCCCCGTGCATCATGATATTCATACCACTGATGCGTTTATTGAAACCGGAGCAAAGAAATAATCCAAGACTCACGTGCTTGAGGAAGGCAAGCCTGTGTACACGCTTATCCCAAAAAATTCCCGCTGATCTTCATTTAATAAAAACGTGGATAGATCATTGGCTGTCCACCATCTTTCCACTCCACGCGATGCGCGAACGTATACGTAAATATAGTACAGTGTACAAGCACGGCGTAGCGGGCGCTAGACTAGGCAGCAATGGTTTGTGGATGTTCAACGAGATGGCGGCTGCTGGCGACAGTTGGTGATACAGCGCGCAACGGCCAATGAGCTATGCAGATTTTTATACATGGAGATCAGTGAATTTACCGGAATCATACATACAAATTTTCTTCCCGGGGCTGAGAAGGCTTATTGAATATAACATGACATTGGGACTGATCTTTATGGGGGGCAAGTTAGCTCAGTAGGTAGGGCACCGGTACGGTGTTCCGGGGGTCGCAGGTTTGAATCACGCTCCTGCCAGTTTTCTTTGTTTACTTTGAAAACACAAACTGGACAGCGCGTTGGCCGTTAGAGTTGCAACCGCCGTCCCACATATTTCCAATCCTAATACGATATGTTTGCCAACCTTGTCCCCAGGATATTCGTTTCCGTTCTCAATAATAGAAGACGGGTATTATAACAAATTAGTTAATTATTGCGGATTTTGAAGCACCTTTAAAAAATGAAATATGTTAGGTGTAACAGAGTTGTCATTCCTTTTGTAAGTCGGGTGAATATTTATCTCGAACCGCGGCGAAAATACATATTGTACACATACAATAATACCCCTTTTTCATCTCATTTACCGATGTATACGAACAAATAAGTAACATTGTAACACCAAGGTTACAACAGTGACGTCATGTTTGCAAATATCCGAAAGAAATCGTTATCCGTGGTGTTATGAAGTATACGTTAACGCTGGCAATATGCATTTAGGCCTAATAAAATTACAACATATATAAATATATAGTATATAAAATTGAAAATTATCGCCAAATAGCTAACGGGGCGACCGTCCCATAGACTTGTGCACAAAATGTTGTCAACTTTAATGTAACCTAACCCAAATATTTCCTGTGAAACGGTCGCCCTAATGCCACTGGTCTCCCAATAAGGTCTGAAAAATAATCAAAAACGGTCGCCCTATTCGCGAATTAGTATGTATATAGTTCCCTCGGCATGGCTTCCCTATACCCCTTCATGATCCGGCCCACCTCAGGATCTACCTCATGATCGAGTCGTGACGTACCAACTTAGCTCCGACTAGCACCGATGAAGACCAGTCCTATCTGGTCGAAAGCTCAGCTGCAAATAAAGCAAGGTTCATACATGCTACGTTAAGTCTCTCCTTATGTCCAATAGAAAAAATAACTAATTTTCAAAGTGAACAAAGAAACTGGCAGGAGCGGGATTCGAACCTGCGACCTCCGGGTTACCGTACCGGCGCTCTACCACCTGAGCTATCTTGCCCTGTGTTGGCGGTCTTCCAAATTGTCAGTATCTTTGTTCGGGTGGGCGCTAGTCAGAAGTCATAAACCCAGAATGCCGTATAGCCAGGGATCACACCCAATTTTACGATACAACCTGGGAAGCGACATTGTGGGGATCACTCAATGAGGATACGACTTTTTAACTTATAATTCGGAGGTCGCAGGTTCGAATCCCGCTCCTGCCAGTTTCTTTGTTCACTTTGAAAATGTGTTCAAATTTACCTAGTCAGTTTCCTTTGTTTGACGAAGAAAAAAGAACTGATGGAAATCAGAAGGAAAAAGAAAGAATCTGTTGGCTTTGATTACTAAGCGCAGTCCAGTATAAATACAAACATAATATTAAAAACAATAATAACAGGAAGATATCAGACAAAACAATTTACATGTAATCAACGTCATTCATCAGTTTAATTTTATGTGTAAAGGTTTTAGGGCCCGACCGATGCTTAGCAAGGCTATTTGAGAACTGCATGCCGCGCTCCATCTTTTATGCAAAAAGGGCACAGTCTGACCTGTAAGATCAGTGTTTTGGTCATGTCTGTCGGGTGGCATAGAGCGAGTGTCCTCGCCCCAAACAGCGATTTAACAACTCTCACAAATCTCCGTGGAGCTGTTTCCTTGAGTGTCCTCGGGCTAAAACTACAGCCCATCTCGCTGAAATATTCAACAGGTCATCGTGCTTGTCTGAGACGGCCATCGGATCATCATCAATTATTTACCTTTAAGCTGGTATGTATGTGTGTTTTGGGGGTGTGTGTGAACCTAAAAATATATATTTTCAAAATAAATTCCTAATTTGTAAGCAACAGATAAATAAGCTTTCCAATGAATCATTCCCCTAAAAACCGACCGATAAGTAACAGATTTTAATAATTTTACATATTGAATTAGGACTGCATTTGCTTGATTCATTTTCTAGTGATCTTCGCACGCAGCCCAATATATATTATTAGGAACAAAAGTTTCGCAAGTGTTTTTTGTTAAAACAATTTCCATAACTTTTTTCCATTAAATTTATATTTTCAGTCAGAGCACAGCAGCTTTAACACACACCTAGACATTTTGAAGAAAAAAAATCGCACACTCCTTTTTCATCGATATGGACATCTACGATAAACGGTATGTTCACTCCCTTGTAAAAATCTATGTACATAAATCTGTTGCAGTGTTCAATGTTTACACCTTTTAAGAAGTCTTCCAATCTTTTTGCATTATTACTTTATCGATGTTATTGGCCGTAATGTGACTTACGGTGTGATTACGATGTGATTAAGGTTACATGTTCTAATATTAATTGTTTTAATAATAGGTTTTCCTGGCCAATTTCATCACAATTTAATTCAATTTCATTAACACGTATTCAAATTCACGCATTTCTCCCTAATTCAATTAAACTAGGGTTTCTTTTTAGCTACTATTGCATTCAATTTCGTGTTTGTGCACACATGATTTCGTTCTTTTCATTCAGGTTCGTTTTAGTCATTCTATTTCATTTATAGTTTTTGTTTTCTTTTTCGTTTATGGGCAATGAATTTCAATTAAACATGAGTTATGGCTTGTTTATTCGAGGAAACTGGCAATAGCTCTTTTACTGGCACTTGAGTTTTTCTTTGTTAGATGCGTTTCGGTGTTGTTTGCATTTCATTTACATGTACGTAAGTTTGAAAAGTTATGGTGATAAGTTTGAAATGAAAACAAAGTCTTTCGCTATAACCTTGTGATAGTTTGCATTGGTCTTTATGTTTTCTTCTTTATTTCTGCTAATGTTCGGACCGCGTCAAATTAAAATACGAATCAGAAAGCACATACCATAGAAACGAATTTGAATGTAAAACATTTGAAAAATGTTTGCCAACTGATGAAATTGAATGGTTGACCAGCCTCTTGCTGCTGGCTTTTACGAAATTGAATGATCTTTGCGACCTAATGAATTTGAATGATCGATTTGGCCAGTGAATGCTAACTGCTGCAACGGAGCATTCATTTTCAAACGAAATTGAATGAGCCGGGTATTAAATTGAATGAATTTTTGTTTAAATTGGCCGGGAAAACCTATATTATTTCCGTTGCAATAGACGCGTTCGGTGTCTCCCTTTTCCCGACCTACCTTTGTCTTCAATTTAGTATTGCCAAGGTACCGTGGCTTGATCGTTGTCAATCCCTCGTGTCATCTCCTTGGGAATCCACGTCAAACTTCATTCGCGGGTGTTTTTTTTACCCAAAAGGCTGATCTTTTTGTGTTTAGTAGAGGGTACATGTATATTTAATTATTTGTAGAGTTCTGGACAGTTTCTTTTCTTCAAGCGCCTCGGAATATGTCTACATAGATAGATGGCGCTTTACAAATGCTTGTATTATTATTATTACTATTCGGTTTGACACTTTCAGCGTCCTTTTGAATCTGAAAACAGAATCAAACATTTGAATATTCCCACGGCCGAATGTGAAGTCTTAATAAATTAATGTCGCTACCTTTTTCAACTGAATTAACTCTAGGTATACATTTTGATCTGATGTCAGACTGTAGTTATCTCCAGGCCCTTTTCAATGTAAATGTGACGAACGTGTAAATGATTTATTATTCTAGTGCCTGTTCAAATAGAAATGGTAAAAAGCAATGTCACATTTAATTAACAACCCTTGGCCGTAATTTAGATTTGACCGAAGTAGGCTACATACAGGGTGCGTTCGATTAGCTTACACGTGTAAGTGAAACTTACACGAGGCCGTTCGATTAGTCATCACGTGATGCTCGTGTCTGCCCCGGTGTCAACCACCACTACCCCAGCTAGCGAGCGGGTCTGCTGTCCGGGTGTAATGACGTCACCGGCTATTGCTGAAAACGTAAACATGGCGGGGAACTCGAATTCGAATGTACATAATTGTGACACAAATTGGAAAGAAAAGAGTATATTTTACTGACAATGACATCAGTTGGCGACTAGACTGTGCAAATTGTGAATTTTTATAATTATGTCGGCCGTGATGGTCACGAATTTGTCGACAGAGCAGACGACAGTGAGCCTTCCCCGCGGAGTAACCACGTGTTTTAAGTGTAAAGCTATTACATCGAACGCAACTACAGGAGAACGCCACTGCATGTATAATGGACAACATTTGAGCAAGTTCGATCAAGGACCAATGGTTAGCTAGTGGTTGGTTCGTGACGTACGTAGCGCATGAGCACTGAAGTTGAAGTGCGAACGACTCTAGTCGAACTATTGTCATGTCAACACGACCATGAGAAAATGGCGGTGGCTAGTTTGTTTACGCTTTTGGACGAGTTCATAGATGAAATCGAGGCGGACGATATTTGCTTAGTATATCAACTATGTCACAAGTGGTAACGTGTGCATTATTTCAACATGTTCAAAGAAAGACAAAGTAACAAAAAGCGATCGTTCACTGCTGCTGAATATTTACGTTTTTTCGCCATTTTTCTGATAACTGGTCCTCTCTGCACTGTGCTATTGAAACGGCTATTGGTAACCAGCGATGCAACCAACCTCGGTAGGCTGGTCGCGAATCGTCGACTAGACTAGTCCAACCATCGTCGACTAGCGTGCGTTCGATCAGAGTTAGTCTAACTATGGTTAACTACATTCCTTGATCGAACTTGCATCGGGTCGTTTGGTTTCAATGCAGTCGCCGCAAGGGGGCGCTTTGGCTACTTGTAGACCCGTCATAGCAGCCACTGTCTACACACTGGGGTAACCATCTTTGCATTGTTTACCTTAAATCTCCATTACTATAAAGGCAGTGCCATGTTAAGTCGTTGTTGGCTTGGGTAGTTAATAAATACACTATGGATGGTTTCCGTAGATAATGAGAGAAAAGCCTGCTTCAGTTTGGTGCAGTTCTTTTCTGCTAACTGACCTCAGAGCTGGCAAAAAGTAACTGACACATGGCTTCACTCTGGCACAGTTATTATAGCTATAAATGTTTTTTTTCCTACTGACGTTGCTGAATATGGCTGATAAGAAACTACTTACGATGCCCTTGTTATTTTATACCACATGAAGAACATTGAATGAAACACAGATTTCCTTTTTGTTATTTCCTCGCTCGGAATTCTGAACATTATTTGTAACCATTCTTACGAAGAGAAAGGCGTATATTAAAGACTACTTTGAGACATTTTCAATCGAAGTTGCGCCCAACTTCAAACTGCATAAAACTAAAATATTAAAAATCAAGTTTTGCAGTTCAAGTCCCTGAATTTTGTTTAGGGATGTATTCTTTAAAGAATCATTCTACACGATTCCATCCGATCATTAATTGCAATTAAAACATTTCAATAGTAATAAGAAAAATATACCCATATTATTTGAAAACCCAAAAGTGTGCACCGCAAAAAACCGTGGTGTTACATTAATACCATGCATCAAGCCATTCGTCCAAAATAGATACCGCATGATGTTAATCTAACACCACCGTGACAGTTTTTGCAGTGTGCTGGCTGATTTTTACACCTATAATGCGTTTTACATAAGAAAGGGGTATAACAAGTATCGTGGCCCTGAAGGACATCACACATAGCAGATTTCTGCGCAGATATTTGAAATGTCTCACATTTCACCGCACATTTCTTTGCAGATATCGACCGCGGATTCAGCAGTGAATTCGAAATCTCAAACGCATCAAGTAAAAGGTCGTCAACAAAGTGTTTTTTTTTATATAAACAAATTAGGGTTTCATCACTAACTTTTTTTTAAGGTTTTAGCAAAATTACACGTTTTTAAATTTACGTTTACAAATTAGCTTGTAATTAAAGGGCTAATGAGAACTTTTCATTCAAAAGTGCAGAAAACTGCATTTTGTTGACAACACTGCCGATTTAATGTACCTCACATGCTTTCCCCCAAAGTGGATATTGCAGATTCTATCTTACTAATGTACTGGGCAGGCCCTATATTGGAGGGGGCCAGATCCGCCCCCTATTTATCTGCTAATTAAAGGGCTAATGACGAGTCCCCAGTTTTAAAGTGGCGGTGTTGATCAGAAAACGCAGTTTCATGCACTTTTTGGGACGAAAAAGGGGACTCGTCATTAGCCCTTTAATTAGCAGCTAATTTGCGGGCGGATTTGACACACTTTGTTGACCACCTTTTACTTGATGCGTTTGCGATTTTGAATCTGCGGCTGAATCTACGGCTGAATCCACGGCTGAATCGCGGCCGAAATCTGCGCAGAAATGTGCGATAAAATGTGCGACATCGCAAATATCTGCGCAGAAATCTGCGATGTGTGATGTTCCTTCAGGGCCACGATAGGTAAGCATGTCACGTGATCACACTTATGATACCTTGATGTCATTCTCCATCTTCTATCGTGAAAGCCCCTTGCATTATTTACCTTGTAAAAGCTTATTTTGAATGTCGGAGCTTACCGTTAAATACAATATTGACAGATATTTTAACGGTCAAATTTTGTAGTAAATAATTGAGAATTTTGATTTTGACTTCAATGAAAATGGTGTGCTGATATTCAATACAATACGATCCACACCTTTCAAACGAATTTTTGTTATAATTACGTCTCACACACTTTGATAGTTGAATTTAAACTGTGACAAGCTAAAGTTAAACGGTTCTTTGACGACTTGATACAAATTCCGTGCCTAATAAGACTAATAAATACAACCCCGGTACCCTTAGGACATTTCAATTATGAGCTCCCCGCATGTAACAAAGTCACGAATTTCAAGGCTGCATGGCTCAATTCCTTCTACTAAAAAAAGGGGTTGATTCGTTCCAATCTCGTTTCCATCTCTATTTTGTTATTTGTACTACAGAAACACGACCCTACCTTTTTTAATCCAGAGTTTGAAAGTTCATATTCTAGTATCAGCGTGTGACTTCGCACCACGCGGTACACATATATAACGCATGAGGCTAAAATGTTTTGAAAATCGCATTTTGAGAAATAAACTTATGAAAAAATAAAATCTCAGTATTTATCTAATTATGTTCTTAAATCACTCTATATATTAATATTTAGTTTGGAATTTGTTTTGCTGTATATATATTTACACAAACGATTAAATAATAAATATTCAAATTCAAAAATGCATCAACTGAACCAACCTCGTTCCCAAGACTTACTTTATTTTCAACCTAGAGCAGCTGTGGTGTCGGTGAGGGCGCTGCTCCACACCATTGGAACGAGGTGCAACTGAATGTGTATATATATGCATAGTGACAGGAGAAGCCAAGATGGCGTCTTACACGCTCATCATCATTCATTGCAAAATGGGTGTAAAAGTCTTGTTTGATTGTGTGTGAGTGTGGCTACCACATCGAAACTTCGTGAGGTTTTTGGGTCGAATGTTGAGCCAGCTCAAATACATCTGAAACACACATAGGTCGCGTCCACCAAAAAGTGGTCCATAGAGCCAGAGTGACATTGAGCCCCAGGAGACAGTGTCAGCACTGGCAGCCTTGGGGCTACTGTATTGTTCGGACAGAGTAAAGGACCCGGCGGCCATCGCTGAAGAGGCAGCCATATTACGTATATTAAACTGTTTATAGGCCTAACATTATTTTGTGTGTTTGTTTTACTTTGTGTATGGTTTGAAGTTGAAGTTGAAAAAATCCGCCCGCCCGCGCCCCACTGGCGGAGGGGTGTGGAGGACAACCAAACAATTTGTTTGGGCCAAATTAACAATAATGGATTGGTGCCCCATACGGAACAGCCGTTGAATCTTGCCAATAGAACAGGTCGGCTTTGATCCTTTTATGTCGACATCCCTCGGTGCCACCTGTTCCGAAATTGGATTGGTATTGATCTATTGTATAAAGTTCCAGCAATCCATTTTTCAATCTCTCAAAGGGAAGGGACCCAAATCAGTGGTGTCATGTGTCATCTTTTGCCGACGGTGGCACAGACAACAAATCGCGCAAATTGTGACCCAATGCTCATTTAAAATGTTGCGTTTGTCAATGAATAAACATGTACTAGAGTTCACATATTAACAGTGACCCTCTCCAGCATATTAAGGAATGCCTCGCAATGCTGACTCTTTAAAGATTAGCATTCCCATCTAATACTCGTTCTCACTAAGGTTATGGTCAATAATATTAAATGGGGAGGGACATTTTACGTACGTGATATGGTTTAAATCCTGGAGTTTGGAAGGTTCAGGAGGCTGGCTTGTTAGACTTTCAAATTCTGCAAAATACTTGTACGCACCATGGAACGCGCCATGTCGGCCATAATTATTGGGCAGTCTCAAATTGGAGAAAATCACGAAAACGTTTTGGCAAAATAATATATAAAGTACTGAGCATCCCCGCCCCGTTCTTTTTTCGAGGCCACCTCCTTATAGTTTGCAATCTTTTTCCAAAATGATCCATCAAAAAGGAAAAAAGACGAGAGAAAATCCTCCAAATCAATCGGTTTTTGTCTTGAATCGATTTGGTAGACTTCACTGTTGACGGAAGCCATCTTGAAAAATGGCCAGCCAAAACAACATGACGTTCAAGATTTGTTTCCAATTTGCCTTAGATCTTTTCACGAGCAGCGTCATAGTTTATATTTATTTTCAAAATGAACACAGTTTCAAAACTGAGCTATCTTGCCATATGTTGGTAGAGCGCCGGTATGGTATTCCGGAGGTCGCAGGTTCAAATCCCGCTACGCCAGTTTTCTTTGTTCATTGCGAAAAATTCATTTAAATTACCTAGTCGGATTCCCTTGTGGTTTGTTTGACGATATTATAGTTTATATTAAGTTAATGTCTGTGTATGTTGTTTCCAGGGGGGGGGGGGGGGGGTAACATTAATGTCTGTTCTCATTCATGTACAACACGCTATATTATTTGGTAGTGCAATCTATTCAGGCCATTAATGCAATCTTTACACGGACTTTTATTAAGTCATTTTACGGACTGGTCTCTCGTTTCTCACGAAAGAAAACATGAGGGATCAAGGTTGTGGAATTCATTATTTCCCGGGCACTTGAGAACATCTAAAAATCTATCGGTATTTTGGGGTTTTTCAACGCTATTTTGTCAACTTGATCATTGTATATAAATATACATGTACATGCATTGCATGTTCGCTGGTCTGTCGAACGCGTGCATTAGCCTTGTATAATGTTCGTTTTGTATCTTGTGTACATAAGGAAACTCTAAAGTGACCTATGCTTACGAGCACTGTTTTGTTGTACCGTTACGTCTTCTAGGCATTTAAATGCTAGTGCTGCCGTGGAAGTAAATGGTCAGTGAACAATGAAAAATTCATAATCTGGACTTACAACTGAGTAGGGCCTATTTCTGTTTTACCCAGCCAAGAAATTCCGCGCGCAAAACCTACCAGCACAACTTGCGTTTTGCAATAGACCATCGAACTTAAACAGCAGTTTTTCTATACTCGCTGTAAAATCGTGCGGGTAGGTCCATTAAATACTCCGGAAAGAATCTTTCAAAAAGGGCAACATTAGCCAGATTTCTCTTTTAAACAATACATATATACTGGCACCCAGTAGATTGTGCCAAACACGACATGCTATCCGAAACATAGATGTTATTTATTCAACAGTTTGCCAGCCGACGCAGGAAATGCAATGATTTGTCTTTACCGGCGGCCAGGTTGGCGCAGTGGTTCTTTCCTCGCCTTCTATCTCCGGTGACCCAGGTTCGATTTCGATCCAGGTGTAATAATGGATTGGGTTTTGAGTCCCTACCTGATGGCGTGGATTTTCCCCAAAAAATTATTGTTCTCTGGGGTTGTCCTCTCGTTATTAAAATTGAGATTTCTTCCCTCGCCTTCATTCAATTAAAAAAGCTGGGACCAGGGGCCAATTTCATAAAGCTGTTAAGCACAAAAATTTGCTTACCATGCAAATGCTTCCGTGATAAAAAATGGATTACCAACCAGATTTCATGTGTGGAATATTGCTTTTGACTGGTATTCAGCTGTTGCTTGCTTAGCATGAAAATTACATGGACTTTTGGCTGGTAACCTGTTTTTACTAAGCAAGACATTTTCATGCTAAGCAAATTTTTGTGCTTAACAGCTTTATGAAATTGGCCCTAGTAGGAACACAAATCAGGCAACCCGGCCATAATAGCCTTCATCCTTCCCGAAAGCCCCGAAATGTAATCTTATTTGGTTAGTTACCTACTCTATATCCAAGGTCTCAGTGTAAATTGCCTGTAAATGTGTACCATTTACGTAGAAAAAAACCCGAAGCACTGACATCCGGACATTCAGACTTGCGCCGTACGCAGTGCAGCCTGTACGCAGCCATTGCACTACAGACCAAGAACATCACTCTGAATTTTCCAATGGTCCAACTTTTTCAAACCAAACTGGCATCCCCGCGATGATTTTCGTCAATGGTTTTCAAACAAATGGCGCGTTTTCAAGGGATGGTCATTTACATACTACTTTTGAATGATCTCTCCAACCAAAGGAATTTTGGGACGAAGTGCCTTTTGTCGCCCAATTGGGCACATACAAGGTAATAATGCCCTATTAAGAAATGTATTGTGTGTGCGTTGCGAGACTTGTGATCAGCTGCCAGCAATTAAGACGTATTACTCTTTACATTGCTGGCTAACAGGAAATAGTTTTTGACGTCTCACTCATTGTAAGCCCTAAATTTGCTCTTCTGACCCGCGCACATGGTACCGGTAACCACTTTAGAGCGAATTGTACACACAAAACTTGGTCTATCCATCCTTCCTCCATGGTCTATCAGATGTAATCGAAAAGACATCAAAAATGGTTTCAATTGATCGGCCTGGATGCTCCACAGGCATTAATAAAATGGCCACGATTTTATGACCCAAATGCATAAACGATCATGGACAATTAGCAAGTCCTTTGCACGCACACACAAAAGCCAATATTGAAAGTGATAAAATCACTCAAGTTCATTTCCGCAATAAATATCAATGTAGGCTATCTCGCTTCCGTCCTAAGGAAAGAAAATGTTACTCGTTTTGGATTGGTCTCCTCGCACGTTACCAGATCGGCGCAGAGATTGTAGTAGAACCGCAGGAAGTGAGGCTGGTGATTTCAGTATTGTTCATTAAATTTCTTGCGGGTGTTCTAATTCCATGCCTGGTAAGACCCTATACCTCCATGGTAAGACCAACTGTACGGTGGTATAGTTTATGGGGCGGGCGACAATGGTCAAACTAAAAGTTGAACATAAATGTTGATTGCAGATGTGGCAGTGAAGATTCTGGTCATTGACCTCGGGGAGGGGGAAGCCTTATGTCCTTATAAATGCACACTGTACGGGAATTTCCTGGCAGTTTGGACGCCAGCGCAATCCCGTAAAAAACGGTGCAAGCTGCGTCTCATGAACACTGTTATTTTACGTTGCTTTCCCATAAAATATCCCTGCTATTCCTGTAAAAATACAGGGTATAAAAAATGTCACTCAGTTACTGGAAACTTGGTGTAAGTAATCACAAATTTACAGAAATGGGAACTGTGTGATTTATTATACTTAAACATTACTCCAGATAACATTTGTACAAATGCTACAGTAATTTACTAAACACTACACGCTATAATGTCGCGCTTTAGCTTTATATTCAGCCTTATCCTGCCACCATGAAGTCACGGTTTCCGATGAACAATTTCAACATTTGAATACGAAAGAAGATGTAATGCGATTCTTCACCTCTGTTTACAAAAAATCTAAATTCCTATGTGGAATTGCTTAAATAATTAAATATTTTAGTCAAGAAATCGTGTTTTTAGACGAAACACTGCAATATATCATGACTTGTGTGAACACAAATTTCCTCAGTTCTGATTGGTCAGTTGCTGCGTAATGAGATTCGTGTCCGGGAGAACATGAGATTTTACGTTAAAAACCAGTTCAAACTAAAATACGGTGATTTACAGGGGATTTACGATGATTTACAGGGGAAAAACCAGTGATTTTACGGGATTTTTTTACAGTGCACTTACCTTTCACTTTCACTTCGTTCCTGCTGTAAATTTGTGTTTAGAATTTGAAAATTTGAAAAAGTTTGTACCATGCTGAGTTTGTTTTCTTAAAATGTTTGTTTTAGGCCTATATCAGTTTTTCCCTGCAAGCAAGCCTGCAACAAAAAAATATCCGTATAGGCCTATACTCTTTTTTTCCAAGCTTATGGTACTATCCCAATGATTCCTCTTTTCTTTATAAGCGGACTGCCATTCTTGAAATCACATCATTTGACAGAAATGTAAAGCAGAAGTAGTATACCGCCCGAGGAAGCCTGTGAATTTTTTCACACAGAATGTTTTCACACAATCTCAATATACACTATACCCCGGTAAAGGGCAAAAGAGAAAATCTCTGTTCTAATTATTTCCTCTTTAATCATCACTTGGCCTTTAAATTGGAACAATCCACTGGCATGGCCCTAAATCGAACGTTTGACGGCACGGTGTGTACTACTGTTCACGCAAGAATAGTGATACTAATGATTTGTGTCCAATCCAAGAAATATTTTATTTATAACACAAAACCCGAGTCATTAATCAACAGCTCTGAAATGTAAAAGACAAAAGAGAATAACAAATCTCTGTTCTAATCACAAATTCATTGAAATGCAATGCTGCTACTCAACGACCGGTTAAAATCCAATCAAGTTTCAGTGTAATTTGAAATGCCATTTAGTCTTTTACTTTTCGATAATTTCATTTTTAAATATTATCCCAACTTTAAATGTGATCATGCGCAGAACACAGCATGTCTGAGCAAAGAGCAGAACCGCAATCGCTTGCATGTAGTTTAGGGACCACCTAAACGATACGTGTGGACAGCGTTATTTATATGTTTAAGTGTCAAGGTCCTTTTGTAGTGAACAATGAATTCTCTTCTTTTCATATCAGCCAAATAATGACGTCACAGAGGCGCAATAATTGGTGCATCTATAGCATTGGGTACAAAAAATATCAAACTTATAAAATTATAAAAGAGTAACTATTTACAAGACCAAGTTGGATCTTAATACTGCCTGAGTTGGATGGACCAAAGAGCAAAGAAATAAATTACTAATCGTTTAAGGGTATGATATAGCATTGGTAGCGCGGACAGAACATGTGCAGGCAGTGTCCATATTTTGTGTGATTCAGCATTTTCATAAAATAACACGCAGTTTGAGCTCAATCCGTTGTCTCAATCACGAGAAAGTGGCTGAAACCGCTCCAATTCGGTCGATTCACAACTCGGTGCGCCGCCAGCGGCAACCGGGAGAGGCCAATTTACGCAGTGCATCATGGGAAAAAGTCGACATCGCAAAACCGGAAGTGGATATCGCCAATGCATCGACCGTACTTCTTACACCCCTTCCCGCTAAATCTATCAACTCCTAGGTTTTCCTCGATTAGTCAAAAATTGCTTTTAACTCATCGACTCGCATTCGCGCGAAATCCATACTGCTGTACTGCCCACCATCAATATAATACAACGCGATAGACGCGATGTCGACCCCGAAAGTGGGAAATTGGCCTTTCCCGGCTTGCCGCTGGCGGCGCACTGAGTTGTGTGAATCGACCGAATTCACCATTGGTTATGCCCACTATCATTATGTGCTTAATTCAATTGTTGAATTCGAAATAATACTGCGCTTTTGGAGGTCTTCAAGAAACAGTTTTCTCGAAGATGACAGTATTTCAGAAGAACATTTCTCGGGGGGTATACTGGTACCATCTATACAAACAGTATTGAAACTAAATAATTTCGTTTTTGATCATTACCAAAGCTACATTACACCTTTAAGCTTGAAAGTGGCACTCGGTGAGTATAGTTTTATTTGGCTTGATCTATGGAAGGGCCTGAATATCGAATCATTAAGTCGGATTTACCTCAATAAACCACAATGGGATAAAAACCGCCACCAATTTAAATGTCCGTACCCAAGTGTGAATACGATTATGGCAATATGGTGCCAGCCCTGAGTATTATAACTGATACATGGGGACATTCTCGATCGCACTAAACTGTGCAAACAAAGTTAATTGTCAGACGTGTCCAGTGTCATTCTTTGTTCATACAAGTAGTCATAATGAGGCTGGCACACTTCGATGGCTAACTTGACATCTGGTGTCAGAGATTCCACATCAATGTGGCGCGGGGCTGGTTTCTTGAATCCGGAACTCTTGAGGGCACCTTCATACCACTGCATCATCCAGTTCGTCAGTCTTAGCGCTTTGGAGCAGTGCCACTGCACGCTGCCAAAGTTGGACGGCTGCCAGCGCACCATGGACTCTTTGAAGGGCAGGCCTGTGGTCTGGCAGTACTTCTGCATCATCCCCACAGGGTCATCCAACAGGTCGTCGGCGTCCACCACAAGCGTCGGCAAGCCCAACCCCTTAACGTGGTCGTAGAGATCCCGTAACTCCTTGTAAGTGTACCCTTCAATGGGGATGACGTTGCCCACGTCCGACCCGGATATGGCCATACTCAGACTCGAAGACTCATATCGGAGTTTCAGAGAGGGGAATACCTTAATCGGTTTTCTGATGATGAAGGTGTGATAAAACCCTTGAGGTAACATATCATAGTGGCCCTCTGTCAACGGATAGGCAAAGTCCTTGCCGAACACAGCCACTTTCCCCTCGTAGTCTGCTTCCAGACGCTTTTTCACCCACGCGTAGGAGTGATTCGGAGCCATGTTGAGCTTGAACCGTGGATTGTTGACCCGGTTGGGCCCAAAGTAGTACGATGTAGCAAACTCCTCGTTGAAGACTTCTACGTTGGCGAGTTCCAGGATGGAACGCGCAAGTGCTGTGGAGAGACTACGGGGGCAGGCCCATAGCATAACCCGTGCTGTTGTTTCCGTTTCAGTCGTCATTGCAGGAAAGTCAAACGCCAGCAAGCAATTAATTTATCGGGAGGATTTTTACCTGATCTGTCCCGTTTGACAGCTTACGGCAAGTGATTTTTAAAATTCCCAATCACGGTCTTTTTAAACTGTACAATAAGCTGTTTGTCTCGGCTAAAATACCAGCAAATTTAAAACAACTGGGTTGGTAATAAACCGGTACTTAAAGAAACATACATTGTGCCGGTACAAGAATACGCATAAAATACATTTTATTACCATGTGTAGACGTCCATAGACTTATGTAGAAAAACTAAATGTGTGGGCGTGACCTCACTACTTTTTTGTTTCAATCGGGAGGGAGCTTTTACACTTGCCGATGGAGCATGTGTTCACACTGTAGAAGTTGTTTGCGCTTCAAAGTGCTCCAAGTCCAGCAATTTGTACGTGAGGTACTTGAGGTACTTGGTAGAGGTGTTTGAGGCACCTGACGTGCTGGATATTTGGCACATATTTGAGTTTTAAACAAATGGACCATTTTGTAAAACCAGGAATTGGTTCATTTTTACTCAAAACTGGCGATTGTTTGCATAATTTATCCGACTGTCCATTCCTAAAGTGTAACAAAAAAGTGTAACAACCAGTTGTTGGGAAAAAATACTGCAAAGTTATCTAAGCAAAACTTAATTGGTTGATATTTCCCTGGAAGTTGGTATCTTAATTTCTGTCCATTTTTCTTAGGTTGGTTAAGGACGCGCTGTTTGTATGACCATTAGTTGATTTCTCGGTCAAAATAAGAGACTGTTTATTGCAAAATTATAAAAAACATTGGGAATTTACGTTCACCCAAATAAGGGGGAAATTACCAATATTGGTACTTCGAAGTTAGTCTGATTTTTATCCATTTTTTAAACCATCTCTCAATTTGTATTTTCTACCAGCACTATTTTGTCGCGTAAACTGAAGCACCTGACTCCAGCGATGTTGCTTGTTGTCTATACACACCCGAGCTGCAAGAAAGTAAGGAAACACCAACATACAGAATAACACGACTTTTTCAATAAAATCTTATGTGATAAACAATACTTTGACATCTTTGATACAAATAATTCTGGGTGCATAAGCCAATCCCGATGTTTCCAAACGCAAACTCGCATTTACACCAGTTTCCCGTGACGGTGGCAAACAATTATTTCTTCGCATACCACACTTTTCTGGAAAAGCATTCCCTTATGTCTCTACGTAGACGATTTAGCTGATTTTCAACATTTTCATTCCGGAGAAAATATCACCCGGTAACTATGAAATATTATTTAAGGTAGCACACCAAGGTGTGCACAACATACCATTATATTATGAATATATTATGATATAATGGTTCAAATTCAATACGAATTAATTTGAAACCATTTTAGAAAGGACTTTTTTAGAAAGTAGGTAAGAGTGATAAAAATGTGAACTCGGGAATAACATGTATATATTGTCTCACGAATTAGCCAACGATGTGGACCGCGACGTCGATCGAACCTTATCGTCCATTCGGACTATCGAACCTTATTGTCGATTCGGACTATCGCATCCTAAAGTCTATTCGGACTATCGAACCTTCGAATTATTTAACCTTATTCTCTTATCAGACTAATGGGCCCTTCGGACTATCGAACCATCGGACTATCGAACCTTCGGACTATCGAACCTTCGGACTATCGAACCTTCGGACTATCGAACCTTCGGACTAACTTTCGGACTAACGAACCTTCGAACTAATAACCCTTCGGACTAAAGAACCTTCGGACTATCGAACCTTCGGACAATCGGGCTGTCACCAGTATTTTATAGGAAATATCGTTCCACTGACCTGTTCAAAGTTTTGCGTTGTTGGATGGCGAAAAAAATGATGCCTTTAGTCAAGGCACGCGTGGCTTCCTGGACGCGTGACACGCCCCGAATGCCAGCATGTCCAGGGCGCGCCACTCGTCCGGGTAGCCACGCGCGCCTTGACTGAAGGCTACAGGGCAGTTTCCCAACGATTTCCAGCTGGAAATCGTTGGAAAACGATATAAATTTTCACTTTTCTTGACAACGACATAATTTCACAGAATGATTGAGACTACTATTAAGTAACTTACAGTCTATTAAGGTATTTCGTAATAATTCATTAAAAAAATTGGAGGATTACCAATCGTGTACACTACATACGGACACCATCGAAACCACCTTGCTGTATTTTATTAGTAGCTTGGTACGAGAATGTGTGTGCACGGATACATTCACTTGCCTTCGATGTATCATATTAAACGAATAATGCAGCGATTTCCGAGAACGCTACAGGGAGACATTTTCACAGATTTGTGTGCAAACTTTACGTAACTATTCTAAAAACATACTCTTTGATACGAACTTGAAACTTTGGGCATCTTAATTTAGGAGCATTCCAACCAGTTTTGAAACTAAAACCTTCCTTTCTAGAAAAGGTAGCTGAAGCAAAAGGGAGACATCACAATGCCTCTCTTTAAGTCGCCATGTCTGCTGAAGTTCGCTATTTAGACACTAAAATGTCTCTCCAATGATCTATAAAATACAAAGCTTTAATATGCAATCTGAAAAATATAATCTTGCAATACTGAATCATATCAAGACTTCATTTCCAAATCCTTATAATTATAACCTTTTCAGTGTCTTGGAACAATAAAAGTTCTTTGCAGAATTGGCGCGAATTGCTACCACAGTAACTTTAAGCACGCATCATCGACTAAATCGCAGCATAGATAAAGTAGCAGTCTAAAACGTACCTGCACATTTTGTTTTTCTACATAGGCCTGCATATATGGAAACATCGGTTTCATTTGGTCAAGCACCCGTTTTGTATATGCCAAATCAGCATTTTTTCGTGAAAATGCACATTTTTCTAAAAAGTTCGCGCAATTAAAGCTTTGGGGTAAACGGTTTTTGCTTTAAATACTAGGCCTACTCATTGAAACCTCCGAAGCAAAATCAGACCGATGGTAGTTGCGGTTTTGTCGGAAAATCCATTTTTGTACCGTAAAAACTCGACATTTTTGCACGGAGAGCTGACGTAAACAACAGCTTTTACCGTACCGCCTCCTCTTCCCCAAGCCGTCACTCATTTCCTCATGGCCGGGCGGTCTCGGGGTAAACGGTTTATAAATGGCTGAATTATAAGCTTCCGTTTGATATAACACTTTACCTGATTGGCTACATAGTTTTGTCGGAAAATGAATTACATAAAAATCTTGACCAATAAAAATCTAGCGGCTGAAATGACCTGGGTACTCAGTCGTGACAAAATGTCCAGGATGTTATGCACACTACAAACCGCATACAGCTCGTGTGTGTGTGTACACACATGCATGGGCCAAATCTTTTATGAGAGAAATGGGGCCAAACGTTTCCATTTGAAATATTTTTTGTACCGGTTTATTGTATTCTTTCACTATTGATTTATTTCGAATCCGGTTACCCATTAAAATAATTTGCTGGTATTATAGCTGAGTATAATCACACCAAAAGTGCACGGTGCGAAGAGAATAAGAATCACATGCCATTAGCTAGCCAAACCGGACAGATCACTGCTTTAAGACAGACATTTGAATTTCTTGCGATGACGACTGCGATGACGGCACGGGTTATGCTATGGGCCTGCCCCCGTAGTCTCTCCACAGCAGTTACGCGTTCCATTGTAGAGCTCGGTAACGTAGAAAGTCTTCAACGAGGAGTTCACCACAGCGTTCTTCTTTGGGCCCAACCGGGTCGCCAATGGACGATTCGGGCTCACTAGTATGGCATCACTCCTACCCGTGGGTGAAAAAGCGCCTGGAAGAAGACTACGAGGGAAAAGTGACTGTATTCGGCAAGGACTTTGCCTATCCGTTGACAGAGGGACACTATGATATGTTACCTCAAGGGTTTTATCACACCTTCATCATCAGAAAACCGATTAAGGTATTCCCCTCTCTGAAACTCCGATTTGAGGCTTTGCGTCTAAGTATGGCCATATCCGGGTCGGACATGGGCAACGTCATCCCCATTGAAGGCAAGGGCGGATCCAGAACACATTTTTTGAGGGCCAATTTTTTTCCCCGAAAAAGGGGTAAAAAAAAAACGTGCACAAATCACAGATAAAGTCGAGGTTTTTTGCTTCCCCTTTTTTCACTTTGTATTATTTGTATATGTGGGTGTACGCAGTGGCTGCCCTTTTTTTTGGGGGGGGGGGGGGGGGGGCATGGCCCCCTTTGCCCCTCTTGGATCCGCCGTTGATTGAAGGGGTACACCTACAAGGAGTTGAGAAAGTATTGAGAAAGAACTTGCTTAAGTTCAAAACGTTTTTAGGCCAGCTAATTTTTTGATTTGGTATTCAGTAGGTTAAGAATTATTGTTTTGTATTTTGTTTTCTTTTGTATCTTAAACCTGACCTGATATTTGAAAGTTTAGGCCCTACATGTCAAGATCGGAAATAATTCCTCTGTTAGATTTTAATAAAAGTCGTTTCGCGACTCTAGTTATACAGTTACTGAATAAATATCTTCTAGAAGCATTTCAAGTATTGAAAATTGACTTGGTACACATATCCAGTGGATAGAAGAGAGATGTTTGCCCTATCCCGACACAGTGTATGAAGCACCGTATGCTGAATGCTTTCCGAGACCTCCTGCTTACTAGTGCAGACGTATTAACCACTCGACCACCGAGCTTGCCAGGGTCAGCTGGCCGATTCGAATCCAATGTAGCAACGGCTGCCGCGTATTAATCAGCAGATTTTGCGTCCGGGGATGAAGAGTTCTTCGCCCTCACCCGATGTATAGTATAATGAAGCATTGTGGTGTTTTCGGAGAGTGCCTGTGGGAAAAATCACAGGCTTTCTCGGGCGGGAATGAAAAGCTGCCAATTGAGTCGTTCAAAAACAATCATTGTTCTTTAAAATAATTAAAAATGTCGACAAATTTTGTCTTGATGTAGGCCTACCGGTACCGCTTGACCATGCTGAACGTGCGCTACGCTGTCATTTGCCGTGATTTACATGCGTGAATGGATTTGTTGAATAGCACTGTGTTTGTTTAGCACTGAGAGCCCCGCTTTCAACCCGGAAGTGTGCAGACGTGGCTAATGTGAAAGTCGTCTACAAACCAGTACTTAAAGTACATTGTGTCAGTATAAAGAATACATACATGTATGAAAAGGATTGTTGGAGTTTAATATCCCCAGTGATACTTACCTGATTGTCAACTTCGTTTGATCAACTTTTGTGGGATCGCGGTAGCCAGCTACGGTACCAGCAAATATTGTGAGTAGCCGGAAAGGCGATAAACCCATGCTGAGCGGTAACTACAATGCGGCAACTACAATGATAACTTACAATACAATGTAAAAAGAACCTTATTATTCGGCTGTGCACTCGGAGTTCAAAGGAGAACATTGCAGAGCAATTAAATATGACGGTGTACTTTTGAATGTGGGTACACTAGCGTTTTGTGATGTGGAGCTGGAAATTATTAGGGAGGACAAAATGTTTATTAGAAGGCGCTGTTTATTGTGAAACACTCTGGAAACTGATTTGAATTTTTCCAATTTTCGGCTGCTCTTTTCTAACCAGAATGAGTAAAAAGTCCTACCTATAACTTGTTGACTTTCCATACATTTTCTTGACAAATAACAATAACACATTTTCACGTCACAAGCTATACAGCAGTATAGGCCTACAGCACGTTATAATAATAATTTAAGCCTAGTTCACACACAATATACGGTTTGGACGCCGGTTCATGCCGATTAACCGTAGACCTGTGAATCGGGATGAATCGGGGGCAAGAGGCAAACCTGGACACCTTCATACGGTTTATGACGGTTATTGTACGGTGACACTACGAATACCTACTATACGACATGTGTACGATTTTTGGACGTTTTGAAGAAGATTCATCACAGAAACACAACGGTTACGGTTCTATTACACTAGCGTTACGAATACTCTACGGTATGCTGCGGTTAATCCCGTTTATTGAAGAATCCGAGTGAAGACTGACTAGTGTTGGAGCTGTGCACCACCTTTTATACGATTGTCATGTGACATCGTGACGCTTCCGGCATAAACGTAGCACTGTTGTAGGAACGTAGTGCAATCGTAGTAACAGCGTGATAAACCGTACATGCACCGTCCTTAATCGTAGAGCAAGCATAGTAAATCGTAGACAATCGGGACTATTCGTGATAGTTGTCGTAGCAGAACGTATCGGAATTGTAGCTAAACTGCATGGGCAATTTAAACCGTAGGCAAACGGTATGAAATCGTAGGAAATCGTAGGAAATCGTAGAAAACAGTATCCTATGCGTAGCAAAACGCAGGATAATCTTAAATATTCGTACTGAATCGTCATCAATTACAGCTGCGGTTATCCACGGAAGCCCACGAATGGCCCTACGATGGCCCTAGGATTATGCACGAATGAGTTAAAATTTCACTACGATGGCTCCACGTTTTTTTTAACCGTAGCGGAGCTACAAATGTTTTGCACCGACTCAAAACATTCGCAGGCCTTCCGACTAACCACGATCCACTAAGGTTAATAAAGATTATTAACGATTCCGTCACGTATGTCTCTACGCATTGCCCCGTTTCACCCCGATTAGTTAAATCGTGATGAATCGGCGGCCAAACCGTATAGGTGTGAACTAGGCTTTAGGTGTGAACTAGGCTTTAGTCTCGTGATAAAACACGTATAAAGTAGCACTCAAATAATCTATTAAAATCAGTTTCTCTCCGCATTGCAGAATCCGAGAGAGATAAATAATGGATTAAAATCTGCCATTACAGCCGTTTTCAAAATCCGTTGTTCATCACTAAGACCACCAAACACTCTTGCAAGTAGTGTATTTTAATATGCTTTATCAAATGTTTTTGTTATAGAATTTAAATTTTGATTTGAATGATAGAGTTATTTAAATAGCATTATATCATCCTTTGCCGGCACAAAGATAAGTTTAGTTTCTTTAAATATATATGTCGGTGCTCTTCAAACGATCGAACAATTTTTCAAATGATTCTTATTGTATTTTGGCATCTGCAACCCTCGTAAGTAATAAACCTTTTCGACATTCTCAATGCATTGTGGGTTTGGAGGCCAAACAAACCATGTAATTTATACACAAACCTATGGCACTGTGAACCAGTCCAAATATTAATTGATTTTATGCTAAATATCTGTCATGAGTTGAGCGATACCCTTTTCACATATCTTTGCATGAAACATAAAGAAAATAATAACCAGAAAAATCAATTTTAAATGGCAATAAAAATAAAGGAAATCATTGGGGAATCCCTCTCAGGGTACCAGTTACTGATGAATGCAACAGCTAATATTAATAATGTCACATTTATATTAGCCAATCAAGAGGATTTTTGCAAGCATGACAACGGACATGTGACCAATGCGACCAATCACGTCCTTTCTAATGTGCTTGCTCTTCTAATGCCAGTTAAGCTGATGCAGTTCCCATGATGCTTTGAGAATGTCGAAAAGGTTTATTATAAATGTTTGTAAGTCGTATGTGTACTATAACGTTAGGGCAAAAGTGCAGTGGCGGGGCGCCGGCGCCCTCTAGCGCGCGCTATGAACCTTGGATCTGGTGACTGGTACGGTCGGATGACCTTTCGCTAGTAGCGCCCCCCCCCCATGTGTCATGTACAGAAAACACACGGAGCTCTAGTTTCCCCACAAATCGCCCGTTATGTTTTCATGTATATGGTTTAAAAAATCGACCGACCGACCGACCCTCCTCCCTTTTGATTTTTTAAGGGCAACACATTTCGGGGGACCTAATAATTCTACGCGGCTCCGTCCAGCTCGCATCTTTTCTGATCCGTCCTGCTCTGTGTATTCTGCAGCGGCGGCGATTTCTCGTCAAGGTTGGGGGAGGGGGGGGGGGGGGGAGCACACAACCAATAGCAATTCTTATTTAAAGCGTTTTCGGTTTCTCTTGTGTATCCTGGGAAATTATTGAAAATGTGTGCTGATTAACGGCATTTTTCTTTTCTAAGGGAAAAATTAAGAAATGTGTTCAGCCTGACATTCACAAAGAAACACATCAAGTCTCAAATAAATGTAGTTCAAATATCAGTATTTTATTGTATATACTAAATATATTTAAACCTTTAGCAATTCCAACCGTGAAATAAGAAGACAAATGAATATGAGAGATTATAAGATTTCAGCTTTTTTTCAGCCATTATCGATACAAGAGAATACCCCAGCTAACACATTGATGTTTTTATAACGTGGTATAAATGTTATGTGTAATGTTTTGATGATATTACGAAATAATGTTATGGCGACATGGTCTTACAAACGTTTTTGTGATACCGACATGACATTCATGAAAAAGCGTTGGTGCGATGTTTTCATAACGTTACATTGACCTGATGCTGAAACATCAAAATAACATCTTTAAGGTAATGTTGTCGTGATATTTCGCAAAAATGTTATGGCGACATGGTCTTACAAACGTTTTTGTGATACCGACATGACATTCATGAAAAAACGTTGGTGCGATGTTTTCATAACGTTTCAAAATGTTTACAAACATTGCCCATGAAATATTAATTTGACATCGTAAAAATATTTCATGGGCAATGTTTTGTGAACATTTTGAAACGTTATGAAAACATCGCACCAACATTTTTTCATTAATGTCATGTAGGTATCACTAAAACGTTTGTAAGACCATGTCGCCATAACATTATTTCGTAATATCATCACAACATTACACATAACATTTATACCACGTTATCAAAACATCAATGTGTTAGCTGGGTTGCTGCACCCAAATGTTACAAAATAAATGTTATTATAATTTGTATTAATTAACGTTTGAACTACGTGTTGGAGCAGTAATTTGCAAGCTCTATGGATCTGTATGCACTTTATGCCATTCCCACACTTAATCGTTCCTGCAATTAATGAAACGGTTTATGTTATCAAGATTCGGCAACTCTGCTCCTGAAAATCAATGATTTTATATCGATTAATACTTAATTAATATTGGTTAACATACTATACAATATATTAATACTATGTATACATACTATACATAATTAAATATCTGAGGAAGCCTCTCCTCCACTTTAAGTACGTCCCTAAATGGTATATATATGCCCAATATCACCGTCGTCTTTAGTCACAGTTTGCAAGTCAAAATTCTTCTATTTGTTTTGTTTTGCTTTTTTGGCAAATTTGTTTCTTTGAGACTTTGAATAGTTAAATATTACACAATTATCTCTATGAAAACACCCTAAAACATATCGCTGTTACGCAAAACATAACGTTCATGTTGAAAGAAAGTGACAAAATTGTTTCACCAAGGTTTACCACGCCCACTTGGGGTCAACATGCAAATTGAGGTCACTATAACGTTGTCACAACATCATCACAAATGTTCAGATGGTAACATTATCACGACGTCGTTATGATATCAAATGCCCCGAGATATATTTATTTTCTAAGACAAGTTTTAAACACCAGGAAGAAATGTTTTTACAACATTATTAAAACGTTTATAGTATAGTTCTGTGGACTCGAACATTTAGAACATGTTTTAAGAATGTTGTCAACTCTTGTTGTCATAACATTTTATAGATATCTGTAAAACATGGTTCATATTTTTCAAAAATGTTTTCAAAACATCATAAAAACATAAAAATGTTCAGATGGTAACATTATCAAGACGTCGTTATGATATCAAATGCCCCAAGATATATATATTTTCTAAGACAAGTTTTAAACACCAGGAAGAAATGTTTTTACAACATTATTAAAACGTTTATAGTATAGTTCTGTGGACTCGAACATTTAGAACATGTTTTAAGAATGTTGTCAAGAATTTGGCATAACATTTTAGGGATATCTGTAAAACATAGTTTCATATTTTTCAAAGATGCTTTCAGAACATCATAAAATCATAACAATTTTCAGAGGGTAATATTATCACGACGTCGTTATGATATCAAATGCCCCGAGATATATTTATTATCTAAGACAAGTTTTAAACACCAGGCAGAAATGTTTTTAAAACATTATTATAACGTTTATAGTATAGTTCTGTGGACTCGAACATTTAGAACATGTTTTAAGAATGTTGTCAACAATTTGGCATAACATTTTAGGGATATCTGTAATACATAGTTTCATATTTTTCAAAGATGCTTTCAGAACATCATAAAACCATAAAAATGTTCAGAGGGTAACATTACCACGACGTCGTTATGATATCAAATGCCCCGAGATATATTTATTATCTAAGACAAGTTTTAAACACCAGGCAGAAATGTTTTTACAACATTATTATAACGTTTATAGTATAGTTCTGTGGACTCGAACATTTAGAACATGTTTTAAGAATGTTGTCAACTCTTGTTGTCATAACATTTTATAGATATCTGTAAAACATGGTTCATATTTTTCAAAAATGTTTTCAAAACATCATAAAAACATAAAAATGTTCAGATGGTAACATTATCAAGACGTCGTTATGATATCAAATGCCCCAAGATATATATATTTTCTAAGACAAGTTTTAAACACCAGGAAGAAATGTTTTTACAACATTATTAAAACGTTTATAGTATAGTTCTGTGGACTCGAACATTTAGAACATGTTTTAAGAATGTTGTCAAGAATTTGGCATAACATTTTAGGGATATCTGTAAAACATAGTTTCATATTTTTCAAAGATGCTTTCAGAACATCATAAAATCATAACAATTTTCAGAGGGTAATATTATCACGACGTCGTTATGATATCAAATGCCCCGAGATATATTTATTATCTAAGACAAGTTTTAAACACCAGGCAGAAATGTTTTTAAAACATTATTATAACGTTTATAGTATAGTTCTGTGGACTCGAACATTTAGAACATGTTTTAAGAATGTTGTCAACAATTTGGCATAACATTTTAGGGATATCTGTAATACATAGTTTCATATTTTTCAAAGATGCTTTCAGAACATCATAAAACCATAAAAATGTTCAGAGGGTAACATTACCACGACGTCGTTATGATATCAAATGCCCCGAGATATATTTATTATCTAAGACAAGTTTTAAACACCAGGCAGAAATGTTTTTAAAACATTATTATAACGTTTATAGTATAGTTCTGTGGACTCGAACATTTAGAACATGTTTTAAGAATGTTGTCAACTCTTGTTGTCATAACATGTTATGGATATCTGTAAAACATGGTTCATATTTTTCAAAAATGTTTTCAAAACATCATAAAAACATAAAAATGTTCAGATGGTAACATTATCACAACGCCGTTATGATATCAAATGCCCCAAGATATATCTATTTTCTAAGACAAGTTTTAAACACCAGGAAGAAATTGTTTACAACATTATTAAAACGTTTATATTATAGTTCTGTGGACTCGAACATTTAGAACATGTTTTAAGAATGTTGTCAAAAATTTGGCATAACATTTTAGGGATATCTGTAAAACATAGTTTCATATTTTTCAAAGATGCTTTCAGAACATCATAAAATCATAAACATTTTCAGAGGGTAATATTATCACGACGTCGTTATGATATCAAATACCCCGAGATATATTTATTTTCTAAGACAAGTTTTAAACACCAGGCAGAAATGTTTTTAAAACATTATTGTAACGTTTATAGTATAGTTCTATGGACTCGAACATTTAGAACATGTTTTAAGAATGTTGTCAAGAATTTGGCATAACATTTTAGGGATATCTGTAAAACATGGTTTCATATTTTTCAAAGATGTTTTCAGAACATCATAAAAACATTACAATGTTCAGATGGTAACATTATCACGACGTCGTTATGATATCAAATGCCCCGAGATATATTTATTTTCTAAGACAAGTTTTAAACACCAGGAAGAAATGTTTTTACATTATTAAAACGTTTATAGTATAGTTCTGTGGACTCGAACATTTAGAACATGTTTTAAGAATGTTGTCAACAATTTGGCATAACATTTTAGGGATATCTGTAAAACATAGTTTCATATTTTTCAAAGATGCTTTCAGAACATCATAAAACCATAAAAATGTTCAGAGGGTAACATTACCACGACGTCGTTATGATATCAAATGCCCCGAGATATATTTATTATCTAAGACAAGTTTTAAACACCAGGCAGAAATGTTTTTAAAACATTATTATAACGTTTATAGTATAGTTCTGTGGACTCGAACATTTAGAACATGTTTTAAGAATGTTGTCAAGAATTTGGCATAACATTTTAGGGATATCTGTAAAACATGGTTTCATAATTTTCAAAGATGTTTTCAGAACATCATAAAATCATAAATATGTTCAGATTGTAACATTATCACGACGTCGTTATGATATTAAATGCCCCGAGAAATATTTATTATCTAAGACAAGTTTTAAACACCAGGCAGAAATGTTTTTATAACATTATTAAAACGTTTATAGTATAGTTCTGTGGACTCGAACATTTAGAACATGTTTTAAGAATGTTGTCAACAATTTGGCATAACATTTTAGGGATATCTGTAAAACATAGTTTCATATTTTTCAAAGATGCTTTCAGAACATCATAAAATCATAAACATTTTCAGAGGGTAATATTATCACGACGTCGTTATGATATCAAATGCCCCGAGATATATTTATTATCTAAGACAAGTTTTAAACACCAGGCAGAAATGTTTTTACAACAATAATAAAACGTTTATAGTATAGTTCTGTGGACTCGAACATTTATAACATGTTTTAGAAATGTTGTCAAGAATTTGGCATAACCTGTGTAAGATATTTCTGAAACATGTTTTAATGCTATACACACATGTTTTAAGAACTTCATAATAGTACACCACTATATTTAGGTGGTAACATTATAATGATGTCTTTTAAAAATCAAAAGCTCTATGATATACTGGTATTTAACAATTCAGACAAGTACTTTTGCAGCAACATATTATTTAAAGGTTTAACCGATTCTTCCATGCACTATAAACATTAATAACATGTTTTAAGAATGTTGTCAACTCTTGTCATAACATTTTTAGGGATATTTATGAAACATGGTTTTATATTTTTTAAAGACGTTTTAAACACATTTTTTAAATGCAAATGTTCAGATGGTAACATTATCATAACGTCGTTTTGATATCAAATTCCCGAGAGATATATTTATTACCTAATACATGTACATATATTTCTTAACTTGAACATTTATAACATGTTTTAAGAATGTTATCTATAATTTGGCATAACATTTTAAAGATATTTCTGAAAAATGTTTTGTAAGCTATACGCATATGTTTTAAGAACATCATCATAATAATATACGACTATTTAGGTGGTAACACTATAATGATGTCTTTCAAATATAAAATGCTCCAAGATATATTTAACAATTTAGACGTTTAACTAATTCTTTCATGGACTCAAACATTTACATCATGTTTTAAGAATGTTGTCAACTCTTTGTCATAATATTTTAGGGATATCTGTGAAACATGGTTTCATATTTTTAAAAGATGTTTTAAGAACATCATGAAAACATACACATGTTGAGATGGTAACATTATCATCGCGTCGTTTTGATATCAAATGCCTGAGATTTATTTTTTACCAAAGACAAGTTTTAAACATCAGGCAGAAATGCTTTTTTGACATTATTAAAACGTTAATAATAGTTATGTGGACTCAAATATTTATAACATGTTTTAAGAATGTTATCAATAATTTGGCATAATATTTTACACATAGTTCTGCAACATGTTTTTAAGGATACAAATATATGTTTTAAGAACATTATAAAAACATACGACTGGTAACATTATAATGATGTCTTTTAAATATAAAATGTTCTGAGATACATTTAATAATTCGGACAAGTTTTAAACATCAGTATGAAGTGTTTTTTAAACATTTTTTTAACGTTACTGATTCTTCCATGGACTCAAACATCTATAAAATGTTTTATGAATGTTGTCAACTCTGCGGTATGACATTTTAGGGATATTTGTAAAACATAGTATTATATTTTTAAAAATATGTTTTAAGAACATTATAAAAACTTACAGATAATAAGGTGGCAACATTATAATGACGTCTTCAAAATATCACATGCACTGACATTTATTAATTAAGTTAAACCACTTTTAAACATTAGATAGAAGTGCATTTATAACATTTTCAAACGTTTTTGATAGTACCGTGGACTCAAGCATTCAGGAGATGTTTTAGTAACGTTTTATGATATTTATAAAACATCTGGATTATATTTTTAAAATATCACATTTATGGCAAACTTTCCCTCATGAAAACTAAATTAAAACATTTGGTTATAACATTTGGATGACATCACTTTAACATACTCGATAAAACGTCAAATTTGAGACATTTAAATTATGTTATTAAAATGTTGTTCTGTTTATCATAACATTTCTATAAGGTTTTTAAAATGTTATTTTAAAATGTTTTATATATAACATCCGTAAGACCTTTTCATAATGTTATAAAAGCATAATGTGTTAGCTGGGACATCAGTGGTATGTGGAAAATCGCAGTAATCTTAAAAAAAAAATACTTTAAAACTGTCATTAGTATGGCATCCATTAAACTGTATGAGTGATTCATACACGTACACCTTTGGCCTTAGACTAATAATGGCACAGTGGGCTTGTTATTGCAATGTGTTACGTCCACATTTTCATCCGGTAAAGATTAAAATGCATGTAAATGAATGTAATCGATACACATAACTTGTCTCGGAATCCAAATAGCTTTGACAAGACATCTGGGCTTTATGTAAAATTGGCTGGATGTGGTGACCATAAAAACAAGTCTCTTGTATTGAGAGAATGGAACACACTTCAGGTTTATTCCTCAGCTCTCACACTTTCCTAAAGTGAATTTGGTTAACGGGGCTGGGTGTTCATTCCATAATGTGAGGGACAATCGGGCCACTCACAGGAATGTCACTCACACTAAAAGAGAGAGAGGTTTTAAACCCACACCTGATTCCAAAACAGTTGTGTTATATCTTTAATAACTAATGTATGAATTCCAGTTGGCTACAAATTTAAAAGAAACTCAAAATACAACACTACCATGAACAAAAGAATATCTGAAATTAAATTTATATTAAAAACAAAAAAATTCAAATGATAAATCATTTCAAACGAGCTAACTGAAAACATTAAATTTGCAAAAAAAAATAGAAATCAATTTAAAAAAAATCAATTAATAATGTCTTATTTTTATCAGGAAGCTTAGGTTGAAAATAATTTGGAGTGTTGATATTCAGCCAAGTAGCTAACCCAATCATTATGAAAACATGCAGAAAAGACACACAAAACATGCATAAACATCACTTACAGAACATACCCAAAATTATGAGTTGAAATAAAAATTCAACATATGAAATGGATACCGAAAAAAAGGTCTGTAGAAAGAAAAAAACCACTGATTTGACCTGTTCATTGTTCATACATATAACAAGAGAAGGGGCCTACGCCTAAAGTTGCAAACCAGAAAAGCGTAAGAACAAAACAAAGAGGTTAAATGGCGCCACCAACGGTGAGAAAGTGTGTCAGCAAAACAAAGGTGAGATTAAATTCTAAGCAACATAACAAATTTCTGCTTTAATTTGTGTATTAATAACTAAACCTCCGATACTGACCCATTTTACAAACACTCCACTCCTAACAAGTTGATTTTTACAAAACTTAGATTTTTGTTTTCTTTATGCTTTGAATAATCCCTTCTTTAAGCCACTCATTCAAATGTCCATGTGTGGCAAATAGATTCTGCCTGATTTATTTTTCTTGCTCAGGACTAGATTAAACAATAGATATTTTTTAGAGTTTTTTAAATTTTATTTTTTGCTCTGATACATCTCTTTGAAGTGGTAATGTTTTAAATCAAACCACTTTGTTATTACATGTCTCATTGAAAATACAGAATATTCACTCTAAATGTTTTAGGGACTTAATTTCCTTCATGGCCCATTTACCGACAACCGATTCAAAGACCAGAAATTCAAGAATTCTTCACCGGAACCTTCACAATAACCTGAAAGAAAATGGCAATAAGACAAGATGATATTTTCAAGTGAATCTCAAAGTGTTCAACATTTGTTACTATTACTATTAATTCTTTTCTGGTAACGAAACCAAGGATTCCTCAAAAGTGCCCTAGGCACTGTAGCTCGAAAGCCTGAAGAAACCTGTAGAGAGACGACTTCTAAGAAAAAAATTAATTGTCTAAAACTGAAGTCTCAAGGGTTCTTTTAACTTCCTTTATACTACTCCCATCCTGGAAAAGAGTAGTCCCATATCTCTTGAATTTGTTGTTTTCAACTGTCTTGCATTTATTTTCTAGTATTCAGTTATCTTTTTTATAACAAGAGTCAATTGTACACCTCATCTTGCTGTGGTATGCTTAGTGCCAGACATTCCCATCATTTTTATGCTACCTATTTGCATGTATAAAGTCACAAAAGAGGTAATTTTGTTTAATTGATACTCACAGTTTTGACTTGATAATACTCATGCAAGGCATCCTCGCCACTGTAAAAAAAAAATATATTATTTCTCAAGGAATGGCAATAAAAATGATCCAGATAACATTGAAACAGCATTATAGCAATAAGTTTGACAAACAAAGCAAGTCACATGACTCATGGAGTGAGGTCTCTCCTTACCCTAGATTAAATGTAGTGTACATGATTGGTCATTATTGCAATTTTCAGAAATTGGCGGATTTGGGGGTTAGTATTTTATAGGAATTATCGTTCCACTGACCTGTTCAAAGTTTTGCGTTGATGGATGGCGAAAAAAACGAGAGAAAAACGGCGCTCGTTTTCAACCGTCGGGCGGATCATAGCCTTTAGTCAAGGCGCGCGTGGCTATACCGCATGACGTGCCCCGAATATGCCAGCATGTCCGGGGGCGCCACTCGTTCCGGGTAGCCACGCGCGCCTTGACTGAAGGCTACAGGGCAGATTTCCAACGATTTCCAGCTGGAAATCGTTGGAAGACGACATAAATTTCCACTTTTCTTGACAACGACAGCACACCTGGTGCCATCATTTCACAGGATGATTGAGACTACTATTAACTTACAGTCTAGTAAGGTACTTCGTAATAATTCAGTAAAAATAATTGGAGGATTACCAATCGTGTACACTACGTTTAAGGCTTTACAGTGGTACAATCCAAAAAAAGAAGAATCTTCTGATCTAGACATCCTTAACCTTAACCTTCATATTGATGTTTCTTTGAATCTAAATATACACGGTGAGGAAACAACAAATACAAATCCCAAATGTTTCAGATTTTTTGCATTATAAGTTACTTTTAAGCAAACTGGCATGAAATTGTAACTCATCTTTTTCCCAGTACAAAGCCATCAAATTCCAAAACTGATACTGGATACAGGGAAATGTTTGGGTTATATATTTTGCTTTTACTCTTGTAAATTATTTATTTCTGAAAATTGAAAATCGTGGCTTCTTACAGGTCACGCCCAATGCCAGACATCTTGTAGCCACCAAATGGGGCATTTGCACCCCCTCCAGAGTAATTGTTGACCCTGGTGAGAAAAGCATCAATAACAAATGACTTTAGTCTTCTGAAAAATCATTCAGGTTCATTAAGCAGTTATCAAGCTGCGCTTTCATTTTCTGAATTGAAGGAGAAACCATTATTTGTGACTAATTAGTACTAATGAGCATGTTCACTGTATCAATAATACCCAATGGATCCATTTTTGTTTCTTGAAATACAAAATATATCCACTTTTCTTCCAATATAAACAAATTATCAAAGGTTTCCTACATCATACTTCCTCCAATAGCAATGGAAATTCCTTCAAGCAGAATTTCTTAGGCTAGGAATCTATCCCCTTGTCTAGATTTAAGTTTAGGGACGAATGAAAGTATACTCCCATGCTTAATTAAAGTGACAAAGTTCAAAGAAACCGAACTGCACTTACGTGATAGTTCCAGCTTGGAGGCTGTTTGCAATGGTCAGAGCCTTATCAATGTCCTTAGTGAAGACACCTCCAGCCAGACCATACTGGGTATTATTGGCCTGCTCCAAGACTTCATCCAATGTCTTGAACTTGATGAGGAGTTGTACCGGGCCAAAAATCTGCCAGGGACAGACAGCAAGAGCAAATGACCCATTGGAGATTATATAATAGATGCAAGCACAAGTGTTTAACTCACTGCAAGTAAACAGCTGTCCAGGGGCCAATTTCATGGAGCTGCTTAAGCACAAAATTTGCTTAAGCACAAAAAACCTTGCTTAGTAAAATCATGTTACCAGCCAAAATTCCATGTAAATTTTTATGCTGAGCAAAAAGCAGCTAAACACCAGTCACAAGCAATATATAATACATGGAGTTTTAGCTGGTAACCTGATTTTATTAAGCAAGTTTTGTTTGTGCTTAAGCAAATTTTGTCCTGAGCAGCTCTATGAAATTGGGCTTGGTTCCTCAGTTAGGGTGTTTGAGCTTGAACAGGCTGTCTGTCTGTTCCCACCAATATACCCTAGCTGTACCGACATGCAGATGTAGAACAAAAATCTATGCCAATAGCTTTTTCCCGTCGTTTTGTATTTCTATGGAATCCTTTGTCTGGTGTATGTTTCCCTTCATCTTACGATCTTTCCTGCTTCAAGAGGAATATTAATTCCTACCTCTTGTATCTTTGTTCTTTTTCTTTGTGTAGCTCCATACCTCAAGTGGCTTTAAGAATATTTATAATCTTTGTGTTGATTTGTTTTTGTCTGAAGATGATGGGTAGTAAGGAAGACAATGATACCTGCTGTCCCGTCTATATGACATCCCTCTAAGAAGAATGTCTATTATCTAAACCTTAACCTGTATTTCCTATGCTTACAAATCTGCAGTCCTTTAATTACATTTTTAGTAATGGCAAGATTAAGGAGATGTTTGGATTGCGAGAGTATACATGTACCTCTTCCTGTGCTACTGTCATGTCATTGGTCACATCAGAGAAGACAGTTGATTGGAGGAAATATCCCTTGTCACCATGGCGTTGACCTCCGCACTCCAATTTGGCACCTTCTTTTTTTCCAATCTCGATGTACTTCAGTATCTTGTCCATTTGCTCCTGATCAATCTACACATATTTGGGAGACAAAAAAGCCAAAATGAGCACAAATTCTACAAATTTATGGGGTAGAATTCAGAATGGACAGTTCAGACAAAGATGAGAAACCTGAGGTCCTGACTCTGTCTTCTCATCAAACGGATTACCGACAACACGGCGCTTGGCTCGCTCAACGCTCTTCTTAACAAACTCGTTATAGATGCCTTCCTGCACAAAGGTACGTGAACCAGCGGAGCAACACTCTCCCATGTTGAAGAAGATTGCTTCGTGGCTCTCCTCCACTGCATAATCCACTGCAAACAGACAGGAGGAGGATCGTTACTTTATCTAATCAGGAAAATGTACAATGTATCCTCATTCAGCTGGATGAAGAGTGCCGCCATCTAGTCCGAATATACATGCAAGTCTCAAGTGTTTTGGTCTGATGATAATAGGAATGCCCACATATCCACCACTTTGGGTTTCTAGGGGTAACATTATCAATCCTGCCCTCCGATGGCCCTAGGATTACACTGTTAAAACGCTGTTTAAACTTTTTAAACAACCCGGGTTGTTCATGTGCCCTGCTTAAACAACCAATAAAGTTGTTTAAGCAGGGCACATGAACAACCTGGTTGTTTAACTTTTTTAAACAACTTTTTAAACAGCGTTTTAACAGTGTATGCACGAATGAGTTACAATTTCACTACGATGCATGGCTCCACGTTTTGTTTAAACCGTAGCGGAGCTACAAATGTTTTGCACCGACTTAAAACATTCGCAGGCCTTCCGACTAACCACGATCCACTAAGGTTAATAAAGATTAATAACGATTCCGTCACGTATGTCTCTACGCATTGCCCCGATTTGTTAAATCGTGATGAATCGGCGGCCAAACCGTATAGGTGTGAACTAGGCTTCAGTCTCGTGATAAAACACGTGTAAAGTAGCACTCAAATTATCTATTAAAATCAGTTTCTCTCCGCATTGCAGAATCCGAGAGAGATAAATGATGGATTAAAATCTGCCATTACAGCCGTTTTCAAAATCCGTTGTTCATCACTAAGACCACCAAACACTGTTGCAAGTAGTGTATTTTAATATGCTTTATCAATTTTGTTGTTATAGAATTATAATTTTGATTTGAATGATAGAGTTATTTAAATAGCATTATATCGTTCTTTGCCAGCACAAAGATAACTTTAGTTTCTTTAAAGATATAGTCTTGGTTCAAGAAGTTGTTACGTATATACGCGATAACCGGCCGCCGCGAGAGGGCGTTATCACGACAAACTATTAAGCCGCGAACCGCCAGTAGCAACGTCTTGGGAATTTCGTAGAAGCCGTGTTGTGGGGGGGGGGGGGGGGGGGGGGAGCACACAACCAATAGCAATTCTTATTTAAAGCGTTTTCGGTTTCTCTTGTGTATCCTGGGAAATTATTGAAAATGTGTGCTGATTAACGGCATTTTTCTTTTCTATGGGAAAAATTAAGAAATGTGTTCAGCCTGACAGTCACAAAGAAACACATCAAGTCTCAAATAAATGTAGTTCAAATATCAGTATTTTATTGTATATACTAAATATATTTAAACCTTTAGCAATTCCAACCGTGAAATAAGAAGACAAATTAATATGAGAGATTATAAGCTTTCAGCTTTTTTTCAGCCATTATCGATACAAGAGAATACATCAATGGTATGTGAAAAATCGCAGTAATCTTAAAAAAAAAAAATACTTTAAAACTGTCATTAGTATGGCATCCATTAAACTGTATGAGTGATTCATACACGTACACCTTTGGCCTTAGACTAATAATGGCACAGTGGGCTTGTTATTGCAATGTGTTACGTCCACATTTTCATCCGGTAAAGATTAAAATGCATGTAAATGAATGTAATCGATACACATAACTATTGTCTCGGAATCCAAATAGCTTTGACGAGACATCTGGGCTTTATGTAAAATTGGCTGGATGTGGTGACCATAAAAAACAAGTCTCTTGTATTGAGAGAATGGAACACACTTCAGGTTTATTCCTCAGCTCTCACACTTTCCTAAAGTGAATTTGTTTAACGGGGCTGGGGTGTTCATTCCATAATGTGAGGGACAATCAGGCCACTCACAGGAATGTCACTCACACTAAAGAGAGAGGTTTTAAACCCACACCCGATTCGAAGTGTATAACAGTTGTGTTATATCTTCAATAACAAATGCATGAATTCCAGTTGGCTACAAATTTAAAAGAAACTCAAAATACAAGACTACCATGAACAAAAGAATATCTGAAATTAAATTTATATTAAAAACACAAAAATTAAAATGATAAATCATTTCAAACGAGCTAACTGAAAACATTAAATTTGCACACAAAAAATAGAAATCAATTTAAAAAAAATCAATTAATAATGTCCTATTTTTATCAGGAAACTTAGGTTGAAAATAATTTGGAGTGTTGATATTCAGCCAAGTAGCTAACCCAATCATTATGAAAACATGCAGAAAAGACACACAAAACATGCATAAACATCACTTACAGAACATACCCAAAATTATGAGTTGAAATTAAAATTCAACATATGAAATGGATACCGAAAAAGAGGTCTGTAAAAAGAAAAAAACCACTGATTTGACCTGTTTATTGTTCATACATATAACAAGAGAACATATGGAAAACTAGCGCGCATTTGCTCACTGACCTTCACTGAGCAGTGTTTAACACGGGGAATTCACACTACAATTGAGCACTCTGACTGAGCAAACTTTCCACTGTGTACGGAAAGTGCCTTTGTGAAACGTGTTACCTCGCCCGGCATTCGAAAGTGTAATTGTCCCTCCTTCCAATGAATATAGTTACCCTATAATTATGGTTGGAGAACGAAGGGCTCTTTTTTGTTGAAAAACAACTAAATTCTGACGATTCCTATGGAGGTCAAGTCACATTTTGGCTATTTTTCAGCGGGGTCGGCCACTGAATCAAATGGCAAGCTCGCTGTGAAGGTCGTACAGAATTACCTCGGACGGGTTCAGAAACTAGATATAATTAGCTTTCAATCCATGTAAAAGTCGTTTTGATTGGATAAGAAGAAAAATGGGCTCTTTTCACGTCAAATCACGAATCGCGTTTCGACTAGCTCGGTGCCGGCTTATTCATAGTCTGGTGTACAGACTGTGCAGTAAACTATAGCGCGATGCACATTGTATATAGGCTTAGAACGGGACCAGAACCACACTTGTCAATGACCCACGTGGGATCATACCATATGACTAAAGGGGGTGGCGATTTGTAGGTTTGGGCCAACGCAGAGCTTCTTCCGAGTAAGTTGAAACAGTAATTCATTAACTTTCATTTTTGTTTAGTTCTGACATAATACATTAATGTGGTATTTCATACACAGAAGAAATTGAATTTAAAGAAACTTCTGAAAGGACCATATTCTTTATGTAGTATTTACTATGTTGTATGATAGTAATAATATATATAACGCCCTTTCCCGCATTAGGGCGACCGGTCTATGGGCATTGTGCATTAAAAAAACTGTAACCTAACCCTATCTTTTCCTGTTGCATTTACCTTAAGGCGACCGGTAATCGGTCGCCCCAAGCCGGTCGGTCGCCCCATGCCCATAGAAATACGGTGACCGGTCGCCTTATGCTGGAAAACGTCAGTATACAGTTAAGTGCTTTAAAGTTCATAGGATCCGAGGCCAATTTAATGTGTCTTACATTATGACAAAGATACTTTTACGTTTGACAGATTTCCAACAAAAAATAAAACAAACCTGACTATTTAATAGTGAATTGAAGTTATATTTCCCCATCACATAAAATGGTAGAGTCCACCCACACATATGCGTTGTGCGCTGTATGCAATGCACGCTGTCCACTGTACGTATGTGCAGAGGATTTTTTGCGCGAATAACAGGGAAAGTTCTCCATACGGGGCCTACGCCTAAAGTTGCAAACCAGAAAAGCGCAATAACAAAACAAAGAGGTTAAATGGCGCCACCAACGGTGAGAAAGTGTGTCAGCAAAACAAAGGTGAGATTAAATTCTAAGCAACATAACAAATTTCTGCTTTAATTTGTGTATTAATAACTAATCCTCCGATACTGACCCATTTTACAAACACTCCACTCCTAACAAGTTGATTTTTACAAAACTTAGATTTTTGTTTTCTTTATGCTTTGAATAATCCCTTCTTTAAGCCACTCATTCAAATGTCCATGTGTGGCAAATAGATTCTGCCTGATTTATTTTTCTTGCTCAGGACTAGATTAAACAATAGATATTTTTTTAGAGTTTTTTAAATATAATTTTTGGCTCTGATACATCTCTTTGAAGTGATAATGTTTAATAAATCAAACCACTTTGTTATTACATATTCACTCTAAATGTTTTAGGGACTTAATTTCCTTCATGGCCCATTTACCGACAACCGATTCAAAGACCAGAAATTCAAGAATTCTTCACCGGAACCTTCACAATAACCTGAAAGAAAATGGCAATAAGACAAGATGATATTTTCAAGTGAATCTCAAAGTGTTCAACATTTGTTACTATTACTATTAATTCTTTTCTGGTAACGAAACCAAGGATTCCTCAAAAGTGCCCTAGGCACTGTAGCTCGAAAGCCTGAAGAAACCTGTAGAGAGACGACTTCTAAGAACAAAATTAATTGTCTAAAACTGAAGTCTCAAGGGTTCTTTTAACTTCCTTTATACTACTCCCATCCTGGAAAAGAGTAGTCCCATATCTCTTGAATTTGTTGTTTTCAACTGTCTTGCATTTATTTTCTAGTATTCAGTTATCTTTTTTATAACAAGAGTCAATTGTACACCTCATCTTGCTGTGGTATGCTTAGTGCCAGACATTCCCATCATTTTTATGCTACCCATTTGCATGTATAAAGTCACAAAAGAGGTAATTTTGTTTAATTGATACTCACAGTTTTGACTTGATAATACTCATGCAAGGCATCCTCGCCACTGTAAAAAAAATAATATATTATTTCTCAAGGAATGGCAATAAAAATGATCCAGATAACATTGAAACAGCATTATAGCAATAAGTTTGACAAACAAAGCAAGTCACATGACTCATGGAGTGAGGTCTCTCCTTACCCTAGATTAAATGTAGTGTACATGATTGGTCATTATTGCAATTTTCAGAAATTGGCGGATTTGGGGGTTAGTATTTTATAGGAATTATCGTTCCACTGACCTGTTCAAAGTTTTGCGTTGATGGATGGCGAAAAAAACGAGAAAAACGGCGCTCGTTTTCAACCGTCGGGCGGATCATAGCCTTTAGTCAAGGCGCGCGTGGCTATACCGCATGACGTGCCCCGAATATGCCAGCATGTCCGGGGGCGCCACTCGTTCCGGGTAGCCACGCGCGCCTTGACTGAAGGCTACAGGGCAGATTTCCAACGATTTCCAGCTGGAAACGACAGCACACCTGGTGCCATCATTTCACAGGATGATTGAGACTACTATTAACTTACAGTCTAGTAAGGTACTTCGTAATAATTCAGTAAAAATAATTGGAGGATTACCAATCGTGTACACTACGTTTAAGGCTTTACAGTGGTACAATCCAAAAAAAGAAGAATCTTCTGATCTAGACATCCTTAACCTTAACCTTCATATTGATGTTTCTTTGAATCTAAATATACACGGTGAGGAAACAACAAATACAAATCCCAAATGTTTCAGATTTTTTGCATTATAAGTTACTTTTAAGCAAACTGGCATGAAATTGTAACTCATCTTTTTCCCAGTACAAAGCCATCAAATTCCAAAACTGATACTGGATACAGGGAAATGTTTGGGTTATATATTTTGCTTTTACTCTTGTAAATTATTTATTTCTGAAAATTGAAAATCGTGGCTTCTTACAGGTCACGCCCAATGCCAGACATCTTGTAGCCACCAAATGGGGCATTTGCACCCCCTCCAGAGTAATTGTTGACCCTGGTGAGAAAAGCATCAATAACAAATGACTTTAGTCTTCTGAAAAATCATTCAGGTTCATTAAGCAGTTATCAAGCTGCGCTTTCATTTTCTGAATTGAAGGAGAAACCATTATTTGTGACTAATTAGTACTAATGAGCATGTTCACTGTATCAATAATACCCAATGGATCCATTTTTGTTTCTTGAAATACAAAATATATCCACTTTTCTTCCAATATAAACAAATTATCAAAGGTTTCCTACATCATACTTCCTCCAATAGCAATGGAAATTCCTTCAAGCAGAATTTCTTAGGCTAGGAATCTATCCCCTTGTCTAGATTTAAGTTTAGGGACGAATGAAAGTCTACTCCCATGCTTAATTAAAGTGACAAAGTTCAAAGAAACCGAACTGCACTTACGTGATAGTTCCAGCTTGGAGGCTGTTTGCAATGGTCAGAGCCTTATCAATGTCCTTAGTGAAGACACCTCCAGCCAGACCATACTGGGTATTATTGGCCTGCTCCAAGACTTCATCCAATGTCTTGAACTTGATGAGGAGTTGTACCGGGCCAAAAATCTGCCAGGGACAGACAGCAAGAGCAAATGACCCATTGGAGATTATATAATAGATGCAAGCACAAGTGTTTAACTCACTGCAAGTAAACAGCTGTCCAGGGGCCAATTTCATGGAGCTGCTTAAGCACAAAATTTGCTTAAGCACAAAAAACCTTGCTTAGTAAAATCATGTTACCAGCCAAAATTCCATGTAAATTTTTATGCTGAGCAAAAAGCAGCTAAACACCAGTCACAAGCAATATATAATACATGGAGTTTTAGCTGGTAACCTGATTTTATTAAGCAAGTTTTGTTTGTGCTTAAGCAAATTTTGTCCTGAGCAGCTCTATGAAATTGGGCTTGGTTCCTCAGTTACGGTGTTTGAGCTTGAACAGGCTGTCTGTCTGTTCCCACCAATATACCCCAGCTGTACCGACATGCAGATGTAGAACAAAAATCTATGCTAATAGCTTTTTCCCGTCGTTTTGTATTTCTATGGAATCCTTTGTCTGGTGTATGTTTCCCTTCATCTTACGATCTTTCCTGCTTCAAGAGGAATATTAATTCCTACCTCTTGTATCTTTGTTCTTTTTCTTTGTGTAGCTCCATACCTCAAGTGGCTTTAAGAATATTTATAATCTTTGTGTTGATTTGTTTTTGTCTGAAGATGATGGGTAGTAAGGAAGACAATGATACCTGCTGTCCCGTCTATATGACATCCCTCTAAGAAGAATGTCTATTATCTAAACCTTAACCTGTATTTCCTATGCTTACAAATCTGCAGTCCTTTAATTACATTTTTAGTAATGGCAAGATTAAGGAGATGTTTGGATTGCGAGAGTATACATGTACCTCTTCCTGTGCTACTGTCATGTCATTGGTCACATCAGAGAAGACAGTTGATTGGAGGAAATATCCCTTGTCACCATGGCGTTGACCTCCGCACTCCAATTTGGCACCTTCTTTTTTTCCAATCTCGATGTACTTCAGTATCTTGTCCATTTGCTCCTGATCAATCTACACATATTTGGGAGACAAAAAAGCCAAAATGAGCACAAATTCTACAAATTTATGGGGTAGAATTCAGAATGGACAGTTCAGACAAAGATGAGAAACCTGAGGTCCTGACTCTGTCTTCTCATCAAACGGATTACCGACAACACGGCGCTTGGCTCGCTCAACGCTCTTCTTAACAAACTCGTTATAGATGCCTTCCTGCACAAAGGTACGTGAACCAGCGGAGCAACACTCTCCCATGTTGAAGAAGATTGCTTCGTGGCTCTCCTCCACTGCATAATCCACTGCAAACAGACAGGAGGAGGATCGTTACTTTATCTAATCAGGAAAATGTACAATGTATCCTCATTCAGCTGGATGAAGAGTGCCGCCATCTAGTCCGAATATACATGCAAGTCTCAAGTGTTTTGGTCTGATGATAATAGGAATGCCCACATATCCACCACTTTGGGTTTCTAGGGGTAACATTATCAATCCTGCCTCATCAGGTCCTTAAAGCTCTCCTTAGAAAAATCACAGCTTCCTTGACAGTATGCAAACCAAATGTTGCATTTCAGCACAAAGGGCTAATTCAAACACAATCACCAACTCTGCCCCAATAGTACCCATTTACTCCTGGGTGGAGTGAAGCAATTGATCACAAAGTGACTTGTTCAAGGGCAGAAGTACAGGTATTGTAATCCCATGGCCAGGACTGAACCCAGAATCTTGAGTTCAGTGCACCAGACCACTCATCCACGGGTACTCCATTCTGATAAGTTTGGGTCTATAAAGCCACAAGTATGCACCGCTTAAATGTATAATAATCAAATAGTACTGTGAATAGTAGCATACAGTAGTACTATGCCAAGATTATAATTATGTCTGTATGGGCCGCTATTTAGGCAATTTGTGCATGTACATTTTCTAAGCAAATGACTGGCATTTGGGTCTAGTATTAAAAAACCGGATCAGGATGGTGAAATTAGATACAAACTAATGATGTAACTGATCCATACATACAGCCCAACATGGTTGAATACATGTACAAGAGCCTTTGGTGCCAATTTAGAGCCATGGTGGTCACAGTGACTAGAGTCGAGGCTAAAAATTGCAATTCAAGTCAAAACTCAAGTGTGGTCAAACATTTGAGCTCAATAAGACCGACATTACCCCCAACAAGATGAATTACACTGGAAGATATATTGAAGAATCAACATATTCAAATTCTTACAATCTGCATCAGCAAAGATGATGTTAGGGCTCTTGCCTCCCATCTCCAAGGATACTCTTTTCAGATTGCTCTTCCCGGATGCCTGCTGGATCAGTCTTCCTATCTAAAAGGCCAGAGAGCAAATACATTAAATCCCAGCTTGAGCAAGTCATTTTCACAGGCTTATAAAACTTGCCATACAATAAGTGTGCAAGGAAATACATTACAGCCTGCATCTACAGATGTAACTTCCATGAGTTCATTCAGGGCTGTATCAGATGTTGAAAAAAATGAACTTAATTTTTCTGAGTACATCATACACACAATATTACGGTTTTCTGTGGTTAACAGCTAGGAATATTTGTGATTCACTTTTGTCACAATGACTCAAGTGGCAATCCACAGCAGGGATAGGATTCTATATTTAATTTGATAAACGTTCAGCCAAACTTTTAGGCACCGTTTAAACGTTTAGCAAACACTCACAAAGGCTGTCGCCTGCCCTGCCGCAGTCCTCCAAGGGGTCAAATACCAACATACTAACACTGCCAATTTCTCAGAGGTCTTTGTTAATCATAATTTATTCAAGGGTTCAATTTCTGGCTGATCATAAAATGTTTTAATGTAGGCCAAAAGAAATCAGACGTAGAGTTCCGTACTGAAAATCACCCACACATGACGTGGTACACCAGTGTTATTTTATCAACTGAAATGGTTCGTGTGACATTTTTTTGATGCCATGACTAGTAACCCCCAAAAAGTTATTAACGTGGTAAGTAAAATATTAAAATAAACAATGTATTTTAGGGGGATTTTTACTTGAGCGTGCACGGGTACCGGTACCCTAAGTCCATAATGGTATCTCGCACACAGGTACCAACGTGTGTACCACATCTATTTCTAGGGGTGTTCTTAAATTTCTCATCAGGCGAAATAAAAAAAAAAACATGTTTCGCGTTCCCGCCCGCTTCCTTTTTGGAGGACGCCTGGATTTTCCTTTATTTTTACCACAGAAAAATTATGTTTAAAAAACAGGAAAAAAATGTCAATCAGTCAATTGGAAAATAAATACTTGCGAGTTGGAAGTTTTTTGTTTGTTTTTTTTTGCTGATATGTTGCTACAAACATACATAAAAACACTTTAATTAAATATGTTCAGTTCTCTTGTCCAACATGTCTCTCTCATTTTTAATGCGTCTTTGAACAGGAAACACCAACGGTTGCCAGAATTTTTTGTAAATGACGGCCATCTTAAAAACAAAAAATAAAAAGCCCCTCTTTCTCTTTTTTTTTAAAACCTGGACGTGAAACATGTTTCTTTTAATCGGCCTAACATTATCAAATGGAGTCAAGGATAATAAGCCTTTTGCGAGTGACCCGTACTTTGACCCCGCTGCGTAGTGATTGTTGCCACGACACGTGATTCGGGGCAAGCTTTCTCGCATACGCGCGTGCAGACACAATGTCAATGCATATCGCATATGTCCACTTGCCGTGATCGAAGTACATGTACGCGATTCATACGTTTCTTGTCACTTTAAAACGATAAATTTCCACGCAGATTTTGTCAGACTCTAGTACTGGTTATTGTTAGAATCTAGACATTAACATAAAATACGAAGTTTGTGGGATTTAGTGCTTGAGAATGCCTGCGAAGAAGCACTGTTCTTACGGAACATGCAACAGCGACTCGCGCTTTTCGGACCGTCTCCACATGAATGGCGTTTGTGGCTACCCTTTCCGAAGCCGAAGTCGAACCGTGAGAAGTGTCTCCGTTGGGAAAAAAAACTGCTCCAGAAAAGACTTTTCGGCGGAGAATGTAACTTACAATACTTACATTTGCTCCAAACATTTCGTCGGTGGCAATGGGCCAACAGATGACTACACCGACCCAATACCAGCTTCGACATCTAGCGCGGTGGAGATGAACAATTTTGTTTTTGTTTTTATTGGGAGGGGGCGTAATCATACATGCAGACTATGTGTTACGATGTTGAGTCAATGTGATGGAACTTTTTGTTTCAGGGCCGCCTTGGTTAACCGATTGTTAATTTTGGTTGAACTTCTTGTTCTTTACAAGATGAAGTGCTTTCTAAATTTTGAAAATAGCAAGAAAGAACCGGTGTGTGCAGGCAAAATTCAAGGAATGATCAGATTATCTTATTTTGTTGATCATCTCAGGAAATAGCCGCAGTGAGTCAAAGTTCGTTTAGGGGGTAGGGAGGGTGGAGGTTGTTAAAGACATCAACAAAATCTCTCTTTCCATTCTTTTCTTATTTGTGGGAAAGGTTGGAGGAAGAAAGATTCTGTTGAGCAAGGTCTCATTATCGGTTTTTACGTAAGTGACTGGTCTTGCAGAAATTGTTTTTGTATATATTTACGAATAGGTTGGTGGGTATGCCAGCCGTGTGGGTGTGTGACTGACCCACCCAAAGCGTAATTTCTTTCTTTTTTAAAAAGTGGAATACGCTTCGAGGGAGTCAGTTTTAGCCACTATTTCTGCAAGATGACAGTCCTGGTATGTGCTGGCTACGTTAGAAGAATAATCAGTGGATTCTTTGATGGATCATTCCAACAAGTAGCCGCAGCGAGTCCGAACTTATCTGGGGAAGGGGGGGGGGGGGAGGATTTGTAAAGGCATCAACAAAATCTCTCTTTCCATTCCTTTTGTATTTGTGGGAAAGGTTGGATGAAGAAAGATTCTGTTGAGCAAGGTCTCATTATCGGTTTTTACGTAAGTGACTGGTCTTGCAGAAATTGTTTTTGTATATTTACGAATAAGTTTTCGCCGGTCGTAATCCGCTTGAAAACAAATCAAATAATTGAAGACATCGTATAGTCCGAAATCTGGTATATTCGAGAAATCCTTCGTGAATCCAGGAAGATTAAATGGGTCGGAAAATGTGCAGCCAGCGTCTTTCAATCTTTTGTCAAGTTGGGGGCTTGAAAGAATCGGGTCGGTTGTCAATTTCAGATTGGCCATACACGCACTTGCACAGTTCAACCAGTTCTTTCTTCGGGTAACCCGTTATTGAAACCCCTCTCTCTTGAAGAAATGTCTGCAGTTTCTTCACGTTCCAACCTTCGAAGTTGTTATCCATTAAAGAAACTATAATTGCTAAAAATAGGCCGCGTTTCGAGAAGAACATACAACATGTACTGTAACAATTCGAGCAGTTGTTGTGTTTTAGAGTGGTGACAATCTCTATCGTGCGCTGTTTCACCCAGCGGTAGTTCCAGATACCAGACAGGGAAACCACCACTGGCCGTGCGTCGCCACGTTGCGGCTTGCCCCGAATCACGTGGTCTAGCAACAACGGTACTGACGTGCATAATAATGATCAGTCTGGCAACGACCGGCGCACGCTGTGCATCTTAGATTGAGCGAAGACGGGGTACAAGGATCTATGCAAATCAACGCGCAAAAGGCTTATTTTGGTAATGAAGAAGATCTTTGTGTTTGAGGAGGAATTTGATGAAGTGATGTAAATACCTCAGTTGAACCAGTGAAGGCAACTTTGTCAATGTCCATGTGCTCTGAGATGGCAGCACCTGCTGTTGGGCCATAGCCAGGAATGACGTTTACAACACCTGCAGGAAACCCAGCCTGAGACAAACAAAGAAGACATTAACATTTAATTTAACCCCTTGCGTACGGTCGACACAAATACGTGCAGATTGAAATTGCCACCTGGCCGGGTCACGACGTCTATACACGTCAATTTCTGCATTTTCAATCCATTATTGGGGTATTGTGTACGTTATGCTTGGCTGCACAAGCCTCTTGTTTCCGTTTCGCTTGGCTGCATAACCCGGCCTGGTGCCCCGGCGCCACCCGGTGGCAAGGGGTTAACAATGCCAAATTTACTAATCTTTTGTGATCAAAATATACCTGTATGACTTCCATGCAAACCAAACGATGCTTACTTCAATCAAAGATAAGTTTGACTGATCTCTAAACAATAGTGGGGAACAATAATGGTTGAACCCATTGTGTCCAGCTGTCATTAATTGGGGGGGGGGGGGGGGGGGCTGGTATAGTGGTCCTATCCATCGCACTTGGAGCCCCCTTTTGTGTGAATAAAAGTTTTGTTTGAAAAAGCTCCATCTATTCATTACACTCCCATTCAAGAACAATAAAATTGAAACATGAATGAAATGAGTATGCACAGGAATGTGTATATTAATGACAACTGGTAGGGTGGTCTTTTTCAAACCGCATCTATGGCCATCGTCCATAAAAGGTTAAAAACCTTTTAAGTTGCAGATAATGTAGGGTCATTTACATACCTGTATGCTTGCTTTTTAACATAATATGCTTACTTTTAGTGACTTTCTGAATTGTTCAAATAAATACAAGTCTGTGCAGAATTTATTCTGGAATCTAATTCATGTATGCAAAGAAATCACACAGATACATCAGCAGCTCATCTAGAGAGCCGAGTTATCTGAGCCCATGTTTCTTCTTTTTGGGGCATGTTTTCGCGACCCGCAACCTGAAACATGTTTGTGACGTCAAAACGATAACCAGGAACATGTTTACGCAGGCGCGAGAAAACGCAAAACCGGAACCAGAAACTGTCATTGACCGATCTTGTAAACAAACATGGCGGAGGAGCGAGACTAGTTGTGCAAGAGTTTGAGTATCTGGTGAATGACGTTGAAGAAGAGGAATGGTTGAAAAGAAAAAGATGTCGGTTAGACGATTACCATGCTTTACACACGACGGGCCCTGCCATGGTGGCTCTTGTACATAATTAACAAATTTTTGGGACGAATAAAAAAAATATCGTCTGCTTACGTTTCAGTATCTTCCGCCATTTTCAACCTGTAAACTGGCTCTAACCTTCGGTTTTCGTTTGGTCGAAACAATGACGTCACGCAACCATGACCGAAGACGCCAAAACACCCAACCAATGACCAAAGGGGAAACATGTTTCTGGTCACAGTCGCGAAAACATGCCCCAGAATGAGGTGAGATACCCAAGTAAATCCATCCATCACAACAATGAGCAAAACCTTTATAAGTTTTAAAATGGTTATAAAGGTTTCTGTAGTTCTAAGGTCACTTACCTTCCCTTCAATGATCGCCAGAATCAACCATCCAAACTATAAAAAGAAAGCACTATAGGGACAGCGCAGGAAAATCAGTGTTAAAAATAATATATCACAGAAATCTACAAATGAATATGCCATGTGGTTCAAGTTGTAGTAATGACTGGCTAATTTATGTAAATTTTGAATCAATCTTTGTTACCTCCTTGATCAAGGATGCCATATACAAAGCACTAAGTGGAGTCTGCTCAGCTGGTTTGATAATCAGGCTGTTCCCACAGCAGAGGGCGGGGCCAAGCTTCCAACTGAACATCTCATTAGGGAAGTTCCATGGAATGATTGCTCCACACACACCCACTGGTTCATGACGTGTGTAACAGAAAAAGTCACCCTCTGAAAAACAAAAAAAGTCAGTGGTCAACTTGGGTTTATTTGTAGAATGGCAAATGTAACTAAAAATCTTGTACATGTAAATACACAAATTATATTTTTGGGAATTATGCATCAGTAGTTTATCTATTCCTCTTTTGTTTTTGTGGTATAAGGGGAAACTCCACACAAATAGGTCAAGTGCATTAGAAACAATTTGAACACAATATTCATCTGGTGTTTCTAATAAGACCCTGCCACTTTCACACAGTGTTTTCCTCCATTTAAACGTAGTGTACATGATTGGTCATTGCTGCAATTTTCAGAAATGGGCAGATTTGGGGTTAGTATTTTATAGGAAATATCATTTCACTGACATGTTTTGTTCTTGGATGGCGAAAAAAACCAGAGAAAAACGGCGTTCGTTTTCAACCGTCTGGCGGCAGTTAACTGGATTTGTTATTGCGCCCTCTTGTAAAATAAGCCCAATTTTTGTAAACGGGATCGTTTTTAATTGCCACATAACTACGCGAGCTGACTGGTTACAACCTGTCGCTTCGGTATACTACGTGACACACACTTGTACTATAATTGCAACCTTGCGCCCGTTTTCGGATTGTTAACCCATTTTAGACGCAACGCGGACTAACTACATTTGGTCAATAGAGGGCCGTACTTTAAAAATCCATTATTTTTCCAATGATTGTTACACAGAACAATTGTTGGAAAACGATAAAAAGTTCAACTTTTCTTGAAAACGACAGCACACCAGGTGCCATCATTTCACGGGATGATTGAGATTGCTATTAACTTACAGTCTATTAAGGTATTTTGTAACAATTCGGTAAAAAAAAAATTGGAGGATTACCAATCGTGTACACTACGTTTAATAAGAATACTATGCTGGAAATGCATGGACTTACTTATTGGGATCGTCTTGCCATGAATCTTGTCTGCCCAACCGCCAAAGTAACGCAGCACTTGCACTGATCCATGCAGACAGTCCAACATGGTCGAATGCAACGCCCCGTTGTCCAGAGTGTCCAAGGCCTAAATACAAATTGAATGGGAGATACAATAACAACATGAAGTTACAGCAAGTTAAACAATAACTCATAATGGGAGGATCTGGGAAGAACAATAGGAACCAGACACTTCATCACTCAATGTTTCTGTCTTCTGTATCCTCCCACTATCTTCAGGACAACTCTTGATTGAAAACGAAAGTTCAGTGCCACTGCAGAGAAATAAAAGTACACATTGATCATTGTACTGTAGTAACAATCATTTGGGAGTGGGTGGGAATGCAGCAGGCTCTCTGCCATTGGTAATTCAAGTGAAAGGACATGTTTGTGATATTTGTGCATCCTGTATACTTTAACTTAACCCTAACCCTCCAGGGCATGTTTGCTAGAACCCTGTCAGATGCATCAGATTGCATACTTTGTGTGGAGAGTCCGGTAAAGTGGAGTTGTTAGCACAGATGCACTGTGCTGCGTCTGGCAGGGTTAGGGTTAAAGAAGCAAAAAATTTACGTTTAGACCCCTTTGGTAAATTTACACAAAATAAGCAAAGTACAAACAAAGACGAACAGAATTTCTTCTTACAGCAATGTACTCGGCATCTTTTTCAAAAAGGTCGGCTAGCTTCAGCATTATTTTCCCCCGCTTTTCTGCATCCATAGTTCGCCATGGAGACCCAAGTTTGACTGCCTCTCGAGCTGCCTTCACAGCCAAATCAACATCAGCCTACAGAAAAACATACTGAATCTGTCAGTCGGGAGCCTTTTTTTCCCCACAGAATTAAAATACACAGTTTGCTAATCAAAGTTAGCAATTTAGTAGTCTTTACATACAAAATAATTCTTGGAGATGTGTTGGGGAGGGAAAGGGAGGGAGAGAGGCAATAAACTAGTGAATTCTGGGGAGCTCTGAGGGAAATGAGGAAGATAAAAAACTATTTTCTATTTTCTGAAGATGTTTGAAGAGATTTGTTGTTACCTAATCTTTTGATTTCTGTTTTACTGTGGCAATGAACAAATGAGTATTATAACATCAGTACAAGGTTGCATACAAACGCACATGTACTGTTTTCTGTTTTTTTAGGTTTTGTTTTGTTTTTGGAAACCTTATACACAATTTTAAACAGTGTATTCAATACAACGTTAAGATATCCTGAGAATAATTTGGAGAGAAGTATTCTAAAACATGTACACGTATTTTTTTTTTGGCACACTACATACTATGCATGAACTGTGTACACAAACGTTTGTAGACTTTTACCATTACACGAGTATGAACTGCTGTAAATACTATTATATGTGCCCTTTGGACTAACCTTTCAATTTGAGCAGACAGAATAATCTCTGGGGTATCTGTTTCACTGCACGGAAACTGCTTGAACGGTTCTTTTGCTGTTTATCACATTAGTTAGAGCACAGCCTCTTATTTTGTGTAGGGCTCTGTAAGTCATTTTCTTACTTCTACTGTTTTATGGGAAGTTTCCACAAGGCTTAACCAATGGAAGACATGGGTCAACAGGGAAAAAGAGAAGGAAAGAAAACAAACAGGACAATAAAAGGACAATCACCACCAAATACAAAACGACACAAACAAGTTGAACTGGAGGAATGAACACTTTCTGTTGCTGCTACTGCGAGTGGTAATGCCTCTAGACAATCAATTCAAGCACGTTTTGTATAAAAATACTGGTACCTTCTGAACTCCAAGCCTACCTTATCTCCCTCCTGAATGTCGCAAATCTTTTCTCCAGTTTGGGGGTTGATTGTTGGGAAAGTTTTCCCACTGACGGAGTTCACAAACTCATTGTTGATAAACAGCTGAATTTGACAATGAAAACAAATATCAGGATTAGCATCTTCAACCCATTGAATGTGGACAATGGCCATAGCCATGGTTTGTAAAAGACCATCTGGCCGGTTGTCAGCTATATGTGCATTCCTGTGCATACTCAATCCATGGTTTGCCTATTGTGTGCATTACGCTGGGCTGCACAAAGCCCGTATTGTATACCAGCATACCATTAATAACATCCAGACACAATGGGTTTACCCTAACTCCCTATAGGGTGTGTGGAAATATGTATTGAAATTGATGGATTCAGCTTGAGTCCCAGCATTTCAATTTATATATCTTCAAGACCTGGCTGCTTCCTGCATAATTTACAAAAGGCATTAAATAACCAAAAAAGATCCAAAGCTCAATGTGTTTTCCCCATAGCATGCATAGTCTCCATCCTATAAAAGCATTCCATAACATGAGAAATACTGTACTTACCTATAGACCCCACCCCCGGGGCTCATTTTAAAGCTCTTTAACTCCTTTGGAAAAGATTCTACTTTAACCCTAACAGCCCAAGGCTTTTTACTAGAATCCTTCCCTAACCACACAAACTCCAACACTCGTCCCATGCAAAGTGATGGTGCCAAGGCTCTACAGTACCCAATCACACAAAATTCAACACAAATGGGGTGTTTGATTTTGGCAGGTTAGGGAAGGTTAGGGTTAATACCCCACTAGAATTGGTCAGGAACAGCAAATTCTTGGAAAATAGCCATCTATGTGTGTTCAGGATTGTTTAAACACTTGGCACAACCTTTAAATTGCCAGTATTCATTCATTCATTCACTTTATTTTCCACATAACATTAACCCTAACCCTGCTGAATACATCAATATCAATACGAATTTCCACACACCCTGGGGGGTTAAGCAACAGAACAAAACATCACTTAATATTTAATATTTGGATAAATGTGGATGGGGGTACCTAAAAAGCAAAGCTTGTCGAGTAGGGGCCCCCAACTTATATTAATTCAAGTTTCAACACAACATTATAACCCTTGCACATCAGTAAGACAAACCAATACTGACAATAGATACAAATAATTTAAGATAACACATAAACGAAATCTGTAACCCGTAACCCCGTGAGACTTTATAAGTTTCTAGATAATTATTCAATAGCCATATCTTATATTTACATTTAAATAAGGACAGACTGCGTATAGATTTTGAAGAAATGTTCAAAGAGTTCCACAGCATAGGACCCTCATGCTGAACTGTTTTGGAAGCAAGCTTAGTGCGTGCAAACGAACGATGAAATTTACTAAACTGTCTTGTAAAATGATGATGAATTTTATCATTTCTTATGAACATTGAACGGATAGATTTGGGTAGGTTTGTATTATTTAATTGATGCATGAGGGTACCTAGCTGTAGAGAATAAATTTCACAGACTTTTAATGTTTTACAATGATAGAAAAGAGGATTACTAGGGTAATTATACGCAGAACCTTTTTTTGAAGTTTAAGTATTCTATTTATCTGACCAATGCCACAATTTCCCCAAGCGAGTATACCATATGATAAGTACAGTAAGATTAAGGTATTGTACAAATTCAATAAAATATCCTTTGGAAAGAATACTTTCAACTTACATATGATGCCTATATTTCTGGACATGATTGAGCAAATATAATTAATATGCTTTTTCCAGGAAAGATCTTGGTCGATATACAATCCCAGAAATTTAGTAGAATCAGTTTTTGTAATTTTAGTATTATCAATAATTATATCAGGCAAAAGATGACATGGCTTATTACTAAACAGCATAAAATTGGTTTTCTTTAGATTAATAGTCAGCTTATTTGCATTAATCCATTTAGAGACTTTTTTGAGTTCACCATTAACTATATCAAAGAGTATATTGACATCGCTATGACTACAAAATATATTACTGTCATCCGCAAACAGGAAATTTTTCGTGCAATATAGGGGAAGAAAGTTTGAGTTTTCTGGTAGATGTTCTTGGCGTAGTGTATGGTCACTCAGGGCTCACATACATTAGCTATTTCGCAGATTCTACCATCTTTGCTCGATACTGCCATCTTTAGGTGACAAGTGCAAAAGACAATGGAAGGTCTCCATGGAGATTATCGGCATGAACATGTACATGTGTGAGGTGCGTGTATGCGCACGCCAATAATCTCTATGAAGATTACACATTGTCTTCTGTGATTGCCCCCTAAAGATGGCGGTATCGAGCAAAGATGGCGGTTACCAGCGAAACGGCTTTGAACATGTTTCTGCCTCATCTTTTAGGACTATGGTTTAAATTTACTGATTATTTTTGCTTCCTGAATACTGAAATGAGTTTGAAAAGGTTGGCAACTCTGATCGCTGTCAGTATTTCAGCAAACAGCCGTTGGATATCGAGCCCCGAGGCGCGCGTAGTGCCGCTGGCCGATAATCGATCGGAAAACATCGTTCATGTTCAAAAATCCGCTCTATTACTTTGTACACAGCTGGTTTGTGCATGCACCGAGTTGCACGAAAAATTCTTTTTTTTCGGATTTAACCCTAACCCTGCCAGACGCAGCACAGTGCATCTGTGGTGACAGCTTGACCTTGCTGCACTCTGCACACAAGTCAATGTGACAAAGTATGCAATCTGATGCGTCTGGCAGAGTTTCTAGCCAAAATACCCTGGAGGGTTAGGGTTAACTTGATCATATTCTCATTTTGAGGGGATCAAAAGCTGCATGAATGACTGCTCTAAAGTTCAAGGTGAGTGTTTTGTAAATATATTTAGGGAAACGGAAGATATCGGCAAGATCTTAAACGACCCTAACTTACCCTATAGAATTCCTTCCAGCTCTAATGGCGAATCTTGAGCCTAGCAGAGCTGGAATTTTCACTCAAGCTAGCATCAGCCACGCTAAACGTCATTACTACTCGCGATCAGTCTCGCGATCTCGGAATTGACCCTTTCGTGATATGGGATATTCATGTATTCATAACTAAATTTACATAATAAAACGGAGTCCCATAGAAATGGCCAACCAGAAGGACACAACAACCGTGTAGGCCGCGTCCATTACCAATAGGTTACAATACAGTGTTCTGTTACACCATGGAGGAAGGATATATCCTTCCTCCATGGTTACACTGTTCAGTCTCAATTCTGTATGATACTTGGCACAATGGCACATAGTAGTATTTCAATTAAAACCTAACTAAATCATAATTAGATCTAGTCCGAGTAACTTGGACCCCTTGACGTACGTCATGCAAGATCGAGGAGTCACTATTTGAACTCCAAAAAAGCGAAAAGACATGTTCTGCGGGGGTCTCTGGGAATTAAACGGTAAAATTTCACTTTTTATTTGGATGTTAAGTAAACCTTGGTACATTCATCTGATCATGGAACTGCACTTGTTCAGGTGGTGGCGTATCTAGTATTTTGGTGGCCGTTGTAAGGTTGAATTTTGAAGTTTGTGTTTGGATTGAATTAGAAGCCATTCTCTATCGCACAATCGCCTTAGACCCTACTAGTAGTACCATGTCTTATTTCTCCATGGTAGTACTATCGCCAGATCATGTCCAAATGTTAAAAAAGGCGATAAGGGGTCCAAGTTACTCGGACTAATTTAGATCTTACACTACAGTGAAATTACTCCAAGTCCAAAATGTTTGCCAGATCATGGACAATGATGGAGGATGGGGCAATAATATGCACTTACCTGTGTGTACTTGACCTGTGGGGTTTCCATTTTTCTGATGAAAAGTTTACTTGGAAGTTGTTGCCATGAAGTGATTAATCCCCTTGCCTTGTCGATGTCATGTGTAGTGCTACTTGTGCTACTGCATGCTGAGTACTGCTTGCTATGCTAGTGCCCGCCCGCCGCTCAGCCATATCATGTCATGCACATGCACCTGATCGCGTAGACGTACGTATAGGGGTGTTGGTAAAAGTCGGAGGTGGTCGGAGCTAGCCGGAGCTAGCCGGAGGTAGCTTTATACACGATTTATACGACGTTTTCAAGTCTTAGAAATGGTTACCTGTTGATAATATTATACTTCCGTACTTTCTACCCCCCAAAAAATAAAAATGACTATTTATCTGCCATTTCAAAGTTGTCTTTCCTCAACCTCCGGGTTTCACCGATTTAATGGTTATATCGTACGTACAATATACGTACGTACGGCACTGCTTCACGCGCGCACGGCCGATGTTCGGTATAGTAGTGCGCCCTCGCATGACTAGTTTTGGCTATTCTATTTACTACGGAGGGGCTTATATGACATCACAAAGCTAATGAAACCAGTTTGTGTATACACCTCTGGTTTTATGCCGCTCATAAAATGCTACCGTGGAACGACCGTTATTATAGGAAACAATTATTGTGAAACTTATTTAACTTGGAACAATGGCAATCACAATTTTGAAGAAGAAAAAGTTACAGGTACACTGGTGCATCATAAAATTGTGAGAAAAAGTACAACTGACGCTCCATTTGGTGAGACGGAGGTTGATATAAAATATTTGGTAGAGCTCTGAAAAAGATATAAACCTGGAAAATAATATTTTGTACATGTGAGAACATTGCGTTCTGGTCAAAATGATTGTTCACAGTTCTGTGTTAGGAAGAAACCACGCGCGAATATTGCCCGCAGAAAAGTACAAACAGTATCTGACGCTCCGTTTTGCATATATTTCGCGTCCAAATAGTGAGCCGGAGGTTGATATAAAATATTTGTTACAACTCTAAAAACCATATAAATCTGGGAAATGATACTTTGTACATATGGGAACATTGCGTCCTGGTCACAATTATTGTTCAAAGTTCTGTGTTAGGAGTAAATCAGGCGCTAATATTGCCCGCAGAAAAGTACAAAAAGTACATCTGACGCTCCGTTTTCCATTATTTTCACGTCCAAATAGTGAGCCGGAGGTTGATATAAAATATTTGTTACAACTCTAAAAACCATATAAACCTGGGAAATGATACATTGTACATGTGGGAATATTGCGTTCTGGTCACAATTATTGTTCAAAGTTCTGTGTTAAGAGGACGTCAGGCGCCAATAGTGCCCGCAGAAAAGTACAAAAAGTACATCTGACGCTCCGTTCTCCAATATTTTCGCGTCCAAATAGTGAGCCGGAGGTTGATATAAAATATTTGTTACAGCTCTAAAAACCATATAAACCTGGGATGTGATACTTTGTACATATGGGAACATTGCGTTCTGGTCACAATTATTGTTCAAAGTTCTGTGTTAAGAGGACGTCAGGCGCCAATATTGCCCGCAGAAAAGTACAAAAAGTACATCTGACGCTCCGTTTTGCATTATTTTCGCGTCCAAATAGTGAGCCGGAGGTTGATATAAAATATTTGTTAGAACTCTAAAAACCATATAAACCTGGGAAATGATACTTTGTACATGTGGGAATATTGCGTTCTGGTCAAGATTATTGTTCACAGTTCTGTGTTAAGAGGAAATCACGCGCTAATAATTGCCCGCAGAAAAGTATAAAAAGTACATCTGACGCTCCGTTTTCCATTATTTTCGCGTCCACATAGTGAGCCGGAGGTGGATGCAAAATATTTGTTACAGCTCTAAAAACCATATATACCTGGGAAATGATACTTTGTACATATGTGAACATTGCGGTCTGGTCAAAATTATTGTTCACAGTTCTGTGTTAGGAGGAAATCAGGCGCTAATATTGCCCGCAGAAAAGTACGGTACAAAAAGTACATCAGTTTTTTGACGCTCCGTTTTCCATTATTTTCGCGTCCAAATAGTGAGCCGGAGGTTGATATAAAATATTTGTTACAGCTCTAAAAACCATATAAACCTGGGATGTGATACTTTGTACATATGGGAACATTGCGTTCTGGTCACAATTATTGTTCAAAGTTCTGTGTTAAGAGGACGTCAGGCGCCAATATTGCCCGCAGAAAAGTACAAAAAGTACATCTGACGCTCCGTTTTGCATTATTTTCGCGTCCAAATAGTGAGCCGGAGGTTGATATAAAATATCTGTTACAACTCTAAAAAACATATAAACCTGGGAAATGATACATTGTACATATGGGAACATTGCGTTCTGGTCAAAATTATTGTTCACAGTTCTGTGTTAGGAGTAAATCAGGCGCTAATATTGCCCGCAGAAAAGTACAAAAAGTACATCTGACGCTCCGTTTTCCATTATTTTCACGTCCAAATAGTGAGCCGGAGGTTGATATAAAATATTTGTTACAACTCTAAAAACCATATAAACCTGGGAAATGATACATTGTACATGTGGGAATATTGCGTTCTGGTCACAATTATTGTTCAAAGTTCTGTGTTAAGAGGACGTCAGGCGCCAATAGTGCCCGCAGAAAAGTACAAAAAGTACATCTGACGCTCCGTTCTCCAATATTTTCGCGTCCAAATAGTGAGCCGGAGGTTGATATAAAATATTTGTTACAGCTCTAAAAACCATATAAACCTGGGATGTGATACTTTGTACATATGGGAACATTGCGTTCTGGTCACAATTATTGTTCAAAGTTCTGTGTTAAGAGGACGTCAGGCGCCAATATTGCCCGCAGAAAAGTACAAAAAGTACATCTGACGCTCCGTTTTGCATTATTTTCGCGTCCAAATAGTGAGCCGGAGGTTGATATAAAATATCTGTTACAACTCTAAAAAACATATAAACCTGGGAAATGATACATTGTACATATGGGAACATTGCGTTCTGGTCAAAATTATTGTTCACAGTTCTGTGTTAGGAGGAAATCAGGCGCTAATATTGCCCGCAGAAAAGTACAAAAATTACATCAGTTTTTTGACGCTCCGTTTTGCATTATTTTCGCGTCCAAATAGTGAGCCGGAGGTTGATATAAAATATTTGTTACAACTCTAAAAACCATATAAACCTAGGAAATCATACTTTGTACATGTGGGAACATTGCGTTCTGGTCACAATTATTGTTCAAAGTTCTGTGTTAAGAGGACGTCAGGCGCCAATAGTGCCCGCAGAAAAGTACAAAAAGTACATCTGACGCTCCGTTTTCCAATATTTTCGCGTCCAAATAGTGAGCCGGAGGTTGATATAAAATATTTGTTACAACTCTAAAAACCATATAAACCTGGGAAATGATACTTTGTACATATGTGAACATTGCGTTCTGGTCAAAATTATTGTTCACAGTTCTGTGTTAGGAGGAAATCAGGCGCCAATAGTGCCCGCCGAAAAGTATAAAGAGTACATCTGACGCTCCGTTTTCCATTATTTTCGCGTCCAAATAGTGAGCCGGAGGTTGATATAAAATATTTGTTGCAACTCTAAAAACCATATAAACCTGGGAAATGATACTTTGTACATGTGGGAATATTGCGTTCTGGTCAAGATTATTGTTCACAGTTCTGTGTTAAGAGGAAATCACGCGCTAATAATTGCCCGCAGAAAAGTACAAAAAGTACATCTGACGCTCCGTTCTCCAATATTTTCGCGTCCAAATAGTGAGCCGGAGGTTGATATAAAATATTTGTTAGAACTCTAAAAACCATATAAACCTGGGAAATGATACTTTGTACATGTGGGAATATTGCGTTCTGGTCAAGATTATTGTTCACAGTTCTGTGTTAAGAGGAAATCACGCGCTAATAATTGCCCGCAGAAAAGTATAAAAAGTACATCTGACGCTCCGTTTTCCATTATTTTCGCGTCCACATAGTGAGCCGGAGGTGGATGCAAAATATTTGTTACAGCTCTAAAAACCATATATACCTGGGAAATGATACTTTGTACATATGTGAACATTGCGGTCTGGTCAAAATTATTGTTCACAGTTCTGTGTTAGGAGGAAATCAGGCGCTAATATTGCCCGCAGAAAAGTACGGTACAAAAAGTACATCAGTTTTTTGACGCTCCGTTTTCCATTATTTTCGCGTCCAAATAGTGAGCCGGAGGTTGATATAAAATATTTGTTACAGCTCTAAAAACCATATAAACCTGGGATGTGATACTTTGTACATATGGGAACATTGCGTTCTGGTCACAATTATTGTTCAAAGTTCTGTGTTAAGAGGACGTCAGGCGCCAATATTGCCCGCAGAAAAGTACAAAAAGTACATCTGACGCTCCGTTTTGCATTATTTTCGCGTCCAAATAGTGAGCCGGAGGTTGATATAAAATATCTGTTACAACTCTAAAAAACATATAAACCTGGGAAATGATACATTGTACATATGGGAACATTGCGTTCTGGTCAAAATTATTGTTCACAGTTCTGTGTTAGGAGGAAATCAGGCGCTAATATTGCCCGCAGAAAAGTACAAAAATTACATCAGTTTTTTGACGCTCCGTTTTGCATTATTTTCGCGTCCAAATAGTGAGCCGGAGGTTGATATAAAATATTTGTTACAACTCTAAAAACCATATAAACCTAGGAAATCATACTTTGTACATGTGGGAACATTGCGTTCTGGTCACAATTATTGTTCAAAGTTCTGTGTTAAGAGGACGTCAGGCGCCAATAGTGCCCGCAGAAAAGTACAAAAAGTACATCTGACGCTCCGTTTTCCAATATTTTCGCGTCCAAATAGTGAGCCGGAGGTTGATATAAAATATTTGTTGCAACTCTAAAAACCATATAAACCTGGGAAATGATACTTTGTACATGTGGGAATATTGCGTTCTGGTCAAGATTATTGTTCACAGTTCTGTGTTAAGAGGAAATCACGCGCTAATAATTGCCCGCAGAAAAGTACAAAAAGTACATCTGACGCTCCGTTCTCCAATATTTTCGCGTCCAAATAGTGAGCCGGAGGTTGATATAAAATATTTGTTACAACTCTAAAAACCATATAAACCTGGGAAATGATACTTTGTACATATGTGAACATTGCGTTCTGGTCAAAATTATTGTTCACAGTTCTGTGTTAGGAGGAAATCAGGCGCCAATAGTGCCCGCCGAAAAGTATAAAGAGTACATCTGACGCTCCGTTTTCCATTATTTTCGCGTCCAAATAGTGAGCCGGAGGTTGATATAAAATATTTGTTGCAACTCTAAAAACCATATAAACCTGGGAAATGATACTTTGTACATGTGGGAATATTGCGTTCTGGTCAAGATTATTGTTCACAGTTCTGTGTTAAGAGGAAATCACGCGCTAATAATTGCCCGCAGAAAAGTACAAAAAGTACATCTGACGCTCCGTTCTCCAATATTTTCGCGTCCAAATAGTGAGCCGGAGGTTGATATAAAATATTTGTTAGAACTCTAAAAACCATATAAACCTGGGAAATGATACTTTGTACATGTGGGAATATTGCGTTCTGGTCAAGATTATTGTTCACAGTTCTGTGTTAAGAGGAAATCACGCGCTAATAATTGCCCGCAGAAAAGTATAAAAAGTACATCTGACGCTCCGTTTTCCATTATTTTCGCGTCCACATAGTGAGCCGGAGGTGGATGCAAAATATTTGTTACAGCTCTAAAAACCATATATACCTGGGAAATGATACTTTGTACATATGTGAACATTGCGGTCTGGTCAAAATTATTGTTCACAGTTCTGTGTTAGGAGGAAATCAGGCGCTAATATTGCCCGCAGAAAAGTACGGTACAAAAAGTACATCAGTTTTTTGACGCTCCGTTTTCCATTATTTTCGCGTCCAAATAGTGAGCCGGAGGTTGATATAAAATATTTGTTACAGCTCTAAAAACCATATAAACCTGGGATGTGATACTTTGTACATATGGGAACATTGCGTTCTGGTCACAATTATTGTTCAAAGTTCTGTGTTAAGAGGACGTCAGGCGCTAATATTTCCCGCAGAAAAGTACAGAAAGTACATCAGTTTTTTGACGCTCCGTTTTGCATTATTTTTGCGTCCGAATAGTGAGCCGGAGGTTGTTATTTGTTTGAGCTCGGAAAACCATTGGCTTTCACATGCACCAGTACTTTGTATACCGTAAAGACACCGAGTGCAAATTTTCCGGTAACATGTATTAAACTCTTATTAAAGGTTGAATTAATAGTGCATTCGTCCGAATAGTGCAATCTCCAACATTTTTCGTTAGTGTTGAATGAGTGGCCTGCAATCTTGGGAACGGGAGATTATGTTCCCACCCTCTATATAGTTTTGGCGGACAAAACTAATAATGGGCGAACCCCCCCCCCCCCCCCCCCCTTTAACAAGATTATTCAATCCAAGAACTATATAGTATATACCGGTAAGTTGACCCATTTTGAGCATCCCCATTGCAATATCTGGTTGAAATAGAAATAAATGAATTATGGTGATGGGCCTTGTTCAAACTATTGTTTGTTAATTGACTGTGTGCTTCCCCCCCCCCCCCCCAACCTTGACGAGAAATCCGCTTGGTTTTATAACGTCCTCCAGGGTTGCAGTTTTATTGTAACTTTGTTTTACACCGTTTATGTAACCCGTGCACACGGCAACTTCTATTTCAAGTCTTTGTTTTTACATAGCAAGTATATAAACCTTTACATAAGGCTATATAAAAAATTAGGCACCGACTGAGTCTATAATATATAATACGAGACCCTTGGCCGAGAGGACTACGACAGATTCTTCATCCTGCTGGCAAAGATTGCCAGATTGTAACTGCTGACCAAATGGAGGCATCCAGATTACAAATCGAACTTGAAACACAACTTTAGTTTCTACAGCTGTATTGTAAATTAAAACATAGATTTTATCTTTTTGCTCTGTCCCGACGTAATGTATGAAGCGCTGTATACTCGGTGCTTTCCGAGAGCCTGTGTGAAAAAAAATCACAGGCTTACTCGGGCGGGACTCGAACCCACGACTTCCTGCTTACTAGGGCAGACGTCTTATCGGAAAATTTGCACTCGGTGTCTCTACAGTATGCATAGTACTGGTGTATGTTAAAGCCAATGACCCTTAAATGTATATTACAAGACCGAAATTATTGGGGGGACACTGCTAGACATTGTGTAACATCTCTATGTTACACATCATGAAACTTAATAGGCCTAGTGCCAAGTAAAAAAACCAGTTCCTTTTTTAAGCCGCATCCTTGTTTTATTTGTTATTTTTTTCCTCTGAAAAGGCTAGATTTCCCATGTACATGTATTTTACTTTATCCTGTCACTATTCTTTCTCTGATCAATTTCAATTGCCTTTTTTTTAACTTCTACAAAACCAGCGAGGGAGGTAGTTCACTCTCTTTTAACTCTTGTATTTTGTCCCGCCAAACACCACTGTAGCGCGGTACCGTTGTTCATAAGGGGGCCACAGTGCTTGATGGGGGGGGGGGGGGGAGGCCACATCACAAGAAATAAACACAACGTTCCACATGTTATCACAACGCTACTTATTCTCTCTCAATCACCTTTAATGTTGAAAAGAACACCAAATCTATAGTTAGGCCATATACAGTGGCGGCGCTGGGGGAGGGGGGGGGGATGGGGGGGGCATTTCTCCCCCTCCAATCGTCGGCCTTGCCCCCCCCCCCACCCAGTTCCCCCCCCCCCCCAAGAAAATCCAGCGGGAGAGAAAAAAGTACCAAATTAATTAATAGAAAAGTACCAAATAAAGGAACAGACTCATAGCAAAAGTTTTATTGCACTGTGACTGCTTATTTAAAACTGGAAATCCTCGGGAAAAAACCTATAGCATGGCCAAATGTAGGCCTAAATATACGTATCTTAATGTTTTGAACAGCACCCTCATGCGTCAAATGATGTCCACCCCCCCCCCCCCCCCCCCTTCGATTTTCGACGGCCGGTGATTTTTTAGTCTTCCTATATGCTTTATTTCGCCATTCAATACAGTTCACTTGAGTGACCTAATAATTTCAGTGTCTGGCAAAACTGAAGGTTGGTTCAAGGTCTTTATTCACACAAAAAACGCCAAACATATGCGAAATCGCAAGGAATCATTACCGGTAGCTGTACAAACAAAATTCTCAGGCTCACAAAAAATGATAATAGGTTTAGCAGCACGTTTCCTGCGAACGTCAACGCGTAATTTCTGTTTGACCGGCCCATATACATACCGGCCACGCCAAAATGTCTTGTGCGCTCGCGTTGACGTTCTCGTAACACGTGATGCTAATTTGATCCCCCCCCCCCCTCCTTGTGACGGGCCTGCATGCTGGAAAATCGCAAACAGAATTAAGAAAACATCTAGCAAAATCGTCTTTTTACACATTTCAAATGCAGCGTTCAGGCTTTTTGTTTCACCGCACGCTTATGAGCATGCGCGCATTAATTTGAATTTATTAGCGGATTAGTCCATGAACAAGTTCGGTATTTCAACTGCACATTTTCACAATGGCATGGAGCAAGTTCGATCAAGGACTATAGTTAACCATAGTTCGACTAACTCTGATCGAACGCACGCTAGTCGACGATGGTTGGACTAGTCTAGTCGACGATTCGCGACCAGCCTACCGAGGTTGGTCGCATCGCTGGTTACCAATAGCCGTTTTAATAGCATAGTGCAGAGAGGACCAGTTATCAGAAAAATGGCGGAAAAAACGTAAATATTCAGCAGCAGTGAACGATCGTTTTTTGTTACTTTGTCTTTCTTTGAACATGTTGAAATAATGCACACGTTACCACTTGTGACATTGTTGATATACTCAGCAAATATCGTCGGTCTTGCTTTCATCTATGAACTTGTCCAAAAACGTAAAAAAATAGCCACCGCCATTTTGTCATGGTCGCGTTGACATGACAATAGTTCGACTAGAGTCGTTCGCACTTCAACTTCAGTGCTCCAGTGCGCTACGTACGTCACGAACCAACCACTAGTTAACCATTGGTCCTTGATCGAACTTGCTCATGGCTAATTCGACGCGAAACACGACGCGAAGCACGAAGCGAAGCACGACGCGACGCACGATGGTGCGGCGCGATGCATGACGATGAAAGACGACGCGGCACACGACGAGATGCACGACGGTGCGACGCGATGGGAGACGGAAGGGGCGACGCTTAGGTGAAAAACCCTGCAAGTTGAAAAAACGACGCGACGGCACGACGCGACGGGCGACGGCACGAAGCGACTTACGACGCGACGCCAGAATGTGTACAAAAATATTGACAAAGAAGCGACGGCACGACGCGACGGCACGATGCAACGGAGCCGTCGCGTCGTGCCGTCGCGTCGCGTATGGAAGAGGCGACGCGGTGTGTCGTCTATAGTACACCACAATTAGCGGATCTTCATGCAGTTTGAACCTTCGCCATGGCCGCTTTATACAAAGGTGGTATATAGAACCACCAGTTAAACTAAAGGGTGGCGATGTGTACATTTTTACCGGCATGGGCAAATAACCCAAATGCAAAGGATACTGGAGGTGTGCCAAAGTAGAAGCACGGGGGATGGAGTGAGACTATATCCGAATAAAGAGCATCCCCGCGTGCGAACAAATATATACCACTATGTCCCCAAAAGCGCGGTGCAGTTATTCGGCATGCAGCTTGGGTGTAGTCTGAATATACGCTGGTATTAATTCAGTGTAGCTCGAAAACGAAGAAGCAGTTGCTCAAGATCTCTCACATAAAACAGCCCACCTGTCCACATATATGCGAACATGCCCGTCAGTGCTAAAGAAAGTTGCTGAAAAAGATACACGTAATCCTCAAAAGAATTACAGGGGTTTAACATCAACAAATGTGTCCTCCTCCAATGTACCTCGACAACCTCCAAAGAGCGGCTGCAACATAATTTCGTACATGATGAATGTCACTAATTAAAGCAGTTTGATAGAGGCGACATGGTCTATCCTATGCCTATACAATGCCACAGCGTTCTGTAGGCGTTAGACTGGCTGCATATTCAAGGCATTTCAAAGAGTGGAGTGTGCATACAGTCGTTGGATGATAGTCACTGAGTGTGCCAGAAATGCATCCTAAAGGAACAGCCGTGATACTGTGAACAACGCATTCGTTTTCAAACCGTGAAAGTAGTTTACCTTGTTGAGACTTTACAGTGCAAAGTGAATTCCAATTTTTATGTTATACAATTAAACAGTAAAGTTTGTCTGCTATTTTGGGTTTGTGAACAAAATTAGCTTGCACCGGAAAAGTGCCTTTTTAAAACAGCTTTTTTGCAGAACTGACCTATTGTTGTTCCTGGAATGTTTCTGAAATTAAACGAGTTTCAAGAAATAAGCATACTTCATTTGAGACATCCAGAGTAATTATGATAATTTGTTTTCTGGAGATTTTTGTGAAAGGGTTAATTTGATGGCATAGAAGTATATTTCGACAGAGATGATATAACCGGTTCATACTCAGCGCGAATGCAAATAGATTTTAGACGTCATGACAAGAACTCTCGCTGCGGTAATTGAACACATTTCAAGGCCGGCGAATTTCGCTAAAAATGTTTCTTGTTCCAATTCAATTCGCATTCGCGTAAAGTGTGAACCGGCGTATACAGGTGTAGGTCCTGTTTGTTTCACACAGATCGGGATCTCGATCAGTGACTTATCGTTGGTTGAAACACCAGACTCCCGCCTATTAGTCCAGTAAGAATTGACGAGGACCCTGACATTTTGGTTACAGGAACATTTTTGTGGCAAAGTATTTATTGGGACTCTATAGCTACCTTCCATAAAAATTCAACCAAAATCAACCTTGGGGAAATATGTTAATTAATTGAAAACCAAAGGGATGCACAATTTATATTGAAAGGCATGTATTTCTGACACCTAAGCTAAATCATACCCTTTTAAAGATTGGGAAAGGGTCATTGCAAATGTTTAACCTAAATTAATACAAAATGGCAAATGAGAAAACTTAATGAAGATTTTGATCAAAATTAGCATGAGAAAAGAGTATTTTAAGGACGTCTTCGTTGTCATCGCAAAATCATTGTCATCATCATAAGTACCAAACGGCTTCTGCCCTTAAAATACATCGAGATTTTCTGGAAGAGATGGCCCTATTGAAACAAATATTTTAATTACTCATCCTAATACCGTTTTAGAGTGGTGTAATGGGTACGAGGGCATTGTAACACGCCCCCTCCGCCATTGAGGCCTCCACCACTTGTGCTCCCCATCCTACCCCATTATCATTATAACTTTGGGAGAAAGAAATACATTTGTTATTGTTAACACGTATTAATTGCAGCAAAGAATCGGGGTGAAACTTTATGGAATTAGCCGTATTGAGGGTAATTCCTTTTCACAGAAATGTGAACTTTTCCAAAAAAATCGCACAAAAACCCTAAAATTAGACATCAACTAAGGACAAATTTTGTCGGCAAGTTATTTTATCTGGCTGCAAAATAATATCAATCCGGTTAATAACATCAGTTCGGTTAAAATATGGCTATAGGCTAACTGAGTCTGTGATCGATTAAATAAAAGTAACAACTTGGCTACAACGGTTTTACGTGAAATGCTTTATGATGAGCCTGTATAAAGCGTGTAAGTTGACCCCGAGAACGTACGAGAGTTTATACGAAAAACCGAACTTCAGGGCACCTCGAATAGGAGCTTCAACGTGTAAAGCGAGTAGTTTTCTTGAAATAATTTGTTTTGAAGCTGTTCTTTTTACTGAAAGGTAGATACAAACTTTAAAAAAAATAATATTTTTCATTTCAATTTACAAAATGTGAACGATATATCAAATTAGGGAAAAGGAGAACGAAAAAGTATTGTACATCAAACGTACGTCATTCCCCATTGTTCTGGTGGTTCACGCGCCAATATTATAGGCGGTCGTTGCATTATGTTTGTACGTTCACTTACGTCCGCAGCGTGGACAGTACAGGGGTTTTGGGGGCCGGGCCGGGCTCTCTCTTTCCGACAACGAGCCAATCACGTTGCAACCTGACGCTCAGGTCAAACATTTGTTTCTACTTTTCTTCAATAATTTAGCCAGTCGTGCATGTTTTTATATATTGTAAAATTAATTTTTCATGTCAATTCTTACTGGACTATATTAGATGGAGCGAACCAGATCTGTGTGAAACGGGCCGATATACAGCGGCGCAATTAGGGTTGCATTTCTAGGGGGGGGGGGGGGGGCACCTGGGGGTGCACCAATTTTTTAAGGGGGGCACCGAATGGCAACAGATGTATTGTTTGTGTGCAATTCGAAATTTCAAATGGTGGGGGGAATGTGCCCCCCCCCCCCCCCCCCCCCCCGTAGTTACGCCACTGCCGATATATTCAAGAGCCGATTGGGGGAGCTTAAACCTCCGGCTCAGTATTTGGACGCGAACATTATGCAAAACGAAGCGTCAGTTGTACTTTTCTGCGGGCAATATAAGCGCATAATTTCCTTTTAACACAGAACTGTGAACAATCATTTTGACCAGAACGCAATATTCCCACATGTACAAAGTATCATTTCCCAGGTTTATATGGTTTTCAGAGCTGTAACAAATATTTTATATCAACCTCCGGCTCACTATTTGGACGCGAAAATATTGAAAAACGGAGTGCCAGTTGTACTTTTCGGCCGGCAATATATAGCACGTGCCTCTTAACACAGAAGTGTGAACAATCATTTTGACCAGAACGCAATGTTCCCACATGTACAAAGTATCATTTCCCAGGTTTATATGGTTTTTAGAGTTGTAACAAATATTTTATATCAACCTCCGGCTCACTATTTGGACGCGAAAATAATGCAAAACGGAGCGTCAGATGTACTTTTTGTACTTTTCTGCGGGCAATATGGCGCCTGACGTCATCCTCTTAACACAGAACTTTGAACAATCATTTTGACCAGAACGCAATGTTCCCACATGTACAAAGTATCATTTCCCAGGTTTATATGATTTTTAGAGTTGTAACAAATATTTTATATCAACCTCCGGCTCACTATTTGGACGCGAAAATAATGCAAAACGGAGCGTCAGATGTACTTTTTGTACTTTTCTGCGGGCAATATGGCGCCTGACGTCATCCTCTTAACACAGAACTTTGAACAATCATTTTGACCAGAACGCAATGTTCCCACATGTACAAAGTATCATTTCCCAGGTTTATATGATTTTTAGAGTTGTAACAAATATTTTATATCAACCTCCGGCTCACTATTTGGACGCGAAAATAATGCAAAACGGAGCGTCAGATGTACTTTTTGTACTTTTCTGCGGGCAATATGGCGCCTGACGTCATCCTCTTAACACAGAACTTTGAACAATCATTTTGACCAGAACGCAATGTTCCCACATGTACAAAGTATCATTTCCCAGGTTTATATGATTTTTAGAGTTGTAACAAATATTTTATATCAACCTCCGGCTCACTATTTGGACGCGAAAATAATGCAAAACGGAGCGTCAGATGTACTTTTTGTACTTTTCTGCGGGCAATATGGCGCCTGACGTCATCCTCTTAACACAGAACTTTGAACAATCATTTTGACCAGAACGCAATGTTCCCACATGTACAAAGTATCATTTCCCAGGTTTATATGATTTTCAGAGCTGTAACAAATATTTTATATCAACCTCCGGCTCACTATTTGGACGCGAAAATATTGAAAAACGGAGTGCCAGTTGTACTTTTCGGCCGGCAATATATAGCACGTGCCTCTTAACACAGAAGTGTGAACAATCAATTTGACCAGAACGCAATGTTCCCACATGTACAAAGTATCATTTCCCAGGTTTATATGGTTTTTAGAGTTCTAACAAATATTTTATATCAACCTCCGGCTCACTATTTGGACGCGAAAATAATGCAAAACGGAGCGTCAGATGTACTTTTTGTACTTTTCTGCGGGCAATATGGCGCCTGACGTCATCCTCTTAACACAGAACTTTGAACAATCATTTTGACCAGAACGCAATGTTCCCACATGTACAAAGTATCATTTCCCAGGTTTATATGATTTTTAGAGTTGTAACAAATATTTTATATCAACCTCCGGCTCACTATTTGGACGCGAAAATAATGCAAAACGGAGCGTCAGATGTACTTTTTGTACTTTTCTGCGGGCAATATGGCGCCTGACGTCATCCTCTTAACACAGAACTTTGAACAATCATTTTGACCAGAACGCAATGTTCCCACATGTACAAAGTATCATTTCCCAGGTTTATATGATTTTTAGAGTTGTAACAAATATTTTATATCAACCTCCGGCTCACTATTTGGACGCGAAAATAATGCAAAACGGAGCGTCAGATGTACTTTTTGTACTTTTCTGCGGGCAATATGGCGCCTGACGTCATCCTCTTAACACAGAACTTTGAACAATCATTTTGACCAGAACGCAATGTTCCCACATGTACAAAGTATCATTTCCCAGGTTTATATGGTTTTCAGAGCTGTAACATATATTTTATATCAACCTCCGGCTCACTATTTGGACGCGAAAAAATTGAAAAACGGAGCGCCAGTTGTACTTTTCGGCCGGCAATATATATCACGTGCCTCTTAACACAGAAGTGTGAACAATCATTTTGACCAGAACGCAATGTTCCCACATGTACAAAGTATCATTTTCCAGGTTTATATGGTTTTCAGAGCTGTAACAAATATTTTACATCAACCTCCGGCTCACTATTTGGACGCGAAAATAATGCAAAACGGAGCGTCAAAAAACTGATGTACTTTTTGTACCGTACTTTTCGGCGGGCAATATTAGCGCCTGATTTCCTCCTAACACAGAACTGTGAACAATAATTTTGACCAGAACGCAATGTTCACATATGTACAAAGTATCATTTCCCAGGTTTATATGGTTTTTAGAGTTGTAACAAATATTTTATATCAACCTCCGGCTCACTATTTGGACGCGAAAATAATGCAAAACGGAGCGTCAGATGTACTTTTTGTACTTTTCTGCGGGCAATATGGCGCCTGACGTCATCCTCTTAACACAGAACTTTGAACAATCATTTTGACCAGAACGCAATGTTCCCACATGTACAAAGTATCATTTCCCAGGTTTATATGATTTTCAGAGCTGTAACAAATATTTTATATCAACCTCCGGCTCACTATTTGGACGCGAAAATATTGAAAAACGGAGTGCCAGTTGTACTTTTCGGCCGGCAATATATAGCACGTGCCTCTTAACACAGAAGTGTGAACAATCAATTTGACCAGAACGCAATGTTCCCACATGTACAAAGTATCATTTCCCAGGTTTATATGGTTTTTAGAGTTCTAACAAATATTTTATATCAACCTCCGGCTCACTATTTGGACGCGAAAATAATGCAAAACGGAGCGTCAGATGTACTTTTTGTACTTTTCTGCGGGCAATATGGCGCCTGACGTCATCCTCTTAACACAGAACTTTGAACAATCATTTTGACCAGAACGCAATGTTCCCACATGTACAAAGTATCATTTCCCAGGTTTATATGATTTTTAGAGTTGTAACAAATATTTTATATCAACCTCCGGCTCACTATTTGGACGCGAAAATAATGCAAAACGGAGCGTCAGATGTACTTTTTGTACTTTTCTGCGGGCAATATGGCGCCTGACGTCATCCTCTTAACACAGAACTTTGAACAATCATTTTGACCAGAACGCAATGTTCCCACATGTACAAAGTATCATTTCCCAGGTTTATATGATTTTTAGAGTTGTAACAAATATTTTATATCAACCTCCGGCTCACTATTTGGACGCGAAAATAATGCAAAACGGAGCGTCAGATGTACTTTTTGTACTTTTCTGCGGGCAATATGGCGCCTGACGTCATCCTCTTAACACAGAACTTTGAACAATCATTTTGACCAGAACGCAATGTTCCCACATGTACAAAGTATCATTTCCCAGGTTTATATGGTTTTCAGAGCTGTAACATATATTTTATATCAACCTCCGGCTCACTATTTGGACGCGAAAAAATTGAAAAACGGAGCGCCAGTTGTACTTTTCGGCCGGCAATATATATCACGTGCCTCTTAACACAGAAGTGTGAACAATCATTTTGACCAGAACGCAATGTTCCCACATGTACAAAGTATCATTTTCCAGGTTTATATGGTTTTCAGAGCTGTAACAAATATTTTACATCAACCTCCGGCTCACTATTTGGACGCGAAAATAATGCAAAACGGAGCGTCAAAAAACTGATGTACTTTTTGTACCGTACTTTTCGGCGGGCAATATTAGCGCCTGATTTCCTCCTAACACAGAACTGTGAACAATAATTTTGACCAGAACGCAATGTTCACATATGTACAAAGTATCATTTCCCAGGTTTATATGGTTTTTAGAGTTGTAACAAATATTTTATATCAACCTCCGGCTCACTATTTGGACGCGAAATACATGCAAAACGGAGCGTCAGATGTACTTTTTGTACTTTTCTGCGGGCACTATTTGCGCCTGACGTCTTCTTAACACAGAACTTTGAACAATAATTGTGACCAGAACGCAATATTCCCACATGTACAAAGTATGATTTCCTAGGTTTATATGGTTTTTAGAGCTGTAACAAATATTTTATATCAACCTCCGGCTCACTATTTGGACGCGAAAATAATGCAAAACGGGGTGGGTGCGTCAGGTGTACTTTTTGTACTTTTCTGCGGGCAATATTAGCGCCTGATTTACTCCTAACACAGAACTTTGAACAATAATTGTGACCAGAACGCAATGTTCCCATATGTACAAAGTATAATTTCCCAGATTTATATGGTTTTTGGAGTTGTAACAAATATTTTATATCAACCTCCGGCTCACTATTTGGACGCGAAATATATGCAAAACGGAGCGTCAGATACTGTTTGTACTTTTCTGCGGGCAATATTCGCGCGTGGTTTCCTCCTAACACAGAACTGTGAACAATCATTTTGACCAGAACGCAATGTTCTCACATGTACAAAATATTATTTTCCAGGTTTATATCTTTTTCAGAGCTCTACCAAATATTTTATATCAACCTCCGTCTCACCAAATGGAGCGTCAGTTGTACTTTTTCTCACAATTTTATGATGCACCAGTGTACCGGTAACTTTTTCTTCTTCAAAATTGTGATTGCCATTGTTCCAAGTAAAATACGTTTCACAATAATTGTTTCCTATAATAACGGTCGTTCCACGGTAGCATTTTATGAGCGGCATAAAACCAGAGGTGTATACACAAACTGGTTTCATTAGCTTTGTGATGTCATATAAGCCCCTCCGTAGTAAATAGAATAGCCAAAACTAGTCATGCGAGGGCGCACTACTATACGAACATCGGCCGTGCGCGCGTGAAGCAGTGCCGTACGTACGTATATTGTACGTACGATATAACATTAAATCGGTGAAACCCGGAGGTCGAGGAATGACAACTTTGAAATGGCAGATAAATAGTCATTTTTATTTTTTTGGGGGTAGAAAGTACGGAAGTATAATATTATTAACAGGTAACCATTTCTAAGACTTGAAAACGTCGTATAAATCGTGTATAAAGCTACCTCCGGCTAGCTCCGGCTAGCTCCGACCACCTCCGACTTTTACCAACACCCTACGTATAGCGCGCGCGCACGGCCGGCCGATAGCGCCCTCTAGCTACACACACGTCATGGCCAAATCGCAAAAAGAGCAAGTTGGCCGATCCGACTAGATAGACTAGAAAGAGTGTAATCAAAATGTCACCCGAACGCTAACGCTGCGTGGTTTGACTAGCTAGTCAAACTGGATCAACCTAGCTCCGGACCATGGTTTCTCGTGAGCTACGTCACGGTTTCAAGATGGAGGATAGGTAAACTGGGCAAGTTTTGCAAACGTTTACGATAAATTGTTAGTTTTGTCCAATGATAATAACTATTTGCAATAAGATAATGAATTATTTATTGCACTAAAATTAAGTAGAGAAAATAAAAGAAATAAATAATAGAAAATAAAAATGACGTACCAACATTTGCTTTGTTAGCAATTAGCAGACGACATTCTTTACAGTTTGTTGTTGCTACACAAACTAGGAGCAAGTTCGATCAAGGACTAAGTTAACCATATAGTTCGACTAACTCTGATCGAACGCACGCTAGTCGACGATGGTTGGACTATAGTCTTAGTCGACGATTCGCGACCAGCCTACCGAGGTTGGTCGCATCGCTAGTTACCAATAGCCGTTTTAATAGAACAGTGCAAAGAGGACCAGTTATCAGAAAAATGGCGAAAAAACGAAAGATGTAAGTAAATATTCACCAGCAGTGAACGATCATTTTTTGTTATTTTGTCTTTCTTTGATTGAACATGTTGAAATAATGCACAAGTTACCACTTGTGACATTGTTGATATACTGAGCAAATATCGTCCGTCTCGCTTTCAACAGACTGGACCCCCCTCCCCCTAGTCTTGGTTCCAAGACCTTCGTGTTCCTTTTTTTCCTTCCGAATGAGGGCGCTGTTTCTCAGTAAATCGATTCTGATTGTATTCGATAATGTTTCATATATTGCGCGCTCTGACAAGAATCGATTCTACTGTCTTTGCTCGGTTCTTCACTTCAATTCCACGAAGGTCTTGGATATTTCTGTCCGCGGGTCTTAACTTTTTCATTACTTTTTCGACATTCTCCCCCGACTTTCCGGGGGAGCCAATCAGCGATTGAGTTTGACCTTGACAAATGAATTATTCATAACTTGGCGAGCATGCACGATTAAATAGGACGCGGTGCGGTCATCACCACCCTCTGGGTGCGGTTTTTTGTGTATGTGGTTGTGTTGTCTGGAAATTTGAATTCACCGCGCCCGGGCCCAACGCCTCGACTGTTGTATTGTTTTGAATGAAGGATTGCGCGATACGCGATCCGCGTGACCCAGTCTGTCAAGTCTGTGGGAAATATTTTTTAAGTTGACGTGTCTCCATTTCTATCCACCATGCTGTAGTGCAGCTGATTTCTGTAGTGCAGCTGAAGTTTATTTAGACATTAAATAAAGTGTAGGCCTATACGAAATATTTGTGCGGATGATGAGTGAACATGTGAGGTATATTTTAATACTTCCGAATGTAAATTTAGAACTATAACCTTCGATGACAGCCAGTGTGTTTACGTGCTTACTATTCCACATGTAATAGAAAAAATACATGCAGTAGTCGGTGTACATATATTGGTTAAAAGAACTACATCACAATTGATTTCATTACAGTCATAATTGATCATTTTCAATTTTTTTTTTAAACAACAATTTTTATACAAAGGAAAACATATCAGAAAGGATTAACAAATGGTGATACATACGGCGTACATAATAGCCCAACTTTTATAGTTAAATATAATCCCCAAAAATTTTTCGACAAGAAGAAGTGTTGATAAAGTGAAGGCAAAAACATAGATTTCGGGGTTGTGGGGATGGGGAATATATCTCCACCCACACACACTTTATGACAAGATCACCCCTAGACAATAAAACCAGACAGAAGAAAAAAATTGAAATAGACCAGGAGGTATTATAAATTTCACATGGAAATTACAGTAGAATTGTCGGAAAGAGGGTTAAATTTGGGTTTGTGTATGGACCATAATTAATACATGTGTAATAAACAGCGTAGTGTCCATTCCCCCCCCCCCCCCTTCGAAATTTTCAGTTGGTTGGTTTTGGAAATTTCATGATACCCCCCCCCCTTTTTCCCGGTCTCCACACATGTCATAGTCAAATCATGGAGGCGCGCTTGAGTGAAGGTATTACCCGATGACATGTACATTATATATTGTGCATGTACACTGTACGAGCTAGAACACTGGTGTATAAACATGTGAGGTGATAAACTTAAAAAGACTTCAGAATGGAGGACGTCCCAGCCAGTTTGTAGAAGTAAATGTATTACACATTTTTTAAAGTGATGACCAACAGGGGTGTCCATTTTCTTGGTGTTCACAGTCGACCGATGGCCATAGAAACGCTTTTTGAGCGTGTTCTTGGTCTCCCCGACATACTGGATACCACAAACCCTGCAAGAAATGAGATATATGACATTAGAGGTGTTGCAAGTGATGTTGCCATTGGTTCTGTGAGTGGTTCCAGATGAATGGCCAGAAAAGGAGTCAGACTCCTGCATGTGAGTCTGGCAAACAACACACCTGGAATCGCACTTAAAAGTACCATGCTGTATGGGAGGGGATGCAGCCAAGGTGGGGACCTCGGCTCGAACAATCAGGTCTCGTAAATTGCGGGGGCGCCTATAAGCCAATACTGGGTTGTCAGGGGCGGCACGGGCAAGGCGATCTGAAGTATGAAGGATATGATGGTTGTCGTTAGTTATTTTACGAAGGGGAGGGAGACTGGGATGAAAGGTGGTGACCAAGGGAATCTTGGGGTCGGCATTAGTGCTAGGCGTCTTTTCCTTGAGAGCCAAATCTCTGGTGATAGATTTGGCTCTGGCGATAGCACGTTGAACTTGGCGGGAGCTGTGGCCCCTGGCAACCAAGTTATTCTTTAGTCCCTGTACATGATGGGAAAAGTCAGAATTATTAGAACAAATCCTTCTGAGTCTGAGTGCCTGGCTGAATGCTATGCCTGTCTTGCAATGCCTGGGGTGACAGCTGGAGGAGTGGAGGTACTGGTGAGTTTGTATATGCCGGCAATCGTGGACCTAGGACAAAAGAATTCGGGCGTAGACAAAGGGGTCCACGTTTGACCTAACGTCCACGATTAAAAATCGTGTACAAAACCAATGGGAGGCCTTCCGAAAAAGTTAGAGTATAAACAAAAGAGGAACAATGGGAGGTCCACGATTGCACCCGTTTACATGACTGTGTGGGTGTCTGTGGGTTTAGAATACAGATCAGTGGTTACCGAGTTGTCTTCCTTGCGGATGGTGACATCCAGGAAGTTGGTCTGATGCACTGAATACTCTGATGTAAACTTGATGGTCCTGTGGAAGGAATTAATGTGATTAATGAAAGTCTCCAGACTGTCCTGATCACTGGTCCAGATGAAAAATACATCGTCAATATATCTCCACCATACCCAGGGGCGACATGGTGCTGAGGCAAGCATGCGCTCTTCGAGGTCGCCCATGAAGAGGCATGCAAAGGAGGGGGCCATGCGAGTGCCCATGGCTGTACCGTGTACCTGTAGATAGTGTTTACCTAGGAAGGAAAAATTGTTCTTGGTTAGTACAAGTCTCATGAGGGTGCCAATATCACTGATGGGTGGGGTTGTGTGTCCTGCCTTGGCCAGGGCCGAGGAACAAGCACGAATACCTTCCTCGTGGGGGATGTTGGTGTACAGGGATGAGACGTCAAAAGTACCAATGATGGCTGTGCTGGGAATCTTGTTCTTGATTCCTTCCAGCTTGCGCAGGAAGTCTGGGGTGTCATGGATGTATGATGGCATCTGTGGAACGAGGGGTTTGAGAAAACTGTCAATAAACAGGGAGATACGTTCTGTTGGTGAACCATTACCAGAGACAATGGGCCTACCGGGGTTGCGAGCCTTGTGAATTTTTGGAAGGAGATAAAATCTGGCAGTCCTACAGTCAGAGGGAGAGAGAAATTTATGAGCTTTCTTAGACAGCTGGTCACGTGATCGCATATCTTCCAGCACCTGTTGTATCTCTTGAGAGAATGTACCTGTGGAGTCAGAGTCAAGGCAGATGTAGTTAGTATGATTGTTCAACTGGCGGTGGGCCTCGTCAATGTACTGATGACGATCCATGATGACCACAGCTGAACCTTTGTCGGCCGGCTTGATGATGATATCAGTACGGGAGCGCAAGGAATTCAATGCCAAGCGCTCCTCACTGCGGAGATTGTCATGAGTTCTGTGGACAAAGTTATCAGGGTTAGTGACTTGAGAACTGACAACTTGAACATAAGTCTCGAGGGCTGGTACACGATTCTTGGGGGGTACCCAGGTACTTTTGACACGGAACGGTTCTGGGTCACATCGGTCAGAATCAAGGAAAAACTCTCGGAGACGGATCCTACGGTAGTATTCCGTGAGATCTTGGCTGAGCTCTACCTGGTTCACAGTGTGGGGAGTAGGACAACAATTGAGACCCTTTGAGAGAAGTTTATGTTCAGCGTCAGATATGGATGAGGAAGAAAGGTTAACTACAGTATTGGAGGGGGGTGGTGGTGTAGACTGGGACCTGGGGCGTCTGAAGCGTCTCTGTCTGCGTTGATGTTGCTTGGTAAGCAAGCCACCAATCTTCTTGTTTCTCCTGTTAAGCAGAACAGAGTCAAGGTTAGATACGCTCTCATCAATCTCATCATGAAATTTACTGTATCTGGTGTCAGAACAACTGGATCTAAGTTCCGAGTCGAGGTGGTGGGCAATATTCTGATGGAGGTTCTGAAGTGTAGTTTGACACAGTTGAGAGAGGACATTGATGAGTTTAATGGAGGTACCATGTAGAATTTGGTTCCAGTATGTCGGGGAGACCAAGAACACGCTCAAAAAGCGTTTCTATGGCCATCGGTCGACTGTGAACACCAAGAAAATGGACACCCCTGTTGGTCATCACTTCAACTTGCCTAACCATTCCATTTCTAATATGATTCTACAGGGCATAGAATCACTTTGCCACCGCAAGGACTCAGTTCGCCTCAGCCGAGAGAAAGTTTGGATGAAACGTCTTCGGACTATTCAACCACATGGTCTCAACATCCAGGAAGGGAATGATTAACTTTAAATTTCCCCCCATTGTCATTTGTTTACAGATTATCCTCCTGGCAAAATCCTCTTGGGGTCTCTTGGCCAAATGGTGTTGTCTTTCCATTTCCTGTTTATCCTTGCCACTTCTCTTTGTTCCTTTTCTTGCCCTATTACCACCTTCAATTCAAACCCCCCCCCCCCCTTCCCCCCCAACCACACTCCTTTGTCCATTTCCCCAGCTTCAACCTTCATCTTAATCCCTCCCCTCCTTCATCCTTACCCTAATCACACCTCTTTGTTCCTGTCTTCCTGGCTGTCCTTTCCTCTCCCTTTGATGTTTACCCACTGCCTATCTGCCACGCTCTTTTGCATCCCTCTTTTGTGTTTCTCCACCCACCCCCTCATGCATGTGTGTTCCCTACATGTTTGTTTCTTGTACTCTGTCATTCACCTTTGAGAAAGAACTTGCTTAAGTTCGAAACGTCAGGCCAGCTAATTTTTTGATTTGTATATTTCAGGTCCATTCAGTCAGTCAGCAGTTTGCAGCAGTTTTATTCATTTTCATGCACAAAGTACATCAATAGAGGGGGCTATTGTATTGTTCCTGCCGTATACATGCCGGGTGCGTTCGAGCGTGTTACTCGTGTTAACACGAGTATACTCTAAAGCACACGAACGGCAGGAGCATGACCCGAGGGTAACCGAGAGTATACTCCCGCTCAGACCGAGAGTATACTCCTGCACCACGTGATTGTTTCCACTTACATTTTAAGATGGCGGAAAGTAAACATTTCGGACTTTCCCAATGAAGTTTTGTGATCGTTTTTCGATTGTTAAACTGACCTTTGGATTATATATATTGTCATAAATAATAGGGAAAATTTTTAACTATGTTCAAATTTGTGTGCACATCCAATGGAAGATTGTCGCGTAGTTGGCAAACGTTGGCAACGTTCGCGTGAGTGGAACGCAGCTCTTGACCGTTCGCGTGACGCGGTTCGAGAGTAATGCGCACGCAACATTTTCCTGCACCCGCGAGTATCAAGAGTAACACGCTCGAACCTATATCCTTCCTCCATGCTCGAACGCACCGGCACCCGCCACGTCGACAACATATACGCGTAGTCACTGCATGCACTACACAGTACACGACACACATGCGCGTAGTACATGTACATTACACAGTACACGACATAGCGGGAGATCGGGCAGAACAGACACGCGTAGTACACTGTACACACCTAGGCGCCGTTCATGTCATTGAAGACTAGCATATGACTAGACAGGACTAACTTAACCTAAAGTATGGAGGTTCAAAAGTGAACATCTGCTTTTCTGCTGTTAAAATAGCAGAAAAGCAGATTGAACGTTTTGGTAAAATGCATTTTTCTACTTTTCTGCTAGCAGAAAATTAGCAGATTGAACGTTTTGCCAAAATGCATTTTTCTACTTTTCTGCTTTTCTGCTAGCAGAAAAGCAGAATTTACTTTTTTTCCCTACACTGGCGGTTCAAAAAGGGACACCTGCTTTTCTGCTTCAATGCGACCAGAAAAGCCGATCGAACATTTCGAGCAAATCTATTTTTCTACTTTCCGAGAGAGCAGATCGAACGTTGTAGCCATGGCGGTTCAAAAGTGGACATCTGCTTTTCCGCTAGCAGAAAAGCAGATTGAACGTTTTTGTCACGGTGGTTCAAAAGTGGACATCTGATTTAGACTGAGCCGATTGAACGCTTTTGATGCTTGTCGGTCTCTCCAGTACCCCGCCAAAAATGGACGGTTCCAAGTGACTCCGCCTCCGACATACGTCTCATAATGTTTATCTGTCGAATCCAAAGACTAGAATTATTAACAATATCAAAATTAAGAATACAAATACGCGCGAGCCAAGCAGTGGGGATAAGACTTTGAAGTGCCGACATAGTGCGCTGTTGTGACGCCGTACCCTGTTTTTTTTTCTTTTCAATTTTGATGAGAGTAGCGTTTGGAAAATTGAGGAGGGGTGTCCTTCCGATGGGGAGGATGTAATTTTTTAATTTTCTCAGTTTCCAGCTCCAACCCGCTCCTGATACAACCAATATAGAATAGACAATCACATTTCTGAAAAGAAAACGTCCACTTCTCTTTTGAGATATGAAGACTGGATTTTTGTCTGTTTTTTTGTTTGCATAATGGGACCCTAACTTTTAGCCCACACAAAATGTCAGTCGAAACATCTCCGATTTCCATTTAATAATTGATTCACCCCCAACCCGCTCCACTTCCCCTCGCACAACTATACGTTTAAAATATTCATCCAAGATAGTCCGCTATTCTCATGGCGACTTTGTTCCTGTCATTGGTTTTGTACGCAAATAAATTAAATCGCACTCGATTGGATAATGAAACTCTGCAGGTGTGCCCCCGTGCATGTGAACCATAAACATGACCCTTGACACAAACACGTGCAACACAAATTTAAAGAATTCGGCTTTTTTTCAAGAAGTGTCTTGGAAATGTCCAAAACTTATTAAACTGATGTCTGACTGTTTTGATCCAATTTTTTAGGCATAGGCTAAGAACCTCGATGGATTGTTTGTTTGTTTTTGGAACGTGGGGGGAGGCATTGGCCCCCCCTTTTTCCACTTGGGGGAAACCGGCTGGCACCGGCGCTGCTTTGCCCCCCCCCCCCCCCCAGTTTCAAAAGTATTCCGCCCTGCCTGTATTATATAAACGTCATGTGCAGGTGTCCTAGTGCATGGTTAAAAATATATGCGTGCTTCCCTTTTTAAAGTTTTTTTTGCTGATTGTCATTCTAATGATTTGAAGCATCATTTTGAAATTATTGGGGAATTTTTCTAAATTGTTTTCGGGGGTAAAAAACGGGGGATAATTATACTTTCCGATCCACTTCACCGGGCAGGATTTATTTCCGTCGCCAGGAATTGGTTTTCAGTCGGCATTATAATCAAATAGAAGCGTCATTAGAAACGGCGGTCGGGCTAAATCAAAGGGTACCGATAGCGTTGTGTAAAAACAGGGTACAGCGTCATAACAGCCCACTCTGTCGATCGGCACTTCAAAGTCTTATCTAAACTTCTTGGCTGGCGCGTAACACGGTCTTTGGATTGGACAGATAAACGACCATAAAGTGTGATGACGTACGCTGGAGGCGGAGTCACTTGGAACCGTCCATTTTTGGCGGGTACTGGAGCGGCCGACAAGCATCAAAAGCGTTCAATCGCTCAGTCTGCTGGCAGAAAAGCAGATGTCCACTTTTGAACCACCTTGACAAAAACGTTCAATCTCCTTTTCTGCTAGCAGAAAAGCAGATGTCCACTTTTGAACCGCCATGTAGCAACGTTCGATCTGCTCTCTCGGAAAGCAGAAAAGTAGAAAAATAGATTTGTTCGAAATGTTCGATCGGCTTTTCTGGTCGCATTGAAGCAGAAAAGCAGGTGTCCCTTTTTGAACCGCCAGTGTAGGGGAAAAAGTAAATTCTGCTAAAAAAATGCATTTTGGCAAAACGTTCAATCTGCTTTTCTACTAGCAGAAAAGTAGAAAAGTAGAAAAATGCATTTCACCAAAACGTTCAAGCTGATGTCCACTTTTGAACCTCCATACTAAAGCTAACATGACTACTGCATTTATTATGGAGGTGACTAGTTTGATAAATGAAATGGGTGTTTTCTAAAACATGGTTGGCGATCGTCGCGGTAAGGAACACTAAAGTAATAAACGCTGAGTTTGCTTCAATAACACAATCTCCATAAGTTTCACAGGAAACGGACACATTTGAAACCAGATATAAAGTAGTGGAATAACATGTGGACGTCGAAATCCACGAAGCACGGGGCTCACAAGGTGACACTATTGACTTTACATGTAATTTCAAAGGCTTATGTTTTTCATTGCATTTTCCAGGAGCCGGTTCCGACTAGAAACCGGTTCTTTTTAGGGAACCGGAACCGGCTCCAGAAATTCTGGAACCGCCTAACACTACAAGACGTTGATCTCTAGTATTATTATTATTGACTGGATAGGACACCTTAAAGGGTGGCTGCAATGGAATTTTTATTGTGTATATCGATGAAATAAAGTTTTTGAAACACAACTGTGTGTTGTTTGTATTTTTTTATTTCGCGTAAGCATTTAAAAATATTTTTTTTAAGGCGGGAGGGGGTCAGCCCCGCCCATCAAGTGGTAACGCCGATGTGACGTCATCCCGGGAACCGCCGGCTGGCTGTGGTGGATGGTCGGCCATACACCGAGCGTGCGTTGCATTGACATGCACGGTGTTTTTCGCTGTGTCGTGGAAAGCTTTCAGTGTTTTGCGAATGTTTTTCGTGGATAATACCGTGTCGTTGTGTTGCTACTGGATTCAGCAACACCACTAAGGATGGTGTAAGTCTTTACCTCTTTCCAGTAGAACCGAAATACCGTCGTATTTGGACTCGGAGAGTGTTATTTAGCCCTCCATGTTTAGCCTAGCAATCGTTGTTTTCAAGTCTTTCACGAGTTCCGCATCGGGAGTCCGATTCGGAGTCTTCAGTAGTTTCGCTGTTACTCTCACCTTCTGGCTCATACATGTACGGAAGAGCTCCAAGATCCTCCTCTTCCTCGCCCCAATAATGTTCCGAAGAAGTGTCTTAATCAACAAGTCTAAAATCGACACTTGATTGTCAGATTCAGGTCCAAAAGATTCTGTTTGAAGATTTTAACGCGACGAGAAATGTTTCCCTGGTCCCTTCATCCAAAGCTATTTAATCGCGCGTGGCTGGTTCCCTCAATAACAGTATACATCCACACGTACACAAACGCACACTGATCAAACTACTCTCGCTGAGTTTCCGTGTTCCCGAGATGACGTCACGCAATTAGGGGCGCGGAAACAATAGAGAAAGGGGGGGACTTTATTCCGGGAAAATTAATCACCAAAAATGGGCAGAAACACAGAAAACACATTTTAATAACATTTCTTATATTGTAAAAGAGTTATACAACACAAAATTAAATTTTTTGTACAATTTCATTGCAGCCACCCTTTAAGCGCTTTTGCACACGTTCGATGGTCAACGCCGCGGTACGCCGCGTATTGTCACTAATAAGGTGGTTTACGAGTGAAAACACGCATGCGCTTGTCGTAACAACTCACACCCGTCACGTCTACGCAGTTCCCGATATCAGTGATATCACGAAGATTTACCACGTATGCGAAGCACTAAATTAGGCTAAATAAATAGTTTAGCACTCCGTTTGCCGTTAGTAGGCGCACACAAACAAGTTTACAATAGTGTGTTGTATCAATAAGCCCATACACATGTAGATAGCAAGCCCAATTGGTGGGGCCTTTTAAGTCTTCGATGGGCAATCGAGTGGTCCCCAATTGGGTTGCCCACATGGGTCCCATACAGTTTTGGCCGATGGGGCCAATTGGGTCGCAATAAATAGGCTAGCCCAAATCTGCCCAAAAGGGCCCTACATGGGTCCCAGCCAGAAAGCCCATGTGGGACCCTGTTGGGCCTTTGATGGGCAACTGAGGGGTTGCCCATATATAGGCCCCATACAGTTTTGGCCGATGGGGCCACTTGGGTCCCAACAAATGGGCTAGTCCAAACCTGCCCAAAATGGTCCTACATGGGTCTGCTGCTTGTTTTGGGCATCTTGTGGGGGCACCAGTGGGGCCTTTGATGGGCTACTCTTATAAAGGGTTTTTCGAAACGCTGGCTTCGTCTTGGCTTTGGCTTCGGCTTCGTCTCCGACTTCTGAATAACTGAGAAGCAAACAAAATTTAAGTATTCAAATTGTTGCTTTCATAATCAACCGAATGAATGTTTCTGAAACGGAACATGCACCAAAATGTAGAATATTTCAATTTGGTTTGCTTCTCAGTTATTCAGAAGTCGGAGACGGAGCCGAAGCCGAGACGAAGCCAGCGTTTCGAAAAACCCTATGTGGGCCTCAATTGGGTTGCCCGTATGGGTCCGTTATTTTTGGGACATTGGCACCACTTGGGTTCCAACTGGGCTAGTTCAAATGGGTCCAAAGGGGACCTGCATAGTATTAATGGAGATCAACCCTAAAACTGCCCTCTACCGTCTTAGGAAATTATTTCGCATTACGGATTCCCTTTACAGATTCCCCCGCTTGCCATGGGTAATTTTACATGCACCAGAATACACAAAGATCAGTCACTTCCCAGGATACACAAGCCGTCCTGTGGGGGACAGGGGGGGGGGGGAGACATGTCCCCCAATATGTTTGGGGAGGGGACGGCTATAAGGCAGTGTCCCCCAATATTTCCCCTTGCCATATACATTAATGGGTCATTGGCTTTTTACATGCAAACACAAAGATCAGCACCCTTTTCAAAAATGCTGAACAATTATTGTTGGTTGTGTACCCTCCCCCCCCCCCCCCCCCCCCCCACCGAGAAATCGCCGCCACCTTTTCAATTGAAATTTGCATAAATATTAATAAAGGCGTATAAAGTACCGTAACATATATGCGTTTCGTTCTCTCAAAAACAAAGTATAACTAACCAACAGTACTATGAATGAGATAAACATAAGCAGTAAGAATGTGTATAAAAGTTGCGTGTTTATTTTGCTTTGCAGTGGATTACTGATCTGAGAAGCTTAGATTAAAATGAAAACCAATACAAAAACAGAATTATTAGTGAGGCTTATCTCACTCTTGCGCTAAATCAAAGAAATAAATGGCGTTTGGCTATTACAGAAAATACTCCATTCGGATGCTTTACATTGATCGAAAAGAATGGAGAATGAACTGGACTAACTGTATTATTCTTCATTGGAATGTTTTTTTGCAAACTAGGCGACTAAAATAGGTAACTAAAATAGCATTGACACACCAATACAGTTTCTAAACAAAAAACTTTCAGACCACATCCAAAAGTTGATTTTTCCGTCACCAACATATAACACAAACTACAGTTCTAACATGTGAACAAGTTATGGCGTCTTTAGAACAATCCATGAGTACAGTTTGTCGAGTCATTTTGTTCCCCAGTTGTCCTAACAATCTCTTTACAGCAGTGAGCTGGCAATGGCTGCTTAATTTCAATCTACCCAACCCATACTTTTAGAGGTTCGAAAAGAGATTAAGTTAATAATTATCCCTCCTATACTTATAACTATCACAGCCTATCAAAAACTCTAAACACCAACTCTCACAGTTTGTGTGTGTTTCAATTTGTCATTTGATAGGTTTTGATCTGTACAACAACTGGGTCGATTTTGGCCAGGTGCACAGGAGGGTTTTAATGATTGAATTTGACAACAAACTTTTTTCCCATTTTGGATGTTGACTTAATAGGTGATGTTGCAGTTACAGTGCATGGGCGGCGTCCCAAAATATTTCCCCCACTTGTCATTTATACATTTTATAAGTCATTTTACATGCACCAGTATACACCAGAATATACAAAGATCAGCACCCTTTTCCAAACACTTTCCAGGATACACAAGCGCACATGGGCGGCGACCCTGGGGGAACGAGGGGAGGGGACAGCTATGGCAGTGTCCCCCATATCCCTCTCGACTGTAAAACCGGTGAACACATGACGCGTTTATAATCTAAACACTATTGAACATTAAAACACTTGGGTGTTTATATCCTAAATACCGTGTTTATACGTGTAGGTTTAAACACAATGTTTAACTGGGTTTCAATTTAAACATGTGTTCAGTGTTTATTCATAAACGTGTCAATTTCTATAAAGTGTTACAGATTTGCGTTTAATTTTGTGTTCAGAGGTTTAAACACATGGTTTTACAGTGTTGTCATATACATTTTATGGGGCATTGGCTTTTACAAGCAAACACAAAGATCAGCACCCTTTTTCAAAAATGCTGAACAATCATTGTTGGTTGTGTGTTCCCCCCCCCCCAACCACGAAATCGCCGCCATGTTTTTAATTCAAATTTGCATAAATATTTAAGGTATAGTGTACACGATTGGTAATCCTCCAATTGTTTTTTACTGAATTATAATTAAATACCTTACTAGACTGCAAGTTAATAGTACTCTCAATCATCCTGTGAAACGATGGCTCCAGGAGTGCAGTCGTCAAGAAAAGTGGAAATTTATATGTTTTCCAACGATTTCTAGCTGGTAATCGTTGGATAACTGCCCTGTAGCCTTTAGTCAAGGCGCGCGTGGCTACCCGGACGCGTGGCTACCCGGACGCGTGGCTACCCGGACGAGTGGCGTGCCCCAGACATGCTGGCATTCCAGGCACGTCACACCTCGGGTAGCCACGCACGCCTTGACGAAAGGCTATCATCCGCCCGACGGTTGTAAACGAGCACCGTTTTTCTTTCGTTTTTTCGCCATCCAACACCACAAAACTTAGAACAGGTCATAAGTGGATATATATTTCCTATAAAATACTTACCCCCAAATCTGCCCTATTTCTGAAAATTGTAACAATGACCAATCATATACACTACATTTAATAAAGGCGTATATATAAAAAAACAGACACGACAGTAATATTTAATGTCGCACTTTTCACGAAGAGACAAATTCCCTATTTCCTCAGTACACTAAATTTGTCTCTTCGTGAAAATTGTGACTGTGTTTCGTTCTCTCAAAAACAAAGTACAACTAACCAACAGTACCTTTATGAGAGAAATGATAAACATAAGCAGTAAGGATTTCTATGAAGGTATACGTGTTTATTTTGCTTTGCAATGGATTACTGATCTGACGAGCTTAATTAAAAGAGTAAAGAGTTGTTGTCATTGCTCTGCAGTTTTCACAGCAAACACAAAACTAAACATATGAATACGTCTCCCAGTATCACGTAAGTTCTACACTTTAGGGCTTCTATACTTTATTTCTTAAAGAAGTTATTAATGAAGATTCTGGGCTATCGGCTATTATGCATTGAATTAATTCTACATTGCAAGACAGAATTATAATTTTGTCACAAACACCTCATGGGGGCCTTGTAGATTAGTTATTGTCATTTTGTGACGTACTTAAATTAAACTAAATGAAAACAAAGAATGTAAACTTTAGAACTTAATTGTGTGCATGTGTATTTATTGGCATACTTAAAATTCTGATGCTTTAATGCGGGCACGTATATACCCCATCCCAATCTGCTTTTTTCGGACCCCCCCCCCTTCCTTCCCCTTCCTTCCCCCAAGTGACAGAACATGACTGTGGAAAATGTGGGTTGCTGCATGATTCGCAGTAAAAGTCCAACATCAAAAATCCAAAATATTGGAATATTTCAATTTATGCTATTAATGAATAATTAACATCATGTGTCGGCATAAATGGTCGAACCAATGAGGAACGACCATAGTGCATTGCACATCCATCTATGACCAAATCTGTGGGAGTCGGAACGCGTTCAGTACTGCGTGAGCGTGAAACAAAATTGGGAGATTTTTCAACAGCGTCTAGTAAGCATTTTACCACGTGTCATTAAGCCTTTTCAGTACTGACAGGCATGTTCGCATTGTATTTATGGTTTGAGAACATCGAGGAGACCGTCTGTTGTGGGATCTTGAAGTTTAATCGCCACAGTTTTGGTCAAGCTCTCATGGGTCTGGTACCGCAGATGCGGATTATCACTCAGTATAATATCCAGATGGAGCCTGGCTATCTCATCTTGGTTCTGTACCATGGGAAAGTATTTAGATTGTATGTTGCTGTTGCACTGCAAGTATAAATCTTTCAAGATGGGGTCAAAATCTTTGCTTTGTTCTTCTGGCGGAATGGCTGCATGTTTCTTTGCCATTGCTGTCAGGACTGGTCCTGGTTCAACGAGACTGACCCTGTTGTGGTTAGAAACATAACAATTATACGGACTTGAGTGAGATGTATTGACTAGAAAATAAGAATTAGGCGCGTCCTTTTTTGCCCAAAGGGTATTCCGTTTGGCAAGACATGCTTGTGGAAGCTATATTAAATTAACACTCCTTAAAGATATTGTCAATTGTTTGAGGCGGACTAACATTTCACGACTTGCTCCATGCAATCAGTGAAAATGGTGTTTACTTTTGTCTAGCTATTGGATAGATCTTAGGACTGACAAACTGACTGACCTTCCAATCTGTTTTGTTTGTCAAGCCAGCATCTTATTTTTCCTTCACCCTACTCCACCTTGGCTCCTAGCCCTTCCAATGACAGTGCAAGAACAATTGCAATGTATCGGCAAATTTAATGCATCCAATAGAAGTATTTTTTTGTTTCATGATAGCTGCGCTGACGTTTGTGAAAACAATGTCAGTTTCAATGTCTTTGATTAAAGCTGCTATATTATTATTATTTTCTTTCTGCTTTGACGAATTTTGTTTTGATTCCGTATTGTACTTAGGCATAAAAAAAAAAAAATTAATTCCGCTCTGTAGGCCTACGTGCTGTGACATCACAATCCCCCAAAAGGAGTATATTCCTCGTTGATTTGTAAAAGATATTTGGCGACGTTACCATCACGTACCTTATGTTGTATCCATCTCTCAAAACTGGAGCAATTGATTCGGAGAAGCCTTCGACGGCAAACTTACTGGCCGAGTAGGTGGAATAGAATGGAATACCTGAAAACAACGAATTTACCGAATCTCAATTAAAAAGTAGTAAAACTATAACTTACATCAGCAGCAATAGTATCAGCAGAAATATGGTTTCAGCAACAGCAGCAACAGCATGCTGCAATTTTGTAGAGTGGCAATCGCATTAGTAGAAGCAGCTATAGCGGCAACATCAGCAGTAGCAGAGCCAGCAACAAGAGTATTAGCACGAGCCAAAAAGATCAAGTATAAAAATCAGCAATATTTTATACCAACCTAGGACACCTATGACACTAGTCACATTGATAATTCTGCCCGACTTCTGTTTCTTCATCGCTGGTAACACGGCTCTGATGGTTCTGACCACGCCCCAGTAGTTGATATCCATCATGGTCTGACACCACTCCAACGACTGATTGTCGATGCCATCCACACCGCCCATTCCAGCATTGTTCACTGTATAAAATTAACGGTAACCTGTTCATTACTCAAACATTTATTTGCCTTAATCTTCCAATATTTCTTTCATCTCAACAATGTTTTCCATGCCTAAATTATAGTAAATAATAAGTGCTTACAGACAACGTCAATTCTCCCATTGTCTCGCAGGATCTCATCTACAACCGATTTGATTGTGGCTTCCTTGGTGACGTCAAGTTCCCGGATGAGGAGTTTCTTGCCCAGAGTGTCCCCTGCAGTCGTTTCCAGATCGCCCTTTGACCCCAGATTCCTCATTGTGGCATAAACCTTTTAAAGAAGTATGCAAATTAGCAAAGGTATGGGCAATAGTGCATGCGCCTAAGAGAAGGCCCTGGTTCCTATGTTCCAGTCTTTAGAAATCCACATAAATTTCTTTCTGCAAACAATGATTCTTAGTTTCCAATTTGCTCGGGGGTAATTTTTTCTTTATTTGCATGAATTGCCGGCGACATTTCCTAGTAGTATAATGCAAGTGTGAATTGCGCCTCCACCGTGAAAAGAAGCCTACCCCCCCCCCCCCTCGGTTTATCTACAGCTGCCTACCATTTACGCACTCGCAATACACGTAACCTTTGGCCTATCAACACCCACTGCAATCATAACGACGAGTATAAAGGTGACGACAATTTCAAAAATATTATCCATAATATACAGCTCTCCGATAGGCCTACTACTTTTCCTAAAGGGAAAAACGACGTTACATTTTGATTCTTTTTATATGTGGTTTGTGTGATATTGACGTTAAAAGTTTCCTTCCTCCATACCATTGTCTGTCCTAGCCCTAGAAGGACGCCATGATATGGCGTCCTAGCGCCCAATCCTGCAAAACAGTTCCATGCTAAAGAAAGAGGTTCAGAAATCACACTTTACCGGCATAAATATTCTTGGCATCATCTCTGTCCTACAGTTCAACAGCCCATCTCCCCGGTAGGATAGAAATATTCCTCCAAGAATGTCAAGAACAGGAGATATTTGCAGCGCAAAATCTTTTCCACGCGACGCTGACTTCACAAACAAGAGGAGCAATACCCACATCTGGAACGTTCATCAACAGACATGACAGAGGGCGCAATTTACAGGCGGTCACCGCGCACCGCGCGCGCCACGGCCGGCCGTGCACATCGACTGTAAATCGCGCGCCCTCTGTTGATGAACGTTCTAGATGTGGGTATTGCTCCTCTTGTTTGTGAAGTCAGCGTCGGGTGGAGACGATTTTGCGCCGCAAATATCTCCTGTTCTTGACATTCTTGGAGGAATATTTCTATCCTACCGGGGAGATAGCTTGAAAATTCCAGCTCTAGGCTCATGACATGTGACATTCGCCATTTAGAGCTGGAAGGAATTATATAGGGTTCGTTACGGTCGGTTTAGATGTTGCCGATATCTTCCGTTTCCCTGAATATATCAACCAAACACTCACCTTGCCGGCAGAGTAGTCATTCATGCAGCTTGTCATCCCCTCAAAATTAGAATATGCTCAAGTTAAACCCGAAAAAAAAGTGAATTTTCCATGCAACTCGGTGCATGCACAAAACCAGCTGTGTACAAAGCAATGGCGCAGTGATTCTTGGTGCCCAACCAAAACACGAAGGGCCGACCACAACAATTTACCATTTGAAGCTTACGGTGGTTTCCGATTACCATGCAGCCGGTGCGGTATGCACTGCGCGCGCAGCCGCTCGGGAATCGATATACGACGGCTGTTTGCTGATGCAATGACAGCTATAAGATTATGGACAAGAACGCATGCAATACAATGACGGGCTGTTTTTATTTCCTCGTTGCCTTTTCTGAATCCATCGAGGCAGTATTCCATGATAATAAATCTTAAGAAATATACAATTTCTGCTCAATTAAATTTGCGGGTAAACACTGACCAAATTGTAACATAAGAGCAAGATGAAAACATAGAGGCTAATAGCAGTAATTTGAGGCAAAGGCAACGAGGAAATAGAAACAGCCCGTCAATGTATTGCATACGTTCATGTCCATAATCTTATAGCTGTCATCACTACTCTGCCGGCAAGGTGAGTGTTTGGTTGATATATTCAGGGAAACGGAAGATATCGGCAACATCTAAACCGACCCTAACAAACCCTATAGAATTCCTTCCAGCTCTAAATGGCAAATCTCACATGTCATGAGCCTAGAGCTGGAATTTTCAAGCTACCGGGGAGATGGGCTGTTGAACTGTGGGACAGAGATGATGCCAAGAATATTTGTGTGATTTCTGAACCTGAACTGTTTTGCAGTATTGGGCGCAAGGACGCCATATCATGGCGTCCTTCTAGGGCTAGGTCTGTCCTATGTATAGAACGATCAAAATTCTCTTGGTCGGAGGCTGTTCCACCAATTGCACTTGGCGTCGGGCAAAGGGAAAGCCCTCCATTCAATTTGTACAGGGAATTACGTGTTTTGTCCATTTTTTTACAGTAATATTAATAAATGAACACAATTTCTTTTGGGTATAACGTGGGAGATATTTTTACTGCATAAAACAGTGAAATTTGGAAATATTTAATGAAAAGGTGTAGCTGTTACTGTTAGGACAATAATTTAGTTTTTTCCCCTTGACCATGTTGAGCGCAATTTTTAAAGACGCGAATTTGTTTAATTTGCGCGCGCAATTTTAAAAAAATGCGCGTGGGGATTTTTTCAGTTAAAGTATGCGCGCGCAAATTTTTAATTCACGCTTCGGACAACAACTAGGGCACGATATCTGACACGAACTACATGGTAGACATGAATTTTACATCGGCGCCGGACGCATGGCGGCCGTTCCATAATCGGCAGTAGGCATGTTGACGATTTTGACGAGTTCTCTGTAGATAGAGGGTATTTTGTATCCGACTCCTCTACAGAAAACAATTATAGCGTTCTTGAAGGGGTTGGAACTGTCTCCCAGTCCTACGACTATACTTTCAAAAAATTTGCGAAGAGGAGAGGGTTTCAAGTTTTGAGTTTTCCAGCTCTTGAGCTACACGATGTCGTGAATATTTGCAAATTCGTATATTACAATGTGTGTGTAGCATTTATTTATTTGATTTGCAAATGTTGACATTTTTTGTGAACTATATTTTTTATAAGCGAATAAAGTTTACGATGTGAATTTTATTGCATATACTTGTCGCATATATCTTTGTGGTGATGTCATATCTGTTGAATTGACCTTCAATATATCATGTTATCATCACCTGAGATTCTGTGCTTCTATCTTTATGAAGTTGGGTCATGTTTGGCTTGATAAGTTGCCTTCGCGTGACATTAACCCTAACAGCCCAAGCCTTTTTACTAGAATCCTTCCCAAACCACACAAACTCCAACACTGTGTAGTAAACCAATGGCACATTCTTTGTACTTAGACAAAATCAGGACATCAAGTCCCATGCAAAGTGATGGTGCCAAGGCTCTACAGTACCCAATCACACAAAATTCAACACAAAGGGGTGTTTGATTTTGGCAGGTTAGGGAAGGTTAGGGTTAATAAGGCGCCGTCAGGGGGGGGGGGGGGGGGGGAATACATTTTCGGTGTTTTTTTCATTGGGAAATGATCTAAACCTCTGTGTCTGATCGGCTAACTTCCCAACATTTAAAAGAAAATGGCAGATTAAGAAGCAATCTATAATTTGCATTCTTCACACAGCAACTGAGAGGACTACTGGATAAGATTTTTTTTCTTCTATGAAATAACTTATATAGGTCAGTATAGTGGGAGATTATGTTGTCACATGGTCATGATGGTGCACCCCTCACGTACGCGTCCGAACTTTGCAAGTTATTTGCTTGTTCTTAGTAATAGATTGCTTGAGCACTGTTTTATATATTTTCTAGCATTTTTACGAAGTTTTGTTATTCTGTTTTTGTTTTACACTTTTCTACTGGTTTTCCATACTACTGCCAAACCTCAGGCTTGTAAAGTTGTATTTGATCCCATCCCCGGATCCCAGCATCCCTTTTCAAGCGCTTTGTCACAAGAAATTAAGAACTTACAGTTCGTGTGCAACCCTAGTTTACTGTTTGAATAATAAAGATTGCGTGATTTTCAAAAATTGCGCTCCATCTATAATGCGCAAATTTTAAATTTACGCAAGCCAACTAAATTTTCGTGTTCAAAAATTGTGCAGCGCACATTTTTAAAAAATGCACGCCTTTGAAGATTGCGCTCAACAACCACACTATTATTAATTCCCCTTCGAGTCCAGAGGGTGCGATCAGGGCCCAATTTCATGGCTCTGCTTACCGTTAGCGAAAAATCCCCGCTTACTGTAGCAGAAAATTCCGTGCTTACGCAAGCGTATTTCACGCGTTAGCGGGGAATTTTGGCTCCTGAACATGTGTACATCCCGTAACTAAGGATTATGTGCTTACAGGGTTAGCGCAGAATTTTTCCGCTAGCGCTGTTAGCGCAAAATGGTGATCGTAAGCGCGGAATGCTGTGGTTAGCAGAGCCATGAAATTGGGCCCAGGTAACAGCCACCACTGACCAATCAGAGACAAAAAACAAGACCCAGTGGCAGTGACGTCATGCCGTCCAAGAGAATGGGAATTCATCAAATGTGGAGACGAATCCCACTAAACTTATGTAGCCAACGCATTGAGAGTTACGTTTTACCTTGAAATCATGTTGTTCGTCCTTAGCTAGCAACACGGCAGTAGCCAGACCAATCCCTGACGAACAGCCAGTGATGAGTACAGTTTGTGGAGCCATTTTTTGCCCAGTCATGCAAGTTGACCGCACCACACCTATTTCATTTGGGTACACTGCATAGAGCTATATATAAAGAACTCTTTATTATATCCAATTCTATGGTACACTGCTATTGCTTATACTTTAATAGTCTTGGTTCCAAGACGTCCTATCGTTGCGACGTACAGAGCGCACGGCCGCCCTACAGCGCCCTCTCGCTACACACACACGCCACGGCCAAATCGCTAATAAAGACCGTCTTGGTTATTTCTTGGTTATTTTGTGTGGCATTTGCATGCGACGTAGCTGCATTACTATTCTAGTTTCTGTACTCACGTCGGGTGTACGTGCCCGTACGTTACCCCTAGAACTACATGGGGCTCCTACCAGTACCAGAGCCCCATAGAAAGAAGCCCAATTTTCCCACAGGCTACTACAGCAAGAATAAGAAAATTGTGTTCTATATTCTTGCTGTAGTAGCCTATGTGAAAATTGGGCTTCTTTCTATGGGGCTCTGGTGCATGGTAGCCTCATCGTTGGGGTATCCGTACGGACGTACGTATACATGTACGTGCAGCCTGCCTTCCTTCCTGGTGCAGCGCAGTACCAAGCCATTCGTAGTTTGTTGGGAAAAAATGTCTGATCGCGTGGACAAAGCGATGGATTTTACAGCAAAAACTGGGCTTTGGAAAGCTAAAAAGTCATCAGATCAGTGTCATTCATCAATTTGTACGTGGCCATGATTTGTTTGTTAATTTACCAACGGATTTGGCAAGAGTGTAATTTTTCAAGCTGCTCCATTTCCTGAACCATAGCTATGCTTAAACGAAACGAAGTAACCGAATACAAACAGGAGAAAGCGCTGGTTATTGTCGTCGTGCCATTGAAAGCCCTGGCCGTTGATCAGTTACATCTTGGTGAACATCTGGGACTGATGTCGGCAGAGATAAAATCTGATATTCCAGATCACATTTTGGAACAATCCTAAGATTTATCAATCCTGTTTGCCAGTCAGTCCAGAATCACTCTGCTCAGAACGTAAAGGCCGTGTACATATGATTGATCATTGTTGCAATTCTAAATAATGGGCGGATTTGGGGGTTAGTATGTTATAGGAAATATCGTTCCACTCACCTGTTCAAAGTTTTGCGTTGTTTGATGGCGAAAAAACCGAGAGAAAAACGGCGCTCGTTTTGATAGCCTTTAGTCAAGGCGCGCGTGGCTACCAGCTGGACACGTGACGCGCCCTGAATGCCAGCATTTCCAGCGCGCCACTCGTCCGGGTAGCCAAGCGCGCCTTGATTAAAGGCTACAGGGCAGTTTTCCCAACGATTTCCAGCTGGAAATCGTTGGAAGACGATATAAATTTCCACTTTTCTTGACAACGACAGCACACCTGGTTCCATAATTTCACAGGATGATTGAGACTACTATTAACTTACAGTCTAGTAAGGTATTTCGTACAATTATTAATAATTCAGTAAAACAAAAATTGGAGAATTACCAATCGTGTACACTACCTTTAACTGACTACAATGTAGTAAGTTATTACTAAAACATGAGTTTCCTCCAGTGCGCAAGCAAGATTGTTCGTTTGACCCGCCTGTTAAATTATGCGTAAGCAGGTCGCGTCGCGCGCGCTCCCGATCCCCGAAATAACCAAGACGCACGGACGTACGTCCGTGCCAAGACGTTCTTAGCGATTTGGCCTTGGCGCGTCAGTAAGTGTGTTGCTAGAGGGCGCTGTCGGCCGGCTGTTGCGCGCGTCGCACCGAACGCTAAGGACGTCTTGGAACCAAGACTACCATGTGCAGCGGTCCATGCAAATAGGTGAGGTGCGGTGATCGGAGTAAATACATATTTTTGGTCGAAAGAGGGCGCTAATCATCGAGACCGTAAACAAGCAACAAGTTGATGCGCATTAATTCGAAATCACAGTTGCGATGAGGCTCATTACTAATTTAGTGATTAGTTAATTCTGTAAATTATTGAGAAGGCTAATATTTTGCAGTCCACGAGGTATTAATTAATACCTTTGATAAAATATTCATTGTGTGTATTTGGTTAGACCGAGATTTACAATCTTAATGAGGAAGTTAATCGTCTATTTTTTTGAGTGTATGCTCACTGTATACGTAAACCGGCATACAATGCGCGCTCTTCCCAGAATCACTCTGCCTTGACAATTTCGATGACAGGACCGTCTCATAAAATGGGTTGAGTTGCCAATAAAGACAAGGGAGAGCCTGGCTTTAGGGCCACTTAAAAATGCATCAACTGGTATCTAGGGGATTTTGGAGTACATATAATTATTGTAAACAACCGTTTTTTAAGCACTTTGTACATTTTTTGGGTATAACTTTCTGTGTCCACACACACACACACACACAGTCATGTAAACGGGTGCAATCGTGGACCTCCCATTGTTCCTCTTTTGTTTATACTCTTAACTTTTTCGGAAGGCCTCCCATTGGTTTTGTACACGATTTTCAATCGTGGACGTTAGGTCAAACGTGGACCCCTTTGTCTACGCTCGAATTCTTTTGTCCTAGGTCCACGATTGCCGGCATATACAAACTCACACACACCCATTCTTATTTTTACATCCCTGGCCCTGTGGAGACATGGCATTGTTCTCCCCTTTGTCCCTGTACTTAAGCAAACCCCATAGACCTTGTACACAAAATTCCTTGTGGAGACATCCTAATCCATAGAATTGCCCTGTGGAGACCTATTTAGTCCCTTTGTTCGCATTGTGTTCATGTCTCCACAGGGTATGGAATTAGCCTTTTAGAGGTATGGCGGACACAATAGGAGGGCGCTATATGATTTGGGTATTACATTTTGTGAAACCACAAATTCCAGTGAAAGTCAGAATCAGATATTGTTTTGAGTTAAAGTACAATCAAATAGCGCCCTCTCCTATTGTGTCCGCCATACCTCTAAAAGGCTAATATCTGTCCATGAGTGATCGCACGCAGGTACAATGTATGGTGGCCTCTTGGTGACAGTTTCAATTTTGTAAAATGTACAACTGTACGCAAGTGTGATTCAAATCATATACTGTGTTTGTTTAAGAGATATCTTGAATGTATTTTTATATTGTTGATTTATGTCAATAGGTCTTTGTCTTGGAATGGAACAAAATTGATTAACTCCAGCTGGAGAACCCCAGACCAGGCCTCGTCGCCTAGGCCGAGTTCGGGCGGTCTGTTCTTAACACGAGTTTCCCGTTCTTGCGCCCGAACGGCGGGAACGCGACCCGTGAACATTGCACTCGGAACAAGATCACACACCACCTACCAGTCGGGGTTTCCAAGAACATGGCGTAACTTGACGCGACGTAGAAGACGACCAAAGATTTGATTTGATTTGATTTATTCGCAATTTCCACATATAGAAATGATATAAATTAGTTAATTATCTAAAACTATAAATACAAATTAAACAGAGAGTCCCCCACACTGTGGAAAAAGCAGGGATAACGCAAACAAGTAAAACAAAACTTATTTCTATTGCGGATGAAGTTGGCGTAATGTTGCCTAATATTCCCTTCTAAACGTTTTGAAAACTAAAGCTTTTTCTGAACAAACTAGGGGAAAATGCAGTCTAAATATTGTGCTTCCGTTAAATTATCTTGCGTCTGAAATTCAGGTTTTTGAAATTAATGCTTGAATAACGTACATGCATGGGCGCAGCCATTACATTTTGCGTGGTTACCAGCGATAGATGGCGCTCTTGGCTATCAGACGTTCTTTGCCGGGCGTTCGAGCAGCCGGAACACGAACGAAGACACGAGTTGTTCTTGAGCAAACAAGAACAGCTCGCCCGAACACAGCCCTAGCGTCTTTATTCCTACTTGGGGGCGCAAAATACTACATAGGTTTGAAAAGAGATCAAGTTAATGATTTAATTCATGACCAAATAAACTCTGTACCCATTTTGGATGTTGACTTAGGTGATGTTGCAGTTACAGTGCATGGGCGGCGTCCCCGATATTTTGTTGGGAGGATCGGAGGGGCGGCTATGGCAGTGTCCCTCAATATTTCCCCCGCTTGACATATTTATGGGTCATTTTACATGCACCAGTGCACCAGAATACACGAAGATCAGCACCCTTGTACAAGGGCTTTCATGCTCTTCACGAAAAGATTCTTCAAGATGGGGTCGAAATTTTTGGCTTGCTCCTCCAGTGGAACTATAAGGAATCCGCTTATCATTGCGGTCTGGACGGGTCCAGGTTCAACAAGGCTTACCCTATGAGAAGGTTTGGTTAGAAACAAACATAATTCAGAATCGAGTGTATTGTAAAATGCTTGATGTTGGCCTTAGTATACAAAAATGCTTAATTAATGGATGGAATTTGTTTTAATTCCAAACTATACGCCACTACTAACATTTATTTCGCTGACACGAGATGCGGTGTAACGACTGAGCAAAAGCGTCACCAATTCCTTAAGGGATTCCTGAAATTTAACATAAACAGGCACATAAGCATGTACCGATCAAGCCTTTGTAAATCTTTACAATTGTGACGTCACTAATTACGTACCTGATGTTATATCCATCTCTCAAAATTGGTGCGATGGATTTAGTGAAGCCCTCTACGGCAAACTTACTGGACGTGTAGGTTGCCAAAAATGTAGAACCTGAAAACGAGAAATTTAGGCCTAATGATATTTTTCCCTAAGCAGCATAAGCTATCGAAACAGCAACTGCGTAAGAAGGACTTAGTGCGTCTAGCATCAGCCACGCCCGGGGCGGATTATCCAATCATATAATGATTGGATAATCCGGCCCCGGACGTGGCTGATATAGGCAGTGTGCCTTGGGCCTACGAACAATTGGAGGGCCTACGAAAATGCTTAAGTATGTTATGTACAGACCCACCGTAAGCGCGCACACACTGACACGCGCAAGAAAAGGTTTTAAAAGTTTTTGGCGTCGCCTTCTGAATTTTCGATTCCGCGAAAGCTTCAAATTAGCTAGTACGTACGAACCATATGAAGCACGATATGGGGGAAAAGGGACCCCCCCCCTCTTTTGTGTTGGTTATTGTGTTCCCGGAATCTCAGGAATTCTATTCAGAAATCTAGGGGGATGTGTTAGATAACAATAACATGGAGTGTGCTTAGGGTATAGGGATAAAGGGGGGGGGGTACCCTTTCCCCCCCATATCGTGTCGTACGAACATAGACATGCATGGTTTTGTCGTTCTGAAGCAAATTTCTGTAACCTCTTCACAATGTCTGCATCGGTTGTGCATCAAAATGTGATCTTTACTTAAATTATCATAGAACATGGCTTGCAAAACAAAGCTTCATTACTCGGGGTGCTCTCCTTTGGAATAAACTAGACAGAAAACTTAAGAACACCACTAGTTTGAAAGTGTTTGCAAAGGAATTTAAAGATAATGCACTAAGTCAATGAGTCCATATTACTTAGCTTCTAGAAAAGATCATTTCTATCATCATATACTATTTAAGTCAAGTTCTGTCTTCTTGTCCCTTGTCAGTAGAATATTGTTACCAGTAATATTTTTTGTATCATTTTACATATACTGTCACTTCAGTTTGGTCTTATAATATTTGTCTCATTGTCCCACGTTTGTAGAAATGTATATTTGTCCTCTGTCCTCACAGGGAGAGCATAAAAGCTTGCTTCGCTCTTCCTACATGTTGGTATATCGCAGTGTATGATAATTGTTATATTATATTGTTATATTAGATTACTAATTTAATTATAACAACAAATTAACTGTATGGATGATTAACTTCATGAATTATTAATTATCAACTTACATGTATTTGAATTGTATACCAACATGAAAATAAATGTGTGTGTATTACAAAAAAAACACACGCACGTGCCGGCTTTTAGAGTTGCTTGTATAATACAGCTTAGTATACAAATATTTACTGCTTCAAGTGGTGTAGTAAAACTAGCTTCCCGAGGTGATCCATGGAGCATTTTATTTTCCCGAGGCGAATCCGAGGGAAAATAGAATGCTCCATGGATCACCGAGGTAAGCTAGTTTTACCACTCCACGAGATAAAGCACTACATATTTGTTTTATAAACACCTCACCCACAGATTCTGCTTGATTTTTAAATTCTAACATTATTTAAATCTAAATACAGTTAAAATGAACTTCTATTTCAATATAACAAAAATTAGTGGAACATCTATTTGCTCTTTTCCAAACCACCCCTTAACGAAATGTTTGAACCCAGCTAGCTCTGTAGCACTGGAACTTCGGAACAATACGCGTTACGCGCAACGCTCAACGCGCACCCGCATGAATCTGCACACAAATACCGCGCCATTGGGTATAGTACTTTGGATGCTAATGGTATAGTACTTTGGTTGCTATGGGTATAGTACTTTTGGTCGTGCACAGGAAGATAGCAAAAATAGAAAATGCCATGTGACTCGCTCTCGGCCAATCAAGACACAGAATCTGTGGATGAGGTGTTATAACATCAACTATATAAGTATCAACTGAATTATTATTTATTTTGCCCCCACCCTGAAACCCCCCCCCCCCAAAAAAAAAAATAGAAACAAAAAATACGAGCAGCTCCGAAAAGGGTGCGAGGCCCCCGGTGCTTTCCAGCGGTATGAAATTGGTCTTGACGTGCCTGGGGCGTAAGGCCTACAGAACACGGGTACCTAGAGGCCTACGAAACACTTTATTCAGCCCTGATGGCTACACAAGCAGTAGTGGCAGGTAACCGAACTTCAACTCTACTCACCACCAGCAAAATAACATTGGAAGCAAAAGTAAATATAACAAAAGATCTTAGGCCAGAAGTATCAGTGGATAGCAGCAGCAGCAGCTTAGGGCACCAGTAAAATATTTTTACATCTGCAGTAGGCCAGCAATATGAATAGTCGTAAACAACAACAAATAAGGCGGCATTGACAACAGTAAATAATGTATAAAGAACATCAGCAATAGCATCAACACCAGCAGCACTATAGCACCAGCAGCAAGCAGGTCAGCAGTAGCATGAAGCATCATCGGCACCATACCAGCATTGAGCAGTAGTGAGCAGCATCATTAGCTATTAGGCCAGCAAGCCAGCATTAGACAAACCATCAGGAGATGCAGGGTGCAGCATCAAAGAACACTGACATTATAGCAGCGGCAGCGAGCGCAGTATAGGCGCACCACATTCAGCAGCAAAACCAGGTGTATAGTCACAAAACCTTCAGCAAAAATGTGTCATTACAAGCAGCTGTACTTTAAAGGTTTGAAAATATGCCAACCTATGACTCCTGCCAAACTGGTCACATTGAGAATTCTGCCCGACTTCTGTTTCTTCATCGCTGGTAACACGGCTCTGATGGTTCTGACCACGCCCCAGTAGTTGGTATCCATCATGGCCTGGCACCACTCCAACGACTGCTGGTCGATGGCATCTGCGCCCAAGTAACCAGCGTTGTTCACTGAAAATTAGACGTAGTAATTAATGTTAAACTCAATGTTACCTAATTTTGATCAAACTGTTGTCCATTCAATATACCATATTTGCTCACCGACAACGTCAATTCTCCCATTGTCTCGCAGAATCTCATCTACAACTGATTTGATTGTGGCTTCCTTAGTGACGTCAAGTTCCCGAATGAAGAGTGTTTTTTTCCAGAGTGTCCCCTGCAGTCGTTTCCAGATTGCCCTTTGAACCCAGATTCCTCATTGACGGTAAATGCAAATAAGCGTTTTTTGCGATGAAAAGCAATTCATTGTTTCTCTTATCCAGTCTTCAGAAGTCCACACCAACCTGAAGCGTGATTCTTAGAATACAAATTGAACTTCAGTTAGGAATTTTTTTGGATGCTCACACCTGCCTCGCCCCGTTTCCATCCACATCATTGGCTAAATAGCGTTTTGTGACTTTTCGTATCAGTGGCTAGAATATTGGACTTTGTTTAGATAAACGGGTTATCTAATGTTTGCAAATACCTTTACGTATTAAGGCCTGTAACAACACGTACTTGGGCGACGTTTGGCCTTTTTAATCAATTGGTATCAGCCATATCGTTTAAAATATATTTTTTGGGAATTTAAAGAACTCTTAATATTAAAATAGAGCTCTTTAATATAGTTGTGCAAAAGGGGAACATGACACCCATTACGTTTTATTACATGGTTTGTGTGATATTCGTGTTGTAACTACCCTTCGTAAAACAAAGCAACCCTTAAACGTCTTCCAGCAGACAATAATAAGCCAGTTTGATATTTCAACTGCGCATGTGCACAATGACATTTTATCCCGAATGACCCGCGTGACCTTACGCGCGCGTGTGAACGCGCAAGGTGGTCGCACAACGCGCACGTGTTAAATTCAGTCAGAATGGGCGTTCGCGTATCGCGTGACATTGTCAGCAATTTTGTCCCGAATAACCTTTGACCTTCGATATACTGAACTGGCTTATTCGTAATGCGCCTATCAAAGTTCCCCCCCCCCCACCCCGGGCTGCCCCACCCAAGATGTGGGGATTGTCACTTTTGAAGTGACAAAATCCCCACCCCTGGGGCAAAATTTTAGTGACAATCCCCGACATACATGGTTGGGCACCCCCACCTCATGGTTTTAACTTCTGATGATGGGGAAACAATGGCTTATTGAGTGACCAAAATCCCCACCCCGGGGCTTGAAAAACGTGACCAAACCCCCACATAATACCTAGGGGAGCCCGGGGGAGGGGCTGGGGAAGCAATATTGATAGGCTCAAATTACGTGATATTCTCAGTACTAAAAGCACGTATCGGAACCATCATCCCAGGACATCCGACAATCCATGTTTTACTCGTTTAATTTGGTTGGTTTGTGTAACAAATATTCCTTTATAGGCCGACTCATTGCATTATCGTAGACTGTCACGATGTTTTAACTCAACGTGGGATAAGTGTAATTTTACTAGTTATTTTTCACTTGTGGATGATTTTGGATTTGGTTTCAGGTCTAAACTTCACCATGCAGTAACCCTGGTTTTTTAATAAGAAAAACCGGAGAGGAAATCAAGGTACTATAAAAGGTAAGATTGACACGGTAGAAGCACAAGGTATACGTTGGATGAGAGATCACAGATACGGCAATTGTTGTATCATTATTGTTACTTTCTTTTACCTTGAATTTGTGTTGTTTTTCTTTAGCAAGCAACACAGCAGTAGCCAGACCAATCCAAGAGGAGCAACCGGTAATGAGTACAGTTTGTGAAGCCATTTTCTGTCCAGTGCATGGGCGCAAAACTCTCTTTAAAATTACGACTTTAATAATGGTGAGCTTGCAATGCTGCTGTTGCTCAATTTAAATGTGCCAATGCAGTGCTCGTAGATTTTGAGCAAAGTTCAAGTTAATTTTTGACTGTGTCAATTAAACTCTGTACTTATTATTGATGTTGACTTAGGTGATTTTACAGTAACAATGTGACTGCGGACCTTGTTTTGTTTGCAAAGCGACGAAATATGGAATGGGCGGTCAAGCAGACGCTTGACGGGCTGTCACACAGATAGACAAAGCCACGACTTCTGACTTTGGACCAAAGATGGCCCCTCATTCATATGTACAATGAAACATGCTGCTATTATTAGACAATAATGTGTATTTCTTTTCGCATACTACGCAACCCCCAATGCATTACTATATAATATGCATAGCGGAAGAGCTTTTCGCCGAGACGCCTAACTGTAGCCTTGTTTTCAATTCAAATTTGCATAAATATTAATAAAGGCGTATAAAGTAACATACATGTACATGTGTTTCGCTCTCTCGAAAAACAAAGTACAACTAACCAACAGTACGTTTATGAGATGAAATTAATGAGATAAACATAAGCAGTAAGAATTTGTATGAAGGTAACGTTTATTTTGCTTTGCAGTGGATTACTGATGAAAACCAATCCAAAACAGAATTATTAGTGAGGCTTAATTATCTCACCCTTGCGCTAAATCAAAGAAAGAAATGGCGTTTGGCTATTACAGAAAATACTCTATTCGGGTGCTTTACATTTTCGAAAAGAATTTAGAATGTCAAAGAATTTATATATCTGTTGTTTATTTCTTCACCGGAATGTTTGTTTTGCAAACTAGGTAACTAAAATAGGTAACTAATTTAAAAATAGCATTGACACACCAATACACAATTTCAAAACAAATAACTTTCAGACCACATCCACAAGTTCATTTTTCCGTCACCAACATACCGGTAGTAACACAAACTATATACTTGAACAAATTACAGTACCGTGCCAGGTGTCAAAAACAAGTGAAGCTGATACACACTGAATGAAGCTTTTCTTAAACTGTACTGCTTAGAACATGTTCATTTTAAGTCGAATCTGCTTTCTATACGTATACTCGTTGTTTTGCATGCATTTGGATCAAAGTTGGAGACAACTTTGGGGTTATGCTGTAGACTATCCATCTTCAGCCAAGATGTTTAATTTATATGCCAAAGCAGCTACATTGTCATCTTATTTAAAACAAGGTAACATGAAAATCGATAACTAAAAATTAAGGTTTTTGGCTAATTTGAATAATATAGCGATTCCACGAATTTCCACCACCACTTCGGTCCAACGTCAGTATATATATATATATTTATATATATATATCATAATGAGCTTTGAAAACAAAATAAAATTGAAAGACAAAAGGAATCCTTTTGTAGGCCTATTCTACGTGTATTTTCGAAAAATCATATTGTAATTTAGTTTTATAGAATTATTACTTTTCGAATTTGCACATACGCCTGGGCCCTATGCCGCTATATATCATTACATTGCATGCATTACGATCACGCCGGTTGTCATTTTAGCTTTGTATCTTTTTGCTTATAATTGTTCGTGCGGTGCATGCAAGGGGAAATTACTTCAAACCAATATAAGGTTTTCAGATACTAACTTACTATACCCATTCCAATCTTGTTTAGCATTTAAATTTGTTGGAGACGGGTCTCAACACATCTTATTTAATGAATAGGGCCCGATTATATTTAAGCTTTAAACGAAACAGAAGGCAAATACAGCCAAGCAATTATTGTGTTCAGTGTCACAGGAATTTTGGATAATGTTCCCCTATTGTTTCAGCATGTCCAGCAATCCGTTTGTTGTTGTATCGCGAAGTTTAGTGGCCGCGATTTGGGTTATGCGGTCACTGGTCTGGTACCGCAGGTGGGGCGCATCGCTCAGCAGTATATTTCAAGGTTATTTAACCTTGGCTATTTCGTCTGGCTCCTGGAACTGAGACACCATGGCCCAATTTCATGGCTCTGCTAACCACAGCTTTCCGCGCTTGCGATCACCATTTTGCGCTAACAGCGCTAGCGGAAAAATTCTGCGCTAACCAGGCCTGTAAGCACAGAATCCTTAGTTACGGGATGTACGCATGCTCAGGAGCAAAAAGTCCCCGCATATAAAACGCGTGAAATACGCTTGCCGTAAGCACAGAATGTTCTGCTACAGTAAGCGGGGATTTTTCGCCAACGGTAATTAAGCAGAGCCATGAAATTGGGCCCAGCTTATTAATAGCTGTCGTGCCGAAGATGTAGAGATCTTTCAAGATGGCGTCGTAGTGTTTGGATTGCTTCTCGAGCGTGACTGCATGCCGTGAGTTTCCCAGACATTGCAGTCTTAACAGGCCCAGGCTCCGCTCTACCATGCTCACTCTGCCGAAAATGTTTGAGAAATGAAGGATTGTTAAATCCTGGTTTAGCACTGACACTTAACCCTCGAAAAAAAAAGATCTATTTAGTTGTCAGTTGATGATAAAGATTTTAGTTTACTGAACCACAATTCTGATTCTTAAAAGCAACCTATATACAGTAACGCGTTTGTTTGTTTCTTTTTGGCGAAAAATATATAATAAGTATCGGCAATTGGCAGCATACCAGACTGGTTAACGTAGACCTACCCGTTAATGGATCGGGTTACCAGCAAATTTCCACTCAATCACTTTTCACTACGACGAGAGTCGTTCGCACTTCAACTTCAGTGCTCATGCGCAACGCGTACGTAGGCCCCCTACGTCACGAACCAACCACTAGTTAACCATTGGTCCTTGATCGAGCTTGCTCTTCTAGTCACGAATGAAATGGTTAGATCATGGTTAGATGTAAAAGGAGGACCCCAAGAGACAGATTATAATGCCCCTTTCCCACTTACACGATTTTTGCTACGGTAGAGCACGATTTTTCAATTATTTACAATCGCAACGGCGTCGTGGCCATGTTCGTGGTCAATCGTGGTCCACCGTAGCGCACCGTAGTAGATCTTGATGGCACCGTGGAGTAGCACGATGTTTTTGGAATGTTCAAAAAAATCGTGCTCTACCGTAGCGGTTGTAAAAATCGTGGTCCACCGCAGCAGCATCGTATTAGAGTCGTAACGTTGTCGTGGTATGTCGTGACGGCATCTTGTTCATTCGTACTCATTCGTGGTGGCCGCAACAGCTACGGTAGGCCAAGACTTCGCTACGATGCTGATACGATGCCGCTACGATGGTGCTGCGACCTAGCAAGACTTAAACAAGACGCCAACAAGACGCCAGCAAGAACATGATTTTTTTTTATCACGTGTCTCTTGCTGATCGTGTTGTGACGTCGTAGTACAATCTTGGCATTTCTTGGTACGCCGTGACAAATCTTGACGATGTCGTAACCGTAAAGGCTGGTTTCCATATAATCGCAATGAACGCCGACAGCACGCAAGTTGACAAGTCGCAGACGTCCGGGCAGAGACGGTTCTGGACGTCATTCGGCTGAAAATGTTCAACAAAATGGCGTCCGAATGCTTGAAAATGTCTCACTGAAATGGCGTTTTTTGGTACTTCACACTTTTCTGAAAGCTGAACTGATATTTCATTTCGATAGATTTCAATTACGGGCAGATTTTACTTACATTTATGCTCATATTTCTTGGTCAAAGGATAAAATGGGTCAAATTTGTGGCACTCAAGCGGTGAGAGACATCGTTGAATGCACGGCGCATGCCAGTACGTGTATTTGAATGGGCCTACTCTGACGACGCGACGGCGACAGTCGGCAAAGTTGAACTTGGTTGATCTTTGCCGACTGTCGCCGTCCATGTTGGGAAAGTCCCCGATGAAGCGTTTCCATTTATCGGCGTTGCATCGGGGACTCTTCGGCGACGCTGTCGGCGATTATAACGACTATATGGAAACCAGGCTTAACACTGTCGTGGCAATATCGCACTACTACTGCCGTACCACATCTTGACGGCGTCTTGATAGCGTCTTGACAAGACGTAGAATTCGATTGACCTTGAACTTTTTGAGTGTGAATTACTACGGTAGAGCACGACTCTGAAAAATCGTGCTCTACCGTAGCAAAAATCGTGTAAGTGGGAAAGGGGCATTTAAGCAGGCGAAACTCTTTTAAAAGAGTTGCTTCCAGTCGTTCTATTTTCTTTTCAATAAAAAGGCTTTGCGTTTGAATGTCCCGTCAGTTTCCCCCGTGTCCCATCTTGCCCCACTAGCCCTACACTTGCCTTTTTGGAGGGTTGCAGACGCCAAAAATAGACAAAGTAGGCTACACATATAGTACCTTTCATGTTAAAATTAAAATACGGGTGTATATAGAAGGAAAATAAATGCTTTCTGAACGCCGTAATTCATGCCAAACTTTCTCAACCGTGAGAAAACAACATCATTTACACGAAATATTCATGATAGTTGGTAATTAATAGACCACTGAAAAAAAAATCAAATTAAGTGTCCTCCATCCACCGTGCAGCAGCCGTCCCAAGTTTGTCTTTATTTAATCTGGATTGTACACGTTACGTACCTCATAGGTTTCTTATATTTTGTGTAAATCGAATTTCCTGCTTTCACTTATTATTATTTTTTATTACATATTTGAGATTACAAGATTAACAAAAACAGTTTTTTGTTTGTAAATATTAAGTAAAATAAACGTTTATTTATGCCATTACATAAATATAATTACAAATAAGTGGAACGAGAGAGCATTACAATATCCCACCAAGCTAAGGGGTATTATTATTTTGCTCCACAAGTAGTTAGGTGACTCTCACAACAAAGTATATTGATGCCCTTTGTGAAGTCTAGGGAACGCACAGAAACCGTCGACGTGGACAAGAGTCTATCCGATCCACGCTGCATGCTGCGCTCGGTACACGCGTACGGCCGTATGCTGCTGCTCTAGTCGTCGAGTCTGACCATGGTCTGCTGACATACCCCTGAACTGCGTTACAGTGCTGTATTCCAATTCATGGGATTGTCCAATATATTGCATTTCATTGTCAAAAACATGAAGGTGCTCATGATAGCTTCCATTGCCCTTGTGGCCCTTGTCTACCTCCTTCTACCACAGCCTACAGTTGCCGAGAAAAAGAAAGGGGCGAAAGTGACTCAAATCGTGAGTACAGTCAGTGCAGTGTAAATGGTTCCCTTTTTATTTAAAGGGGCTGTGTCGTCACGATCATAGCAGGCTTGCGGCTGTACACTGAATCCCGAACTGATGAACGCAGATGAACCCAGTAACTGCAAATAATACCCCACGACCGCGCGCTGACCTACAGGGCGCGCGCGCGCTGACCTACAGGGCGCGCGCGCGCTGACCTACAGGGCGCGCGCGCGCTGACCTACAGGGCGCGCGCGCGCTGACCTACAGGGCTTGCGCGCGCTGACCCACAGGGCGCGCGCGCCAGATCAGATTACAATTGCAATGACTGCTGCATGCATGATCCTGTAGTTATGATACATACTGCATGTACAAGTATTTTGTATGTGTTTGTGCCACCAAAAATATACGATACATAGTCCGTGACACCCCACCCGCCAAACGCCAAAATGTACCATGACAGAACCAAACGAAAATAAGTAAATAAGTAAATCTGTATTTATAATTGTAAAATAAATAATGCACCAGCCCCTTCCTATACAAAAACAAAGTTGTAGGCCTATGTATCGAAATAAATTTCGACTAAAATCGGCTGTGCGTGCAATGATGAGCAAATCAAAGTAAAACAGTTATACTGATGGCGATATTGAGGGCACGACCTTGTGTTACATTGGACGGCAGGACTTTATGGAAAGTTACATCATAAGAGTTATTTCAACACTATCAAATAATAAACACATTTTTCAACACTATCAAATAATACACAATAATAACAGTTATTACCAATAAATAATATACGCCAATGAAATGAGATTTCACCAGTGGCGAGTAAATCCGTGTCGAAAAGTGGGGATGATTATTGAATTTGTACTGCATCTTGAACTTTTTCTAAACGGGGGATACCCCCGCCCCAAACACCGCTTGAAATTTGTGTACAATTCCCCCTTTTTAAATTTACGAAACAAAAAAGAAATACAAATCGGCGGGCCCCTGAACTCCTTCCCCGTGTTTACGCCACTGGCGCGCAGATCCCCACATCACTATAATAAAGATGACTACCGAAGAAACAAAGAAATAAGCACCCCGACAAATATTCAAACAACCCTAATTTTCACCTGTTTTGCACGAATTATTTGCTTATTACTTTTTATGACATGAACAATTCACATACCGAGTACATGGATCGGATGTACTGTACATGTAATGTACGTACTGTACATGTTGACTAATGACTATACATTACATGTCATCCTCGACTCCATGGGCGCGTGTGCGTTCCTTCACTAACCCCTGGCCGTGAGGAATACGTAAACGACGCTGACTGGCTATTCAAAATGAATATTTATGTACTGAAAGTGAACCGCGCGCGTAATCCGAATGTTGAACGCCCTGTGTGCGCTCGCGCCCGCGTTAACATCCTGTTCGTCACGTCACATCGACATCAGCAAAACGACTCCGAGCACTTTTTCCATTATGAAGACAAGGCCACTTGTCTTGGTGGCTACGATAAACGATATGGATTTTTTTCTGGTCAGGAAATACATGTATTTTATGTTTAAACAGAGATAGAAAAGCCTAAGGCAACATATTATAAATTCGAGTCGAGGCCGGAAATCAAAATTGTTCCAATCGATAGTAAATTTACTCATTTATCCAGTTCAAGAAAGCAGCTCATTCTCAATGACAGTGTTTGCCGCCGCTGCAGAAGATGCATCGAAAGGTTTGACAAATTTGCGAAAACAGCTGAGCAAAACATTTGGAAAACTGACATCCGGCGATAATGAGCGGAAACGTCATGACGGTCGTCATACTTTTCCTTCCTCCCGATCCCACCAGGCCGGCTGTTACTACAGTGCAGTGTTAGATTTAACGTCAGGCGGGAAAAACATTAGGCATCATTATTAGGAGCTAATCTCATCCTTCCAAAAGATTGATTCTACAAATAAAACCTTCGTACTAAAAACACTGCGTCGCGCGTTAAACACATCGACTGCAGTCCTAATTACCATATCCCACTATGTGGGATATGGTAATTACACAATTCCAGGGGTTAAGATCGCGCAAGGCATGGTGGGAAAACATGGCGCCGCAAGATCGTACCCATGGTAACGAGGTTGATTACATGTAGACTTGATGTGTGGAAATATTGTTTCACACAGCGAGTTGTTGACAAGTGCCATTGGAATAGCGACCAAGTGAAGTTGTTTCAGCTCCATCTATCAACTGTTTAAAAAAGAATGTACTTCTAAGTTCTAGATTTAAATTTTTGTTTTCGCTGCTAAAGAACTGTCTGCAGCCACTACCCCTCTTTTAGTAGCATGATAATTTTGTTGTTGAAGTGACGGGTCAAAATAAGCCTGAAGCTTTTTATCGACCTAAGTTTACAAGCAAGATACGAACAAGATACATCCAAATGAATGTACACATAATACATAGACCCTTTTACGGATACCCCGCCTGTGAGATTTTGTGTACAAAATTTAGCGCGAACTGTCCCACAGCGACAAGACACGTTGCAGTTTTGCTGTGCACATTTACATGGACAAGCACCCCGTGTGCCGAGTCGTCCTCTCTGGCAAGAGTTTCGGCATGTACATGTCATAGGTTCTCCAGCGTAAGGTTCTACTTCTATATCGCCAACCTCCAATTATATGCAACTTTCAGACAAATATTCCATGGCACTTGCGTACATGTGAATGAAATTTTTTGAAAAAAACTGAAATTTTAACGTTTTTTCTAATAATCTTACTCTTAGAGAACTGAGTACCACGATGTGTGCTACTTGTTTATAAGTATGTGTGTACACGTATGTGTATTTTAGTACGCAGACGCTGGACATGCGTGCGTGTTCCAGGGGGTGTAGTTTCCAAAAGCCAATTCTCAGAACAGCCATAACAAACGGATGGAGGTTAAAAATAGCACATAACCGAAATGAAGCGCAAGGGGGCGCACTCCAATATTTGATTCGTTAACGTGAGATGGCGCGACGACACAGCCCCTTTAACTTCTGGCTTTTTACTGTCACCAAAATACAGCCCTAAATCAAACGGCAGCCCTACACGAAGAGTTTTACAACCGGTCGACTTTGATTTCAAATATCTCCCCAAATTCTTATCGCTGAACACTTTTATATACATCATTGTATTCCTGAGATGTTATCAATTTCTACAGTATATAACAAGGCTTACTAGTAATATTACTATTAAGTATTAGTACTAATGAAGTCCGAGTAACTTGGACCCTTTATCGCCTTTTTTAACATTTGGACATGATCTGGCGATAGTAGGGTCCAAGGCAGCGTTTGACGATTTTCTATTCATTAATTCAATACGTCCGAAATCCAAACAAACAAAATCAGAATTCAACCTTACAACGGCCACCAAAATACTAGATACGCCACCATCTGAAGAAGTGGAGTTCCATGATCAGATGAATGTACCAAGGTTTACTTAACATCTAATAAAAAGTGAAATTTGCCATTTAATTCCCAGAGACCCCCGCAGAACATGTCTTTTCGCTTTCTTGGAGTTCAAATAGTGACCCCTCGACCTTGCATGACGTCACCCTGATGCGCAGCGCCCGCATGCACCGCGCGACAACCTGTTGAATGCTAAATTCGTCCGGCTGTGAGGTCTTCAAAAATGACAAATGCTCCAAAACCTTCCAAAACGTCTTTACATGGAGGACGCCATCTTGTATTCATCGCTAGGATCACCGATGTACGGTTGTTTCGTGAGAAGTCAGGGCACTGCTCTTGTTAAGTTGTTGTGAATTATATGCATGAACGTCCGCGGATTCGTGTGTGCATACATCCACGCGACGCCTCATGCATAATTCATAACAAGACCAGTTTCTGCAGCCGTCGAGTATGGGATCCGTGCGTCACCAAAAGAGGGCGCTGTCCACATAGCAACTGCACTTACCATGGGGAGTACGTCGCTGGTATTACGCACTGCGCTTCGCGTTTATTTGATACTTGTATACCAGTGGGATTGCTTTGTCTGTTTGCCGACTCTCGATAATTGAGTTTTCAATAAGAATATCATAGCGGGAACCAGACACTTAAAATTGAAGTCAGGTAAGATGGCGTCGATATTGACCCCCCAACTCGCCTTTTCTTTCCGCTGAGGGGGTAGTTGTGCACGGAGCCCATGATGCCCTGACTTCAAACGAAACAACCGCGCGTCATACATGACATGCTATCAAAATCATGCATAATTCATGACAGACCATTTTCTACAACCGCCGGGTGCCCCGACTTCTCTCGATCCAAGCGATGAATACAAGATGGCGTCCTCCATGTAATTAAAGACGTTTTGGAAGGTTTTGGAGCATTTGTCATTTTTGAAGACCTCACAGACGAACGAATTCAGCATTTAGTAAGCCTTGTTATAAACTGTAGAAATTGGTATCATCTCAGGAATACAATGATGTATATAAGTGTTCAGCGATAAGAATTTGGGGAGATATTTGAAATCAAAGTCGACCGGTTGTAAAATTCTGCGTGTAGGGCTGCCGTTGGAATAGGGCTGTAATGGTGACAGTAAAAAACCAGAAGTTAAAAAAGGAACCATCTACAGCCGTATTTGTAGGGAAAGTCAGTGCACTGCATGGATCCTTTTTAATACCTCCATGGTCAGTGCATATGGAGTGTTCCTGGACAATTCCCCACAATCAACAATCATGACAACAGTATTTTTTCTTATAATATCTTAGTACTTCGGGTGTAGTCCGAGTAACTTGGACCCTTTATCGCCTTTTTTAACATTTGGACATGATCTGGAGATAGTAGGGTCCAAAACTCCAAGCAACGATAGGGCTATATTAAATTACTAGAGCGCTGACTCGATGTACAAAGTGATGCCTGCTGGGCGCATCTATGTTTGTGTACAAACCTATGGAAAACTCGAAATTTTGTACGGCTTTTGTACGGCTATTTGCATATCTGCGTTTGTATTCTTTAAACTTGCGTTATCGAAGCCGATACGGCGAAACCCGAAACGCACAATCAGTAAATGAGCGTTTCATTTTGCTCTGCTCAAACAACGCAAATGCGTGCGCGTACAGCGCCGCAGATCATTTTTGCCGTGACGTTTTATAACCGTCATGACGCGCTTAAGTTGTTTGCATATGTTGTACTTATGCGTTGCATTTAGAGTACACTTTTAAAATTCACTCCATCTAATTTCATTACATGCACACGAATTCAAAATGTCTGCGCGCAGGAACGATTTAAAGTATTTCCGCTTTTAATAGGGAGTTAGCGCTCTAGTAATTCAATATAGCTCTAAGGCAGATGTGCGCTGTTGACTATCCATTAATAAAATGTCTGAAACCCAACAAAAACATCAGATTTCGGCGATTGTGTACGGTAGGGCCCCGCTTTAGTTTTGATCAAGAATAAACCTAAAGCAGACTTGTCTTAACTCTATTGACATCTGTTTTTTGTAATTTTGAACAGTTTATTGCAGTAGAAAATGCAATTTTCTTGCGTGCTTTACGGCAGTTGCCATGCGAATCAACACGGTTTTGTGCATTTACTGTATGTCGCGGTGATGGCCATCTTTATTTTTGCATTGCGTTTTGTCATCTTCATCATCGCTTTACCCCAAAATTTCCCTCAAAAACTAAAACCCTACGATACATGTTGGTTTATAATGTCGATAACTAGTTTGGCAATTCCAATAACCTAAAAGTGGATTTTTGTTCCCTTATAAGGAACAGGGTCCTACAATACACAATTGCCCAGATTTTACCCTCAGAGTTCACGGGAATGTTGATAGGGAGTCTAAAATGGCAATTTCCGTTTTCGTATCTGTTTGTACAGGAAACTGTGCTAGAATTGTCCTGTTTTAAAATTGTTCTTTTTATGGTCAAATGGAACAATGAAATAAGATTTAAAGAAATTAAAGATAGATCTTTCAAACTGTATCATGTTTTTCACATTAAAACATCATTTTAAGCCTTAAATAATGCGATAAATATGGCGTACCTTCAGAGCGACCCGACTAGCAGTCGACACAGCACATCGCCATCTTCCCGAATGAGAGTTCCGGTTGCGAAGAATTGTGGGTCACATCTCATTAACCCCTGACCTAATCTGAAATGTAAGGTGATGACGCGGTAGGGAAACAAATTCTCTATCTAGTGATACCAAATTCATGCTGGAGCTGTGAGTGTTTGTGATAGAATTTATCTGTTTCTGAGAGGCACAAATCAAGGTATTTTTATCCAGATTTTTCTTGTCAAAAAGCTTTTGATTCAGCTATAAGGAGTCCATGTGATATAATATTTAAAAGAATTGAAGCAACTTAAAAAGTTCATGAATCTGCCTACAGTGTATGTCAAACATTTTCAATTAATGCACAGTCAATGGTGGCCATCTGTCTTGGAGCCTATCGCCAGGGTCCAAGTTACTCGGACTACTTCAGGTGTTGATTTTCAACGAGAATTATGACTTTTAGCTTTAAGATTGATCAAAATTACTTAGTTTTTCTATAAGTGATTGCTTGTTTGATGATCAATTCCTTCCTCAATCATGTCCATGATTATACTTTTTTCATGTTTTTTAATAAAGGAAAATGTGTCTGGGGATAAATGAAGTTCATGTACATACATGTACAAAATGTATCCCTTTAATCCATGACTACTTTAATTACTTTGCCCTTTTCCAATTTGCAGGTATTTTTCGACGTCACTTGTGGAAAAAAAGATGAGGGACGCATTGAGATTGGACTGTTTGGCAAGACAGTGCCAAAGACGGTCAAGAACTTTGCAGCCCTGGCCGACATGCATAATGAGAAGCCAGAGGTATGCTATTCCTGTCGAAGTACTTCCAGAACTGTAAGGTTTTCACAAACCTTACAGAGAGACGCATTGAAACTGCTGTGGAAGATTTTTACCCATTTTTTTTATGATCCATAAAACTCTTGTCACAAAATTTTCTGCCACATTTCATATGCCTTATCTTGATAATGGCTATGTACACATTGGTTAGGTTCAATTCCTTGAAATGTCAATGGAAAAAGTGAAATTTCGCATCGTTTTTGTCGACTGAGGGCGCCTTAACGCTCTTGTTGACCAACCACAGCGCGGCTTTCATATCAACGCATTAAGCAAAGAAAACAAAAATCCTCGGATTATTTTCGCAGGAAACAGTCGTATAAATATTTGCTTCAGCTGCTAGAGTATGCCGTCTGAACCTGTACGTAAGAAAAGGGTACGTAAGAATAAAACATTAATAGGATTACTGTGGCAGGACTCAAATAATAGACTTCCTGCTAACCTAACAGGTTTTCTCTCGGAAACTTGCTGGATCCAACAAAAAACGGCCCACATCAACAAAATCCAGCAGAAAGTTGGCACTGTTGGATATTGTTGGATTTATCATGGTTATGGTTAGATGTCTTTTGCAGTTCTGCACTCAAAAATTTTGTTGCAGAAGTTGCCACATAACCTCAGAAAAAAAGGATAACTACTGCAGGTAGCTACAGAGTTTCACATGTTGCTGTGCAGTAACATTGCATACCTACATGCAGCAGTAAGCATTATATATGCCAATTATTAAAGGTGATATGGGGTGGTAAAATATCTGGTCTGGATCTTGATCAATTCAATTGAAGCTGTATTGTGGACATTTTATAAGAAACCATTCAGTGAGCACGAAATTGTGTTATGCGCTTTCAAAGTTAAACATCATTTGAATTTAAAAAAAATTTAACATCAGATATTAGCAAGTGATCTTGCGCTTGGCCTCCAGAACAAAGTTCCTTGGTTCGTAAAAACCCAACAAATTCAGAATGAGGGATGGCAAGGAAAATTAGTTGTGAAGAAAACATTTTTGGGAGGGCTACCATGCAAAAATTCTGGCGGAGAATCCTACATTTCTTAACCCTTACTGTCTTGGATCATTCACAATCCACCGGGGGTTTTGGAAGATTTTGCTGGAATTGAGGACAGAAAGAGGCCAGCCACCATTGCTTTAGATGTAGCTTCATTTCCCTTGAAAGTTGAACTGCTAGAATCTGCCATTGGTTTACATGTACTTACCAGATTTGGATTCTGAAGGGATCCAGGAAAGGTTCATGTAAAAATAATGCCAGGGGTAACAGCTGTCCACATTGCTAATATCTCTTAGAGGGGCTTGCAGAGGGTGAATTTATGGTCAGGCATCAGACATTTTCTGATTCCGCAATATTTGATCAAAATGTGACTTGTGATGCTAGCGGTGGGAGAAATAGAGATTTCAAAATCCGGTTATCAAACCGAATAACGGTTATCTGATTTCACCGGATGTTCCCATCTACATGTAGCTCACAGTCATGCCAACAAAAAGTGATGTAAGGTGCTGCATGAAAAGCCCTCCCAAGGACTGGATATAGTTTTGCAGGACTAGTGACCACTTGGCCCTTTACAAAAATACTCCAGAGCTGTAATGTTGAAAAGGGGATAGGAAGGCTATTCATATACCAAGAAGACCACTAGCGAGTGAATGGAGTTAGTCAGATACCATGGAGCAAACTGGAGGATGTTCCAACTGTTTCTTTAGCCTGTGTCACAAAAAATTGAAGGCTCAATTTTGTTAAGGTTGCTTTCGAACATCCGGTTTCCAAAATGATATCGAAACTGAATAGTGGAATTCAAATCGAATGTTAAAAAATGTAGATGTATAATCCCACCACTAGTTAGGGCTATGGTTTGTGTGTTATGGCTTTGCCATGGCAGATCAGAAGCTGACAATGACCGAGCACATTTTGTTGTCTAATTTCACCATCTGGGCTTGGGAAATAGTCACTGAATGTTTTTCAAACTGGAACTTTCAACAGGGAGTTACTTTGGACAAGGGTTACAAGGGCAGTAAGTTCCACCGTGTGATCAAGGACTTCATGATCCAAGGAGGCGACTTCACCAACGGTGATGGCACAGGGGGTGAGTACTCAATGACCCAATTATACAGTCGTTATGCATAGTTGATGCAGTGATTCTTACCTTTTCTTTCCACCTCCATTGATGACCCGGGTTTGATTCCCAGTGTTGCGGGTCTCGAGACCAGTCTCGGTCTTTGCTTGTCTCGGTGCCTTGTGGTCTTGGTCAAGGTCCGTATTTTTCTGGTCTTGAGTTCTCGACCACCTATTACACGGTTCTACAACCAAAAAGCTTTGAAAATAAAAGTAGTCAGTCTTTACTGATTTTGGGTGACAAGTGTATAAAAATGATACTTAAAATTTTCAATTTGCTCCATTTTTGAAGATATAGAATTGGGTTGGTAGCTTGAATTGGGAAGGGAGGAGGGTGAATACACTGAGGGAAGGGCTCTTGATTCAAACCCACAATAAGGCAAAGCTACATGCAATTACCAATATTTCTTATGGTTAGCTCTTTCTCTAGTGTCTCGTTGAATCTATATAAAGTGACTGCATTACATGTGTTATGATGTATAGGGCTGTGCATTCGAACCGGGTACCCGAGTACCTGACCGCTAATGTCAGGAACCGAGTACCCATAACAGGTAAGAACAGGTTTACCATCTGAACTTTCATGTAATGGATAAATATCTGGTGCCCCGCTGATGTTTGCTTAGTAGGAAAATCACATGGAGTTTTGGCTGGTAACCTGTGTTCTCTAGGCTAGACTTTTAATGCTATTACCGTAATTTTCGGAATATAGGCCGCGCGGAGTATAAGCCGCAGAACGCAAAAATCTGCAAATTAAGATTTAAAGTTGGTTTATTAGCCGCACCGGCATATAAACCGCACCGCGGCGCTGACGACCAACCACAAAAGTCATTGTGCTGCATAGCGCTAGTATGTTTAGGGTTCCACACATGCAATACTAAAGTGTAAGCAGCGCGCGAACGAGATAGGGCTCCGTGCAAAGAAAAGGCGGAAAGAAGAGGCGAGTTGGGGTATCGACGCCATCTTACCCGACTTTATTTTAAGTGTCTGGTTCCCGCTATGATATTCTTATTGAAAATGCAATTATCGAGAGTCGGCAAACAGACAAAGCAATCCCACTGGTATACGAGTATCAAATGAACGAGGAGCGCGGTGCGTAATACCAGCGACGCACTGCCCATTGAAGCGCGGTTGTGGACAGCGCCCTCATTCGACGCGCACGGAGCCCAATAAACTTTTATAAGTCCTCAAAATTACCAATTTTGACGGGCTGGATGAGTGTCCTGGCTGGGTGGGCCGCGCGGCAGTTCTTCTTGATTTTTTTGGGTTTTTTTTACGGGGCGCGGGGTGGGGGGGGGGGGATAAAAAAAAGAAAATGACAACTTTAACCACTAATCTGAGCTCAACAGTCACCAATTGACCAGTGAAATAATAAACAACATGGATTACACAACGATAAAACAGACAAAAACGAACAGAAGCACCACACGATTTGTGAGGTGTGAACGGTACTTACGGTACATTTGCAAGTCTATTCGGTCCCTCTGGACTGGTTTCCTTTATTTCCAACACGTGAGTAGAGAGAACGTAAACGGCAACTAGGGTTCGAAATTCGTAATCTGGGGGCCAAGGCCATTTTGGCTTTCGCGACGTCAACATTTCTTTGGGCACCAAGGCCACTAATGAAGGCACCAAGGCCAATGACAAAAATTGATAAGGGCACGAAGGTCAGATGAAGGTCTTGCTTGCATACTGGTGTATTTGTACAATTAGTCTCTCACGGCAGTGAGCGAAACATTTAGACATGTGGAAGGTGCCAAGAAACAATGAAAACTGAGCTTACGGCTGGCGTATTTGTTTTTTTAACCACTTAGAAATTAAAGAGTAAGGAATGCGTAGCACTGTTCAATACGTTGCTTTAATATCTTCAGCACACCCATCGATCAATATTAATAAAAAATGATTCATATTAATAACATTGAGTTTGTCGCGGTTTTTCTTTTGCTAGTCAATTTTATCACATTGCTAATCAAATGACAATATGATTAGCATAATTTGCTAATCATTTTTTTCGTATTTCCATCACTGCCTGAACTTGTAAGTTGTATAGTCATGGAGGAAACACGGCCCCTGCCGGGCCTGCCGCGCGACGGCATAAGTGGTTTTACCGTGCGTTGCCGCCATCTTCACCGGCCACGTTGCGTTCACGCCCCGCACGGGCCATTCGGGAAATCACGGTGTGCTATATCGCTGGCGGACTCCGCAAAAGCGTTAACATTGTCGATCTCCTTTTCTAAGTCACACAGTAAAAATGAGTTTGGTTCCGTGGGGCAGAAATGAGTTTTATCATGATTCATGTCATTCTTGCACTTAATAGCCGACTTGTCGAGTTCAATTTGTCTGGAACGTTTTAATTAATTAAGCGATGTGATGCATTGTCGAATAAATCGCAAACAGAAAACGCTTCGGTTTCTACGTGTCCGAGTCATCAATGCACGTACATCGCAGCACACATGCACTATTATGCACGATCGTTTGCACGAGGGGAGTTCGTTGTGTTAAGTTGTACAGGCAACGCTACTCCCACTGGACCATCGCTAAACCGCACACATGTCTTAGCCGGCTTTGGGGGGTTTAGGTTACTGTAGTAAGAGCTACCTGGCTAAAGCTAGCCGCGGACTCGGCCGTGGATTCAGAGCTTCTTTTTAGGCTGTGACTGGTTCCCGCCCTAGTGAGAAAGAAGAAAAATAATGCACAGACGGGAACCAGTCTGCTTGGGGAATCGATGTTTTGTGAAGGTTTTTACATGGGGCGCACGGGCCCGGCTAGCTGGCGCGATCGCTCATCACACGCACGGGCAATTACCAGCGCGATCGAAAAGCGCTGTTTTGTAGAATCGGGCAATGGTTTGGTACTGAAAAATTGAGGGCATGGTTCGGCAAGAAGGGCACAACGGCCAAAGTATTAATGAGGCACAGCACAACTGGCCGTGAATAGTGCATTTTTACAAGGGGCATATTCACGGCAACTAAAAGAATATCGACGGCACTGGCCGTCGTGAATTTCGAACCTTGTGTGACTGATTTTATTCTTCAAATGTTGCCCTATAAGGTGCCCGGGGTATAAGCCGCAGGGACATTTTTCAGCGTGAGAATCAACGTATAGGCCGCGGCCTATATTCCGAAAATTACGGTAAGCAAGTTTTTGTGCTTAGCAGCTCAATGCAACTTACCCCTGGTAGCCTGCAATTGGACATGTTGCGTGCTGTCGGTGATCATTGCGATTGTATTCCGGCTTATGTCAGTCTCTCTGTCTATTTGTTTCACACAGGCAAGAGCATCTACGGTGATCGCTTCAAGGATGAGAACTTCAAGCTGCAGCACTACGGAGCAGGCTGGCTAAGTATGGCCAATGCCGGTAAAGATACCAATGGCTCGCAGTTTTTCATCACCACCGTTAAGACCACCTGGCTTGACAACAAGCATGTAGTCTTTGGCAAAGTTATAAAAGGAATGGTAAGTCCAGTGCCGCCACTTTTCTTTTCAATTGCTCGACTTTTAAAATGCATAATCCTCAGAGATATACTACATCTTGTAGCACATTTTTGCTTTTGTAAATAAATTAATCAATCTGGCAAGGATCAATCTAAAAACAAAATCTTAGACATGGCCAAGTATTCTGGTATGAGCATTTCAGTCAGAGTATTTCATTGACCTACATATAAGGGTGGTAGGGTTGGCAATCCAGAATGCAGCAAACCCTACCACCTCTGTAGTCCTTTACCTAGATTGGCTTTTAGCCTTATATTGGGTAACTTGAACCAAGCTACACGTCTTGCCAATAACCTACATTTTGTATGTTTGTATGCAGGTCTGGCTCTGTCAGAACCATACTATACTGTATAGTTCAGTGCCATTGTGGCTAGAAGCATGCCATGTGTGATTAATCATCCGCTCCCTTGTCTGGTTCCAGTACCATAATCGACAGCATCAGAAATATTTTGACCAATGGACACCCTTTAGGCTTGTGGGTTGGGGTTGGATGTGGCTTTCATAGCAAAGCAGGTCTGTTGGCAAGATCAAGCATCCTCTTGGGCTTTTTCCCCCACTTGGTCCAAGACGGGGCCTACACCCTCCAGCGTGCAGGAATTATTTGGGTCTAAAAGTCCCTTTTATATATATACTACCTTTCCGCACCATTCACTTCATAAAAAGGTTGACCTCCAGATCCCAGATACATGTACTAGGAGTACACCTTTCAACAGCCCTAGATATCCTGGAAGTGGGATCTGAAGGCATGCAACACAACCCAGAATATCCCCAGTGTAGGACTGGAAGGCTTGCCAGGGTTAAAGAAATGACAATTTGTTCTTCTTGTCTTACAGGATGTCGTTAGAAAAATTGAAGCTACCAAAGTGACCAACAGTAAGCCTATCGAAGACTGTATCATTAGGGATTCTGGCCTTCTACCACTGCCCGGTGATGGCAAACCCTATGCTGTAGAGAAGGCCGGGGTTGAGTAAAGGATTTGTTTCTGCCGAATTGTTCTCCCAAATTCTTAGTAGTTCCGTTGCTTATTTTTCTGTAATACCATTTAGTGGACCTTGTCCAACCTTTCAGGTCACCCATTTAGTATGAAATCACAATTTACCTGTCTTAAAATTGCTAGTCACTCGGAACTTTAATTTTCACTGACTGAATACTTTGTCATATTTTTGTTCAGACAAGGTTACATTGAAGGGTTGAACGGTTGTATTATCACCACATTTCACTATGAATCTCAACACCGTGAAATTGCGGTAAATATCTAGTTTACCGTGAATTTTTTTTTTCACGGCGATTACACAGCAGATTATCGGTGAAATCGCCGTGAACAAATCCCCCGGTGTGACCTAAGGAGGACGCCTTAAGGTCAAGCAAAACACTGTGAAAATGCGGTGAGTCCCTCCTTGTGGTCTAGCTCATTAACTTTGCAGTAGAGTTAATCCGTTTATCGGTTCATTGTTGATTTTATGGCCTAATCCCCTCATAAACAAGTACCGTTACCTGCCTGAGTTATGTGGATAGCGACTCTAGCGGTGACAAGATGATTGTGTACATAACTTTCAAAGGGTTATTTCGCTCCATGTTACGAATAACAATAGAACTCTGGGTCTGGGGAGGCTGATGTAAAAACGCCGTGAAACTGCAGTAAACTTTTCCTCCGCTAATCTGGCAAATTTTGCAACGTGAAAAAGGGATTAAGTGCAGTGTAAAAAAGTTTCACGGTGGTTTAAGGGGAAACTCTATTTTCACGGTGTTGAAATTCATAGTGTTTTGGGATGACATTTTGATTACCTAGGAAGTAGATACATGTAGTAAAATTACTTCAAGCATTATATTGCTTCCAAAATTGTTTTCTGTGTACAATCTGTACCATTTCGTTGCATACCATTTTGATCTTTGAGTTCTAACTTGTGTAAATACTTAACTTTAATGCGACATTCCACTATTTACCCTTAACCGTGGTAAGTTCAACTGGCTTAACACTGGGTCATTTGTGTTAACCTGTGCTGTGAACAAAACTCCTTTTGTTCTAGTTGTTGGATTATGTTAAATTCAGCAGGCTGCACACTTTGCTGTAAGCATGGTCGACTCCAGGACTTGACTCCAACAGTTGAATCGGAATCGCTATTCTATTTTCTTTTTAAGAGTTGACTCCTTGAAGTAGCCAATTCCTGCTTCATTGGAGTAAATTCCAGGCACTGCCCTATGATTCTGAAACTTGCCCACTCTACTCACAAAAAGAGGAATTAAAGATTTAATACCAATTTCATAAAAAGACTGCGCGTAACACTTCAAAGAGCCAGCTGTTTCATCCGTGAAATCAATCCGGACGCTATGTGGATTCAAAGGATGCACCACTGACGCTCGTTTTGGGCATGATGTATGGAGTCAGTTCCGAGTAGAATCGTGATTTGAAGCCGACTCCAAATGTTGGAGAAATATTGGAGTCGTCCAAGCCCACTGTGCTGTTGTTGGATTGTGTTGGATCCGGCAGGCCTCACATTTTGCTGTTGTTGGATTGTGTTGGATTCAGCAGGATGCCTGGAGAAAACCCAAGGGAGTTATTACAAGGGCAGTGCCTTAGAATCCAGAACAATTGGAATGTTCCATTGGTAACTAGACCTGTTGCTAATCGGCCATGTAGGTACAGTGTTTTCACTGGAAGCAGTATACAGGTACTGGTAAATATCCATTATCCAAGCCCAATTTCACAGAGCTGATAGGCATAACATACATGTAAATGTATCTGACATTAAGGGTAGTATACATAATTTGCAAACATCCAAAAACAAAACTACTGAATTATTATGAAATACCGTACTCGACTGAAAGTAAATAGCAGTCAAGCATTCTGTGAAATCATGGCACCTGGTGTGCTGCCGTTTTCAAGAAAAGTGGAAATTTATATCGTTTTCCAATGATTGTCGGCCGACAATCATTGGAAATAGTCTAGTTCCCTGAGCTGATAATTCCCTGATGTCTCTAAATTGCTCCGTTTTGTCTAAAGTATGGTCAGGGAACCAGACTACTAGAACAGATTTCTCTCTACGCAGACTACGGTTTTCCCAGCATCTATGCACACAAAACTTTAAACGGGTCAGTGTTTCAGTATTTGCTAGCACCCTATAAAATACTAACCCTCGAATCCATTTATTTCTGAAAATTACAGCAAAAGCAAATGATGTATACTACCTTTTGAAGCTAATAATAAACACACACGGTGTCTGCACTGTTAACAGCATCCTCTGGTATTTTAATGCATGGAATATGGGAATTGTTTGCCAATGTACACGTGTACACATGTTTATGCTTACTATGAATTGGTGTTTTTTCTGTTGGGAAAAAGTTTTATTTTGCTTATTTCAGAGATTTTGAGATATTACTTGGATAATCTGGTTGATTTGGGTGTGTAATGGCAGAATTGGGACATGATCAGAGGCGAGACTCTTGGCTAAACTGAGTGGCATTTACAACTCCAAAATAGACGAATGTTTTTATACCAACTTCAGGGAAATGTGTTTTTGTTGAAAGTTGTCTTGAAGCATATAAAGTGAGATACTGCATGTGTGTTTTTTTAACATACTGTAAAGGAACCATTGATGTTAATCATGTGATGACAATGATGTTGGAATTTTTTACTTGGACAAAATGTACTTGCAGTCACTAGATTTTTTTCAAAGCCATTACTCCAAAAACCTTGCATTTCCATTTTACAGAATATAAAAAACCCTTGCATTTCCATGTAGTTTATTATACAGTATGTCCCCAAAAAAGTGTCGCTCTATTTCTGAAATAACTACAAAACCATAAAGTCAATTTTGAAAATGTTTGAGTGTGCAGATACTCCCTATCCTTGGCCTAAATCCCTACGACTCTCAATTAATTTCAGTCATGCATCACTGCACAATGGTCAATTGATCACAACAACATGTTTGGACACTGTGATCAAGTTCCTTGTCTGAATCAATTTCAGTGCTGTGTTATGTATTAAGCTGTGTAAAATCCTGGATGTTGTGAAAAAAAGGCTGAAATGGTTTGGGATTAGAATCATTTGCCCTTGAGCATGATTAAAAACAGGTCTTGCCATGATGACTGATAGCCAGGCAAATGATTCCAATCCCAAGCGCTGCCCTTTTCACAACATGCAGGATTTTACACAGCTTACATAACACAGCACTGAAATTCATTAAGGCAAGGAACTTGATCAATTGACCATTGTATACAGTGATGCGTGACTGAAATTAAATGAAACTCATAGGGAATTTGGCCCAGGATATGGAGTATCTGCACAATCAAACATTTTCAAAATTGACCATATAGTTTTGTAGTTATTTTGGAAATAGTTAGAGTGACACTTTTTTGGGGACATACTGTATAGTTCGTCAAGTGAATCATGAGTTGACAGTTGCCTCTTTTTCAAGATTTTGACTTGCCATAACCTGCTGAATAACGTTTTTTAATAAATTATTGGCTAAAAATATGCACTTAATCAAGCCTTATCAAGTCGAACAGATGGACATGTACTTGTAAAACATGTTAGGTCTTGCATGTTTATGTGTACAGACATGTATCAAGATGTTTTGTTGATTACACATTTTAGTACAATAAAAGAAGATTTTCGAATCAGGATTCATATGTATACAATAGAAAAGCTTCCCAAAGGATGGTGCACTATTGGCACGACTCATTTTAGGTGTTTCAGAGCATTTAAAAGAATTGTTTAAAATGTTGCACCATTTGTGTTTTGTTTTAGGGTACTCTTTGGCAAGGGCGGATCCAGGGGGGGGGGGGGGGGCAAAGGAGGCCATGGCCCCCCAAAAAACCAAATTTTTTTTTTTTTAACTGACGTCGCAAAAAGGCAGCCACTGCGCACACCCACCCACAAAACTCGCCCAAAAATGTTGTTGGCCCCTAAAAAATTGTGTTCTGGATCCACCCTTGCTCTTTGGAGTTTTGTACCATTGGCCTTCACTGCATCAACACGTAGTGTTGGGAGGGATGCTAATCTTTTAATAATTGAGTAACTTGCCCAGCAAATGCTCTTCAAATTTGATGGTTTGTGAAAACCACAGCTCCTGTTTTGACAGAAAGGCAATTTACATGACGTGTTTTATCCCAAGCTCAACCATCTGGTTAGTTTCGATGTTTGCCCGTTTCACAGATGTCATTATCCCTAACCTCATTAGGTGCATGCAAAATCATACATGTATTACAATTCTTTGATTTAGGAGGGTTAGGGTAAATGCTGCCGATTTTTATGTCAATAAAATTCAAGTTCAATCCTGAAAAGTGATCGTTTTTTTTTTTTTTTACTGGTCTTCTCGATGCGGTTGCTTCTTCATACTGTAAAGAAAACTTTACGCACCCCGAATATGCCAACATGTCCGGGGCGCGCCACTTGTCTGGGTAGACCACGCACGTCCATCTGAAGGCTTACAGGGCAGTTTTTCCAACTATTTCCAGCTGGAAAACGATATAAATTTCCACTTTTCTTGACAACAGCACACCTGGTGCCATCATTTCACAGGATGATTGAGACTACTATTAACTTAGTCTAGTAAGGTATGTCGTAATAATTCAGTAAAAAAGAAAAAAATTGAGGATTAGCGATCGTGTACACTTTCTTTAATGTTGTTCTGTTTGCTTATTTTTTTTTAAACCCTAGTGACCTTGTCCAACCTTTGTATAAAATTACAACTTACCTGCCTTAAAATTGCTCTCACTCAGAATTGATAACAGTTCTTCACTTACTGAATAAGTTTGTCATTCAGTTCTGAAGACTGGTCATTCATTTTCGAGGTGAAATTGAATAAACTTCTTGAGTGAGTGTCCAGTCTGTTTCATTGCGTCTTCATAATCACATGGCAGCTAACCATGTGAGCATATATACCGATTCCCCCCCCGTTCAGGAATTCGATTTCGTTCATGCATGAATTAAAAGTAACTTGCAGATGAATCCCGAATAATGAAAACAAAATAGCCCCGATCTGCCCACTTCCGGGTTTCAAAGCGAGGATCTCGGTGCCGGGTAAACAATTTACTTTGCTGAACGTGCGCTCCGCTGGCATTTTTGGTGATTAATTCATGTAGGAATGAATTTGTCTAATAGCGGTTTGTTTGGTACTGCTGTACAAAATTCACCTTTAATGGTTTATTTAAACCACAGCTTGTTTTAAGCAGGAAGTATATACATTAATATGCGTAACTGTCCTTTAGTTCACAGATGGGTCATTTTGGAGTGAATACAATTAGTCCAATCCTTGAAGAGTGATCGTTTGCAGTCCTTCGCTGGTCGTCTCGATGCGGTTGCCTTTTTGAATTCAATATTGTATAGCTTGGCCGCAAAGGTTTAAAATGATGAGAGAAAACTTGCGTGAAGACACCACTCCAACAGTTACCGGATCATGTTGCATACACACCCTTGAAAATGTTAGTATAATAAATTAACTTGGTCTTTTTGATAACTGTGGTATCTTACCTATCTTACAGTGCATTACAGGGTGGTTGAAAATTATGCAAACGCACTGTCTGCAGTGACAAAAATCATTGGCCTGAGAAACGGTACACATATATAAACACATCACAAAAAGTAAGTTCCCCCCTAAATAACTCCTCATAATTTCTAAAGTAACAATTTCTTGCAGATTATACCTAGCATAGAATATACCTATATGGTTATCAGGAAAATGTTGTGTGAAGATTGGAGGCATCCATGACTTTATGGTTGACTGAGCACAAATTGAAGTCAAAGTTCACATGTTAGTCCAGTAAGTTGTCTGACCAGCCTCATTCACTAGTCATACACCAAGAACATTGGGAATCAAAAAGCATGCTGAAGTTCTGTACTTCAGATCATCTCACCCAGACAGATCCATTACAATTGGGCTTTTAGAGGCTGGGACCCCTGTTAAACAGGTAGCCCGAAGGATGGGTGTTAGCCCAAATGCCATCAGAAAATTGCGCCAAAAGTTCATGGAGACTGGTCAAGTGATGGATAGACCTCGTAGTGGATGACTGCTGCAGAGGATCGACTTATCATCAACCGAACACTAAGACGAAGAACATCAACAGGTAACATAACATGCTTTTCACACAATTGGAGTTAAACTGTTCCTTGTAAACACATTTAATAATCAAGCTTCTTTCACTCTTGTGAACTTTTTTCTTCAATTTGTGCTCAGTCAACCATAAAGTCATGGATGCCTCCAATCTTCACACATTTCCCCCGATAACCATAGGTATATTCTATGCTAGGTGTAATCTGTAAGAAATTGAGGAGGTACTTACTTTTTGTGATGTGTTTAGCTTGAAGACAATGTGCAAAATCAGTTTGTCTTCAAAAGGTTTATTTCACTCGCTTGACTGAACCTAACATCCAACCGGACACTCTAAACAAAGCATTGTTACATGTATGTCTTTCAATTTTACTTGCTTTAATGGGAAACGAGCATTATGACAACTTAGACTCGCAGATCCCTTGTGCAGATAATATGAATACATTGTATAATCGCCATTAGTTCAAAAGACCCAATAACGTATTTGAATGGTGAAACCGGGGATTAACATAGCTATAAGTGGAATTCCCTCAATTTTGTGCTCATAAGTGTAATTAAACTGACCCTAAGATGACACCTCAGATTTAACGACGCAATTATATACAGTTAGAAAATGTTACTGAAAAACAATACATGTATTGTACACTTTTATATTATAAAAAGAAATCCTTCGAAATATTCAACGGGTATCATACATGTGACCGTATCCGAAAAAGCCTTTTAACAGGGGTGAGATTGGCAAAAATGAAAAATCCATATCAACATATATTTTGTATTTGCCTAAAGGCACCCCCTCAAAATATCCGTATTTATTGGTCTATATCCACTTTTACAGGTAAAAACACCTTAAGGACAACACCTCAGGAATTCCACATTGCAAAAGAGATTCTTTAAAAATTCTGAAATCAGGAAAAATCCTGACAAATCTCACCCCTGCTTTAAACAAGTACAATGGACTTGAAAAGGAAGTGTTCCAACAGCCCCACTGAGTCATATCAAATGAAAAAGCTCATTTTGTTCTTCACTTTAACACAAATTTAAATTGTCCATAAAAATGTCCTTCAAACTAATTTGGAAAGTATGGTCTGGTCGTATTTGACTACCATAATTATTATTATTATTATTATTATTTATTCGGCCAAATTTCAATGAACAACAAAACAACTTTAGACAAGAAAACGAGAAAAATACAAAATTAAGAAAAAATACATGAGGGGGAGGAGAGAGTGGTATGGGAACGGGTGGGGGATGGTGGTATGGGGGGGGGGGGGGGTAGGGAGAGGAGAGATTGGTGGGAGGGGGGATATACAAAAACAATAAATTTAAAGCCGGCCAGGATAGACAAAAGTGTACTGAAACACTGTGGCCCGAAAGCCTGTCTATCCAAGCTTTAAAAGGATACAATAATAGACACTTGAGATAAAAAAAAAATATCTCTATATATATATATATATCTATATCTATCTAAATATATTAAAAGGAAAACTATGTAATAAATAAAAATATGAAAATACAGAAAGAAGACCGAAAAGATGACCTTAACAAAGTACTTCATAACTACCTTTCTGAAAAATTCGCCCCATGGTGACGTCAACCCCTAATTTTATCAAGTAGGTGCCAGGAATGCACAGCTTGCTCAAGCCTACTTTACAAAGGAACGGTAAATAGTACAATACTAGACGAAGTGTGTCTGTTTTTGAACAGAACACATGGCTTTTCTGTTTTTCCTTTTTATTCAGTAAAAAACTTCATTATAGGGGTCTGCTTGTATGTCCATGCTTAGTTTATTTAAGATCTGAGGTTCTTTATGATGCAAATTTGTACTTTTGACCTTGACGTTTATGTCACGCGACAACCGATTACGTCATGACGTCACTTCGGATTTTACATGCTAATGGCACTATCTACCTACCCACCAATATTTATGATGATCGTACCTACCCTTATGTGTTTCAGAAAAGCACATTTTTCACATTGATATGAAAGAATAAAAGGAGCCTTGACAAAGGTATTACAAAAAAAAAATTGAATTTAGCATGTATTGTTGATGAGATATGGCTTGAAGAAACTATAAGGTTCAAATACTTAAACATTAATATAAAAATCGTATGACGACGTCATCATGACGTCACCTCAATTTTCATCTATTATGTGCTGGCCTACCAACAAACCAGGTTTGAGCGCAATCGGGCCTATGGTTCTCTGGATACAGGCCATTGAAAAATGCACCTTTAAGATGACGTCACGTGATGACGTCACTCTTCGGCATACACTTTCAGCTTATAGGGTCTATGTTTGAGGCAAGTTTGGTTAAGATCTGAGGTTTTTTAAAACCTAAAGTGCCGCCGACAAAATTCGTGTAGTAAGTCTATGGGATTTTGGTCAGAACTAAAAGAAGGAAGACAAAAATAATCATAACAAAAAACAAAGCCTTTTCCGCAAAGTTTGCGGAAAAGGCAATAATCATACAATAAGACTGGTATGGAAACCCTGATCCTGACACAAATCCCGTTTCTACATACGCCCCCCCCCCCCCCCCCCCCTTAAAATAAAAAGCACCTACCACATCTACTCCTTAGAAAATATGAAACTGCCGATGGCTGTATTTTTTCTTTATAATTAAGTCTTAGGTCAAGTTTTGTTATAATTTACTTTCATTTTCATAAATTTTTTTCTCAGTGCCATCAAGCCAAAATTTTTTTTTAGCTCAATGTGTGCGGCAGCTTATAAAACAAAATTTAAAAATACCATGTCCCCCACCAAAAAAGTCTAATGGTGCACCACAAACCACAAACATTCTTGTGCCATATGTTGTTAATGTTAATTTCCTTATCTCTCAATTCAAAAGCTAAATTAGACAAATAAGAAATTAATACATCAGAAGAAAAAAGATGCATTTTCCCTTCCCCTGAAAACTTTGTTGATAAAAAAAGATAGATAAAACAGTCCATACTCTTCAGCAATGTAGATATTTTAAATAAAAACCCTCTATTTTGGCATCTGTAACCCTGTAAAAAAAAGCAGCTCTTATGCCCCTCGCAAATAAAGATACACCCAGCTGGAACTAAATTATTGCCCAACTGCATATTAAGCAGCTGTAGTTATTTGATAACTAATGTTGGCGGTTTTGGTTTAGTTCGATGTCTAATTCAAAAGTGAGTAACTTTTGTATCGCTAGAAAAAAAAAACCAGCCACTTAAAAAGTAAAGTATTTGGCGGGTGAAACTCCAAAAGAGGCAAAAGTATTCCCCTGATATGTCTTTGGTATCCTAAGAGCCAAAGGAGGAAAGTATGCATTAAATTATGAATTAATAATTCATTACCCAAGTCCGGTACATGCTCTCGCCGATTTCAGCAAATAGAAACAATTGGGGTGAGATTGGCCGAAAATGAAAAAATTCCACGAAAACTGCAGTGTTTGGGCGTCACCGAGGAACCCAGAGGCAACATAGGATGTATGGTTTGTACTTGCCTAAAGGTATCCTTTAAAATACACGTTTCTATTCGTTTATATTTTACAGGTAAAACACCTTTAGGGGACACCTTAGGAAATCCAGATTTCAAAAGAGATTCTTTAAAAAGCCTGACCAATTGTTGATCAAGCTCATCAGTTTTAATCTATACTTCCCATGAGAAACAGCTAATTCAAAATTCATTAAGTATCACAGCCTGTCCGTGGCTTATGAGACACGTGAAATCTGTACAATTTGGTCGATTCACAACTCGGTGCGCTGCCAGCGGCAAGCCGAGGAGAGACCAAATTACGCAGTGCATCAAGGGAAAAAGTGTGCATCAAGGGAAAAAGTGTGCATCAAGGGAAAAAGTCAACATCAGTTCTGTCAAATCATACTTCTTACACCCCTTCTCCGCTAAATCCATCAAGTCCTCTCTCTTCTTTCCCGCACAAGGTATTCCCCGATTAGTCAAAAATTGCTTTAACTCATCCACTCGCATTCACGCGAAATCAATACTGCTGTACTGTCCACCATCTTTACAACAAGATAGATGTGATGTCGACCCCGGAAGTGGGAAATTGGCCTTTCCCGGCTTGCCGCTGGCGGCGCACTGAGTTGTGAATCGACCGAATTGCGAAGCCTCTTCATACAGTACCAACTGCCAATCCTGCTATAAAAAAAAACAAAAGCAAAATGCATAATAGCCTTAATTACTGTTATATTATAAGGATAATAAAAAACAAAATCAGAAAGACTGTGTCTGCAATGTTTGGTCCAATGCATTATCATGCCACTGTACATGACATATATGTCTGAAAGACGGCATGAGGCAAATATACATGCTGCTGCCTGCAATAACTCGAACAACAATTTAACATTATACAGTCGAACATCTTTATAACAAGGTCCTTGGGACTTTACAATTTACCTTGTTATAACAGGTACCTTGTATTATCCGTAATGGAAAACAAAGAAAAACAAAGACTCGGGACCTATTTTTTCCTTGTTATAAGCAGTATGTTGTATTAACAGTGCTCTTATTATCAGGGTTCGACTGTATCATTCTTTGGTTGGTTAGCCATCGGTACCATTGAACTACCAAGATACATAATGAGCTGAGCCTAATTTCATAGCACTGCCTTGCTAGTAAAAAGCTTGGTCAGACTCGTATTTATTTTCTCTGAATTTGAACCTGTGACCTCCGGATGACAGAATACAGTACTGGTGATCCACCAACTGAGCTATTCTGGCAAGATAGCTCAGTTGGTAGAGCACTGGTACGGTATTCCGGAGGTCACAGGTTCGAATCCCGCTCCTGCCAGTTTTCTTTGTTCACTTTGAAAATTCATTCAAATTACCTAGTCAGTTTCTGTTGTGGTTTCTGTTCTTTTTGTCTGCTAACCATTAAGCAACTCTATGAGATGGGCTCAGGTCATCAAGTAATTAGATTCTGGGATTTGATTGGAACCTGATCGCAGTGAACGTAACTGACTCAAAGCCCAGTATCGGGAAGCTCTCTCCTCATCTGAGGGTTGGAAGCCAACACCTGCTTCTTAACGTTGGAGTTGAACCCACCCCCGCTGCTCGGCAGTGTCGCTGTCGAGACGTGCCCATACGGCACGTTTGGATCTCTCTCGATGGTGTGCCCCCGGTTGAAGTGCCCTTGTCTGCCGTGCACATCCCGACGGTAGTCGTCCGAGTCAATGGACACCAGGTCAGCCTGGTTGTGGGTGCTGCTATGGCCACTAGTGGACATGGTGATGTACCCAGTAGCCGTGGAGGCCCGACTGGGAGAGGTCTGGCGTTTGGTCAGCCGGTGCATGCCCACCGTGCGCCGCTTGGTGTACTCGCGCTCATAGGCTTTGTTCAGGTACTTGAGGTTGGAGAGGGAGCCATCGATGTCCTTCTCCCGGGAGTAGCGCCGATCCCGTCTCGACGGGACACAGACACAGATGCACAGGACACCGATGAAGAGCGTGATCAAGAGCAAGATTGAAATCACGACCATGGCTGTCAGGAAGGGGGACCAGGTAAAGGAGACAGCTGCTGCCATAGTTTCACCTAGAGAGGCAGGTCAAAGTCAGAACTAAGTTTAACAAAATGATTCAACATCTGGCAAGTATTATACATGAGTTTTGGACACAACTGACAGTGACATCATTCACAAGAAACAATTTTTTTTTCGATACTGTTTTTATCAGATAATCATTTAGTGATCCCCACACAGCTACTTCCAAGGTTGAATTGTGAAATTGGGCGTGATCCCCGGCTATACAGAATGATTGATTTATGAATTTTGATAAGTGGCCCCTAAACAAAGACACTGATCAATCGGGAGACCAATACAGAGCGAAACAGCTTAGTAGCTAGAAGCACTGGTCTGGTAATTCAGAGGTCGCAGGTTCAAATCCTTAATTTCTGAAGCATAGTACCTGATCTGGCACTTATATACTTGACCATTTTTGACTGGTTCAACAGCTCCCTCTGGAGGCTGACAATCTTGCTCTTATTATTGCATTGCGCATTACTGTTCCATCAAAACAGTTAAAACAAAATATGTTTGCTTGATATTCATAACCTCAATATACAACAGCAATTCAAATAAATTGATTTAATTGCTTAAACAAAAGAGATCAATTATAAAACTGAAAGATGTCTCTTTTCTCATCATGGGGTATCTTGGACTGTGCTGTTATAAACACATACTGGCTGGCAAAATTTGGTCAAACGAGCACGTCGATCTATGGCTCCTTGGGCCTGTAAGTGATCACAAGAGGGGTCCCTAAATGTGACCTGGCAGCACAAAATGAGTGTAAAGTCGCAAGCAGAAACAACAATTTTCCACTGAAAAGTCAATTTTGGGCTTTTAGCAACTCTACATTTGAAAAACCCTATTCTAATCATATCCCAAAGTTTTTTAACTGAATCCAGTCTCAACATATGTTTTGGGGATGATTTTTAAAAAAAATCTTTGGTTATTAAAAAAGTGAGCACACATCACAAACTTTGAGCTTCATTTTCTCAAAACAAGGGGTCAAGACTCTGACAACTCCAAAAGGTTGTATCGGGGGGCTAGGAATGAGGTACTACAGCACACAATATATCAAATTAAAGCTTTCGGAAATACCATGATCTCGTTTTTAAAAATTTTGCTACCCATGTCGTGGGAACAAGTCGGACCCTATTGTGGCCACTCATAGTTCCTAGGGGTGCATAGACAAGCACTAGTGACCTCATTGCCAGTCTGTATATGTAATATACTCAATTCCACTTACATTGACCACTGCTGGTACTCCCCATTGTGTCTGTAGATCCACTAGCAGCACACTGGATGCAAGCTGTCTGCCCTCTATCATTCTGGAAGTAACCCTGTTCACAAAACATACACTCCAGCGTTGAAGTATCGAAGTAGGTTCCAGCCGGGCATGACACTGCATAGAAAATATAGGTATATAGTTATGATGCTCAGTTATTTCTTACAATTTAGAAATGTCTCATCACATCCTTTCACTATTGTTCCAAAGGCCTGTAATGTGAGATACGCTTACATTTTTTTCTGTCGTACAGGTTCTCTTTGGAACTCTTTACTTGTAACCTGCTTCCCTTCTACCTATAATCTTTCACAATTCAAACGAAATGTGAATAGATACCTTCTTTCTCTGTGATTTCTGTCTTTTCTTGTCTTTTGTAGCCCAACCTTAAGTGGCCTTTTGGCCTTGTGATGGGCAATACCCCTTTATTAACCCCTTGAACCCGGGCATGCCGGGTATTACATGGGGGCGGCCGGGGCACCAGGCTGGGTTGTGCAGCCAAGCAAAACGGAAACAAGAGACGTGAAACATAGACGTCAACCGGCCAGGTGGCAATTTTCAATCTGCACATATTTGTGTCAACCGTACGCAATGGGGTAAAACAAAAAAATCAAAACAATTTTTATAGAAATAAATATATGATAAAAATCATGTGACATGCAGGCATGCAACTTGGAAATAAAAAAAAGAAGAGGAAATTCCAATCTTTACAAGACTTTGTACAGTGTTTTTCAATTTTCAATGGCATAAGTGTGAAGTGAAAAACAAGGAAATCAGCTGATCCGAGGAAAAGTTGCATGCCTGAACATGCTGTATTAGTGAAAAGTTTTGTATGCCAAAAATGGGCTGTGAAGCCAAGCATAAACGCAAACAATAGGCACCACACTGAATAAAGTGGTCCTATTCATCATACTTTGAGCCCCTTCATGTGAATGCAAGCTTCGTTTGAAAAAACTCCATCTATTTATTACACTCCCATTCAAGAACAATATAGTTTAAAAAACGAATGAATTGAGTAAGTGCAGGAATGCGTGTATAGATGACAACTGGCCAGGTGGTCGTTTTCAAATCGCGGTTAATGGCCGTCGTCCGTATTCAAGAGGTTAACGACTTGGCTTGTGCAGCTAAGCAAAATAGAAACAAGAGGTTTGTGCAGCCAAGCATAATGTACACAATACCCCGATAATGGATTGAAAGTGCAGAGATTGTATAGACGTCAACCGCACATATATGTGTCAACCGGGCACAAGGGGTTAACAGTATACAAATATAAGGACTATTTACCACATCCCCCTGTGGTACTCTTGTATCCCTCTGGACATATCCACACGTAATCATCCGATACTTTTGACGACAGACTGTACACCATCTGATGATTGATGATCATTGAGAGCTTCTCCATATCTGCCAGATCTTTGATGTCATCTGCCAGTTCATCCACATCCTGCTTGACCTCACTCAGCGACGACTCCTGCCTGTCAGCCGATGAAGCTGTGACCTCAATGTCCACAGAGAGGTCGGTGAAGGCCCGCCGCTTGCGCGCACTGCCTGACGCAACCACGCCACATTTTGGCGTGACGCTGTCTGGTGTGCAGGCTCGGGCTAGGCCTTTTTCACACAAGTTTGCATCCTGGAGGCTGGACTGAATGCTGGTTTTGATGTTCGTCACAAAGACTCCGTTCGTGGCATCACACACTTCGGCATCAAAGGGGAAGACGGCAGTGACTGTCTTACTTATAGCACTGCCTGCTGTTGGACCTGTAATCAAATTACATAGAAGGTTCTATGTTTTAGTTAAGCCTAACCCTGCTGAATCTAACAAAATCCAACAATGGTAAGAAGCTGTTGCAATTTGTTGGATTTAGCAGTCAACACAAACTACACGGACTGTTGGACATTGTTGTATTTAGCAGGGTGGAAGCTAAATATACCTGTTCGATTTTGTCGTATTTAGAAGGGTGGAAGCAGACTTCTCGTAAAATTGTTGTTTGAATTTGTTGGATTTGGAAGGGCTCATACTAATACCCGTTGTATTTTGTTGGATTCAGCAGGGTAGCTGCAAAATGCCAAGGCTGGTCAGGGTTTCCCCTTAACTTTTTTTTTCACTAGCCGGCCGGACCAGTAATGTTGACTTTTTACTAGCCCGCCAGCATTTTCACTGGTCCGCATGTTTTTTTCACCTTTTAGGCTACTTTTTTTGTAAGTAACCTGACCAAGTACACTGTATTTACAAACATTTATTACAAGCTGAGAGCAAGCCTGTTCGATATTTTTTTCATATCTAAAATCGTATCGGCCCCTTTAAAAAAACCCGGAATATCGGGGAATTCGATATACCGAAGAATATCGCGATATATGTTTCTTTTTGGCCGCATTACGTGTGGATTTGTCCAGTTTACTTTGCTCGAAATTCCAGTAACTCCACGGACTGAAATTTTAGCAGGGCGGCAGACACAATGCGAGCGCGTAGCGCGACGCCCTTACGGCGTGGAGTCCGGGGCCCGCTTAAGGTCCCCGGGAAATTTTGGATTCTAGATGCTCTGTGGTGCAATCTGAGGCATTTCCAAAAGTCTGAAATTCTAGCGTACGGCAAATACTTCTACAAATCATAGAACGTCACACAACTTTGCACCCGACAATAACATTGAGATCACTTATTTCAATTGTTCACGAACGTCGTATATATACCACATTGAAATCACTTGCTTACAAATCACGGTGTCGCCCACTAACCCGGCTTTGAAACTATAACTACGCATGCGCGTCTTTTTGACTAGCCTTTTCTCAAGACGCAGGTTTGCACAGTGATCCTTATACACGTGCGCTTATTGCTGCAATACATCCTTTCAGGCTTTAACAGAGGCTACGTACATGTGCTAAAACAGTTTAATGCCGCTGTATGCATATGTTGTATCGTTACGTTAAATCATTCAATCGAATTTAACGATGTTAATTTTCCCAAAAATAAATGATAAATAAATTAGCAGTTACTTGTATTTACATGCTTTTTCCCCTTTAAATTGTAAATGTTTTCACACAAATTTATTGAGTACTACCCGGTCCCAAATGTTACGGAACATTGTAATTTTACCTTCCGTACGTAACGTTGTCAAGTGCAAACAACGTCTTATTCCCAGTGTACAATGTACGTACGGACGTACCTACACGCTTGCGAACTCATCTTGAGATCGAGGGGTATGGCAATTGTTTGCAATAAGGTCAACCCCTGTAGCGCATCTGCGCGTGCGCGTTGCTTTGTTGCTAGCCTTGGTCAAGTGCAAGCAACCGCACTGAATGCCACCGTCTTTCCCCAGTGTACAAGGCACACGTAGTTAGGTGTAGTTACGTGTAGCGAACTGCGTGGCGTCTTGAGAAAAGATTAAAACACGTGGCGCGCATCCATTGTACATTGTGCAATGTCATGTCGTCTTCACAAAATATACGACACGGTCGTTTGTTGACAGCTCGCATGTGATCGTCCATGGTATTATCATCTGTGTTACTAATCAACAATGCTGAAATAGAAACAAACGCTAGTCTTTCTGGAGTGCCATAAAGTAGCAAACTGAAGGTAAATGTCGTAAAACTCCAAATACTCAAAGAGCGAAGGGAAGCTTTGTCAAACCATGGCCAAACCGGCCCCCCCGTTCCTGCCGCTCAATCCCGGCGGGCCCGATCCCGGTGGCCCCAAACTCATAATGCCGTGGTGACTTCCGTCATGTATTTTTTTATTCCTCCGTTCTTCCGGTAATGAAAAAGTGACGTCATCACAATAATATCGAATATCGCGATATTTTTCTGCCGATATTTCGGTATCAAAATAAATGGATATCGAACAGCCTTAGCTGAAGTGAGAGTAAACTCCACGCAATCGGGGATCGCTGTTGACAATCTGGCTCTGAAGACGCGCGCGCTTAGCTTATCTTGGCATTTTTTTCACTAGACCGCCGGACTACTTGGAAAAGGGTTTTGACTAGACCGCCGCTGTTTTGACTAGAATTTGTCTAGCGGACCAGCGTTAAGGTCGAACCCTGCTGGTGTGTAGGTGATACACTGCAGAATCCAACCAAATTTGCTGTTGGATTTTGTTGTATTTAGCAGGCTTCTCATTTCAGTTTTGTTGGAAATTGTTGGATTCAGCAGAGCCATATGAAAAACACTGAAGGCTAGGGTTATTTTCTATATTAAATCGCGCATTTGAAATCCATGTCTAATCAACATTTCTTCAAATTGTTGTTGCAGTGCTATTTTGGAGGAACAATTTTAGTATTGCTATTATGCCTTTCGACAGGGAGTTGCTTCTAAATGTGTGTATTACTAAACAAAGCACCTCCAAAGCACCTCCTAGAATTTTTAATGGAAGTCACCCAATACAAGGCTAAAAGCCACTCTAGGTTAAGGGCTACAACAGAGGTGGAGGGGTTAATTAGGTTGCCAGCCCTGCCACCCTCACGGTTTTTCCTGGGTCCAGATCTAAATAGAGGATAAAGCTATTAAAATTGGAAAGATTTGAAAACAAATGAAAGCCTGTGCCTTTTTGCTTGGTTACAAATGAAAATCATGTTTGCATTGCTGTAAGACACGATTTAATGTGTGAAAATAGATATTTATTTCTTTTAACTTACGAGTGCATGCGTTGGCGTTTGGTGTCGGCTGCCAGAATGCCTTCGTGCTGGTGATCTGACATTTGAACCTGTTGTCTACAGGTGCATACTCATAGCTTGTATCGCAGGACACACGGCATTCCATCTTGCCATCAGAAGCTATGATGCAATCTCCAATTCCATTGACCAAAGTTGGGAACTCAGAACACACCAGATCTGAAAAATAACAATCAACGACTCAAGTTAATTTGGGGAATTTTCTAAGCCCTTCAATATCATTGTTTTCATCTTTTCAGTGCTATATCTTCTTCATACAAAGTTACAATAATACTTCTTATATTTAGAATGTTCTGTTTAGTTAAACTAAGTCGCAGCATTTACCATTATTACCCCTGTTCATCAGGCCTAACAAGCATTCCTGAAACCTCAGCTCCCCGGGGAGTATACAGCCCCGACTGCACATTAAGCGCACACGGGCTAATCAAACACATAACCATCACTGCCCTCACAGGTACCCATGCACTTCTGGGTGGCGAGAAGCAATTTGTGTCAAAGTGTCTTGCTCAAGGACACAGGCACCATGACCCCCTGCTAGATTCGAACCCACAATCTCAACCAAGATCTTGGGTCCGGTACACAAGACCACAACACTCCACCGATAGTTGATAGACCCCACATCATTCACGTACTGTAAATATTTGGAGTGTATACACACACACAGCCCTGCGTCATGCTGTGATTAATTTTTTATTTGGGTTTTTATGGAGCGCTGAGCATGCAGTAGGATTTCTGTTTTCTCGTATCTCACAATTTAACACTCTGCAGGAGATTATTACCAGATGAACACCGACCCCCACTAGGGAGCAATTAATATTACTTGACTGAATAAGTAGTTATTGCCAAAATTCTTCTTTAATGGCATCGAGACACCTGGATTTGAGCAACTATACTATCCCATACAATATTGACCCTCTGGGGTGTAATGAGGAATCTTCCCCAAAACCAGTTTTTGAGTAATCAACGCTTGAGGAATCAAGTTTGAAGGTTTTTGTAAATTTTTTGAAAGCTTTTGTATCAATAAATCTTTAATTTTGTTCTAAAAAGAGACAGACTGAAGGTTTTTTGATGATGACATTGGTAGCACGCGCAACGGAAAACTCATTAATTTATCTTTAATTTGGAATAATAATCGAAAAAAAAGTCAAATTTGATATAGAAGGTCACATCGGTTTCTATCCTGCAATGAAACCTCTTTTTTGATCATTAAAACTAGTGTCCAAACAGTGGAAATCCAGGTTCTGTGAATTGTGGGATTTCGCTTCAGTTCCTATCTCCAAAGCAGATTCGGCAGGAAATAAACACTGCCCGTCCATACAGTCGTACTTCCCCAATACGTCCGAGGACAATGCTTTGTGTTTCCTATTGTTCCTTTAATATAACCAACCCCCATAGACTAAGAACGTATCCTTACGTTCGAGGACCGATTTTAACAAAAGACTCTATGTTCCAGGACTAAAAGGTTTCTTTGTGTTTCCTTTCTTCTCTTGTCCAAGGAGATATATACAGTGCACGTACAGAGAGAGACACACTCACCAAATTTGTAAAGTGTCACAGAGAACTGGCACGATCCGGTATTGCTGAAGGAATCGATTGCCATCACTGTCACTATGTGAGACAGGCCGTTTGTGGTTGCATCAAACACTGTGCCGTTTTTGCGGTTAAACGTAATGATGTTTCCCTCTGGAAGAGGAAGGTTATCCTCGACATAAACTGGTGGCCAGAATATGGCCTTGGTGTTCGCTGTCGTCCTCTCGATAATATTTGCCGGACATCTCACCACGGGAGGTTGCTTATCTGCAGAAAAATAAACCCATGAATATCAAGCGACAAACATGCAAAAGGCAGAGTCGCGGCTACATTTAGGATTAGGGATACATTTCTGTACAGGGTTGGGGCTAAATTTAGGTACAGGATCGCAGCTACATTTACGGTTCAAACTACATTTAGATACACAGTCGGGGCTACATTTAGGTACATGGTCGGGGCTACATTTAGGTACATGGTCGGGGCTACATTTAGGTACATGGTCGGGGCTACATTTAGGGTTTGGCCTACATTTAGGGTTCAGACTACATTTAGGTGCCCCACAACCGTCAGCTATCTTGCCCTATGTTGGCGGTATCCTATTTTGTCTTTTTCAGAGAGTGCTAGTCAGAAGTCATAAACTTCTAATGCCGTGTTGCAAGGGATCATGCTCCGTCTAACCCATTCTATCCGGCTGTCATTAATGGGGTGCTGGTATGCCATACAGGCTTGTGCAGCTCAGCGTAACACACACAATAGGAAAACAATGGATTAAATATGCACAGGAATGCACATATAGATAGCAACCGGCCAGGTGGTCTTTTTCAAACCGCAGCTATGGCCGTCGTGGATATAGAGGAATTTCACATTAGCCCCTTCTGCGCACTTCCGGGTTGAAAGCGGGAATGTCTGTGGCAAACAAAACAATGCTTTTCAGCACATTAATTTATGCATGAATTAATCAGGCCATAAAAGGAAGCGCAGGCGCACGATCAGCATAAAGTTGTTTACTGTGACATTGAGATCCTCGTTTTCAAACGCGGAAGTGCGCAGATCAGCGCTAAACTCGTCGTTGTGGGATTCCTCTATTCAATGGTTTATAGGATGCTGGTTAGTTGGCAGAGCACCCGTACTGTGTTCCAGATGTCGTTCGCAGGTTCTAGTAAATTTTCTTTCGTCATTCTCAAAATTGATTAAAATTAACTAGCCCATGTCTCTCATGGCTTTACATAGTGACAAGAAAAAAGTCTGGCGATCTTCAAGTTTTAATTGCCCCCCCCCCCCAAAAAAAATAATAAATGCTTCCATTAGAATTGATTCAGCTTGAACATCAACACTGAGGCATTGTGCATTTCAACCTCTGCCAAAAAAAATTGACACAAACTTACCAACAATCTGGATCCAAAATGTGCAATCGGCCGTCAGGCCTGTGACTGGATCCGAAGCTCTGAAGACAAACTTCTGGCCTTGCCGGTACCCCTCCGTGTACCTGACATCCCCTGGGAGAGTCACCGTGGGCCCCTCCAGTTGACTGACGATGGCCGGCTGCTGGCTAGAGTCTCTAGCCTGTAGGTTCATGCTGACGTAAGCCACGTCCGTGTTGTTACGAAGCTGGTAGGACACTCTCTCACCCTCCCGGCAGCCAGTGAAGACGGGTCGAGGGGCATCTACAGAGAGGGCCAATGAGGCACAGGAGTGCGTGGTGAGCAATTAGGGTTGCAAAGGGTTAGAAACTTTCCTGAAATTTTGAACATTTTCCGTGGAAAGTTTCCGGCATTTTGAAGGGTTTGAAATTTTTTGGAATTTCTGTCTAATCTTATCAATAATTTGTCAAACAATCCACAAGGGAAACTGACCAGGTAAATTTGAATACATTTTCAAAGTGAACAAAGAAACTGGCAGGAGCGGGATTCGAACCTGTGACCTCCGGAATACCGTACCGGCGCTCGACCAACTGAGCTATCTTGCCCTATGTTGGCGGTCTCCCAAATTGTCAGTATCTTTGTTCGGGAGGGCGCTAGTACTTATAAATGGTAAAAGGAAACTTTTGTTTACGTGATTATTGACTGTTGAGAGAAATCTGCATCATTTTGTAGTTGTACATAGGTAGGTTGAGGTGTACTACAATCAATTATTTCTGCCATGAAATAAGAAACAAAGTTACTGATTAGAGTGCCTGGTTCCTGTCCAAATAACTGTATGACAGCAGGTTATCTGTGTTACAAACACGTAATGATGAATGTACCTGTTCCTACTTTTTGTCGGGAAAATAAAATTTTCTCACAAGGGCAAAGAAGTATTTCTGCATTTTTTGCAAGGGTGTAGTCGAGTCCATCAGAAGTCCATCACAAGTCCATCACAAGTCCATCACAAGTCCATCACAAGCACTCTATTCCTAATTCCAATCACAAGCTATTCAAATGAGCTCTGACAAAGGCATTCCTTTGTCATTGTTCATCCATTTGTGACCAGCTTTATGAAAGGACTTCTGACTAAACTTACATGTACGAAAGGACTTGTGAAAGGACTTGCAGGGACTCGACTACAGCTCTGATTTTTTGCACGTGTGCTAAACCTTTACTAAATCATTCCTTGGTGCTGGCGAGTCATAAAGGTGAGAATCGGTCATAATGATGATAATGACCAGTTTCATACAATAATTAGACTGCCTCTGTACATAATTTGTTTACCAAAAAAAATTGGCTGTCCGGACAACCGAATATTCGAATATTCGAATATTCGAATATTCAATTATTCAATTATTCAATTTGACCCAGCCCTCGCACAATTGACTTACTCGGTATCTTCACAACAGTAACTGTAAATTGACAGGAGCCGACGTTACCGAACGTGTCCTCTGCCATCACGTCGATCGTGTTGGGTGATGCCATCTCGCTTGCCAGGAAGAAGGAGCCACTATCCATGCTGTATGAGATCGTCATGTCCGACGACTGGGCCAGGTTGTCGGTAGCTGTGGCAGAGGGCCACTCCACGGCTTCTGAGGAGCCGTAGGTGAACTCGGTGATATCCGGGGGGCACTTTACCATCGGAGGCTCCTCATCTGTTCAAAATTTAATAAGCACTTAATGTTTTTTGCAGATGTGACACGCTCTACAAAAGACACAGGCTGTTCTGTGTACAAAATCTTCATATAAGTATTTAGTTTTTTTATAATTTATTTTTAGAAACGTTAATATTGATGAATAAAGATGAAAAAACAATGTTGATGGAAATGACATCTCTCATTTCTTTCCCCTTGCTATGTTTAAAGGGCTATATCTCTAAATGCAACCTCAACGGAAAACATGAGTATGCAAATGTCAAGATATCTTGAGAACACAAAATGCCACAGGGGTCAAACCTACACCAAATTAAAGCTTAAGAGGTGACAAATTCAACTATGTGTGTAACTCATTTTTCACATTCTGCGACAAATTATCCATTTTTGTAGAGCCGGTCACATGACCTGTTTTGAGGATGGTTATCAGGTGAGCCATCTGGCCTGAGATATGACCCTCCTTCCCCATTGTTAAAAGCCACAGATCACCCTAAAATCCCCAAATTTCATCTTTTTGTTATAGTTTATACCTAACTTACTTGCAAGGTGTCAGTGTAAACACTATACCATAATGTGAAATATGTATGGGGATTTATTAGTTTTTTTTTTTTTGGGGAGGGGGGGGGGGAAACGAAGCATTGGCATCTGGACTCTATTTCATAATACCGGTAGTTAGGAATATTCCTATCTTGGACTAGAATTTGGATATCAACACGCTACCCAGATCTTTAAAATGACTGAATTTTATATACATTTTGTAAATTTCAAAAATGTTATTGACGTAATATGAAGCACTGTGGGCGTATTTAAAACCCTGTTCTTGTGTTGACCGAACAATCAAACAGCATAATAGCTGTTAAGATTGTTTGGACTTTCGCTGCTGTCGTTCATAGAGGAAAGAGTTCCATATCTGGCCATCACTTAGAATAAGTTGAAATCGTTTCCCTCCTACATGTAAATTCGTGTTTCTTCAACAGATTTACACTTTTTAGTAGTTTTTAAGTCATATTAAAGGAAAATAAATGATGGCCGGATATGGAACTCTTTCCCTACTTGATGAGTCACTCGAGAAAGGGTTTTAAAATATGCCGTGTGTTATTGAAATGGAAAAGGACATCCCGATATTTGGGTACTCGGTTTTAGTTATTACAGCAACAAAATGTGGACTTGGTAATGTTGAAAATTCTCCCAGTCCTAACCTGCCATTCTCAGCAGGAATTGACACTCGGAGGTCGTGCCTGTGGCACTAGTCGCTCTCATCACAACCTCCTTCCCGATCCTGTATTCTTCACTGTAGGGCACTGTTCCCGGGATGTCTGGCCCAGATACAACCTCTAGGGTTGTACCTGAAGTTCCCGGCACTGTGGCCACGATGGACAACGTGACATTGGCCATGCTCTGGCCAGTCTCCAGGGGGAAAGTCAAAATCTGGAACGCTGGGCAATTCTGGAAGACTGGAAGTACGGCTGAAAGGTAAAGAAAAGAAATTTAAAAATAAATACATAAAAACACCAAACTCTCCCAAAAAGTAACTCGGAGTTTATCTTTGACAGAACTCTCAAACAACAAACTCATGAAAATTGAAAAATGTGACATAATTCCATTTTATGCTATTGATTGTGTGCTAACTGCTGCTGTAGTGGATACAAATTGACAAGCCGACCCAAGTAACCTCTATGGACTAGCGGTAAGGAGGCTACTCCAGTTAGCAGGTCATGGGTTCGAGTCCTGCCTAAGTACCCCTCAAGAAGATTTTCCCAGTGGCTCTTGCAAAGCACTCGGCATACAGTCCTCAAAACTACCCCAGGAAGGGCAACAACTTTATTCTACTCACAACAAATAATGAGGACCTGATGTTTTGATCTTGCAGAATATTTCAGAAGAATGTCAACAATAAAACAACCTTGTACACGCAGTTGTACTTTCCTATACTCGTAAGGACAATGCTTTGTGTTTCCTATTCTTCCTTTAATATAACCCAACCCCATAAGCACGTATCGTTACGTCCGAGGACCGATTTTAACAAAAGACCGACTCTCGAGGACAAGAAAGATTCTTTTGTATTTTTTTTCTCCTCTTGTCCTCGAACGTAGTACAATACAAGAGCAGTTCCTCATGTATTGATGATGTGCCCTCTGACGTCACATGTGTTTTGTATAAAATTTGGTTTAGGATTAACGTCGTAGGTCAGATCGCCTTTGAATTATGTGACCTTTGATTTCACCTTTGATAACACCATTCACATTTGAATATAGGGCAGTTTAGATGTAAACAAACAGACAAAGGGCAGATGGTCTATGCATTAAGTGGTGAGTAGCCCTTCCGTCTATCCTAGTTTTGATTTCCCAGTTGTTGTAGTACAGCAACTGTTACCTGGCTTAGTAGGGGCCCGGGAGATTCAAATGTTCAGCAACAGGTTTATATGTGTTTGTTCACCTAAACAAACGTGGACGTATAACAAAGGGAACAATATCGTCCGCGATTCCCAGCATACGTCCGCGATTGTACAAACAAAAGAGGGAACAATAGGACGTCCGCATTTGGAGGTCGATACACGTTTAACTGATGTCAGACTCTACATTTATTATTATTATTATTATAATAATAATAATAATAACCAGCATTTAGAATGCTCCTTTTAGTCCAACTAAATCACAGCGTTTACAATTATTATTACCCCTATTCATCAGACCCAACGATCATTCCTAAAAACCTTCTCAGCTCCCTGGGGAGTATACAGCCCCGGCTGCAAGTTAAGTGCACACGGGCTAATCAAACACATAACCATCACAGCCCTCACAAGTACCCATGGAGAGAAGCAACTTGTGACAAAAGCTTATGCAAAGTTTGACCCTATATTTGTCAATAACGTTTCCATTTATTATGGTCTATATGGGAATTCTCTGACCCATGTAATTATGACACGTACCTTCTTCACACAGAGTACCAGTGTATCCGACTAGGCAGGCACACTCCCATGTAAACCCGTCTGCCTTGGCCAGGCATATGCCAGTGTTCAGGCAGGGATTTGTCACACACGCACCTGATTTGAAACAGAGATTTCAGACATAAAGAGGTCTGAAGAAAGCCATCACAAAGTACGTTGCTTGGGGCAAGATCCTCTGCTGTGGTACAGTCAGTTTCACATGCCTTGTTTTTTTCACACTTACAACGCTTCTTACAATAACTAAAACGTTTTTAGGGACGTAAAAATCTACAACATGTAAACTACAACATTCCTTCACATTTTTGTTTGAGAACCACAAAATATAGGACTGCAAGAAAACAAAAGCCCCGAGATCGGCCATCGACCGGGTGATGAGGCGTAGCAATTTAACAAACCCAGCTTATACAGCTTGTGATATTATGTGAAGCCCACCGCAAATGTGACGTGGCCCAACCAAATGAGAGGAACGTTACACTGTGGCATTGTGAGTTACAAGCAAACACAACATTTTTTGCGTGGAAAGACAACTTGGGGATTTTATCATTATTACATCTGCAAAACCTCTTTCTGTCATGTCCCCGAGTTTTGTAACTGAATTCAATCTTGAAATGTTATTTTGGGGGATTGTTTCTTTGCACCGAGAAGAGAGTCTACACCAGGGTTCCATCTGGGATTGAATATAACTGCTTGTCCAATCCCAGTATCAGAACTGAAAAACTGCCTGTCCATTCCACACTGATATACCCCTTGTTGTAATCGGAGCCTCTGCTACCATTTTATCCACTATTTTGGGAGGAGGCATTGATATATTACCAGTGTTAAAGGCAGTGTACATGATTGGTCATTGTTGCAATTTTCAGGAATTGGCGGATTTGGGGGTTAGTATCTTATAGGAAATATCGTTCCACTGACCTGTTCAAAGTTTTGCGTTGTTGGATGGCGGAAAAAACCGAGAGAAAAACGGCGTTCGTTTTCAACCGTCAGGCGGATGATAGCCTTTAGTCAAGGCACGCGTGGCTATCTGATGGGCGCGTGACGCGCCCCGAATGCCAACATGTCCGGGGCGCGCCACTCGTCCGGGTAGCCACGCGCGCCTTGAATAAAGGCTACAGGGCAGATTTCCAACAATTTCCAGCTGGAAATCGTTAGAAAATGATATATATTTCCACTTTTCTTGACAACGACAGCACACCTGGTGCCATAATTTCACAGGATGATTGAGACTACTATTAACTTAAAGACTAGTAAGGTATTTCGTAATAATTCAGTAAAAAAAAATTGGAGGATTGCCAATCGTGTACACTACCTTCAAAGATTTAGTGTACAAGAAGGGGAGTTTGTACAGTTTCTACAAGTGAAACTTCCTGTCCAAAACTATTGATGCCAGTCCCCTGGATAGGTACACAGGTAGCTAGATAAGACATTGGACTACACTGTAATAGAGCTCTATTTTCTCAAAATGAGTGGGTTATGACTCTTTAACATCTTCAATAGATTATACAGTGAGCTAGGAAGCTACATCAGTATGCAATACATCACATTAACCTTGCGGGGCACCACAAAATGAATATTAGTCTTTTTTTTACATTTCACATGATCCCATGTCACCTTCATCTAGATACCCCTTCACTGCCATTGGTTGAAAGACATAGGTATGCACTAGGTTTGGAAAGTTCATTCATCCTTTATTTGACCTCTGAAGGCTTGAAAAAAAATGCAAAAATACCCCGGCGAAGCATTTCTGTGTAGAAAATTCACATAGTGTATAGCAGGCTTGACTGTTGGCAGACAATTAATATGGCTCCTTGTCTAATTATCTAGCTTGGCTCATCATAGGGATCGGGATGTCTAAACATACAGCTGGTCTGGGGAGCTTTGTTGGCATTCCAGCTTGTAAATGCAGACAGAAGATTTGTTTGATGTTTCTTCCTCAGTTGTATGAATATTGAAATATTAGCATAATTAATATCATAACTAAATATTGAATAATTATTTTTAGCCAATAATCCTATGAAACAGTCCTTGGGGTCTGGGAAGAAATATGCAAAGTATATTAGATTTTGGAGACAAAATAGGGGTCAATGACGCTAAATAGACGTGTGGATAAAATTCCACCCACATATGCTTTAGTGTGATTTCAAATGCTCATGCCCCGCAAGGTTAACCCCTTGAGCACGGTATTTTACAGGAGACGTCGGGGTGTTGCAGCGGTTCTGGCAGCTAGCCAAATCGAACCGCTACAATGTGTTTGTGCAGTCAAGCATGACATACACAATAATCCAACAATGGATTGAAACTGCACAAATGACGGCCAATGGCGTCATCCGGCCTGGTGGCACTTTTTTTTTTACGCCATATGGCGTCATCCGTATGCCAGGGGTTAAAGTTAATTACCCGTACTTTCAGGAAATACCGTAATCACAATATTCTCATGTGCTAGTTTCCATCCATTTCATGGTGCCAAATCACAAACATCATTCGTCAAATTATCTCTACACTCTACGTTCTCAAAACGAACCTTCTCTTGCTTGGTCACAGTTCTCTCCCATGAATCCAATGTTACACATACAAGAATACACTAGAGCTGCATCGTCCTGTTCACAAACGCCGTTCACACATGGGTTTGGGTTGCACAGAGCTGAAACAAAAAGTGTCATAAAAGCAAATGAACATTAAAAAGAGTAGAAGGTTCTAATTTTGTGGTAAATAAATCTGTGCTGGGAAAAAAAAGAAGTGCTGGTTTCATCAATTAAATTTTGCTTCATCAAAATTAAGTGTTTCATCTGCAGGAGATTGTAATAACAGCAACCATTAAACTAACTACATTTAATCAGTCAACTTATACAGCTATTAACTATTCCTCTGAAACAGTTTACTGGATTTTCCTACACTCTCTAAGTCTGAATATCTCCTCTCCATCATTCTCTCCAGAGACTCAGATTTTAGGGTTGCACAAGTGCTCCTGAGGATTTCTTGATTTAGTGTGGCGTCAGTTGGCATGGCAACTGGTTCTAGACAAACGTCTCTAATGGCTGCCGAGTGCCGAGCATTGTAAAAATAGATTGCTTTTGCAAATATGTATCATGAATTGATTTCAAAGTGAACAAAGTATTAAACTGGCAAATCCTCCCCCTGCCAGTTTTCTTTGTTTACTTGGAAAATTGATCAAAAGAACCTTGAGTTTCTCCTGAAGTTTGTTTGATGATACTGCAAGTTAAAAAGTATTACCATCATTGAGTGAAACCCCACAATGTCGCTTCCCAGGTTGTATGGTAAAATCGGGGCATTATGGGTTTATGACTTCTGACTAGCACCCTCCGAACAAAGGCACTGAAAATTTGGGAGACCGCCAACATATCGGGCAACATAGCTCACTTTGGTAGAGTGCTGGTACAGTGTATTGTTAATATCAAGTCATGGACAAATATAGGTATGAGGATTGCTTCTAGTTCTGGACATTTTATGTGATCACTTCCATACTCTATGAAAAGAAAGATTATACTGACCCTGTATGTCACAATGGGATCCTGTGTATCCAGCGTTGCAGTTACATGTGTAGTTAGGATCTCCTGCAGCCTGTTGACATACTCCACGATTGCACGGACTTGGATTGCACAAATCTGTCATACAGTATTTAAGAATGCATATCACTTGTACAAGGCATATGTGCCGTCACTGTGCACCCAGTGGATGGGATTCTTTTTTCCTTCAAAATGGAAAAGGAGATTAGGCGGACGTGATTTTAAGGATATGATGTAGCATTGGTAGTGTGATGTCATATTTGGTGAGATTTAAAGTAAGAAACCTTTAACATGTTTACCTCAATCTGCTATCCAAGTCACTGTTTTAACTGATTTTGTGCACATTCATGTGTGTTTATTTTAGTGTCCGCCCGAATCCCTTTTTTCTAGGCCGCCTTTTTTTTTTTCTCTTTCTCCAAGACGGTCCCCCGAAAAATGCAACAAGAAAAGAAATACCTCCAAGTTGTTATACTGCATGTTTTGAATCCATCTGATCCCCTCCACTATCGGCAGAAGCCATTTTGAAGAAAAGAAAGGGGGAAGCCATTTTGAAGAAACAAAAGGGGGCAGCCATTTTTGAAAATACCATCCAGCAGGATCTCAAACCACCAGAAAAAAAAAGGATCTCCTTACATTTTTTGAAAAAGACACGATGCTAGAAATATTTTGTTTATTTTGCCGGAGGAAAAATTTTCTTACTCCCTACCTTGGATGCTACAGGTGATTCCCGAATGGCTGGACGGGCAGGTACACGTAAATGATGACTGGCCGCTCTCAACACACGTTCCTCCATTCAGACAAGGGTTTGGAAAGCATGGCGAAATCACTAATAAAAAATACAACAACATCAAACAGATCAGCTGTCACGGTGTTTCCTGGACCGCAACTTTTTTGCTTAGGAATTTTACCCGTCAACGGCAGTATGCCAAAGCCACACTCAAGAAAAGTAAATAATTAAACAATCATACATGTTTATCCCCAACAGGATTCAGCGGCATGTTTCAAATTTAGTCAGGACCAGGCATCTTCCCCTGTAACCCCTTCATGTCTGACACTCCATTGCTTCATTGAACTCTTTTATCAATTCTATCATAAAAGGTGTTCCAGTGGCCTTTCGTCAATAGTTCCCCAGTCCAAACTTTCAGCCACTCTACTTGACTGGCTGTCTCACCACATCCTTTCACTGTTGTACGTTAAGGCTAGTAGTGAGATACTCTTCAATTTTTTTTAACACTGTACTGCTTTTCTTTGGAACTCCTTATAACCTGCTTCCTTTCCACCTATAATCTTTCACAATTCAAATGAAATGTGAATAGATACCTTCGATCTATCTCTCTAATTTCTGTACACGGTGTGTTGTCTTTAGCAGGGTGAAAGCTAAATATACCTGTTGGATTTTGCTGTATATAGCAGGGTGAAAGCTAAATATACCTGTTGGATTTTGCTGTATATAGCAGGGTGAAAGCTAAATATACCTGTTGGATTTTGTCGTATATAGCAGGGTGGAAGCTAAATATACCTGTTGGATTTTGTTGTATATAGCAGGGCGGAAGCTAAATATACCTGTTGGATTTTGTCGTATATAGCAGAGTGAAAGCTAAATATACCTGTTGGATTTTGCTGTATATAGCAGGGTGAAAGCTAAATATACCTGTTGGATTTTGTTGTATATAGCAGGGTGGAAGCTAAATATACCTGTTGGATTTTGTCGTATATAGCAGGGTGGAAGCTAAATATACCTGTTGGATTTTGTCGTATATAGCAGAGTGGAAGCTAAATATACCTGTTGGATTTTGTCGTATATAGCAGGGTGAAAGCTAAATATACCTGTTGGATTTTGTCGTATATAGCAGGGTGGAAGCTAAATATACCTCTTGGATTTTGTCGTATATAGCAGAGTGAAAGCTAAATCTACCTGTTGGATTTTGTCTTATATAGCAGGGTGCAAGCTAAATATACCTGTTGGATTTTGTCGTATATAGCAGAGTGAAAGCTAAATATACCCGTTGGATTTTGTCGTATATAGCAGGGTGGAAGCTAAATATACCTGTTGGATTTTGTCTTATATAGCAGGGTGGAAGCTAAATATACCTGTTGGATTTTGTCGTATATAGCAGGGTGAAAGCTAAATATACCTCTTGGATTTTGTCTTATATAGCAGGGTGAAAGCTAAATATACCTGTTGGATTTTGTCGTATATAGCAGAGTGAAAGCTAAATATACCTCTTGGATTTTGTCGTATATAGCAGAGTGAAAGCTAAATATACCTTTTGGATTTTGTCGTATATAGCAGGGTGGAAGCTAAATTTACCTGTTGGATTTTGTCGTATATAGCAGGGTGAAAGCTAAATATACCTGTTGGATTTTGTCGTATATAGCAGGGTGAAAGCTAAATATACCTGTTTGCTGTTCTATTTGTTTGTACTTGGCAGGCTTCTCATTTTAGTTGTTGGACTTTGTAGGGCCATATACAAAATATTGAACGGGGTTGGGGTTAAACACTTGACTCGGACACAGCATCATATGACAAAGTACATGCAAATTTGTCTGTACTAAAACAATAATGATCTCCAAAAGGAACGTACTATTTGAGCAGTCAACACCATTGAATCCTTCAGCACATTGGCAGGTGAAACTACCCCCAGCATTAGGCTGGCACGTCCCTCCATTCTGACAGATGTTGGCCTGGTCACAAACAGCTGTAAAGAAACAGTCTCAAATTTGAGAGCGAATCTAAAAAACAGGTTCCTACATGAAATTGGCCCCGTTGGCCCTGTGTTGGCAAAAGGGTTTATCTCAAAATGGCTGCACTGTGACTGTCATTAGTTTTAGTTAACGAGGATGCATTTAGTGATATGGTTTTTGTTATCTCTTGCTGGTTCTTTATCCTGGTTGGCTGTAACATGGTCACGTGGGATTCACTAGTATAGACAACGCGCGGGCATAATTTCCGGAGTATAGACTAATCCGAAGAACAAAATTAGAAGCCATCTTTAGGTACCCAATCGAGCGGTACCATACACACGCGCTCGTCATAAGCACGGACTCAGTGCACCTTTAACCAATAGGATTGCCAAATGTATATGCGCGCGTATGACGCACGAGCGAGCGCAGTACCGCCCGACTGGGTACTCAAAGATGGCTTCTAATTTTGTTCGTCGGATTAGTCTGTAGTGCCTGATTGGGCACTATACACACAATTTTTGACTGGTTACAGCGCCCTCTGGATGGATGTGTGGTTAATATTCATAATCACTAAGCGTACACTAACATGATGTGAACAGTGAACAGCAACTCAAAAACTAAATCTAGGTATTCAAACTAAAAGCATTTCTTTAATTGTTGAATTGCTTATTGGTGAATTGTTGAATTAAAACAGTTCAATTGTAAAACAATGAAAAGTTTCTTTTCTTATTTTATATTTTGGACAGAAGTGTGTCATAAAACAGATCCCCAGTAACAAACATTGGAGGATGTTGGAAAAGAATGTTAGAAGAGGGTCCTATTTCCCTTGGGCTTCGGGAAATAGGACCCTCTTCTGGTGATTGACAGTCCCAGGGGGTACATACATGTAGATGTGCACCAGTGAATGAATTATGCAAGTGCATATGTGTATACTGGTCTTTGCTAGTCTTTGCCTCAATACCCGAAGGTCTCCGTCTCAGGCAGTTCAGGTCTCGATATCTGGCTGGTCTTGAGTTCAAGATTATTTGCCAATATAACACTGTGTTCCTTTGAGATTGTTCGAAGTGACGTATTTGACAAACTGCCATAAAAACTTGCAGTACATCACATGCATGGCCTTTTTACATTTTCTGGATGTTTTTTTCAACAAAAAATGGGAGAAAGTTTTAAACACCTGGAACAACTCATTGTGAATGAATGAATAAATTGCTCTTTTATAACCATCACACTAACAGGAGTAATTTTTCTTTGCACGTTTCCTCGATCGAGCAATATGCAACAATATAATGAAGTTATTGGTTGATGGTTATGAGTTTTTGATCCAACGTTCCAAAATGTCCAGTAAATTACTTTATCAGGTTTCAAGAGTATACTGACCGAACAGCTAGCAACATGATGCATTCTTCAGAGTGAATTTGTACTTTTTTCTTTGTCAATAAGTTTTATGTCATTTAAAAGAGATTTTTGCCTTTTTTCAACGTAGTGTATAAGCACTGTATGCTCAGTGTTTTCCCAGGCTTACCTTGGGCGGGACCCGAACACAAGACCTCCTGTTTATATACTAGTGCAGACATCTTAACCACTCGACCACCGAGCTTGCTAGGGTCGGCTGGCCGATTCAAATCCAATATATAGCAGCGGGTAAGATGTTTTTTTTATATGTGATAAAAAGTAGAGAAATCTAAAGTCCTTACCTTGTGACTGTGTAGAGCAATCTATGCCCGACCAGCCATCAGCACATCGGCACTGGAATGTAGTCGAGGTGGGACTTGTGCAAGTTCCATCATTCAGACAGGGATTTGGTGAGCATGAATTAACAGCTGCACCAACAACATATATACAGAAATAAAAATACAAAACCTGCTCAAAATCTACACTGAGAAAAAAAAGACTTAAACACTTTAGTGTATGCTCGCTGCATATTATGATGTATACCAGTTTTATGGCATAGTAACTCAGAACAATGCACTTGAGTGATTGCTAAAGTATCGGCCTTAAAATTTGAGCAGACCTCTACAAAGACACCAGTACTGACTAGTTATCCCCATTGCCTTTTCATACAAAAATGCCAAAAAACAGTTTCTGCGCATGTGCGGTAAACTGTCCTGTGTGATGGTGCCTTTGTAAATACCGGCAATCGTGGACTAGGGACAAAAGGGTCCACGATTGACCGAACGTCCATGATTGAAAATCGTGTACAAAACATAAGGGAGGCCTTCCGAAAAAGTTAAAGACCAACTAAAACACCAATTTCTTTTTTACTTTTTTGACTTATCTGATAGTTTATGCCTCCCCAAAACTAATGTAACAAGTTTCATGATTCTGAAAAATCAAAAAAAAATGTTTTTGAGCCTTTTCTTTCTGAGCCACTTTGACTCGATTCAGAAAAGGCAGAGGTCAACTGCGTGCCGTATCGCGCGAGTATTGACGTATACGTGTAGAAACATATGACGTCACTGTATTATACGACAATGTTTTACCATGGAGAAATGGTTTTACGTAGAGTCTGTACGTATTTTTTTGTCTAAGGCTAGTATTACTTGCTGTGCTTTTTGCTCATGATTCAGGAGTAACACTACGATAAACATATTTTAAAGTGTTGACATCTTTGTGAGACATATTTAGAATTGGGGTTGTATGTAGGCTTCTTCTTGTTGAAAAGCTAGTTATGATTCATACTTTCCTTTGTTTGCAGTCGGCTTTTATTGGGACCTGCGCGGTGAGTTGTGTGTGAGCTGATGCTATACTCTAGTCTGGCGACTTTGCTTATGCAGCCCTCATAAGGACCCGCACCACTGATCAGTGACCCGCACCTTCTCAGAACTATACACACAATTTCTGTTATAAGGTACCAGACTCAATCGCATGCAGCGCATGCGGTACCGTGCGTGTACAATGCATGTTGAGTCAAGCGAGCGTGGACAGGGAGACGGCCGGGGCTCTGGCTGCTCGAGACGGCAACCACAGGGAACGTCGTCGCGGTGGTGCGCGTGAGTCCGGGGCACGATTGGAATGCTCGGTGCCTTTAGAGTTGGAATGGCTCCAGCCTTCAAACGGAATTGTGCCTTCAAACCCAGCTGAGTTTTCATACTAACACTATCATCTATACAGTCTTTGGCGAAATGTTCTGCACATATTTTTGACCATTTTGACAGCCCAAAATCAGATATTGTATTGTCTACAAAGCGGACCCACTGTCGCCTTTGAGCTCCATTCAGCACTGTGGGAATCGCAGTAAGGTTAGGTCAGGGTTTTTGTCGCTGTTCCTCGTGCAACCCCCAACTACACACGATCGAGGCATAATGATTATCTCAGAACCATGCTCATACTGAAATAATATCAAAATTATACAAAATAGACGGGAAAACGGAGGAGTTAGGTCGACAAAAACTCTTCAGCAGCATCAACTCCACGTACGTACATGCATAGTGTTTGGCTGTAGCATCAACCAACTCTACACGTGTACGTCACGGGGTCACGTACATACATTTACATACATAATGAGCTTTCGCGAAACAGAATAAATGGTTCAGAATAACAACCCTTTTTTTTTTAAATAAAAAAATTCCTCTCGTCTGCAAACTAATCTCCATCAGTTAAAAGAGTATTTAAACTGTCGGAAAAGTCCAAAAAGTCAACAACAAAAAATGGCGTTTTAGTTCCTCTTTAAAGTACAAACAAAAGAGAGACAATAGGAGGTCCGCGATTGCCGGTATTTACAGGTAGGCATTTTCAGGGTTTGAGTATAGAGAGATTTTCCTTAAGCACACGGACCCTATGGAATGTCCCCATAACCCAATGTGCGGAGAGAACTGTGTGTGTGTGAGTACTCAATTGCTTGTCAGTCGCGTGTATACCATCATGCATGAGCACTGTCTGTTGTTTGAAATTCACATATTATTTATATTATTAGCTGTTTCGGCATTTCAGCCGAAACAGCTCTTGTTTTCGTTAAGATTTGTTTTGTTCTTTTTATTTTTTGTCTACACCGGTCCATTTACATAACACACGTTTTCATTCTCGTCGCCTATTTTCATCTTTAACTTCCTTCAATCAGACTGAGAAGTACAACAATAATTTATCATCATTCACTGATGTGCATATAACAAGGACGTCATTATGACGTCAGCAGTTGTCAAGTTATGACCTTAATTATGAATATTAATTAGTCAATTTTGTGGAACCCATATCTGAAAAACCAAAGCAGTAGCATTATTTCTCTCTGTTGCAAAGTCTTTGTTGGGTGACAAAAATATTCCTGCGCGCGCCAGTGAAATTTTCGTGACGTCATCATGACGTCTCCTGTAGGTCATTAAATTCAAGCTAGAATTATGTATATTTAGCAATCGCGTATGACAACAACCTCAGGAAGTTTTATACATTGTATTTTCGTGTACCCAATTCCAACTTTTCATGATCGTAGCTCACTCCATTGTCAAATATGCGCATTTCAAAATTTAGCAAAAAACAATATGATAAAGGAATTCTGGGAAGGCAGTAACCATGGGTATCTTGTGGCGGTCCGAGTACAAATGTCAGATTTTTTCCTCTTGGTTTTTCCTTTTTCAGACTCCTCTCCTATAGGGTTTGTGCACGTTTTTCTTCCACCAGGGCCACTTGGGCACTTTGGTAAATCCGATCGACTTGAGACTTGGCACACACTTAGACCACCACCCACGGATGGTCCTGGAATGACGATGTCATGATTACATCATCAGGGGGCACGTGACGTCATGATTACATCATCAGGGGACACGTGACGTCATCTTAAAGGTGCATTTTTGAAGGGCCCATATCTCGAGAACCGGAGGTCCGATCAATTTCAAAATTAGTTTGTTGGTCGGGCAGTATGTCGGGCAGTGTACATGATTGGTCATTGTTGCAATTGTCAGAAATGGGCGGATTTGGGGGTTAGTATTTTATAGGAAATATCATTTCACTGACCTGTTTAAAGTTTTGCGTTGTTGGATGGCGAAAAAAACGAGAGGAAAACTGCGTTCATTTATAACCGTCGGGCAGATGATAGCTTTTAGTCAAGGCCCACGTGGTTACCTGGTCGCGCAACGCGCCCCGAATATGCCAGCAACGAGGCGCGCCACTCGTCCGAGTTTCCACGTGCGCCTTGACTAAAGGCTGCAGGGCAGTTTTCCAATGATTGCCGGCCGGAAATCGTTGGAAAACGATATATATTTCTACTTTTCTTGACAACGACAGCACACCTGGTGCCATCATTTCACAGGATGATTGAGACTACTATTAACTTACTGTCTAGTAAGGTATTTCGTAATAGTTCAGTAAAAAAAAAATTGGAGGATTACCAATCGTGTACACTGCCTTTAAAAGGCTTACCCAAAACCAAATTTACAAAGTCAATGTGTACTTTAAAAAACATAGCAAAGAACAAATGTAGCAAAAGAAGAAACACACACTCACGTTGGAAACAATTAAGTCCAGTGAAGCCGTTTGGGCAACTACACCGGTATCCAGACCCACCAGTGATAGGTATACACTGACCGTCATTGAAGCATGGATTGGGGGAACAACTAGCACTACTAACTAAAAATCAAATACAACGCAAAAACAAATCACAACAATACTGCAACAACTGTGGAAACAATTATAAGCAATGAAACAAAATGGGTTAGTGGAACTATTGATATCAAAAAGCAAAATTATTAGTTCAGGTGGAGAAATTCAAAAATTAAATGCAATGTGTAAGTGAAGAAGAAAACAAATAAATACAAAATATACAGTGGAACGCCGCTATACCGAACGCCGCTATACCGAACATTCGGCTATACCGAACACCATCCTTGGCTCCCAAGTTTTGTGTACAAAACTTACCGAACAACGGATTAAAAAATGTAACAGGTATTTGGGCTGTTTTAATTCCCAAATGGCTGCAGCTTTAGTTATAAATACATTATTTAAGTAAAACCTTAGAAATTAACAACTTTTGAGGAAGAACTTGCTTAAGTTCAAAACGTCAGGCCAGCTAATTTTTTGATTTGTATATTTCAGGTCCATTCAGTCAGTCAGCAGTTTGCAGCAGTTTCATTCTTTTTCAACTTTTAAAATAAACTTCACACCATTTTTTTGAAAAAAGTTACTTAAAACTAAATTAAAAAGTGGGGAAGAATATTACTTTTCCAGGCGGCAAAATTTAGGGAAATATATGTACAATTGAATAAAACCTTCAATTACAATCAAAAGAGGGCGCACTCCAAATACGACGCAAGAGGCCGCTATTTAAAAGAATGGACGCCATGTTGAAAAATTGGCACGTGGTGGACCAGCGGCAAAAAACCGCTCTCTCCCGAACGATCGCCGCAAATACCGAACAAAATCTGTGGATCCCGTGATGTTCGTTATAGCGGCGTTCTACTGCATATAAAGCAGCCAGATACATACTACACACACAACTGCACTGAAAATAGAGTATTTCAAACAAGTATTACAACAAATAACTGAACAAAAGAAGCTCAAGATTAACAGTTAACTCCATGTGGCAACAATTAATTAAGGATGCCTCTGTATCTGGATCAGCAACAAATCACTAAACCCAAAAAAAAATGAAATGCTTTTGTTAGAGTCAAAATGTCTGAAACGTGAACAAATGGGTTACTTTTCAGATATAAAACATCTGTCCTTTCACTTTAACATTCTCCCATAGACTAAGTACACATTTGCACCTCCGAGGACTTAAAAAAAAAGAAAAAAAAAAGACCTCTCTCCGAGGACAACAATGTGTCCTCAGTAGTAACACACATGTTTACATTTAGTCGTGTTTTACTATACTACTGAGGACAATGCTTTGTGTTTTCTATTGTTCCTTTACTTAAAAAAAACTCCCATAGACTAAGCACCTATTTTTACGTCCGAGGACCAATTTTAACAAAAGACAGACTCCCGAGGACAAGAAAGATTCCTTTGTATTTTCTTTCTCCTCTTGTCCTCGAACGTAATACAGCACATGTACATGTATGGTACAACCATCTTCAGACTGATCTGTCAATCAGACTACATGAAAGCACATGTCACTGCACAGAGAGAAGTTTTTATACATCAAATGTCTGGCTTACCTTGACACTGAGGACCCGAGTAGCCATTGACACAGCGACACTGATAATTGGATGTACCAACAATCAGTGAGCACTGGCCACCGTTCAGACAAGGATTCGATGAACATGCAGCAGCTACAGAGAGAAAGATCAGCAGAAAAAGAGAGAAAGATTAAAAACAAACTAACAAGCCCCCTCTAGCCATGATGAAATTAGCATGAGCCTTCCACATCATTAACCCTAACCCTTCAGGGTATTTTGGCTAGAAACCCTGCCAGACGCATCAGATTGCATACTTTGTCACATTGACTTGTGTGCAGAGTGCAGCAAAGTGAAGCTGTCAGCACAGATGCACTGTGCTGCGTCTGGCAGGGTTAGGGTTAACCCCTTGCCACCGGTTGACACATATACGTGCGGATTGAAAATTGCCAACAGGCCGGTTGACACATATATGTGCCAATCTCTGCACTTTCAATCCATTATTGGGTTATTGTGTAAGTTATGCTTGGCTGCACAAGCCTCTTGTTTCCGTTTCACTTGGCTGCACAAGCCTCCATGGTGCCCCGACACCCCCCCCATCTAAAACTTGAGGTCAAGAGGTTTAGACCCAATTGTATATAAACACAAAATACTACTCAACAAATTATCCTGTTGTGCACTAGTCAGCCAATAACCAATTCACATGCAATTTGGGCAGTTTTTTTTCTATTAACCCCTTGCGTATGGATGTAGGCCAGATGACGCCATTTGCCGCTATTTGTGCAGTTTCAATTAATTGTTGGATTAAACAGTGCCACCAGGCCGGATGACGCCATTTGCCGCTATTTGTGCAGTTTCAATTCATTGTTGGATTAAACAGTGCCACCAGGCCGGATGACGCCATTTGCCGCTATTTGTGCAGTTTCAATTCATTGTTGGATTATTGTGTATGTTACGCTTGTCTGCACAAGCACACTTTGTCCGTTTCGCTTGGCTGCCAGAGCCGGCGCGACACCCCGGCGCCTCCTGTAAATAACCGTACTTAAGGGGTATATCCTGTTCTTTTCTATTTACCAATACTTTTGCTGAGTGAGTTTTTGAGCATGGCAGTTAAATGAAATGGGACCCAGGGCCCATTCTGAAATAGACTGATCCATTATTGTCATGCCCCTTTGACGTACTAACTAATCACAGCCAGGCATGGCACACAAACACATACACATGCTAGACTTTTATCAGACCACAGCGGTTGTGATTGGTTAATACCTCATATAGGGGCGGGGCTTATCAGTCTATAATGAAGAAGCTGTCTACAGGGATCATAATGCTTTGTTTTAACCCTAACCCTGCTAAATGCAACAGAATGCACCAATGGTAAAAAGTTGTTGCATTTATCAGCCGTCAAGGCATGTCTCCTGGTCTGATGCATTCTTTTGTATTTAGTATTATACATGTATAAGCCTCCAGCAACAAGGCTGGTACAGATGAGTTCACTGCACAGTGCAACATTGCATTTGGCAGGGTTCTTATTTCAGTTGTGTTGCATTCTGTTGCATTTGGCAGGGTGCTCAGAGAATACCTCGTGGGGGGGGGGGGGGGGGGGGGGGTTTGGGTTAAGATTTCAAAAACTAACTCAGTCTGACTTACTTTGACACCTTAAGCCTGAGTAGCCATCTTGGCAGCTACACTGAAAGTTTGATGTCCCAGGAACGAGAGAACACTGGCCACCATTCAGGCATGGGTTGGAAGAACATGCAGTAGCTTAAAGAAGGAAATAGAAATATGTTATTAGGCAGAGATAGAGTATATTATACAACACCTGAATAAATCCCCGCCATCCGATTGGTGGAGAGTCGATCACGTGCATTGAATTATTCGACCCATCACACGACGCGAACCCGCCCCGCCCAATACGTTCTATCACATGGGTCTATCACATGGTGCGCGCGCATTGATAGAACCAAAAAACTTTTCTAATTTCACGGTCACTAGGTGGCGCTACAACAGCGCTGTCATTCACACAACATGGCGGCCAAGTTACCCGAACTGCCGCGGTTTGTTCTCCTAACAGACGACGAAATATTGGAACTTGTAAGCAATGCTGACGCTCCAAATACAAAGAGACAAATCAAATATGCAGTGAAACGATTAGATGAATTTGCTAGACACGCAGGAACAACAATTGATGCTTTAACTAATTCGGAACTCGACAATTTTTTTTCCCGGTTTTATGCGGGACTGAGAAAGGAAAACGGCACGTTGTACACAAAGAAATCCATGCATGCAATCCGCATTTTTAACTTTTCTGGACTAGTACAGTTGTAAACTTCCATAAATTGGATATGAAAGTGCATTAATAGGTTACTGAAAGTTCTGAATTTGTGAAACAGCTTTTTAACAATTCTGAACAGTTTGATCTTCAACACTTCGGAACGGATATTTTTAGATGACATTCTGCATCTGAAGTGAATAATTCTTCTGAACTTGTTGAAAAACAGTGAACATTTTTAACTGTTTGAGACTTTTCGAGACAGTAATTGGTTACTGGAAGTTCTGAATTTGTGAAACAGTTTTTTACAATTCTGAACAGTTTTTAACTTGAAAAAAATGCATTGAAAGTGTTCCCCCAGCTATCAGTGTTACTACATGTTTCTTACATTTATGTAAGCACCAGTTTACAAGTTACCAATCAGATGACGAGAATTTATTCAGGCGTTGTATAAAACAAATAATGAATGTTTCACATTCGTGCGATGGAAAGAATAATTTCATTCGGTGACAGATGGCATGTTCTATTCCACTCGGCTTCGCCTCGGAATAGAACATGCCATCTGTCACCTCATGAAATTATTCTTACCATCACACTCATAAACATTCATTATTTGTATACTGGCAATGAGAAGAGGGTAACATGTGTACACCGGGGATACTAACCAGCGATCCTGATATTCTCATGTGTGCATAACACACAAGCCAATTTGTCTTTGGCAAACTGTTTTCATTGGCTGAAAAAGAAGGATTTAAGGAGTACAGCATATTTCAATCCAAAATGAGACAAACAATGAGCTTCAACAAAATCAGCTGGCCTAACGTTTTGAACTTAAGCAAGTTCTTTCTCAACGGCACATGACAGTGGTACAAGAAAGAAACTTGGGGGACACATCTATGAAAAAAAATGTACTTGTCTAGTTTGAAGTTAGTTTATGCATGAGATGGCTTTAATACCGGAAACAAATGATTGCTATGCTTACTTTGACATCTTGTGCCGGAATAGCCAGTTGGGCAGCTGCATTGGTAATTGGATGTTCCAACAATTAGTGAGCACTGGCCACCGTTCAGACATGGGCTGGGTGAACATGCAGTAGCTGTGAGGAGAAAGGTTCAATATTAATTAGCCAATTAAATGTGTTCAGACAGCGTTTTAGCTAAAACGGTTGCTCACTGGCCGGTCGTAAAATCAAAACGTACCGAGCCTTCAGACGGCGTTTTAAGTATAGCGAGTTCAACTCGAAGTGGTTTATCTCCGTTTTAGGGTCACCTTGAACTTCCGATTATTTACATAATGCGCGTGCTAGTACGTGTGTACATCATAAAATTCTGTGTACAGGCACACACAGAATGTGAGAGGATTGTCGAGGGCACATTGTACATCCTCCTTGGCTCACACCTCTATGAGGGCTTAATTTATTTCTTCTTTCACCCAGTTCGCCCCACGCGGTCTAGATCCTTTCTCGGACGCGCATGACTTTGAAGCCTTGGCCATGATGGTGAACGGTTTCATATCAGCGATTTATGAAAAATATCTTGGTAAACCAAGAGCAGAAAGATGCAGGTAAAAGCTATTGAAAATAGTGGTTCATGGCCCACGTTGGCACGCTATGCTGGATAGGTGTCGCTGGACGTGGACAACCACAATTGTTTACAATAAAAAGCACGCCACAACAAGGGTTATGTAACTCTGGGTCAACTGTGCTGGCAAAAACAGGAAGCAGGTTAGCTAAAACCGTTTAGACATCGTACTAGAAGATAAAAATAATTCTGGTTTAGTGCTAAACCCTCCCTCCAAGTTGTTTTCAATCACCGTTTTAGCGGCAAGATAAACCTGATTCGGTGAGATTTAAAAACAGTTCAGACACCGTTTTAGCAGAAAAGTTACACCCAATCGAGTTGAACTAGTGTTTTAAGGGAATTTAAAACGGCGTCTGAACGTACCCTGTGAGTTAAGAATTGGGGGAGGTCGCAAGTAGCTGATATGTGGACCTTATCTTCAATTACTCTACACAAGACAATGCAACAATCACCACTGCTTTAAATGTGGTTGGGATTTGCCATTGGTGCCATGTTAAATTGATGATTCTCAGTGCTATAAAGTGAAGTTAAGTACTTTCACAATGACTAAAGGAACCATACACAAACCTGCTTTGAGTATTATTCTCACAGTAATTGTTTTGGATCATCAGCAGATGGTTTCACAAAACTTTATGCAAAATTGCAAATGCTCTACTTGTGCAACTTCTTAGTCATGTTAGTGTGTGAGTTGTGCACACTGATATCATTATTCCAACTGATTTCATCAAAGTTACACAATGTAATTATTCACATGTTTTGCTGTCATTTTAGGCAGTCAGTCTGTCTGTATGTTAGAATTGTAAGCATTATGGATCCCACGTTTGCCATTACCCTATCAAATTTGATTCCCTCTCGAACGGGGCTTAAAAGTGCAAGCGCGGTGATGAGGTATACAGTTGTTAGCACCGATATTCATGGTGCTAACAATCGCTTGTTCTTCATGTGGACATTTCCATGTACAGCGCGTAACAGGAGGCTGGCATGCACTTCATGAAAGACTTCGGGTTTGACTTACTTTGACATCTCGTGCCCGTGTAACCAGTTGGGCAGCCGCACCGATAACCCGTCAATCCAATCAGTGCACATTGACCACCATTCAGACATGGGTTGGATAAGCAGGCAGATGCTGTAAAAAGCAGTGAAGGTTGACAAGCTGATGAATACTTTTATCAAAGGACCTTACCTCACTTCAAATGCCATTGCTAAACTTGCCATACTTGTTTAAGATATGTTATCCTGCAAGTGAGTGGAACACCTGAGCAGACGCACTACATTCTTCCGTGTTCCACGAGCGAGAATGGGACAACTGAAATTTCAAATGAAATTCACTCTATGTTTTCAGTCAGTTTCAAACTACTGATCAAAATTCACACTGAAAGCTGTTACATCAGGGCCAGGCGTTGGAGAGGAACGTACGTGTGAGACTGTGTGCCGGGAGTTACAGGCAGCCATAACTGCTCTCTAGATCAGTTCACTAACACTAACCCTGCCAGACGCAGCACAGTGCATCTGTGGTGACAGCTTGACCTTGCTGCACTCTGCACACAAGTCAATGTGACAAAGTATGCAATCTGATGCGTCTGGCAGGGTTTCTAGCCAAAATACCCTGGAGGGTTTGGGCTAATAAACTCAAATTTATGCACAATGGACATATAGCGCTGCAGTTAGGCAAGAAGCTTGAGCTCTCCATTGGAAATGTACACGAGACGTACATTTCGCTAAAATTCCTCAAATTCAATTCGGTCTGTATTTTGGCATGTTGCTAAAGTGAAAAACCGGCAGAATCAATCAAGTTGTCGAGCTGCGGTTGCATCCAAACACGTAGCCTGTCATCTTAGACATGTTTCTCTACATACAATCATACAAGGACGAGGCGGTCGGACAAACATTTTCTCTTTTAACTCCTCATTTTGTCCCACCGAACATACCTTTATTGATACTGCAGGTTTTTCACTTCAGCAAAAGGCAAAAATACAGACTGATTTTGAGGTATAATTCTAGTGAATATGTCCTGTGTGCATGTGCATGGAGAGCACAAGCTTGACTGCAGCGACTGCCCGACTGCAGCACTATAATGCCCCCATGCATAATTCTTTTTAAATATATTAGTGAACTGGTCTCTTTCTCAGAAACTCCTCCCAGCCATAGAGAGATTATACACCCCCTCTATGAAGAAGAATCAAACAAGTTAGAGTTGTTGCTACCTCTGACCCCCTTCAAGGCAACAAGTTCCTGCGGGAAGCAAATTCTTGATCCTGCTACTTACTTTGACATCTTGTGCCGGAATAGCCAGTTCGGCAGCTACATAGGTAATTGGATGTTCCAATAATCAGTGAGCACTGGCCACCGTTCAGACATGGGCTGGATGAACATACAGTAGCTAGGCAGAAAGGTTTGGAAATTTAGCTCATTTTTAACTCAATTTACAAAATCTTGTTTTCAACATTTAATGGGTGTGTTTTTAATGCAAGAGTGCTATCATTTTTATCAGTTTTAATGTTGTCTGCTATACTGTCAGTTTCGAAGGTTATTATAATTTAATGGCTTTTTAAAAAATCATCATGGATTTTCTCTATTTCCCATGCAAAAAGGATCTAGCGTGATATATGGGGTTGGGTCATTTGTTGTTTTTATGTTTGTTTGTTTTTGTTTGTTGTTTTTTCTTATTCTCCCTGGGGTCTTTTTTATTTATTTCTGGTTGGAATTTTTTATGAGGTGGTTTTTGGATGGGCAATTTTTTGTTTCAGTATCACACCACTTTATAAGTTACAAAGCAGGAACAACATTTTCATTGGAAAGTCGATTTTGGGATTTTTACATTTTTTCTCATTTTAAAAGCCCTATTGTATCATTAAAAATAAATTCCATAATAATTTTTGTTGAGGGTTTTCTGTTTTTTTTTAAACTGAGGTTAAAATGTGCACTTTCTCCAAACATCAATAAAAGCATATTGCATGTACATTTAGGAAATGCCACAATCTCAACTTTCAACTTTTGCTACTTCCACATGTTACGTAGGTCCAGGTCACAAATATGCTTGGCTGTATGACAGACTTACTTTGACATCTGGTGCCAGAGAAACCAGTTGTGCAACTGCACTGATAATTAGAGGTTCCAGGAATCAGAGAGCACTGGCCACCGTTCTGACATGGGTTGGATGAACATGACGTGACTGAGGAGAAATTATAGAAAGGCTTGGGTGACTTGGGCTTGGGCGACTTGGGCTTGGGCGACTTGGGCTTGGGCGACTTGGGCTTGGGCGACTTGGGCTTGGGCGACTTGGGCTTGGGCGACTTGGGCTTGGGCGACTTGGGCTTGGGCGACTTGGGCTTGGGCGACTTGGGCTTGGGCGACTTGGGCTTGGGCGACTTGGGCTTGGGCGACTTAGGCTTGGGCGACTTAGGCTTGGGCGACTTAGGCTTGGGCGACTTAGGCTTGGGCGACTTAGGCTTGGGCGACTTAGGCTTGGGCGACTTAGGCTTGGGCTTGGGCGACTTAGGCTTGGGCTTGGGCTTGGGCGACTTAGGCTTGGGCGACTTATTTAGGCTTAGATGACTTACACTTGTGCGACTTAGGCTTGTGCGACTTAGGCTTGTGCGACTTAGGCTTGTGCGACTTAGGCTTGTGCGACTTAGGCTTGTGCGACTTATTTAGGCTTAGATGACTTACACTTGTGCGACTTAGGCTTGTGCGACTTAGGCTTGTGCGACTTGGGCTTGGGTGACTTGGGCTTGGGCGACTTGGGCTTGGGCGACTTGGGCTTGGGCGACTTGGGCTTGGGCGACTTGGGCTTGGGCGACTTGGGCTTGGGCGACTTGGGCTTGGGCGACTTGGGCTTGGGCGACTTGGGCTTGGGCGACTTATTTAGGCTTAGATGACTTACACTTGTGCGACTTAGGCTTGTGCGACTTAGGCTTGTGCGACTTAGGCTTGTGCGACTTAGGCTTGTGCGACTTAGGCTTGTGCGACTTAGGCTTGGGCGACTTAGGCTTGGGCGACTTACAAACTGTAGTCTTGGGGGACTTACAGAATGTAGGCTTGGGCGACTTACAAAATGTAGGCTTGGGCGACTTACAAAATGTAGGTTTAGGCAACTTAGGCTTGGGCGACATATTTAGGCTTGGGTGACTCAGGCTTGGGTGACTCAGGCTTGGGCGACTTACAAAATGTAGGTTTAGGCGACTTAGGCTTGGGCGACATATATAGGCTTAGGTGACTTAAGCTTGGGTGACAGGCTTAGTTGACTTAGGCTTGGGCGACTTATTTAGGCTTAGGTGACTTAGGCTTGGGTGACTTATAATTAGGCTTAGGTGACTTAGGCATGGGCAACTTACAAAATGTAGGCTTGGGCGACTTAGGCTTGGGCGACTTAGGCTTGGGCGACTTAGGCTTGGGCGACTTAGGCTTGGGCGACTTATTTAGGCTTAGATGACTTACACTTGTGCGACTTAGGCTTGTGCGACTTAGGCTTGTGTGACTTAGGCTTTGGTGACTTAGGCTTGGGCGACTTAGGCTTGGGCGACTTACAAAATGTAGTCTTGGGGGACTTACAGAATGTTGGCTTGGGCGACTTACAAAATGTAGGCTTGGGCAACTTAGGCTTGGGCGACATATTTAGGCTTGGGTGACTCAGGCTTGGGTGACTCAGGTTTAGGCGACTTAGGCTTGGGCGACTTAGGCTTGGGCGACTTACAAAATGTAGTCTTGGGGGACTTACAAAATGTAGGCTTGGGCGACTTACAAAATGTAGGCTTGGGCGACTTACAAAATGTAGGCTTGGGCGACTTACAAAATGTAGGCTTGGGCGACTTACAAAATGTAGGCTTGGGCGACTTACAAAATGTAGATTTTGCTTAGGTGACTTATAGACCAGGAGCCCAGAACATTTATTCATGCGAAAAGCGCCGGAACAGTCGACCTCATGGGGTGAAAGGGTCTGATAGGGACATCACAAAAATGCATTGCTGCCGGGTTTAGGGCGTGGCCTAAGCTCCTAAATGACGCAATAATGCGCCGCCATTACCGAAAAACCCTTTTTTGACAATATCTCGAAAACTATACATGGTAGTATCACAAATGTGGTCTCTACACCCATGTTTTCATGGTCAATCTTTACGCTGAACACCATTGTAGTGCCTGAAGATGTGTAGTTTATCATGTATCAACTCAATTCGCGACACCATTACCGAAAAACGTATATTTTTGTACGATATTTCTCAAACTATACATGAAAATACCACAAAAGGGATGTCTGCACCTATGTTTTTATGGTCAAATATTATGTATACAAAATATACCTTATTTACCTTGGTGCATGTTGTATTCCCTGCTCTGCATATTTACTTCTACACAGTGGAGACATATTAAGCTCAAACAAACAAACAAACAAACAAACAAACAAACAAACAAACAGCAGCTGAAACTTTCATAAGTTTCGACCATGTAGTTGATTTAAGACAGTCATTGTCTATTTTCCAAATTAGTAATAATTGTTCTTATAATTAATGTCAATATTATCCCATGTGATTAGATTTAATGGTTGTGCATCAAACTAATAGCAATTTGTTTTTCTTTAACATGAACTACATGCTGATATTCACATAAGCATAACAATTGTTACATGGCGGCACATGCATGGAGATTAAGAACAATGATGGTCTCTTGCAAACAAAACACCCAAATCATCTCCAATCTCACCATGAGGAAGCAGACACACTTATTGCTTTCCGTACACACAGTATCTCAGGGGGTAATATTCTGGTTAGGTCAAATAGTGATACGGACGTCGTCATCATTCTGCTTGGGCTCTCTGGAAGGTCGGAAGGGGTCAACATCATCATGGACTATGGTTCCAGCAACAACCGAAGGTATATCGGTGTCTCTAAAGTGGCAGCGATTCTTGAGAAGAAACAGCCTGGTATCACTGAAGCAATAGTCAGCCTTCATGCCCTGACTGGTTGTGATTTTACATCATGTTTCTTCAAAAAGGGAAAAGTTAAGCCCTTACAGCGTCTAGAATCAGATCCAGCTCATGTTCTTGCGATGCGATCTCTGACGACTGACAAAGTAGACATTCCAGCTGTTACCTCCTTTGTATGCTCGTTATATTGGTTTAAAACATCAGACAAAAATGAAGCAAGATACAAGGCATTCCTACGCATGAGTGGTGGTAATGAGAAGAACCCCTCGCCAGAATAAAGAAGATAAAATGTTCCTCTCTTCCACCGTGCAGCAAGACACTTGGCAATCATATAAAAAGGGCCCAGTATGTGGCAAGAATCTGGAAGAGGGCTGACAAGGCTGATCCAACTGGTGGGACAAGTCCCGCAGACTACTAGTAGTAGTAGGCATCCGAGGGGTCATGGAGTTGTGATCATGGATCATCCGAGGGATCATGGAGTTGTGCCTTGAATGTCAGGTTGGGAACAGCGTCTGTTGTGACTGTAGAGTCCAATGCGGGAATGGCAGTCCCTGCCGCAATGAGCACAGGTGAAAGTTGTAGCAGGCCTATCTGTTTGAAGTTGCGTCTTCCTCTGAAGTCGTTTCTCCTCGGCTTGCCGCATTTGATCCTGCTCGAACCGTGAGAGTCCCTTCTGCACTTCGTGCCTCCAGGCGCATCTGTCAGCGGCGACTGCCTCCCATGGCAAGCGCCTTGAGGTCGCGCTTGCAAATGTCTTTGAAGCGGAGCTGGGGTCTTCCAGTTGGCCTCTTCCCTGATGCCAGTTCTCTGTACAGGAGGTCTTTCGGGATGCGACCATCCTTCATGCTAGTAACGTGTCCCAGCCATCGCAGGCGTCTCTGTTTCAGAAGGGTGTACATTGAAGAGACCCCTGCTCTCTCAAGCACTGTGTTGTTGGTTACATGGTCTCTCCACGAGATACCCTGAGGATGCGCCTCAGGCAGCGCATGTGGAAAGCATTGAGCCTTCTTTCCTGTCGGGAGCGTAGAGTCCATGAGTCACTGCCATAGACAAGTGTGCTCACGACACAGGCCATGTAAACCTGAGCCTTGGTGTGCTCGTCAGCTTGCCATTTTCCCAAACACGCTCTGCCTCTCCAATGTGTTTGTTGAGCTTGGCCTCAAGAAACAGGTTGTCAGAGATTGTGGAGCCCAGGTACACAAACTCGTGGACTGCCTCTAGCTCGTAGTTTGTGATGTTGATCGAGGGCGGTTCATCCACGTCCTGTCCCATCACCTGGGTTTTCTTCAGGCTGATGGTGAGGCCAAACGCATTGGAGGCTCTGGCAAAGCGGTTCACAAGCTGCTGCAGCTGCTGTATGGGTAGTGATCGCTGCATCGTCAGCAAATAGGAAGTCCCTGAGGAATCTCATTTGCACTTTTGTCTTTGCCCGGAGTCTGGAGAGATTGAAGAGATTTCAATCAGACCTTGTACGCAGGAAGATGCCCTCTACGGCTGTTCCAAAGGCATGCTTGAGCAGGACCGAGAAGAAAATGCCGAACAAGGCTGGAGCCAGGACGCAACCCTGTTTCACTCCACTCCGAATGTTGAACGGCTCAGAAATTGTGCCGTCATACATGATGGTTGCCTTCGTGTCCTCATGGAAAGATCTTATTAGGCTGAGTAGGGTGGGTGGGCATCCGATCCTGGCCAGGATCTTAAAGAGGCCGTCTCTGCTCACAAGGCCTTGCCTTGGTGAGGTCAATGAAAACAACATACAGAGCCTTTCTCTGCTCCCTGCACTTTTATTGAAGCTGTCTCAGGGAGAACACCATGTCAATGGTCGACCTCTCAGCTCTGAACCCACATTGTGACTCAGGATAAACTCTTTCAGCGAGGATCTGAAGCCTAGCCAGGATGACTCTGGCGAAGAGTTTTCCTACAATGCTGAGGAGTGAAATGCCGCGATAGTTGTTGCAATCGCTTCTGTCGCCTCTATTTTTGTAGAGAGTGACGATATTCGCGTCTCTCATGTCTTGCGGCACTGATCCTACTCTCCAGCATTGGCACAGAAGCTTGTGGGGCTCCTTGATGAGTGTCCCCTTGCCGCACTTCAGAACTTCAGGTGGGATGCCATCGCCTCCTGGGGCCTTCCCTGAGGAAAGTGCATCCAGTGCTTTGCTGACTTCCTCCATGGTTGGTTCACAGTCAAGTTCATCCACTGGTGGAAGTTAACTCAAAACTGCTTTGAACAAGACTGGTATACCCAGGAAGTTTAGTGCCAGAGATCCTCACGGATCTACCTCCAGATGACAGTGACAGCTAGAGCAGAACCTGCATCCATAGATGAGAAGGACTTGGATGGCGACAGTGCTTGGAGTGAGGAAAGTGAACATGAGAGTGATGGAGAGGACGTGTAATGCACTGATGTCAGAACAACAGTACATGTAGTGCCAATAAACATGACTGTAGAAGGACACAATGGCCCTGCAAGTCGCCTATAGGTATACATATAATCTTAATTGAAATAACATGTCACTATTTACCAAGGTTTTATGGTGAAGTAAACATTTTAGGCACTAGAATTGTTGTCAATGTAATATTTGACCATAAAACGGGTGTAGACATTCCTTTTGTGGTATTGTCATGTACAATTTTCGAGATATCGTACAAAAATATACAGGTTTTTCGGTAATGGTGTCGCGAATTGAGATGATACATGTTAAACTACACATCTTCAGGCACTACTATGGTGTTCAGCGTAAAGATTGACCATGAAAACATGGGTGTAGAGACCACATTTGTGATACTACCATGTATAGTTTTCGAGATATTGTCAAAAAAGGGTTTTTCGGTAATGGCGGCGCATTATTGCGTCATTTAGGAGCTTAGGCCACGCCCTAAACCCGGCAGCAATGCATTTTTGTGATGTCCCTATCAGACCCTTTCACCCCATGAGGTCGACTGTTCCGGCGCTTTTCGCATGAATAAATGTTCTGGGCTCCCACTCTATTAAGCTTGGGTGACAGGCTTAGTTGACTTAGGCTTGGGCGACTTATTTAGGCTTAGGTGACTTAGGCTTGGGTGACTTATAATTAGGCTTAGGTGACTTAGGCATGGGCAACTTACAAAATGTAGGCTTGGGCGACTTAGGCTTGGGCGACTTAGGCTTGGGCGACTTAGGCTTGGGCGACTTAGGCTTGGGCGACTTATTTAGGCTTAGATGACTTAGGCTTGTGCGACTTAGGCTTGTGCGACTTAGGCTTGTGCGACTTAGGCTTGTGCGACTTAGGCTTTGGCGACTTAGGCTTTGGCGACTTAGGCTTGGGCGACTTACAAAATGTAGTCTTGGGGGACTTACAAAATGTAGGCTTGGGCGACTTACAAAATGTAGGCTTGGGCGACTCACAAAATGTAGGCTTGGGCGACTTACAAAATGTAGATTTAGGCAACTTAGGCTTGGGCGACATATTTAGGCTTGGGTGACTCAGGCTTGGGTGACTCAGGCTTGGGTGACTCAGGCTTGGGTGACTCAGGCTTGGGTGACTCAGGCTTGGGTGACTCAGGCTTGGGTGACTCAGGCTTGGGTGACTCAGGCTTGGGTGACTCAGGCTTGGGTGACATATTTAGGCTTAGGTGACTTAGGCATGGGCAACTTACAAAATGTAGGCTTAGGCGACTTAGGCTTGAGCGACTTATTTATGCTTAGGTGACTTAGGCTTAGGCGACTTAGGCTTAGGTGACTTAGGCATGGGCAACTTACAAAATGTAGGCTTAGGCGACTTAGGCTTGGGCGACTTAGGCTTGGGCGACTTAGGCTTGGGCGACTTAGGCTTGGGCGACTTAGGCTTGGGTGACTCCAACATTTTTGGAGCCGACTCCATATAATGTAGGGCCAATGATTTTCCGTTTTAGTGGAAACCAAACAAAATTAACGGAATTGGCCTCTTTCATTGTGGATTTATTTACATGTATGAAATAATGTCAAATGGAAATGAAACAGATTTTTGTACACTGTTCTAATGATGGAAACGGAAATAAAGATTTGTCAAAACGGAAAATTGACTTTTCTGAAACGGAAAATCATTGGCTCTAATAATGCACAGGGCATGCGTTACTGTCCAATCATTAATTTACATCAAACAGATTTTTTTTAGGTCAACACATAATCAAAACGGCCTTCAATTTTTTCATATAACCTTACATCCAACCATTTCCAACAAAACTGAAATGAGAAGCCTGCTAAAAATAATAAAATAATAAAATAATAACTAAAAATAATAAAATCCAACAGCAAATTTTGTTGGATTCTACAGTGTACCATCTACACACCAGCCTTGACATTTTGCAGCTACCCTGCTGAATCAAAAAATCAGGTATTTGTTTGTATGAGCACTGCCAAATCCAACAAAATCAAACTAACATTTTACTCTAAGTCTGCTTCCACCCTCCTAAATATGACAAAATCAAACTATTTAGCTATATTTAGCTTCCACACTACGACAAAATCCACCAGGTATATTTAGCTACTTAATTAAACTGCTGAATACAACAACCAGTCGTATACAAGTTGGCAAACATTTGAGTACAGTTGTTTTACCAACCATATTATAGAAAAAGTGCATGATGCAGCATTATTCAGAAGTAATTTTAATGCAAACTCTAGAAACTTCCCATAACACTTACAATTCTGCATACATGCATATATCCGCTTTGGTACTTTTTCTGCACAGTGCCCTCATCAGTTTGCCAAAGGATTAGATTATTTGAATAAAAATGTTTGAAAATCTAATTATTTGTACTAGACTCACTTGTGGTTTGACACTGTGTACCAGTGAATCCTGCTGTACAACTGCACTGATAAGTTGATCCAGAAGATGTACATGAACCACCGTTACGACAAGGGCTGGAGAAACAGGCTGCAAAGATGGAACAGTGAAAATATCATCTTCAGTGTGTATGTAACTTCAAGATAAAGAAACAGTCCTTTCAAATTATCCGGCTCTATTTAAAAATAGAATACCACTTAATATAGTAGCCTGTTGCAACAGCATCTGATGAGGTAGTTGTTGGACTACAAAAGCTCATGCATGTTTTTGCCATTAGTTAATGCTATTAGGGTCTGTGACGTCAGTTTTCGTGCTCCGAATTCTCAAAAGTTGAACACGTTTCGATAGGTTGATTTTTTAAACTTACACGTATGCCGCAAAAATATTACCGGTTCCGAGACATACATGTAAGCACAACTTGGGAAGAATTTGGTAACGATCAACTGTGTATGATCGGTACAGCATTGCAGTGTTTACGGTTTTGCCAAATTCTCACTACATTCGTGGTTGCTGCATTACGCATGCCAATTATCTAGTAACCATGCCCTCTAGTTACATATTAGGTCAATCATCTAACCCGTTGTGCCATGTAATGCACCTACTACATTTATTATTGGTTGATAATGATACATGCATGAGCAAGTTCGGGTGCTGCTGACCTAGTCCGTTTTGTCAATTTGCGATTTAAATCACGCATGCATGGTCTGTTTTTCACTCGACCGCGTCTAGCCGATCGACTACGTCATATCTAGTTAGTGTGTAGCAACAACAAACTGCCAAAAACATGATTTTCATTTTCTGTTATTTATTTTATATATTATTTTCTCTACTTAACTTTAGTGCAATAAATAATTAATTATCTTATTGCAAAGAGTTATATTATCATTGGACAAAACCTACAATTTATCGTAAACGTTTGCAAAACCTGCCCCAGTTTACCTATCCTCCCTCTTGAAACCATGATGTAACTCGCGAATTTGACTAGAGAAACAGTGCTCCCGGGCTAGGTTGATCCATGTTGGACTAGCTAGTCAAACCACGCAGTGTGATAGTGACATCTAGATTGACTATGGTTAAGTCTAGTCGACTCTAGTCGCCCAACCAAACTTGCTCCATGATGCATATCGCACAAGTTTTGATGGGTTCAGTACTGTAGGGCCTTATATGGTGCCCCAAAGAATGTGCCATAGCTATACTGCACAGTGTTGGATTTCGACAGGTTGAGGAAGTTTCCTAGTAAAAATGCCTAGGAGGTTAGCGTTAAAAGTGTGCCTTTAAATGTGTACCTTAAACCCAACCTCACCTACATGTACATGTAAAGCTACAAAATACAACTACCGGTAGTAGTAAACTGTAGTAAGCAGTACTCTTATTACACTGGCGTATCTATGTGCAATTGTATGGTATTTTGTAGTATTTTGTACTTACCCCAAATGAATGCCTAGGACATTAGAGTTAATTGATACTTGCAGACAAACATGGCTGCCCATTACTTTCTCAGTATGGAAATACATACAGCACCTCTTTTGAAACACTTACAAAAACTTAATGACAATGTTTGTAGCGTCAAGGGGGAAATACACATTTCTGGGAAATATAACATCTCAGAATAATTTTTTAGAGTGAACTAAGAAAACTGACAAGAGTATTTGAACATCCGACCTGTGGATCCGGAATACAGTACCAGTGGTCTACCAACTAAGATATCTTGCTTTCTGTCGAAAGCCTCTGAATTTATCAGTATCTGTGTTCAGCGAAAAACTTTGTTCAAAAACCCGCCGTTTTCGTAAACCCGCAGTAGTGATGCTTACATATTAAATTATGTGATCTGAAAGAGGTGTACATGCACGTACACCTGAATATGTGATCAGCATTATGAATGTGTGATGTACCTTGGGTTATAGTCTGGCACCGGTTGCCCCCTGTTCCGGATAGGCATGTACATCTGTAGGCGCTGGCACTCAGTGCAGTACAGGAACCACCATTCAGACATAGGTTGGGGTTGCACACTTGACTTGCTGGAATTAAACAATTAAATAAAAAGAAAATAAGTACAATTAAAGGAATTTAAGCCAGTGGTAAACATTTCTACAGTGAAACCTGCAGGCTCATCAAATCTGATGCCACTGCTATTACACCGAGAACCCCTGGTGGTGACTTTCTATACAAAATGGACTGACAGGGGGATTAGAACGATGTTATTCTGACAATGGGCATCCAAAATCACATCATACTCTATTCAAAACCTCATCTGAAGCCTGTAAACTACATGTATTGTCCCACCTGTGGCTTTTGGGTTTAGCGGCTTAATTAAACCTCATTGTGGTTCTGGCCTCTAGTCATGCGATTTTGGTCCCTCATTGTTAAAATCACATCCATCAAATCCTCCTGTCCATTTTGAAAAGAAAATCACACCCAAGGGTTTTACAGTGTTATCCCCTAGCGTGCATCATATGGGAGCCCAGGCATAGACCAAGACTCCTGTGTATACATGAACTCCTGTCAAAGTGCAATGAAGACAGCTTGAACAATAAATAAGCGATGATGGAATCTGATGATATTGCAGGGGTCGAATTTCAGGTAAAAATTTAACAGACAGCTGGGCTAGTAGCAAATTTGTTGTACTAGTAGACCAAAAGGTATTTAACAAGACCAATGGTAAAAACTAGACATCTGGTACAGTGTTTGTGGACAAACACAGGGCTGTTTTGTTTTTTTGTGTAAAAATTTCTAAAATCATAAAAAATATTGACGATGACGTCATCATGACATCAATTCAGATTTTGCATGCTAGTGACAGTATCTACCTACCCACTACTTTTCATGACGATCGGACCTATCCTTATATGTGTTTTAAAAAAGCACATTTTGGATGACGTCATCATGACGTCACACATTTTTTTCCCTTTTAGGGCATATCTTTGAGACCTACCAAAGCTATAACAAAAAGAATTTTGAAAATATCTTGTTTTGTTCGCTAGATATATTGAAAAGAATGTTACGATTTTAAAATTTTGAAAAATTCATAAAAAATCACGTGATGACGTCATCATGACGTCACTTTGGATTCAGCATCCTAGTGACAGTATCTACCTACCCACCAATTTTCATGACGATCAAACCTATCCTTATATGTGTTTTAAAAAAGCACATTTTTGATGACGTCATCATGACGTCACACAATTTTTACTTTTTATGGCATATCTTTGAGACATACCAAAGCTATAGCAAAAGGAATTTTAAAAATATCTTGTTTTGTTCGCTAGATATATTGAAAAGAATGTTACGATTTTCAAAATTCAAAAATTCATAAAAAATCACGTGATGACGTCATCATGACCAAAAAGTTCGGGAGTTTGTCTAAGTGTCTGCCAAGTTTAAAGGCAATCGGGTGCACCAAAGTAGCCAAAGTGCCGGTAAGAAAGAAAACGTGCACAAATGCTATGGGCAAAAAGTCTGAAAAGGAAAGGAAAAAAAAAAAAAAAAAAAAAAAAAAAAAACAAGGGCTGTTTTGGAAAAGTTTCCAAAACAGCCAATAAGAACACACATGTGTTTTGAACGAGTGTGCTGTTTCAAATTTTTCCCCTTTGCCGACCTTGTTGGGGGAGGGGGTTAGAAATGCCGCTTTTGATTGAAACTCGCTGCCTCAAAACTAAAAATGGCCATTCCAGATATTATGGGGCTTTTCAGTTCACCAGATTTAGAGAAAAAAAATGAACTTTAGTGATAGCATTTCAGGCAGTTTATGAACAAAATCACTAGACCACTGGACTCTAGTGCAGTCAAGAGTTCACTAGACCAACGCTCAAATCAACTGGACTCGGTCCAGCGGTCCAGTGGATATTTCGATCCCTGTATTGTAGCGCAAATTGGTAAACATAAACTTCTTGTGCAGTGATTCTCGCCCGTTCTCCCTATGTATACAATTTGGGCAGCAGAAATGTAGGATTTGGGCGCTTTTAACTGAACGCATACTCAGGGCGTAAGCTATAATACTTGCCGCTTGTACTCAGGGTACCAGTGAAGCGCATCGGTGCGATTTTGGGCACCAGAGGCTAATACCGCACATTTGGGCACATTGGCATTAATTAGGCGTCAATTCAATTGTTGTCAATTACATTGGTGTGGCCAGTCATTTATTACTTGTCTGTGTAGCTCTAGGGTTTGCCTGCAAGTGGGGATATATTTTCTCCAAACGGACACACCCCCCGGGTTGTAGTGAACCCGCTGCCCATTGGAATCCCATCGCGTGCGGAGCCGCTCCAGTGCGCAACTCAATAAAAATATTTTGTGGGAGAAAAATGCCACAATATAAATTAGAAGAGATTTTTGCACTGAGCTTACAGTGCTGAAAGCCACGTCAGGAAAAATCTCTTCTAAGCTTTAACAAGAATTATAAAATACGATTTCGACCTAGGTCTCTTCTAACTTGTTGCAATCACAATGCAATAAATCTTGGATACTAGCCAGCCAAATAATTAACCTCTTGATGAATACTGACGATGGCCATAGCCGCGGTTTGAAAAAGACCGCCTGGCTGGTTACCGTCTATACACGCATTCCTGTGCATACTCAATCCATTGTTTACCTATTGTTTGTGCTACGCTTGGCTGCACACATCCATATTGGCATACCAGCACCTTATTATTAACCCTAACTCCCTAGGTAGTGTGAAAAATCCTATTAAAATTGGAGGATTCTAGGGCTGTTAATTTTCTAATAATTTAGTATTCGAATATTCGAAACTGGGTTTGACTTGATCGAATATTTGAATATTCAATACTTGCCGATCAAGTTTTTCAGTGCATGCCACACCGGTAAAAAAAACCATTTCATGTAAAAGCACGCCGGTGTTTTACATATGGCGATTGATATTATGGACCGTTCAAATGGCATTTTTTTGTATGCCCCTGTTGTATCAAGGGTTTTACGGACATATGAACAATAAACCTCCGTCCACAAAAATTACGATTGACAAAAATGCGGCATTTAACACTGCTAAGCGCCGTAACTTTTCTATTAAAATAGCATCAGTCGTATCTGTAAGTGGATATATATCTTTTCGAATATTCAACCTGGCAAAATGGTATTCGAATATTCGCTTGACGATCGAATATCAAATATACGGTATATTCGGGACAGCCCTAGAGGATTTAGGACTGTTAGGGTTAAAAACAGCCGGACAGAATGGGTTAAGCATGATGCATACGTTAGACATTAATAAGCCAGTTCAGTAAGGTCAAAGGTTATTCGGGAAAAATTGCTGACGTAATGGCATGCCATATTACGCGAACGCCCATTCGGAATAAAATGTCATTGTGCACATGCAGTTGAAATACCGAACTGGCTTATTCATGTACATGTACATACATCACACTTTGTTGGTACATCTTAAACTTGAAATCAATCTAATGCCTGTAATATCACACAGTCACTTGGGAGTACTAACGCTGTATTTGACACTGTGTCCCTGTGAATCCTGTACGACAGCTACATTGGAAGGATGATCCAACAGAAGTACATGCACCACCATTCAAACAAGGACTGGACAAACATGCTGTACCCACTGCAAGATAAACAAAACCACAGGGATAAAGTTTTTCTATTAATATTATCACACTTGGAAATGAAAGGGTGGACATTTCAGTTTTTAACCCTCCTACTGTTATAACTATCATAACCTATCAAAGAACCTAAGCCCTTCCTCTCCAAAAGCTTGTGTGTTTCAACCGGAAACTTGATAGGTATGGTAGTTGGCTCCATTTTGTCACCGAGGGAGGGAGGGTTAAAATATTTCTTAACCCCTCGAGTACTGGGTACGTTTTCTTTGGGGGGGAAACGTCGGGGTGTCGCGGAAGCTCTGGCAGCCAAGTGAAACGGCCACAACGTGTTTGTGCAGTCAAGCGTAACATACACAATAATCCAACAATGGATTAAAACTGCACAAACAGCGGCAAATGGCGTAATCCGGCCTGGTGGCACTGTTTTTTTTCGGCATAGGACGTCTTCCGTATGCAAAGGGTTTAAGCCTTCTAATTCTGGGCCGATTTTATATGTGACCGGCTCTGCAAGAGAGGGGTATTAATTGCAAAATTTGAAAAATGAGTTTATACATAGTTGAATTTGTCACATCCTAAGATTTAATTTGTTGTAGGTTTGACTCCTGTGGTATTTTGTGTTCTCGAGATATCTTGACATATACTCCTATTTTCCTAGCTTTAAAATTCATGACATGTGAGATTCGGCATTTGCCAAGAGCTGGAATTTTCAAGCTACTATTTTTCAAGTTAACGGAAGTGCGTTTAGAGATATAGGCCTTTAAACACAAAAAGTTCGAAGAAATTAGATAGAAGTAATTTTATCAACATTTATTTTTCATCCGTAACGATGACTGCCGTGCAATAGCCACTGCGCAAAAATAATACGCAGTGGCTATAGTTACGGCAGCTCTTGTTGGTAATGGTATTCAATGTTACAAGGTTTGCTGTTGGAACCAGACTATCAACCAATGGTTCTCGGACTTTATTTTTTCCTTTTAAAAAAAATTCTTCAAAACCACTGAAATCAAAGGGAAGAAAATTAAATCTAGGAAAATATAAAATAACCATTTATTTGATTAAAAACCTAACGTTAGCTAAAGGTAGTGTACACGATTGGTAATTCTCCTAATGTTTTTTTTACTGAATTATTATGAAATACCTTACTAGACTGTAAGTTATTATAGTATTAGTAGTCTCAATCATCCTGTGAAATGATGGCAACAGGTGTGCTGTCGTTGTCAAGAAAAGTGGAAATTTATATCGTCTTCCAACGATTTCCAGCTGGAAATCGTTGGAAAACTGCCCTCAGATCTATAGCCTTTAGTCAAGTCTCGTAGCTACCTGGACAAGTGGCGCGCCCTGGACATGCTGGCCATTCGGGGGCGCGTCACGTGTCCAGGTAGCCACGCGTGCCTTGACTAAAGGCTATCATCCTCACGACGTTGAAAACGAACGCCGTTTTTCTCGCCATTTAACAACGCAAAACTTTGAACAGGTCAGTGGAACGATATTTCCAATAACATACTAATTCCCAAATCCGCCCATTTTTGAAAATTGCATTTGCAACAATGACCAATCATGTACATTGTACACTGCCTTTAACAACTTAAGAAATCTTTTGGGAAAAAAAATCAAAAACAAAAATTGGCCAGCATGGCTAGCTTGAAAATTCCAGCTCTAGTCTAGGCTCATGACATGTGAGATTCACCATCTAATGGCGAATCTCACATGTCATGAGCCTAGAGCTGGAATTTTCAAGATACAGCATGGCAGGGATTTGATCCAGGGCCCCCGGCCATCAAAATCAGACGCCTTTACCAATCACGCTATCGAAGTGTTCTGGCAGTGGCAGGATTGGTAGTTTTAAATCTGATATACGTCGCATTGTATGCCGTAACAATAGCATTTGAAAGTCGTGTTACACGGCTGCCGTAAAAATAGCCACTGCAAAAATAATAAAAGTCCTAGTTTCCCCGTAGAATTTCGCCTTTGAGGCAACACGCTTGTACCCCAAACTTTGCCCACACATCTTACTCACCTGTAATATGGTTGACGTGAATTCAAAGCTTTTGGGGATTTTTCTAAATCGAAATATTAAGTTAATTGGCTTGCCTACCCTTTTCCACAACAAACGTTGGCACAAAAACCAACTTCTCTAACTGTAGCGCCCCCTTGCGGCAATATTAGGAAGGGATTGTAAATTGCTCTAACTTTCTACACATTACGTAACGTCCATTCGTGAGACCAAGACCGTACACAAAACATTATCATACTTTATATTTGGTAAGTCGTGTTTTGTCTGTATCTGATGAAACGGATTTGCATACTTCAGTCTTTCAATGAATCGCTAAAAAAACAAACATTTCAGCACTGCTAACGATTAAGAAAAACAAATTGACAAAGGAAATTGAACGTTGACGAGAGCTGGAACTCAAAATTTATCCTGACTCACCAGTTACTGGAGATGATCTAAACGGTCCCCAGAAAGTTGAAAAGGACTGGACGACAGTTACTCTGCGTAAAACAAAACACAATTTCAGTTTGCAGTGACTCTAAACCTCCCAGAACATTTCGGACTAAAAAAAACTTGTTCAGTATGAAGAGAAATGCTAACATTGGATTTTTAAAAATTATTTCCCCCTGGGTTTGCTTTATAACAAGCGTAACTTGATTTTTAACTGTCATTTTATATTCTGGTACAATTTCACAAAAGTAAAATGACAAGTGCAAAAAACAACGTCATAAATGGCGCGTTTCCCCCGACATTATCCCCCCACCTGATCGCATGATTTTTTGATGGGTTTCACTATTTATTCAATAAGCTATATCGGAATTAGAAGAGATTTTTGCCCTTCTCTATACGATGTGTGTTAAGCGCTGTGTACATTTATGTTCAATGCTTTCCGTGATCCTGTGCATGAGAAAAAAATCACTTGGAATCATTTTGGACGGCCCACGCCAGTGTTTCTCTAGTACAACTATACGTCCTAACCGCTCGCCCACGGAGCTCGTGCCGGAGGCAGTTGGCCGACTCGAATCTATGAACAGCAGCGAGTAACGCGCAATCAATGTGAAGAATTTTTTCACAATTTGTTCACACTTCGACAAAAATTTCACTTTCACACAAGTTCACACAAATACAAATTACAGAAAATACGACTGTATGGCGACGTGACGTGGCCATATGTAAAGTGGGCTGATCACTGGCTACTTCGGGATATAAATTTTGTGCATAGTCAATGGAAAACCCGTAAACCCAACAAATGTTCACGGAATTCGCCAAACATGAAACAAAAAACTTTACCGATCAGTAACGAAAAAGAAAATATTATGATTTCGTTCCCAGAGAGTTTCAGACGGATTTTTTTTTAAATTGAGTTTTGTGGTGACCCTCCATCATTGTAAATGTGTTAATCTGTTTCCTTTTTTTCATCCAAGACTGTCCGTGCTCTTTCCGATTTTGTTTGGAAAATGTCAATTTTTTAAAAAGCTATTCACTTTTGATTGAGGCATCGAATGAAAAACAAACGAAACAAAACAAAAAGAGATAGAAAAACATAAACAAACTAACAAACACCCAACACCCCCCCCCAAAAAAAAGATGCAAAAAGGTAGTTTTTGTTTCTAGAAAAACATTTTGCAGAAAAATAATAATCGGAGAGCACGGAGAGTAGGCCTATATCTTTAATGTACCGGCATACAGTCCAATGGTCTCTTTTATATAGGCTCATGCACTAACACAAATTCCACTGTTCCACTGTTAATGACTGGTGCTTTCCAAGTGAACGTGTAGGATGTTGCCGGCAGGTTGTTGGAATGAGTGATCGTGTCCCGTTGTCTCTGACAGGCCATGGTCCTTGTGTTTGGCGGGATGTTCTCCCATGTTCCCAGGGGAGTTGATTGGCCAAGTCTGCGAGCCTGCAGCAGGAACCCCTTGATGCCCAACGAAGGCCCCGACAAAGTGACTGAAATGTAGAAAATGAATGGAGCTAATTTAACAGTACATTTTTTGCGGTGTCCATACCAGCCCGATAAGCCTTGCACTTTTGTGGAATCCTTGGTTTCATTACCAGAAAGAATTTAAAATAAACGAATGACAAAATAAATAAAATACATTCCGATGTATAAAAAAAAAATACATTCCCGAAGAAGGTTTGGAAAAGCTTTTTTTTACATTGATATAACCCAAACAATATGACATGATATAATGCTCGGGCTGCTCGTTTCAATGCATTTTAACTGCTATCCTTACACAAGCGTGCAGGCTTACACCGTGCGATCATGTATCCTTATGCCTACTAAAGAACACGTCACAATCACTATAAATCAATATAATAGCCGTCAGTTCAATTCATTCCTTTATCATGAACAATCATTAATTCTTGCTGCCTATTTCTATGTTAATGTTTTAATGTGTCTTTCGGTGTGTATCCTTTTTTTCGATACGGAAACAATGACGATGGATTTGTTAAAATATAATTAACCGTTAAGATATTTTCCCTTTATCAATTTTCGAAGTGCATGAACACGTAGCCTACTAGCACGTTTTAAAGTGTCAGAGATTGTCGACAATCTGAATATTTGCAACATATTCGCTATCACAAAACAATTGTGCAATGTTCTGCTGAAACTTAAAAATCGTATTCAGCTTGGAATATCTTAAAACTCTGCAAAATTAGTATTTTTTTTCTTTTCAAGTCACTAGTTTCTTTTTTAGAAAAGAGCATTCGAGAATAAACATGCCATGGTTCCATACTCGAACATTTCCGCTACGTCTACTTACATAATTATTAAAGGTATCTTTAAATGGTAGTAAGGATCGGGGCGGATGGGGGGTCGAACCCCCCCCCCCCCCCCCCCCGCCCCGCCATTTGTTTTTATTTATATATTTATTAATTTATTATTATTATTATTATTATTATTATTATTATTATTATTATTATTATTATTATAATTTTGCTTGTAAGGGCTTACGCCTAAAGTTGCAAACCAGAAAAGCAAAACCCTGTAAAGGTCTTATTTTGTGTGTATACGGATAAGAACAAAATAAAGAAGTTAAATGGCGCCAACAAGGTTAAGAAAGTGCCCCCCCCCCCCCCCCCCCCCCCGCAAACAATCCGGGATCCGTCCCTGTAGTAGAAAGGCTGAATTATTATTTCAGGGTTCTGTATAGGCTATAGACAGTTCCGTTATGCACAAGTAAATCCTTCATGAATAACAATTATAATCTAGCCGAATGATTTTTCAGGAAATTCTATAAATATAATGATGTAATACCTTGCAGAAGAAATGTATGAAATGAGAGGAATACACTGCAAAAGCTTTGTTAAATTAACACCATGCAGTATCTATATTGGATGAATGGCTCAATACAGACACCGCACGGTGTTAAATTAACACCACAACTTTTGTAGTGCGTGGAGTTTGGGACAATTTTTGTTGCTATTTCGTTAACCCGGTAAAGCCATTGCGTTGTTTTCCCATGCAGCACTTCTCAAGAAAAGGCAGTCGGTTTGGCATAGCGGTAATTCCTGGCCTTCCACCTCTGGTGACCCCGGTTCTATTCCTGTGCATGTGCACTATATGTGGACTGGGTTTTCAGTCCTTATGACTGGGAATGCAGCTCTCAATACAGGTGACCCTGAGACTGCCTGCACCAATGCGACTGCGATCATCATGCAATCCATGAAGAAGAGGATTCCCCATTCGTCCTTCACTATCAAGCCTCGGGACGAACCTTGTTTCAACGAAAGATGTGACGCTGCTTCACGCAAGGATAGTCATAGACACAATGTTGCTCTCAAATCAGCCTACCGAAATGCCCCAGACCCAGCGTGTCATCAGACAGGCTAAATTGGGTCATATGATCCAACTGAGACGCGGTCTATAGCTCCATGGTCTGACTGACTCACCTGGGGACAAAGACTGGTCAAGAAGGCTCATCTGACATCCCGACACTCAAAAACGAGGGACACGTGAGTATTATACGTCTGTTGAGAAAGCTGAAGTTTTTGCTTCTATCTTTGCTGAAAAGTGCAACTTTAAAGATGCTGATGACCCAGTTCCAGACATGCCCCCTAAAACTTAGGAAAAGCTCTGCCAAATTAAGTTCAGGCCACGGGACATCAAGCGTCAGTTGCTTAAGCTTGATGTGCACTCAAGCTTCTCGGGATCACACTCACCTGCTCTATAAGCTGGAAGAAACACATCTAGTCAGTGGCTAAAGCAGCTCGCCAGAAGTTATTCATTCTCAGAAGAACAGCATCGGCTTTGTCAATCCGGGACCAGGTAATACTCTTCAAATCATTATACGTAGTAAGATGGAGTATGCTCCCCCTGCTTGATGAGTGCATCTGATTCCTACCTTGACATCTTTGACCACATCCCAGAGAAGTCCATGGCAATTATAGGTGTTGTACCAGGCAAGGAAGCTGTATATAACCTTCAACCCCTTTCTCACCGGCGTATAGTCAGTGCCGTAGCCTGCATCTGTAAAATGCACTTGGATTCATGCCCGTCACTTGCGAGAACTATTCTTCCTGCACGAGATGTCATTCCCAACAACCGTCGTCAAACACTTCGTTCCTCCGCAGCAGTGCATTCCTACTCCCTACACTAGCCAGGCGCGGATCCAGGGGGGGGGGGGGGGGGGGGGGGGGGGGTCGAAACACCCCTGCTCGTTGCCATTTTTTTTCTTGTAGGGGCCTACGCTTAAAGTTGCAAAGCAGAAACCCTACAGGTCTTATTTTGCCCATGGGTAAGAACAAAACAAAGGGGTTAAATGGCGCCACCAACGGTGAGAAAGTGTGTCAGCCCCCCCCCCCCGCCGCTTGTAATTTTCTTTTTCGCAGACCAAACATTTTGGGAGTCACCTTTCTAGGCAAATTTCAGAAACCTTCCCCCACCCCACCCCCCCCCCCCCCCACCCTTAAACAAATCCTGGATCTGCCCCTGGTATCCCCTCTCTCCTGGCGTTAGAAGAGCCCAGACCCTGCTGGATTATGACAGGAGCTTCCTACCAGTCGCTGTAAACATCTGGAATAAGCTTCCCCCTGATGTCATCGGGCAGCCTTCAGAGGAGGGGGCTCAGTGTTTTAAGGAGGCTGTGTACCATTTTTTGATAGGCCATACATAGACCCCGGCTTCATGTATTAAAGTTCAGATTAGCCCAAGCACGTTTTTTCTTCAAAGTCGTATTAATAATGCTTTGCTTGCTCCTTGCCTTTTGTTTTTTTCATGAAATTCTTGATCACCCACCGGCGCTGTTTGTCATGGTTGACCGTAGCTGGCGGGATTGGGTTGTGTATAGAAAGTGTAGGATAAATCACCGGGGTTTTCCTCCTGCTCCTCGCCCTCGTCGTCCCTCAGCCTAACCATGATTAAAACAATCCTCTACTCGGATGTTACTTGTCTGTACCATCAAATAATATGTAGACATGATGGTCTATATTCAGCGCCTTATCTTACCTATTATCGTTCCTCCGGCCACATACTCAGAATCTCCTACGCGAATCCGGTAGGGGTTTGTGATCTGCTGTGGCGTCGTGCCGCCGTGTTGGGGTAGCAAGGTGCTGCATGCTTCCAATGGCGCCCCAGTAGGCATAGCCGAACACGGAGCAATTATTACATAATCCAGCATAAATACTGCTGCCGATACCAGCCAAAAATCTATTACAAATTTCATAGTTTCGCCAAAATTGTCCTCGTCAAATTCCCCGGGATGTGTCGAATATGTGATAGTTCCTTCTCAATGCGACGGAAACTCTCTTTCAATGTCTGTAGAATTAATTAGGCGGGCGTGTCGCGTTTGGTAATAACGGCGCGCACATCAACAGGTGTGAAAATATCGAGTGTGTATTCTTCATTGGTATTTCTTTTATAGGACAGGAGAGACAGGAGTCCTTCTATTTCGCCACTGTGATGTTTATTCAGTTTGTAGTACGGGCAGAATGACATTGGTGAGTTGGTTTTGAACAGGAATTATGAATTTGGATCGGCGCCAACTATGTTCTTTTGACGTCACTCGCGTGAAGAATACACGATTTTAAAGTGAATGGAGAGGCTAATTGATCATTTTATACGAAGAAAGAAAATAGTTGAAAGCTTGCATGATGCAATTAAATACAGCTAATTGAAAGATAACTTGAACATTAATTACATTACTGTAATTGTTCAAGGTTTGTGAATTACGAGTTAGAATTACTTTGGCGTATTCTCATTTCTCGAAAAAAATGTGGATCTTATTTTGTAGAGATGTTTACAACAGAATTAACGAGTGAGTTTTAATCAAAATCACAATTACTTTAAATGGATTGTTTGACGAATTACTTTAATTTGGAATAGTTTCCTGATCACACCATGTCATATATTCGAGGTTGAATGGACGATTCAATGAATAGTTACATCTTGTTCCATGCATAACCATGTATTTGTTAAATTCCAAAGCATGATGTACATGCATGTATTTTTAAAATTTTGATTAAACAATATTTCAAGTCCTTTTAAATTTCCAGTTGTCTGTTGTGCTATTAATGTAATTTATTGAAGAACTTCTTGTAAAAGAAGCATAAAAGAATTCCTCTCAACTAACCCTCTAACAAATTAGTGTTAAAGAACTGTTGGTTAGAAATGGATTTTAAACGAGTTTTTTTGTTTTTGACATATGGACCATAACCCAACAAAAAGTAAAAAAATATTTGATTTTTGACACAATGCTGAGACAACACTGTTGTACCTCTGATGACATCATGCTTTGCTCATGAATATCATAATTTACATTAACATAACAGCAAAATATTGAAATTACTCTCTGAAATTGCTACACTGGACATTGATGTTGTGGTAGTATCGCCCATGCTGGCGTAATATTGTATTAATATTGTTAAACAAATCATATTGCATGGCCCATTTAGTAGATACGGGGACTTGAAAGTACAGATACTGTCGAGGCAGTCTGTAACAGCTGTGATATGATGCGTGTACAGGGCGCGGCAAGGTCGTCCGCCAAGGCAATCAATAATGGAAAAGGTGTTACCACTGACCAAATGGAACTTTGCTTTCGGGAATTCATTTTACAAATTAATTTGTAGACACGGAGCATGTAAGCGATGTTTTTTGTCTGCCGAGTGAATTTTTTAAATGCTTTAAAGGAACCATGCTTCTCAAATTGACCGAATCACATTTTATTTCATAAATAAGTTCATTTATATGTATTAAATGTGAATTAGAAGCCAAACTGGTTTAAGCGAAGTTTTAGTGTGATTATTTGCCGCTCAAAAATTGACCCCCCCTTTTTAAAATTTGTTAAGACTCAAATTGAGGGCGCTGTTCGTGACGTAGACCAAGGCACCGAAATTCATGGATCGACTTGATAGTCTGGATCCGGCCCGTATACATACACTAGGTCTACACGTGCAATTTCGTAAGTTGCAACATCGAACTTACCCTGATTTTCTCCCTTTTAGCGAAGGCTCCTCGGGGAATGGGCCGTTTAACTGCTTTCGCCTTTATCTTACTCACATCTGGGAACTTTGTTGGGATGGCAGTGGACTTGAGCATATTTTTAATGGTCATCCTAAAGGATTTAAAAATACCGGCTCAAAGTGGTCGCTACATAACGCTGAAAAGCTGCTGGGGCCGGACCACTTTGCTCTTGTCACCTTCACTTTCGCAGTCCAAATTCTCCGATATTTCGCATCAGTTGGAAATAAATTAAGGCTTACTCCATCCGTCGTTGTTTTGCTGCACCCAGCAGCCACACACAATGTACACACAATGCATACCCGTGATGAATGGGTAATGTGCCTCGATCTACGGCCCACACTTAATTAGGGTCCCACTCAGGGGGCGGAGTAGCTTGGACAAACATTTTCAAAAATTGTTTTCTCATATTTAATCTGGAAAATAATTGTCTGTGGACACAAAATATCATTGTCAAGATAATACTTTATTGTTTTAAGCAGGAATAATGCAATATATAATCTAAATCATGTTTCCTTTAATAACATTGCCATTTACATTGGTTAAAGAAAAAATGTCATTGCTCAAATGAATTAATACAATTTAAAAATTGTATTATAATGATAATTGATAAACTCCATCTTTATTACAGGCCGATGCTCTTGTCCTAAATGTTAGAGTTATTACCTCCTGGTTAGTCCTAGTTACTAGTCCTTTGTTCATTTAATTGTACACTGAAAAATCGTGGGGGTTAAATTTACCAAAATGTTGGTGAAAACTGCAACTACCCAAAATGCTGGGTAAACAAACTCTTATCCGATTGTGTTCAAATAGATTTACCCAAATGTTGGGTAGTTGCAGTTTTCACCAACAATTGGGTAAATAAATTTAACCCCCATGATTTTTCAGAGTAATTAAAACCGAAAATGTACAGTCTTAGTAGAAATAAATTGTGGAACTCTCAAGAAAAAGTGTTCACGAGTTTTTCTTTAAGCCAGGACGAGTTTTGCCTGGCGGCCAGGGTTGCTTTTGATGTGTATAATTGCTCTGGTATACATATTTCTGCGAAACTCTCATAAGAATATCATTCTGATTGTTTCAAACATGATTATACATGAGTCTAAGTTTGTATTTGTATATTTCAGGTCCATTCAGTCAGTAAGCAGTTTATTACAGCAGTTTAATTATTTTTCATAAGTATAATTATGTAGAAAAAGCAAAACAAACCAAAACGGAGATACCATACGTCCTCTTCTATTTTTTTTTTTTTTTTTCATATCCTCATTAAGAAGTAAATAAAACACTTTCCAGGCAAAAGTTTGTTTCTTGCTGCTCTCTGTGTACGTGTTACGATCTGAAAATCTCCAGACTATCCGCAAATATAAATTACTAGAAAAAAGCCTGAATTTTCTCGGATGCAACAAAGAAATCAAACAAGATCACACTGATATAAAGAGCAAAGCAACAATGTGATTTAATAATGAGAAGATTCGATAATCAATAGGATTTAACAAGTGTAAAATTAAGAAAAGAATTATACAATATATAACTTTAAAAATCTTACGGGCGAGGACTTATATAGGCGAGGGCTCAGACGACTTGGGCAGCTCTGCAATGGGCGATGACTTGGGCGAGGACTTGGACGACTGAGGCACTCGGCAACGGACGAGGACGACTCAAATAATGCGAGCGAATTTGTATTGTCGCCAAAATATATTTTCTGTTAAGGCAAAACAAAATTGTCAGTCGCTGGTTAGTAGCTACAGCAGCGCCCTCTATTGCCACACCACCTCAAAATTTCGTGACAGCTCAACCTCGTTAATAATGTTAAATTTAATATAAAAGCTTGTGTTTATCTTTTTAAAAAGGCCTCTGGTCCCAGCTAGCTATTAAAAACCACATTGCTTTTTATGGTTTAAACATAAATGCAGCAATGTCTAAAAGTTGGCTTGGACCATTGGCAGTCTTTAATTTATGTCTGTAAAAAAAAACAGGTTCTGTTGTTCTGAATGTGTAGCAGGGCTTGTTTTTAAAACATTTTGGAGGCAAAGTCCAAGTAAATTTCCTTGGCTGTATGGAAAATGTGAAGGAAAGCATTCAGGGTATCTAGGCAAGCGAGGAGAGCACCTATGTAGGCAAATCAGGGGCACCAAGCAGATGTGGAGGGAACAAGGCACATGGAGGACACAATGCAGGCATGGGGAGAGCATCTAGGCAAATGAGGGGCTCCAAGGAATGGGGAGGGCACCAAGGCAAAAAATGGAGGAGGACACCTAGGCATATGAGGACACAAACAAGCAAATTAGTACCCACCTTGTCTGCACAATCCAAGCTTAAAAAAAGAAAATATAGGCCCCCAAAACCCCCCCCCCCCCCCCCGAAAAACAACAACAACAACAAACCACATCGCCGCATCAATTCCGGAACCAAAGACCGACTATATATTTTTTGGGCCTAAACCTGAGTAAATTTTGCTAAGCTTGGTTGTTTGGATCGAGTAAGATTTTTTTATTTGAAATTTGTGCCCAAATTTACAGAACTGTCGCCCAATAATACAGCATTCGGTTTTATTATAATTACAACAGTAAATGGGCTATTCACAAGGGCACAATAATATAGTCCAATGAAAAGCGGATATATACTGAGCTTGATAGTTGTTGGTTACTTTTTCACCACCAGTCCATGAGGTCACCTATCACACTAGTGTGCCTGTGATTGGCAGGTTGTCTGTGTCAATCACAATCACGGTCCATCAATATAACGTGATCATTGCCAGTGATCCCAGCGTTTATTCCAGCATGTCCTGTGACTCGGGGCACTGGCGTATTTGGAGTGCGTGCCTAGCCTACAAGTGCAACTTCATGAACTTCCGGCTCAACAACAGACTACATTCTATTCTTATTCCCGGATCACAGCACGTGTGATTGATATTGCACACGGGCCAATCACAAAACGAGCAAACTCTGTGTAGTCACTGCTCGGGAAATTTGACGAGATAAAAGGCAGGATCAGGAGCGGCCGCTTCACTTCAACACTCAACTGAACAAGTACAACTGCCGCTCATCTTTACTTTGAGAAGTCAGACTGATTGCATCGATTGCAGATGAGATTTCAAGGTAAGGTAAGCAAGAACGTATGGCACCGATCGAAGATTTTGCAGAGAGTACACCGTGGGAACTTTGTTAACGCTACTCTGTCTGTGCTTTTGAGGTATAGGCCTATCATCCTGAAAAATAAATGTTCAAATCGACTGACGATATGTAACAAATTTTATAAGCTTGAAATTTGGAATAAGGACCAGGACGCTCCTATATTCCAACAGTATTATACCAATCTTCGCGCCTAGTCCGATACCGGTTATTCAAACCATGCTTTAGGAAGACCAAAATATAGTGCACAGTGTATTAAATGTAGTGTACACGATTGGTAATCCTCCAATTTGTTTTTTATTGAATTATTACTAAATACTTTTTAGACTGTAAGTTAATAGTAGTCTCAATCATCCTGTGAAATGATAGCAGCAGGTGTGCTGTCGTTGTCAAGAAAAGTGGAAATTTATATCGTTTTCGAACGATTTCTAGCTGGAAATCGTTGGAAAACTGACCCGTAGCCTTTTCAAGGCGCGCGTGGCTACCCGGACGAATGGCGCCCCGGACAAGATGGCACGAGCGCAGTTTTTCTCTCGTTTTTTTCGCCATCCAACAACGCAAAACTTTGACCAAGTCAGTGGAACGATATTTCCTATAAAATACTATAAACCCCCAAATCCGCCCATTTCTGAAAATTGCAACAATGACCAATCATGTACACTACATTTAAGTGTTTTTTTTTTTCGTTTTGAATACTGTTTTTCCATAATTCGCTATAGTTGGGGGAATCCATTAAATTGAAATTTTCAGTCAGATCACGGACGTAGTAGTCATATTACGAACTTAAGTTCATGCAAATATGCCAACAGTTGATTATAATTAAAATTAAAAACACAGAAGTCTTTTTTGTTTAGGGGAGGGGGTATCAAACGAAGATCAATCAAAACAAACGGTTGATAATAGCAAGTCCTGATATCACTGACTAACTGTATTGTTTATGTTTAACTGGTATATCTCGTTTTTGTCTCTGTTTGATTCTGATGTCAGTTTCTGTTGCCAAAAACAATGTTAAGTTCAGAAAGACATAATGGACTCATGTCCAATTTGACGGGGAGGAATGTTCCGGAATCGATTTTATGGCTTAAAAAGAAACAAGAAAGAAACATTGTCACTTGTATGATGAGATGTGATTGTCGTTCTCGAACAACGTTCCTCCAAAATATGTCTTGATGATTGGACATTACATTTAGTGATGTATCGAAAACGCATCCCCTCGACAGAGGAAAACGGTACCACATTATTATGACTACATGTAGTTCAATATCGATATTATTTCGTCAGAATTAAGTACTCCATGTTAATGCAGTCCGAAAACAAAACTCAAACAATGAAAGTTGGCAAACCTTTTCACCTTCTGCCTTGAGTTTATATTTAAGTGCTCTAATTTAAATTTGAAAGGCCTCTGGGACCAAAACAAAGTGTACTGAAAATTCTGCTAAATGTTTACATTTAGTTTTTGTTTTGAACCACCCTGTGTATGAGATCAAATCTTTTGTTGCACTCAACCTCCACGTTTGAGGTCACTCAACTCACCTTTTCGAGTTTTCGCAAACTGCATCTTCTAAGTTGCACAATAGGTTCTATACTGTACCTAATTTCTGGGATCCATGATCTTGTAAAGGCTTTCATCTGGTTGGGCTTTGTGATTATTTTTATTTATTTATAAAACAGGACAATCGGAAGACACTTAGGCCTATAAGTGTCTAAATAACGCACTCTGTGAGACTTAGCTTAGGAAGACATTTCGATTTTCTTGTATTGAAATCACCCAATAGCCACTCCAGGTAAAGGGTTACGATCAGCGGCGGTAGGGTTGGCGACATAGACTTATTTCCAGTAGTAAATACCACCGTCTAAATCATGCGCAAAATACGCTGTAAGAGTCTTTAGGCTGGCGCCGCAGCCAGTGGCCTTGTAAACCTATCAGATGATCGCCAGGTACCATTCTCTACCTCGCTACACATATCGCCAGTGCATGCTGCGCGCCGTGTACATAAAAATGGATCAACAGAACGTACTTCAACCAGCTGCGACTGGAAATACGACTGGTGAACACGGCCCGCCATTTTGTGGAGTCAAAAATTTTGTTCTACAAAATGGCGGACCGTTATTTGTCACGAAATTAAACAAAAACCACGCAATTTGAAGGTATAGTTATGTGAATCTTTATATTCTACTTTTAAAGAGCTTCCCAACCTATCCATTTCAGTTTTATATCCCAAATCGCAAAATCCAAAGCAATTTGTCCCTTTAAAGCCCCAGTCCCATACAGTACGGTTCATCACGGACCTACACGGTTCACCCCGGACCATGAACCGTGATGAACCGGGACCTGTTGGTCAAATTTTGAACAAAATCACGACCGACGACCGTCTTCCAGGTTGCACCACGTTTTTTACACGGATCACCATTGTCCACCCCGGCAGCACTCCGACAGCGCCCGGACCACCACGATTCACCACGGTTTTCCCCGGCATCGCTACGGTTCGCCACGGTTTGTCCCGGCGCCACTACGGTGGCGAACCGTGTTGGGTCCTGGGTGAAACGTATAGTTGCACTGTGAAGATCCGTGGCGTTGATGGGGTTAAAAATAACTCCCGGTTCGGCACGGTTCTACCTGGACGACCCCGTTGCCACTACGACCCCAGGCCCACTAAGGCCCACCCCGTTGCACCCCGGCACAGCGACGGTTCACCCCGGTTCGGGTGATCGTCCCGGTTCACCCCGGCAGTTTTTGACATGTCAAAAACTGCCGGGGCAGCTCACGGTTATTCACGGACCACCACGGACCACCACGGACCATCAAGGCATTGCTACGGTTCGACACACGGTTCACCCAGGTTCACCACGGTTCATGAACCGGCATTAACCGGCATGAACCGGTGGCCCTGTGGGACTGGGGCTTAAGACTGTTATTTACTAGTCTACTACGGTATTTTGTAATAATTAAGTAGTTTTGTTTTTTGATGTTTGCAAATATTGTATCGAAAATTCAGAAGGCCACGCCAAAAACGTTTTAAAACTTTTCTTGCGTGTGTCAGTGGGTTTGTTTTTGCATTCAATGGGGGACATAACAACAGAGGACAACCTGGGTCCCCGGTTGAGAAATGTCCCCGTTTAAAAACCGTGTACAAAACCAATGAGGGTCCTTGCTAAAAAGTTAAAGTATGAACAATAGGAGTACACACTTGTGTGTGTGTATGTGTGTTCTATACCCCTAAATTACGATTGACAAAGTTTTAAGTTCATAGGTCAAAGTTTGTTGGTTTTTCCCCCCGGTTTTTTCGTTGTTGTGTTTTAGGGGGGTTGCCACGCCCAAAATGCACGGACAGTATATCTCTAAAAAAACAAAGAATCAAAACAATATTACACAGAAAATATGAGAACAAAAAATGAGTGACATATTGACGTCACCAAATATAAAGTAGCCCATGCATTAGGCCTATAGGCCTATACGTAATGTCAATTACGATTCACAGTATTTCTGAAGGTTGGTGTAACCCGTTGTTTGTTGTTGCTGTTGTTTACAGGTAGTTGAATTAAAAAACAGTGCTTCTTTAGAATCGTTTCAATATGATATTTTTCTGTATTACAGATGAAAATCTGCGTGGCGACCATCTTTTCTATTGTCATCCTTCTGGGCAACTCTGTTACACTCCGAGCCGCCATTACTGGGCCAGTTCCCGCTAACGGTGATGATCCTGCGACCCCAGTCTGCCAAATGTGCTGCCAGAACTCTGCTGGAGTTCCGGGAATCCCTGGGACACCAGGACCTTATGGTCCGGTCGGGCCAAAGGGCGACATAGGTCAGAAGGGTGACATGGGTCAAAATGGCGCCATGGGTGAGCCAGGAGCATCTGGGAACCCTGGGCCTGAAGGAGACGATGGGATAGGGCTTCCCGGCAAAATAGGTCCAAGAGGTCCACCGGGATTAGTGGGACCAAGTGGGGAAGCTGGGGTCAAAGGTCGAAAGGGTGAACCGGGGCAGCGTCCAGACTCCTTCTCCAACCACCAGGTGGCATTTACCGTGAGGAGGACGACCACCACAGCTACAGTTAAGGATTTCAACTTACCCTTCGAGGAGTTTGTTACGCTTCTGCCGGGTACCAGCTTCGATCTAGAAAGTGGTACTTTCACCTGTAACATTACGGGTACCTACGTGTTTATGTTCTCTGCTAACAAGCATAACGATCATGTCCTTCTCGTAATTCTTATGAAAAATGGCAACCGTGTCGTTTCGGCCATTAGCTCTGATACAAGTTACTACGAGCAGGTGTCTGGGAGCGCGGTGCTCGTTCTGCAGCAAGGAGACACGGTTAATTTGACAATAGAAGGTAAAGCGCGTGATAATATTTTTCACTACACTTCGTTCAGTGGCTTTTTGCTTTATACTCAGTAAAATCATTAAATGCAATAGATATCCGGTTCAACTTGTTTCCACGCATATTATCACGTGTTACAAAAATACTGATTATCTAAATGCTTCTTTTCATGGCAGTTTTTAATACATGTATAGGTTTTTCCCTGCCAATTTGCGAACTTTTCTGATAATTTTCGACAAATTCGCGTGGTCTTTAAACATCTGATCAAATTAAGGTTTGCTTTTCACTGTTTGGGCGTTCAATTTTAATTTTTAAGCAGTGCGCCCAAGATTTTGTTCCTAATGTTCGTTTTCGTTTTGGGCATTCTACATTGTATTTCGTTTTGGTGCATTCAAGACTTCACTTGTTGCATTCTTACATTGAGTTTTGTGACATCCTTTGACGGTTGAGGCATTTAAATATGCGGACGTCAGTGTGCTTAATGACGGTATGCATGTTTTTCTTTTCTTATTCGTTTATGGGCAGTCATTTCCATCAAATAGTCATTCAAATTAATCAGATTTCTTAATTGATATATTTTCCTATTGTCTTCTGATGAGGTTTCTATAAAAAAATTTGCCAAATTTATAATGGACATTTCTGTAACATTTATAATGTAGCATCTGAATTGATATGAGGGATGGATGCTGTAACGAACTAATAAGGAATTTTCTCTTTCACTGTAATTGATCTTTGTTTGTTTTAAAGTCTGACCAAAGAAATTAGAGGCATCTGTATGTTGACATGTTTATGAACCTTTAACTTGTAACTGTGTTTACTGTTGTTCTTTTTCGTTCCGATTCACCCATCGATCTCTTCATGTGCAAGACATCGGGGCATGTATATGTTTGGCAATGGTTGTACCATCGGGAACACTTCTCTTGGGTAATTTTGTTTTCTTGGGCGATTCCATTAGATGATCACACCTCCCCTCCCGTAGGCTCGCCATCTTATTTGTCTAAAGACTTAGTTAAGAAAGAGAGGTGTGCATCTACGGATTGAAGACGTCATATATATTTTACGTGGAGATAACTCTGATTTTTATTGCAATATACGGACATGCAGGAATGTGGACATGCAGGAAAAGATGCTTGAAAAAAGTGAAATTTGTTTGTCTATTAATGCAAATGAATGCCCGATTAACCCCGGTCCAGACGAAATTTAACGAACAATACGATACTTTTAATTTGAATGCATCTTTTATAGGGACGGGTGAAGCTAAAAGACGATAGAATGCTCGGATAGTGAAATTGAATGATTATTTTTGATTGTCGAATGACGATCTGCGTGATCATGTCAATTTCAATCTAAATTGAATGAGTCGGGCGTTAAAATGAACGAAAACTTGGTGAAATTGGCCGGGAAAACCTTTCTTGAGCTCTCTATTTAGAAATGTGCACAGGGACGTACATTTTGCTTGAATTTCGATCTGCATTTTTGCGTTTTTGGAAGTGAAAAACCTGCAGAATCAATAAGGGTATCGAGCTACAACATAAATTTGGGCGGGACAAAAAAAAGAGTTAAAAGAGAAAAGGTTTATCAGACTGCCTGGTCCCTGCATGATTATACAGGGTGGTAAAACAAACAAAAAACGGAACGGCATCACAGAGAAAAACGTTGTAAACCCCGGGTTGTTCATGTGCCCTGCTTAAACAACCAGTGTTTAAGCAGGGCACATGAACAACCCGGGGTTGTTTAAAAGTGAAGAAACAACGTTTTTCTCTGTGTACTTCTACTACCTTTAGAGTCAAACCACCTGTACCGATGGATGGAGAATCTTTTCAGAAGACAAATGATACCAAGACCTCCCGATTCGGTCCAGTATTTTTTGCTGCAGAGCCCATTTTGTGAAGCTAAGTCGGTCACTTGGCCATTTGTTCCATGCACTGAGAAAAGAGCATAATGCACGATGATAGCATACTTGTGTTTATACCTCGGGACCAAATGAACCCCGACTTTGTTTCACAAAAGAGGTTCTAGAACAAAAACTACTGGACCGAATCTGGAGATCTTGGTATCCTTTTTCTTTTAACAAAATTACCTATGCATTGGTATAGGTTGTTTGAGTCTCAGGGTAGGGGAAGTTCCGTTCATTTTTACCACCCTGTATATACATGTAGTCCTATAGAGAAACATGTCCCAGACACCGAGCTATTTAACAGTTCGGATGCTATTAGCCCGACGTCTCGGATATGGTTCTGTCATATGTTGTCCCACCGAATACAAATTTATGCTATAGCTAGATACCTTTAATTTTTTCTGCAAACCGCAAAAATACGCAACGAATTCGAGAAATTATAGCAAAATCGCCGATGCTCCGAAACCTCCATTGTTTTACACACGACAATTTTAAGCCCCGATCCCACTTACGCGAATTTGACGACGAATTAACGCGAAATCGATTCGTGTCATTTCGTAATGAATCGCAAACGTGTCGTAAGTACTTCGTAATTGAATTCGTTGAGTGTCGTAATTATTCGCAAGTCCTCGTAAACACCTCGTATTGTCGCGTAAGTCGTGGTGCCAATTTTGAAATTATCATAACTTTTACGAAGCGTTCCGATTTCGTAAGCCTTCGCAATATGTCGCAACGGTGTCGTAACTTGTCGTAATTGCTTCGCTATTGCATCGTAATCTTTCGTAACCATATCGGGCTGTTTCGGAATTTTTTTCCCTCAACGAAGTGTCACGACAGTTCACGAAGTAGTTGCAAAGCAGTTACGACACTTTACGAAGTTTACGACATGGTAACGAAGTAATTTCGAAATGGTTACGAACCAAGCCAAAAAAGTAGTGTCAACACGAAACACCTTGTTTTGGCGCGAACCGTTTACGAATTTGGTTACGAATTGATAAGAATGACGACGAATTCATTCACGAAACCATTACGACATTGCGACTCAGTTATAAAGCGTTTGAGACTTTGACGAAGCACTTACGACGCGGTTACGAACTTGCCGACGTGGTTCAAAACACGTGACGACGCCAACAAGAACACGTGGGAAACGCGTGATGAATCAGCGGTTCGCGGCGTTTTGTCTTCACTTTCGTATTGTCGTCGCCGGATTCCTTGAACGAGAACCGCAGCCGCCAGGAGGATGTTTTCCTCTTCAACAGCAGCCGCTTCCAGTACATCAGAGTTGGTGAACATGATGCAAAATGAGAAAATACAAGTACATGTTCTCAATACGCACGTCACCACGTGACGTTAAGTTCGCAACAAGTTCGTAATATCGCAAAATGTCGTAAATGCGTCGTATACGCGTTGTTTATACATACCTCGTAACATGTCATGTTAATTTGTAACACTTTCGGTCCGTTTCGTAAACAATTCGTCACATTTCGTATTTGTATTGTAACCGTTTCGTATTGGTTCGCAATCAAATCGTGAGAGTTGTAACCGTTTCGTATCCGTTTCGTATAAAATGCGCTCTGGAGGCCACCTTGCAACGAATCACAACGAATTTCATGTGGCGCTGATTCGTCGTCAAATTCGCGTAAGTGGGATCGGGGCTTTACTTCGCGCGTGCAAAAGACTAAATGTATTAGTAACTGGTCATTTCAACTTTACAGTGTTTGGTGAAGTATTATATAAATTTTGAATGTTGCTGATGTTAATTAAACCATTCCCCTGTTATAGCCATAAAAATGATCGACGAATCCACGATTCTCATGCACACTGTAAAAAGTGAGCGCACACATGTACGTGCTGGGCCATAATAATCCAGCGAACCTATAGCTGCTAATTTTTTACAAGTATATTTAATTCAGTGAGTGTTAGTGCTATATTAAAATAATGTAACCTTTGTTTAAATCTCCATGGCCCGGACAATATTGTCTCGGATTCCCAACTTGTGTGCTAATTAAACATACATTGTATGAAAATAATCTAGAGCGAATGGTTCATTTTGAATAAAGAAACTTCTACTGTTGTTGGAAAGCTCTATCTATTTAGAAACATGTGGATTACTGTAAGGAAAGGAAAAGGCGTCCCGCGTGTTTCCTTTTTCGACGGCTCTCCTTGTGTTTGATTTTATCTAAAAGCTCTATAAACTTACAAAGGATAGATAAGAAACGCCTCTCGGTCGATCTGTTGCATGTTTTGGAATGATTTGGTGGACTCTGATTGGTAGCAAAAAGCCATCTGGAAAATTATGGGGGCGACCAGCTTTGGAAAGGATTGCCTATGGTATGATCTAAACGTATAGAAGTGGGAAAAAGGCCTTTCTTCTTCTTCTTTTGAAAGGAATGACGCTAAACGTATTTTTTTAAATAAAGTTTTCATTAGTAACAGGTGTTCTTAGGCACACACATGTATGTAAAACACGTTTAGCGTCCGGGTTTAATAACAAAAAGAGGTTTTTTTTATTTATTTTTTTTATTTTCAAGATGGCCGCCATTCTTTTTAAAATTTCCGACAACCGTAGGTTTTTCAACTGTATTAACACAAAAATGAAAGAAATAGTGGTTTTAATATTTTTAGAAGTTCTGACTCGCAAGCATTCTATTTTCCGATGGATCGGTTGAAAAAAATTTTGGCTTTTTTTTCCTCATTTTCCACAGGTAAAAATAATAAAATCCAGGCAGCCCCCCAAAAAGGAAGCGGGCGGGGACGCTAAACATGTTTTTTGTTTTTACTTCGCCTTGCACATGTATTAATAAGAATGTGCGAGTATCGATCTTCAATGGGAATTCATGACTTGAATAAAGTGGAAATACAGCGAAAAGAACTTTTGTGCAGTAATTGCGTGAGCTATTGCAAGAGTGGTGCGAAATCTTGAGTGTTCATTATTGCCGACATAATACATTACTATGGAGCAAGTTCGATCAAGGAAAATTACATGCAGTGAATTAAGCGGGTCAATAAATGAAAAATCACTCTTGAAAAACTAACATTCTTTTTCAGTGCTGTTTGGGTTTCAGAGGCTAGGGGTTGTTAGACATTGTTGCTAATCGAGTTACTCTTTACAACCATGTCAAGTATTTTTAATGTTTCATTCAACATCTGTTGAAAAAGTAACATATGTCTAATAAAACATTATTTTTCGTCAAACAATCCACAAGGGAAACTGACTAGGTAAATTTGAATACATTTTCAAAGTGAACAAAGAAACTGGCACGAGCGGGATTCGAACCTGCGACCTCCGGGTTACCGTACCGGTTTCTTTGTTCACTTTGAAAATGTATTCAAATTTACCTAGTCAGTTTCCCTTGTGGATTGTTTGACGAATTATAAGTTAAATACATTTTCCCATGGGGAGCCAGACCTAGTGGAGGTTACAATAGAGAAAGGAATGCTTTTGAAGTCTGGTGCAGTCAAGGGTGAAGAAGTAAGTTATAGAAAAGCAGTGTAGAGACACTTACCGATTTGACGCACAAGCATACGGACGTGTGAAAGCTTCTGAATAGCTCCTCCGCCATTTTTTCAATTTACAAGTGTACATTTACCTTGGTCGATTCGTCTTCTAACATGTCAAGTCACGATCAGTCAGAGCAACCTGTCGCCCAATCCCTCAATCTTACCAAGGAGATTGTGAGCGACACCATTAAGGAAGCGTTAGGGCAGTTTAAACATTATTTCGACAATTCACTTGATTCTCTTCGAGAAGAGCATGAACGTTCGTTTGCCACAACGACACAAGAAGTGCAGCAGTTGAAACGGGCATCCGACATATCCTTTCGCTTCAAAGGCAACAAGACACAGTATAATTTCAACGCTTCAATTTTGGAGAAACTGGAAAAGGTAGACAACCACCTAACGGATTCAAAAGAGGAGGCGGCCAAACATATTGTTACAGAAGCCATTGCTGAAGTTAAGAAACGTAACAAACTCATCCGTCTGGCAGATAAATCGGACGCAGGCTGGAAAGCAGTAGACGAATACGTCAGTGATGAACTGGCTAGCGATTCGGAAGATGAAAAGAGAATCCGCAAGGCACAAGCCCGTGCCTCTTCAAGGAAGAGACAGGAGAAGGTTCAACGCAACCAGGCTGCAAAACGATCCCGAGGGGCAGCGGCAAGGCACGAATCTCTCAGTAATCCTGATACTGGGTCTAGTCTTTTTCGCAGCTATCTCCCAGGGAATCGATTCACGGCTGGGCATACATACACGGGCCAAACATGGGGAACCGGTCCAAAAGTCACGGACCTCTGCTTCGCATGCGGAAGAGCAGGGCACTGGCGCAGAAACTGCACAGCGGCAACAAAAGGCGTCTCTGGCCCAGGAAAGGGTGGCAATGCCCAATAGAGGTGATGAAGTTCACGAATTACTTTGAAAGGTCTCTGTTTACTGGTTAGGATATCGGAATTTTCAGGTTTCCACTTTAAGAAGCGTATGATTAAAGCTATGGGACAAGATGAAAATTTCCAATCCAGGCTTATTAGTAGTAGACGCAGACATGCATTGAATCCACGTCAGAATGGAACACATAATTTATAAGAGGTACAAGCCGCAAGGGGGGAAACGTAACTTTTCACCAGCATTTTTAGATTGATTATTGTCGCTTGACTGACTAGTAGACGATTTCTTTCAGGACTGATGATATCATCCAGTACACCAAGCACAAGCAGTGAGAAACTCGTAAACACTGGTGACTGCTTCAGTGAAGCCGGGTACGAAATGTCTATGTCACGAGATTACTTCGAATATGTACAAGGACTAGCGCCACCGTTAGTAAAGGGTAGATTGAAAGCAGCAATTAACTTCTGGAAGCTTATTAATGCAAGTTCTTTTGTTTTGGATGTTATTGAACAAGGATACAAGCTTCCATTATTAAATACACCCCCTCCAAACAAAACAAAGAATAACAGGTCAGCGTTAGAAAATGGCGATTTTGTTCGAGAATCCATTGATGAGCTGTTAGCTCAGGGTCTGATAGTGAAGTGCAGAGAGGCACCTGATATCATCAATCCGTTATCAGTGTCTGTTCAAAATTCAGGAAAAAAGAGACTTATTTTGGATCTGAGGTATGTTAATAAATTCTTATGGAAGGAAAAAGTGAAATTTGAAGACTGGAATGAAGCCCTTGAATATTTTCAGAAAGGCGACTTTATGTTTTCTTTTGATTTAAAATCAGGCTATCATCACATTGACATTTTCCCGGAACATACAAAATTCTTAAGTTTTGCTTGGGAGATGAACAGTCACACAGAATTCTTTTCTTTTTCAGTGTTGCCTTTTGGTTTCGCAACAGCCCCCTATGTGTTTACAAAATGTCTGAGACCACTGGTACAGCACTGGCGAGAAAAAGGCATCTTCCTTGTGTTATTCTTAAATGACGGTTGGGGAAGGGAGAATACCGAGAACATGTGTAATGTAGCGGCACAGGCCGTTAAATCTGATCTTTTGGAATCGGGATTTGTTCCCAATGTTGAAAAATCCCAGTGGGTCCCCACCCAGACTTTAGACTGGTTAGGCCTTACTTGGGACGGAGAGCAAGGATCATTCAAAATCACTTCAAGAAGAATGGTAGACACACAACAGTGTTTAATTGACACCTTGACTGCTCTCCCCAAAACGTCGGCCAGAAGACTAGCCAAACTTACAGGGAAACTTATATCCCTCGGCTCTGTGTTCGGTGACATAACACAGCTCAAAACTAGATACCTCCATTATGAGATTAATAAAAGAGTCCACTGGGACAGAATATACGACATTGACAGTGGAAACAAATTAATTGAAGAAATCTTCTTCTGGAAATCTAAGTGCATGAAACTGAATAACAGATTTGTTGGCGAATATCTCATTCCACAGGCACTTGTGTATACCGATGCAAGCGGCACAGGCTGCGGGGCATGGACCGCAGAATGTGGAGGTATGGAGCTCCAGGCTAATTGGAGCAAAGAAGAGGGAGGTAAGAGCTCCACTTGGAGAGAGTTACAAGCAGTTAACCGAGCTTTGCGAGCATTCGCTAGCAAGTTATATGACAGAACGATAAAGTTTTTCACGGACAATAGAGGAGTTGTATCTATTGTCAGGAAAGGCAGCATGGTTTCTGAACTACAGTCTCTGAGCTTAGAGATTTTTGAAATTTGCAGGAAGCATGGCATCAAGTTTCACATACAATGGTTGCCTAGAATCGAAAACCAGAAAGCAGATGCATTAAGCCGAGAGTTTGATTTCGATGATTGGGGAGTATCGACTTTGTTCTTTAAATTTATTGATGAGATATGGGGCCCACACCATATTGATCGCTTTGCTGACGACCTTAACACTAAACTTCCAGTGTTTAACTCCAAATATTGGTGTCCTGACACTGACAAAGTAGATGCTTTTACATGTAATTGGTCAGGCCTTAATAATTGGCTGGTCCCACCCATTAACAGAATTCCGGATGTGCTAAGACATCTCAAAGTTTGTAAAGCCCAAGGGACCTTAGTAGTCCCCGCTTGGCCCTCTGCACCGTTCTGGCCGTTACTCTTTTCAGAATCTAGTTCTTTTAAGACCATGGTGATTCGCGTAATGGAATTTAAGAATCCCGAAGGGATCTTTACTCAAAGCAGAAATCAGAATTCTGTGTTTGGTTCACCTGAATTTATGAGCGGAGTCTTGTGTATGCGGTTATCGGGATTTTGCGCATGAGCATTTTCTACCGAGCAAAGTGTAGCCACTGGAATCCATTCCCACACAACATACCGAAACGCATGGAAGGTGCTAAAAGTTTATAACCCACTGGGGTTATTTTATAACCGTATGGCTATGTGAGACAATGGTATTGCGTAATTCTGAAGTAGACCACTGTCAGCCGCTTGGCTAAGAGATTGACTGCCGCAGGGCAATAGTCAATGAAGAAAAAGCCTACGTTTGCACAGAACTGCAAAACGTCACTACTGAGGGATTTACGAGTCATTAAAAATTCGGGAGGGATATCTTAATTGTTTATACGGTGTTCCTACATATATCTTATAAATGTTATATATTTGCAGGTTGGACACAGAAGATACTGAATACAACAAAACTTTGCGGGAGGTGCTATCGGCGTCCAGAGCACCGAATACAGTCATTAAGTACCAAAGAGCTTTTGCAAGTTGGCAGAACTGGTGCATGCAACATAATGTGAATTGTTTACCAGCAACCCAGTCTAATATAAGTCGGTACTTTATTTCTTTATATCAAGCCGGTGCGCCATACTCCAGAGTTGAGTCAATCTTTTATGCTGTTAAATGGAAGCATGATTGCTTACCAGGTAATGAGAATCCCTGTAACGGTGCATTTTTACATACAGTACTACAGGGTCTAAAGAAGCTCTTAGCTAGACCGGTCACTAAGAAAGATCCGATTACCCCAGATATACTGAGAGCATTAGTAGACAAGTACGGCACTTCCAACAGTTTGTCTGACTTAAGGTTATGCGCAATGACCCTTGTATCCTTTGCAGGTTTTCTCAGACATGCGGAGCTCGTTAATATTCGCCGATGTGACGTAAAGCAATATGTATCTCATGTTAATATATTTATTTCCAAGAGTAAAACAGACATATACAGGCAGGGTGCTTGGGTATTAGTTGGAGCGACTAATACTTCCACATGTCCAGTCAGTATGTTACGCAGGTACATTGAAGTGGCGCAATTACACGATGAGAGCGATGAGGATTTTCTTTTTAGACCTTTGCAATACCTGAAGTCGCAAGACAAATACGAACTGAAACATGGTAAACTCTCTTATTCTCGATGTTTAGAGTTACTGAAAGCCGCTCTCTCCTCCGTGGGCCTAGATCCGAAACGGTTCGGGCTGCATAGCCTGAGAGCAGGGGGAGCCTCAGCGGCCGCTAATAATGGTGTGCCAGATCGTTTGTTTAAGAAACATGGCCGCTGGAGATCTGAAACCGCAAAAGATGGATACGTTGAAGACTCCGAACAAAGCAGGTTGCAAGTGTCCTTAAACCTGGGAATTTAGACATCAAGTTAAAGAAATGTAATATATACTTTGTGTTACCTTTATTGAATTATTGGAAACCTTTGAAATTAATAAAGATCAGATTTTAGATTGAACTGACCTTTGCCCGTTCTTTAATCTCCTACTTAGGAGGGGACAGGTGTCCACTCCGTGCTTGTCATCAAGATCGGTGCTCCCCAAATACAGGTGTGTATTACTAACATGTCTCTATTACAGGTTGTAAACTACAGAGGTTAGGCGCATGAGAAAATACTTTATTCACGTTCGAGGAACGAGTTAGGGAATAAAAAGTCGTATCCTCATTGAGTGATCTCCACAATGTCGCTTCCCAGGTTGTGTCGTAAAATTGGGTGTGATCCCTGGCTACACGGCATTCTTGGTTTATGACTTCTGACTAGCGCCCACTCGAACAAAGATACTGACAATTTGGGAGACAGCCAACATAGGGCAAGATAGCTCAGTTGGTAGAGCGCCGGTACGGTAACCCGGAGGTCGCAGGTTCGAATCCCGCTCGTGCCAGTTTCTTTGTTCACTTTGAAAATGTATTCAAATTTACCTAGTCAGTTTCCCTTGTGGATTGTTTGACGAAAAATAATGTTTTATTAGACATATGTTACTTTTTCAGGACTGAAATTATTTCGTTTGGCGGAGCTGTTTGGGTTTAAGAATAACAGTAATAACTAGAGCTAGAGTTTGTTGTTACAAACACTAGGTGTTTGGCTTTGTCTGTTTTTTTATATTTATGGATCAGGAAAGTACAGTATTAAGACGTACATTTGTTGAAAGAAGTGATTAGGAAAAGAAACATGAAAACACCAATGTAATTATTTTAAAGCAAATTATGTACTCTTGAGCAGAAGGCCTTGCTTCCTGCTGTCGTGGGGTCACCAACAGTGACGTCTGGTAGACTGTTCGACACTGAAATACATTGGAGAAAAGATGCATATGTGGTTTATTTTGATTTCAACAATCGAAAGAAGCACAGAATGAATGTGCAGTGAACTATACTCAATAATACGGATGGGTTTTTGATTATTTTGTTGTGAGTCGGAAGACGGATTGAGGCCATGTTAGAGGGCGCTCGAGTATTTTATGACGTCACTGGTAACATTTTTTGAAAAGCACAGTCTTGCCGGAGACTAACATCTAATCGCAAAAATATGAAAACCTTGTGTTTTGTGCCTCATGACATATGACGTTTCAAAAATTTCCTTGATTTTGTGCTTTTTTGCTTGTAATTTGACACCTGATGACGTCATCATGACGTCATTGCATTTGTGAACATCTTCAACAGAGTATGTATGTATATACATGTACAAGTATGTCATTTGTCTCCCTAAGGTATCAAAAATGATGACAAAGTGTCTCCTTGAGGGTACTTTAACAGGTATAATTCATATAATAATAATCACATAACATATAATGATGAGGGTGTTATTGACACTTGTGTAGCCCCGGACGGGGATCACCGGTGTGGGAAATGTACGGCTTTCTCACCAATCAGCAAATTCATTTCTTATAACATAACGTCACATTGCAATGCTGCCCTCAACAGCTTCATGGAAAAATACGAAAGGGAGGGCGCTAGACCGACCTAACGGTCCCGAACTGCACGACGCTTACGCACGTTCTATGAGGGGTTGGCGGATGGTCGAAGTGACATTGTAAGGGAGAATAGCAGAAAAAACAGATTTAACGTTTTTGTAAAAATATTTTTTCGACTTTTCTATTTTTTTTTCCATAGGGAATGTTTAAGTTGGCTGATTACCAATAAATACAAGGAAGTTTGAGATCTACTTCTTTTCTGCCATGCACGTCCGCATGTTTGTATTAATGTTACTGATCCGTGAATTGCTAACATTGTCCCTGTACCATCAGTTGACTTTGAGCTTCTGATGATCCCAGACGTAGAGGTCAAATAAAAAACACCAACAATTTCGATGTACATTAGATCTATCTGATGTTCACATATGAAAACCTGAAATATCATACTTTTGCTTGTAAATTGACACACCATGACGTCATTACATTTTTGCAGATCTTCAATAGAGTGTGTATGAAATGTACCAAGTTTAAACTTGATATGAAGTTGCATGTTGTTATACAGTTCTGGGGAATAAAGAAAGACAAGAAGAAAAACAATTCATAGAAATATTCAACAATATGAAGAGACTATTATCGACACTTGCGGAGCCAGGGATGGAGATCAACAATTATGAGGAATGTACGGCCGGCTTGCTACCCAATCAGCAAATGAATTTTCTTGTAGCATCACGTCCCATTCCAATGCTACCCTCAACAGCCTCATAAGACGAAAAAATACCGGCCAAACGGTCCCCAACTGCACGCGTATAGTTCGGGACCGTTAGCTTGCACGGACATTATATCTGCAACAATATGCGCAAGAAAATAATGACGATTTTGAAATTTGTTTAATGCACTTTACGGTGATGTTTTACTTTTTAAATGTGGGTTGAGTATTTTTAGGGAAAATAATTAATGCTGATGGAAGTATGTATTGTCTGTGTGGTTTTAAATTGTATGTGTAGTGTTGTAAAGATGGTGTATTCGTATTTTTTGGGTGTGGCAATTTGGGACAAAAGGACAAAAGCACATGTGATAAACAGCTACTTCAAATGGAAAATTTTATTGAAGTAGTAAAAAATACTATAGGGAATAACCTTCATGAAAATGATATTTTAATTGATATTAAAGTGTTTTTATTTATGACTGAAAGACCAAATCGTTAGAAAATACATTTTTGCTATTCGTTTGTAAGAGGAAATCCATTGAATTGAAATGTTCAGCCAGATGACTGACATAACAGCTTTAATTCTAAAATATCTGTAGTAAATATCAATTGAAAAGAGGCACTGCTTGAAATTTTGAAACCTGTGCGCATTTGAAAAAAGAAAGAAAAAAAGTTGGTCCGATAGGCTATGCTATAGTGACTTGTTATATTAAAAGCTGAGATTAGAATTAAATAATAATGTACTGAAATGATTTGTTTTATTAAATTCAAATACCTAAATAAAATTGAATTCGAAGTGCAAAATATTTGAGACGATCGCGATATCGGCTTTGGACGATACCTGAGAACTTGAAAGTACTTTTCAACGGAAGGGCGCCCTCTTTGTGCATGTCGCAAATTTATAGGAATGCACTACTAGTCTGGTTCCCTGATCTGACGGTTCCCTGACAACTCTTGTGGAATCAATAGAGAATAGTCAGATTCGTTAGGTTTGGTAACCAGACTAATGTATAGGATTGCGGTACGGATGCAGATCACATGCTAATTGTCGAGGTATGTATAGGATCAGGAGGAGGGTGTCCCGTGGAATTTGTTAGGAGTAATCAAAAATAGAATGATATTAGCTAAGAATTACGAAGATTTTTTATTGCATTGTACATAGGTAGATATAGTTGTCAGTATGTGTTGTCAATGGCGAGTTGAAATCAAATCCTAATCCTATTTTTTGTAATGTGTGTAGTAGTAGTAGTTGTACTTGTTGTAGGCTGTAGTATCGGCACGTCGGTAGAGCAACAACATGTACCTAACGTTAAATTCTGATGATACTTCCATGTAAACATGTGGGTTATTAGTTTCTGGATTTCCATTACTTTTTATATGAGAAGCATTAACTCAAGGATCATCGTAGCTATTTTTTGTTAAGTTTTCTATTTTTTTAGCTCGGACAGAACAGCAACAGAAATATTTGACAAAATTTGGATAAATTCACTTATTCTTTCCTGTTTAAAGTTACAGGAATAAGCCTGGAAATTATGCATTGTTGTTTGAATGTGTCTCCCTGCCATGCTGAAACTGGCATTTATATCGAGCAAAGATGGTGGTATCTGTGAAACGGCTTAAGTCCTAGCTATGACAGGAAAAGTCTTAAGTATTTTCAAAGAATAAGTTTAAATTGTTTTCACTGCTAAATTAGTGTTTGTTCATCAGATTAACAATTTTTGGTAGTTTTCATGTCATTAACCCCAGTGGCGTAGCTAGAGTTCTCTGCAAAGAGGGGGGGGGGGGGGGGGGGGGGGGGGGGGGGGGCGGCTTGATGTTACAGTGGGGGGATGCCCACAGTATTTGTTTCTATGCGCCTATCAATTGCTCCCCCCACCGTTCTCCCCCTGAGCTGCCCAAGGTCTTATGTGGGGGTTTGTTTATGTTTTTCCAGCCCCAGGGTGGGGATTTTGGTCACTCATTTTGCCATTGTTTCCACATCATTAGAAGTTCAAAACCATGTCGGCGATTGTCACTAAAATTTTGCTCCAGGGGTGGGGATTTTGTCACTTCAAAAGTGACAATCCCACATCTTGGTTGAGGCAGCCCGGGGGGGGGGGGGGGGGGGGGGGGGGGGGGGCGGGGGAAGCAATTGATAGGTGCATAATAATACTATTCTTTTCTATGTTGGCCAAATTTCCAGTGGGGGGGGGGGGGGGGCGATGATTATTTAGTGGGGGGGGGGGGGGGTGGGGGGGCATGTGCCCACGCCACGCCCCCCTGCCTTAGCTACGGCGGTGATTAAGGAAAGTGGTGGCCGGATATGTTCTCTTTCCGGAATTTGTATAATTAACACATGACATAGCCTTGAGTCATACTAGTCTTTAATTCTAGACTTTTGGCCGTTTTTTTTTTTTGGGGGGGGGTTAGATATTTTAGGTTAGAAAATTCTGTGATAGGTCTCCTTAAAACCCTTGTGCTATTTAAAAGGTCAAAATCAGTCAAAATTTCCTTCCACCTCCCCTGCCTTTACTTTGTACACAGATTACATGTGGTTTGTACATGTGGCAGAAGGGTCACAAACAATCACCTTGACTGATTTTGACCCATACAACAACATGGCTCAGAATGCATGTTTGCATAGGAGGGTTTTAATGTTGGCAAATAGCAATGTGTAAACTATTGTCATACATACATGTAATAGATAGTGTTGACATAGCATATTCTTTTTCAAACACAAAATGACTCAAAAACAAACTGCCAATATTTTGTGTCATTTAGCATTTGAGAAAGATTCTGCTAGGATTAAAACATGAGGCCCTTCTGATTTTTATCACAAATTTAATTAACTTGTTAAAGGATTGTTTTCTTTGTATTTTTCAGAAAATGAAGATTTCTCAGAAGATTTCTTGCCAGGGCGTCCTGCGACGTTTGTCAGATGTATGTTGGACTTCATCTTTGTCTGTCTTGCAGTCATTCCATTTCTCTCCTGACTTCATGATCACATTTCATTCCTCTTTTATGTTTTGTGATGTTGACTCCTCTCCTCCATATGTCATTTCACTATCCCTCCATCCAAATGCCCTGAGGTTGGCACCTCCTCAGGGAAGTCGTCTGCCTGTGACTGCTGGGCAGTGCGCAAACCAGTTGGCACACGCAGAATGTGTGTTCGTACTCCGAGAACAAAGGAGGCACCGTCCTCCTAGTTCTCATTTTGAGGGTACTGGGGCCAACGTGCCCTTCAACTGGCTGTGTAATGAGAAAAGATGCAACATACAAAGTACTTACAAAACGTATGAACAAGTAATTACCAAACGAAACAAACAAGTAACTACGAGAAAGAGAAAGGTGGAAGTGCCTAAGAGAAAGGTGGAAGTGCCTAAGAGAAAGGTGGAAGTGCCTGTAAAGAGGAAGGCTGCAGTGTTGAAGAGAAAGGTGATAGTGTCTGTAAAGACCAAGGTGGTTGTGCCAGAAGAGAAAAATGATTCTTCATGTCAAACAAAAGTGATGACTAAACAGACTCGAGTAGTGTATGTTGTGCCTGTAAAGAGAAATACTCCTCATACATTGAAGAGAAAGGTGGTAGTATCTGTAAAACAGAATAGGCAGAGAAGGTCAAAGAAATGTGTACCAGATGGGTATACAGTACCACATCACAAACAGTTGACCAAGAAGGCAAGAAAACGTTTGAATTTTAACCACAGAAAGAATGGCACAGTCGTAGAACATCGCATGGGTAATGAAGAAAGAAAACAACATGAGAAAATACAGAAAAGGATATTTCACCACACAAAGAGAACTGTCAGCAAAGTTGTCAAGACGTTAAAAGATGTAAATGAACAAAATGTGATCAGCAGAAAGTCTGTGAAAAGTGCTGTCAAAAGAAGTAAAACTGAACACAGTAAGAAGATGGATAGAACAAGTGACAGTAAATTCAAAGAAATGGACAAACAAGTAGATCATGCATGCTGGCTCTGTGAAGAAATTGATAGATCAGGAACATGTACAAGACAAATACAATGTGATAAATGTCATGTGTGGTATCACATTTCCTGTATGCGGTTCTTGAAGATGCAGCAGTATTTGGTCAATAAGACAGTGACATGGATTTGTCGTAAATGTGGACAATCTAATTACTCTGACAATTTGTTTCATGATTTTGGTATATGTACAGATGAGAACATGTATGATTGGATAGCATATGAAGATTGCCGTGATGATGAAGTTCATGAGGAATTGTTGGAAGCTACTAATGAAGTAAGGAAAGACATGAAATCAATGAAATGTAAAGAACATGAAGAATGTAGCAATGTGAAACCCTCATTGATTAAACAAACTGGAGGTTATTCATTAAGAGAAAGAAAGACAAAATCAGCTGTAGCAGTGAAATCAAATAAAACAAGGCAAACAATCAGGAAAACAAAGGAAACTGATAAGACAGTTGTTGGCGAGTGTTCAAATAAACCAAGAAAAAGAAAAAGAGCTGCACGTGTTGGTGTTCAATTTGAAGATGAAACACATTCGGAAGTGACTGAAAAAGGTGGATATTCACTACGTAGTAAGAAGAGGTTACTGTCACCAGTGGTTAAAAAGACTAAAGTACCAGTTGACAACAATTCGGTCATTGATGAGGATAAACAAAGATGTGACAAAAGTATAGCTCATTCCAAGAAAATTTCCAAACAAGGTGCATCAAATGAAATGCAATCAAAAATAGACAGTGGAACAAAGGTCCCAAGACATGTCATTATACAGGGTAATTTTCATCAGGGTAATTGGAAGTTTGGTGCTAATATTGGAAAGCAGTGTGTTGCAAATTGCTTGTGTTCAATGATGTACAGTCATGTGAAGGAATTGAGACACTGGACGTGTCATGATATGGATTTAGTGCTGAATACTGGTGATGAGTTGTATGGTCATTTATCCCATAGTTCAACAATGCATAATGATTACTTGCTGATCAATGAATTGCCAAATGAATTGGATGTATTTAATCAACATTTTACAATGAATTATCATGAGTCAGTCTGTGGTACTTTTGGAGCAGAATACAATTTATCTGAATTTAATATGATGTCAATGAATCGTGCACTTCAGCAGACACTTCAGAGATACAATGGCTGTTTCATATGTTTCAAAGGAAATACATTTGCTGTTATAGCTCAAAATGGCATGTACTATATTTTTGATTCCCACTCCAGAGATCACAATGGTTGCCAAGTAAGTGAAGGAAGAAGTTTGATGAAAAGTGCAGCAACATGGCAAGATGTTTACAGGTATTGTACTGATTTGGGTCAATCTATGAATGTATCTAATGATGAACAATTTGAAATCACAGGTGTGAGTTTATTGAAAGATCAAGATGCCAGTATGTGTTCACGTGCAGAGAAGAATTGTAATAAGGTATTTGACAGAAATGATGAGAGTAATGTATTTAATATGACACCAGATATTTTTGAAGATGCAGACGAAGGTGAACACGAGATAAATGATCCTGAAAGTGGTTGTAAATGTAATAGCAGTTTGTCGAACATCAACGGACATGTCTCAGATAATGATATAGATGACAATGACATTGAAATGAACGTAATATCTGAACAAAGTGAATTCAATTTTGTGCCATTGTCATATGATGAAAAAAAAATCTTGTGCAATAAACTTGAAATCATCAAAGTTAATCTACAGCCTGATATAGTGTCCAAAGTAACTGATAAGATTGGAAGCCCAGATTGTTTGAGGAATATTAAAGGTGATGGAAATTGTTTTTTCAGGGCGATATCTTTTGCAATATCAGGGACTGAAGCTAATCACATGCATTTGAGAATGGCAACTGTCAATCATTTGTTGAAACATGCTAGCCAGTACAAGGGTTTCTTACGTGAAGGATTCAGTGATGTAGAGGAATATGTTAGGAAGAAGAGAATATTTTGTTCGGGTAAATGGGCAACTGAAGTTGAGATTATGGCTGCAGCACACATGCTTGAAACTGATATTTATACATTCGGTGACAGGTGGTACTTATTCTCTGGCAAGAGTGGAGATGTTGGTGTAGTAACATCAGATAGTGGAATTTATCTTAATCACACTCATCAAATACATTATGATGTTGTATTGTCAGTACATAAATCAGACCAAATGGATAGTGCAGGAGAACATGAGGTTATAAGTGGATTTGATTCAGATGAAGTTTCTGTACAAAATGAATTGATTGACAAAGCTGTGGTCGATGAAATGCATGCTGGTAACTATGTAGTATGTGATAGTAATACCAAAAATGAAATTAATGTGAAAAGACCAGAAGTAAATGACACTGTCAAACTATCAAAGAGAAAGAAGCGCAAGGGAAGTAAAAATTTGCTATTAAAAAGAAAATTGGATAGAGAAAGAAAGAGAAAGAAATACAATGAAAATCACAGCAAAAAAGACAAGGAAGAAATGAAAAAAAGTAAAAATAGAATATATAGCAAAGTAAAATATCATATTGATAAAGATTATCGGAAGAAGCACATAGAATCTGCACAATTTAGATATGAAAATTATGGAGACTGTATTAAGTGTAACCAAAGGAAAAAATATGAAGTAGATGATGAATATAGATTAAGAAAGAGTGCTAGATCACTAACAAATTATCAAAGCAGTGCACGGTATAGAAAATCAGTAATTGATAATATGAGGCGAAAGTATCATGAATGTCCTAGTTTCCGGGAAGCCGTTTTGAAGGCAAGAAAAAACACTTATCATGAGGATTTCAATTGTAGGATAAAAAAGAAAGGTGCAATAAAAATAAAATATTACCAAGATCCAATGTATCAGAAGAAATTGATTGATATTAGTAAAATGAAGTGCTGTCAAGATCCAATTCACAGGAAGAAATTGATTGATACAAGTAAAATGAAATATCATCAAGATCCAATTCACAGGAAGAAATTGATTGACATCAGTAAAATAAAATATCGTCTAGATCCAAATTGTAAAAAGCACATCCTTGAAAAGAACAGGCAAAGACAATTAATTTCTGAGGATAGAAAAAGGCACATGCATATTGTAATTAGTGATTTCAAGATTAAGATGACAAAGGGACCTGATTGTATTTGCAGTGTGTGTCACAAACTGTTATTTCAAAACCAAGTGATGAAATGTAAAAAGGATAAATACAAGTATTCTTGGAATATATGTGAACATTATTTACATAGATGTAACAAGAATTGCAAGTTGAATTGTTCTGTTGCTAGATCAAATAGATCATGTTTGTGGATATGTTATACTTGCCATAGAAAGTTGATTAGAAATACAGTTCCAGCAGAAGCAAATCTGAATAATTTATTGTTAGTGGACATTCCAGTAGAACTAGTGAGACTTAATAGCTTGGAACAACATTTGATAGCAAGAAATATTGCATTTATGAAAATAATCAATTTACCAAAAGGTGGACAAAAGGGATGCTTTGGACCGTGTGTATGTGTACCATCAAATACCACACAAACAATCAAATCCTTGCCAAGAACTGCAAATGCAAATGATATGATCCGGATTAAATTAAAACGTAAACTGTCATATAAAGGCTATTTGGAATATCAGTATGTGAACAAGCAGTATGTTGAAGAAGCTTTGCAGTATCTAAAAGACAATAATAAATGGTATGATGATATTGAAATTGACTATGATTGGATAAATCCTGTCCCTAAAGAATCAGTTAATGAAGAGACTAATGATCAGTTGAAGAACAATGAAACAAACGAGGAGGATGAAATTAGTGACAGAGAGGATGATGATGACCGATTACATGGAATAAAGCTTGATACTTGCCTTCAACCTGCAAATATTGGTCAAGAAATTTTAGATCAGTACTTTGATGATATATTTTGTGTTGCACCATGTGAAGGAAATAATCCAGTGAGACTATTGATGGAAGAAGGAAATGAGGCCAAATGCTTTCCAACTTTGTTTCCAACTGGTACTCCAATATTTAGTGATCAGAGGAAAGTAAGATTAACACTGTGCAGATATTTGCATAACAGACTAATGAATGTTGACAACAGATTTGCTAAAAACACTGATTATATATTTTATGCACAGTATTTATCGGAAATTCAGAAAGTTATGTCATGTGTATCTATTGCTTTGCGTAAAGGTTCAATGAAAACTCAAGAAGGTCATAATATCACAGCGTCAATGCTTAATGACAAGGCAAACCTGAGTAAAATGTTGAAATCTGACAGTGGTTACAAATTCTTGAAGCCTATCAGAGGTACTCCACCATATTGGCAATCAGCTCACAGAGATGTATTAGCAATGATAACACAGCTTGGATTACCTACATGGTTCTGTTCATTCTCTGCTGCAGACATGAGATGGCCTGAAGTAATTAATACAATACTGAGACAACAGGGAGATGATAGGACTGTAGATGAATTAGATTGGAATGAGAAATGTCAAATACTAAGGAGTAATCCAGTGACTGCTGCTAGAATGTTTGATAGAAAATTTCATATGTTTTTGAAAGAGGTCATTATGTCAGAGGCACAACCCATTGGTAAAGTGAAAGACTACTTTTATAGAATAGAATTTCAACAGAGAGGATCACCACATGTACATGGATTATTCTGGATAAGAGATGCACCAAAGTTGGGTATTGATAAGGATGAAGATGTTGTGGAATTTATTGATAGATACGTTCATTGTAAATTGCCATCAAAAGAGGAAGATGATGAATTAAATGACATTATATCTAATGTCCAATTACATAGTAAGAAACATTCAAAAAGTTGTAAAAAGAAGGGGACAGAATGCAGATTTAATTTTCCAAGACCCCCATCCAAAAGAACATTTGTTATTAGATGTGACAGCAATAGCAGTGATGATGAAAAGACAGAGTATATGGGTAGAATTGATGACTCTGATGGTGGTTGTGAACATGCTTGTCTAAACTCTGAGACTGATTCTAAGACCGAAACAAATTGCAGTGCAAATACAGAAAAAAATGCAGCTACAGATGATGCAAAGGAGCTTTTGAAATCATTGTGGAGTGAAATTCAAAATGAAGAAAAACAATTTAAGACAACAAATGATTTATTTCAAGGCCTGGGAATTACGCAAGATGACTTTGAAAAGGCAAATAGTGCACTTACTAAGAAAATTAGTATTGTATTGAAGCGTAATCCACAAGATGTATGGGTGAATCAGTATAATCCTCACTTGTCACGAGCATGGAATGCAAATCTAGATATCCAGTATATTACTGATATTTATGGATGTGTAGCATATGTTGCCTCTTACATGTCAAAAGCAGAACGGGAAATGGGACAGTTACTGAGTCATGCCCAGAGTGAAGCACAGAGAGGTAATCTAGATGCTAAGCAAAGTATGAAAGAGGTTGGCCAAGTGTACTTGCAGAATCGTGAGGTATCAGCCCAAGAAGCAGTATATCGTGTTTGTAATTTGAGATTGAAGGAAGGTTCCAGGAAAGTAGAGTTTATCCCTGTGGGAGAAAATCCTGTGAGAATGAGTTTACCACTAAGCTTGATTCAGAATAAATCAAATGAGGATGATTCAGATGTGTGGATGGCTTCTAGAATTGATCGGTATAAAGCACGAACAGAAACAGATGAATTTGAAGGAATGTGTTTGGCATCATTCAGCTCAGAGTATAGAGTCTTATCAAAGACAGAGGTGTCAAATATGAACAGAAGGAAGGTTTCTAAAAATGTACATGAACTAACAAATGGATTAGGACACATACAGAAACGTACTCGTACTGGTGCTGCTGTAATAAAATATCCAAGATTTTCAGTTACAAAGTATCCCAATAAATACTATCATAGCATTTTACAATTATTTCTTCCTTATCGTGTTGATGCACAGTTGAAACCACCACAATTTGAAACATATGAGGAATTCTATAAAAGTGGAAATGTCAAACTGCATGATTGTGCTGTGCAATCTGTCCAAAGTATTGTAGATAAAAATCGTCAGAAATTTGAAGCTGATATTGAATCTATGGATGATGTTGAGCAGTATTTAGAAAAATTTGGTCCACATGAAGATGCATGGGCTTTGATCTGTCCAGAAACTGAATCAGAAAGACTGGAATGTCAAGATGAGAAGCAAGAAGTAATGCAGGAAAGTGAGGATGAATGTGCAATTCCTGATTTAAAGTCCGATAAGAAAAATGACACACAATACAGTATTGAATATCATGCTGCCAAGATGCCCAGACAAGAAGCTCAAAGCTTAATGAGATCATTGAATACTCGGCAGAGTAAAGTATTTTACAAGGTTAGACAGTGGTGTCTGGATAAAATGAATGGGAAATCTCCTGAGCCATTTCATGTGTTTGTAACTGGAGGAGCTGGAACAGGCAAGAGTCATATGATCAAGTGTATTTATAATGAGGCAGTACGTATACTTGGACGATTGATGCATAATCCTGATGATGTTTCTGTATTACTATGTGCTCCTACTGGTGTTGCTGCATACAATATTAATGGATTAACATTACACAGTGCCTTGTCAATATCAATTAATATGTCATTACCCTATCAACCCCTTGGTGAGGAAAAATTAAGCACTCTAAGGAATAAATTGAATCAGATACAGATCTTGATTATTGATGAGATTTCTATGGTTGATCAAAAGATGCTGTGCTATATACATGGACGTCTGAGGCAAATTAAGCAAACAAGAAGTCAGTGCCCGTTTGGTGAAGTCAGTATTATGGCAGTTGGTGATTTTTACCAGTTACCTCCAGTAAAAGGAAAGTCATTGCATCACAATACACTAGAATCAGGCTTGTGGCATGATAATTTCAAAAAAGCTGAATTGACTGAAATCATGAGACAAAAAGATGATATTGAATTTGCTGAACTTTTAAATCATGTGCGAACTAGGCAGAAAGGAGACAGTTTGACAGATGAAGACATCTCTATTCTCAAGAGTCGTGAAACTGGAGAAGAATGGAATGATGCAGTTCATATTTACCCTACAAACAAACAGGTTGACAAATGTAATATACAAATTTTGCATAAACATTTTTCAGACTGTATGTGTATTGAAGCTATAGATTATGAAAAAGATGGTAGTGGAAGGTTGAAACAAAGAGAGAAACCATTGAAATCAGCTCGGATTTCTTTGTGTCAAACATTATGGATCAGTATTGGAGCACGTGTCATGTTAGTCAAGAATTTGGATGTTTCTCAAGGTCTTGTAAATGGTGCATTTGGAACCGTCACTGGAATTGAAATGTTACCTGATCAATCTGCTCCAAAGTGTATAAAGGTTGAGTTTGATGACAAGAGGGCAGGATCCAAACTCAGAAGACAATTTACATCTTTACATGATCAGATGTCTGTTGCTATTGAGATAGATGAAGAACACATAGGGAAGAAATGTATTCGAAAGCAATTTCCTTTGAAACTTGCATGGGCATGCACTTCTCACAAAGTACAAGGAATGACAATGAGCAAAGCTGTAGTCTGCCTTGATCGTACATTTACAGCTGGTCAAGCATATGTCAGTTTGAGTCGTGTGACTTCATTAAATGGATTAATCATAGAAGGATTTGATTTGAAGTATTTGTATTGTGATAATTCAGTTGCTGAAGCTTTGAATGATATGCCTTTGTGGATTAAAGAGCTTGAATCAACAAGTGAACAACAGGATGAAACAAAGAAAACTACCATAATGTTGCATAATATTCAAGGGCTGAGGAATCATTTTGTAGATTTGCAGTGTCAATGTGATATGATGGAATCGGACTTCATTTGCTTAACAGAAACATGGACTGATTTAGACAAAGTTAATGAATTTAATTTGACAGATTTCAAAGGTTATCATCAGGTAAGAATGGAATCATATGAAAAATCAACCACTTTGATGCAAAACAGTCATGGAGGTGTAGCAGTGTATGGTCGACAAGGAAAATGTTTCAGTCGCTTAAGAATGGGAGTGCAGAATCTTGAATATATTTCATTCCATATTATTTCTGGTATATCAGTAGTGGTGGTTGTTTTGTATCGGCCACCATCATATAAAATGAACGATTTCATTATGAATCTAAAAGTTTTGTTGTTTGAAGTACATAATATAAGTCACAGATCCATAGTAATAGGCGATTTCAATGAGAATCTGTTTGATAATCATTCAGTCATTGAGAGAGTTATGCAAGAGCATGGTTACAGGCAGTGTGTAAGAGATGCAACCACAGAGATGGGTACATTAATTGATCATGTTTATGTAAGAGGTATAGATTCAGTTACAACTTCAGTCAGACCAACATACTATAGTTATCATGAAGCCATTCAAATTCAGATTTGAATAATATTTAGCATGATTCATAAACATGTGACAGTCATGCTTTTGAAAGAAATAAAAGTGGTTTTCAGTAAGATTAAAAATCAATCTCAAAATTTGCATCAATTTTAAAAGGCCATAAAATAAAAGACTGAATGCATTTTAACAAATGATTTAACTGGTCATTCATGCATTTGATGGACAACTCTGAAATTGTACCAGTTTTCTTGAAAAGACAATAATATTGATGATTATATTTAAAGCTTTTCAAAATGAGTCTGCATGTTAAACAAGTACAAAACGTAATTAGCACAAAACTACCTTATGTAATGAACACGTAACTATCAAAAAGAATGAGCAGGTAACTACCAAACATAAACAGTTAATATCTAATATAATGAACACTTGATAGTTGTCATGTTTAGTGGGACATGAAAGAATGAACAGAGAGCACCATCATGTACAGTTCAGTATAATGAATTGTAAAAAAATAATTAAAAAAGGACTTGTTTCAAGGTAATAATGTACAATATGTCAAATATACATGTACCAGTTGAGTTTTTATCAACATGTTATTATGACTTCACATGCCCTGTGATAAATCGGAATATTTCTCTGACAAGCCTACATAATATTGATATGTGTAATTTTACTGATGCTAATATATGCACAGGGATATATCAGCAGATGTGCTACCTGGGGCTAGTCGACATACCACATCTTGCCTGTCTTGTTCAGCTGAGATGACTGCATAACTACTGGCAGGCAGCCTGAGACAGGTATGTTACTGTGGGCTCATCCCTTCAATTATGTTTTCTATTTCAGCTAAGATAATAGTATTTTCACGACTAATTTTAAACAAAGTACACCAACAAGACATTACAAATTTGCTCCCCAATAGTTGGCAGAGCACTGATTGAATCAAGCAGATTCTATTGATATTGTTATTAACGATAAATAACATCTGCACTGGTAAATATACTTGTAAATTTTATTTATGTCAAATTTTTAACTTCAACTTGATTTTCAACCTATTCTCTTTTTTAGGCACTCTGATAATATGATATGTCTACATAACCACTGCCAAGTCAGCCGTGTTACCAAGAACTTGTCACCACTACTTGCCCATGCCAGCCCTGTTCAGCTGAGATATCTGCCCAACCACTGCCAGTCAGCTATTTACCTAGGACTTATCAGCACTGCCAGCAAGCCCCTTGCCTGTCCTGTTCAGCTGATGAGATGTCTGCATAACCACTGCCAAGTCAGCTGTGTTATCAAGAACTTGTCGCCACTATTTGCCCTTGCTAGCTCTCGTCAGCTTACTCAGCTGAGATGTCTGCCTAACCACTGCCAGTCAGCTGTGTTACCCAGGACTTGTCACCACTGCTAGCCAGCCCTTGCCTGTCCTGTTCAGCTGAGATGTTTGCATAACCGCTGCCAAGTCAGCCATGTTACCAAGGGCTTGTCACCACTATTTGCCCTTGCCAGCCCTAGTCAGCTGATATGTCTGCCTGACCAGTGCCAGTCAGCTGTGTTACCTAGGACTTGTCTCCACTACCAGCCCTGCCTGTCCTGTTCAGCTGAGTTGTCTGTCTAAGCACTGCCAATCAGCTGTGTTACCTAGGGCTTGTCATCACTACCACCAGCCCTTGCCTGTTCTGTTCAGCTGAGATGTCTGCATAACTACCGGCAGGCAGCGTGAGACAGGTATGTTACTGTGGGCTCATCCCTTCAATTTTTTTTCTTTAACTATTTTTGCTAATATGAGAGTATTTTCACGACTAATTTTAAACAAAGTACATCAATAGGACATTACAAATTTGCTCCCGAATAGTTTGCAGAGCCCTGTTTGACTTGAGCAGATTCTATTGAGATTGTTATTATTAACGATAAATAACATTTTCACTGGTGAATCTAATTGTAAAATTTATTTATGTCAAATGTTTAACTTCAACGTGATTTTCAACCTATTCTCTTTTTTAGGCACTCTTTTTTAGGCACTCTTTTTTAGGCACTCTTTTTTAGGGACTTTTCTTCTGACAAATCTATGATTTTTTTGCATTGGTCTGTAATTTGATTTCATCCCCATTTTATTGTTGTAGCTCACTCTGATCAGATGAGATGTCTGCATTTGCCATTCAGTTGTGTTACCTGGGGGTTATCACCGCAACCAGCCCTTGCCTGTCATGTTCAGCTGAGATGTCTGCATAACCGCTGCCAGTCAGCCGTGTCACCAAGGGCTTGTCACCACTACTTGCCCATCCCAGCTCTGGTCAGCTGAGATATCTGCCTGACCAGTGCCAGTCAGCTGTGTTGCCTAGGACTTGTCACCACTACCAGCCCTTGCCTGTTCTGTTCAGCTGAGATGTCTGCCTAACCACTGCCAGTCAGCTGTGTTACCTAGGGCTTGTTTCCACTACCAGCCCTTGCCTGTCCTGTTCAGCTGAGATGTCTGCCCATCCACTGCCAGTCAGCTATTTACCTAGGACTTGTCACCACTGCCAGCCAGCCCCTTTTCTGTCCTGTTCAGCTGAGATGTCTGCATAACCACTGCTAAGTCAGTCATGTTATCAAGAACTTTTCACCACTATTTGCCCTTGCCAGCCCTGGTCAGCTCACTCAGCGGAGATGTCTGCATAACCACTGCCAGTCAGCTGTGTTACCTAGGACTTGTCACCACCCTTGCCTGTCTTGTTCAGCTGAGATGTCTGCCTAACCACTGCCAATCAGCTGTGTTACCTATGGCCTGTCCTGTTCAGCTGAGATGTCTGCCCATCCACTGCCAGTCAGCTATTTACCTAGGACTTGTCACCACTGCCAGTCAGCCCTAATTGCCTGTTCTGTTCAGCTGAAATATCTGCATAACCACTGCCAAGTCAGCCGTGTTATCAAGAACTTGTCACCACTATTTGCCCTAGCCAGCTCTCGTCAGTTTACTTAGTTGAGATGTCTGCCTAACCACTGTCAGTCAGCTGTGTTACCTGGCGCTTGTCACCACTACTTGTCCTTGTCTGCCTAGTTGAGCTAAGATGTCTGTATAATGACTACAAACCAGCCCGAGTCAGGTATGCTACTTTACATTAATTACTTTTTTTCAAAAAATCTTTCGTACATGTTTATGAGCAAAGATATCTCAGGTCTGAACATACTCTGATACAATATTATATCAGCAGATTTTTTTTTTTTTTTTTTTGCCCTAACCCTGTTAAATGCAACAGAATGCATTAACAGTAAAAAGTTGTTGCAAATTGTTGCATTGAGCAAGCAACACATTTCTCCTGGTCTTATACGTTTTGTTGCACCCAGCAGGCTTGCTGGTTGGTATACCAGCCTAATCCTACACAATGCAACAAAATCCACTGTTGCATGTTGCTGCATTTATCAGGGTTCGTATTCAGCTGTGTTACATTCTGTTGCAGTTAGCAGGGTGCCTAAAGAATACCCCTTGGGAGTTAGGTTTAATTTGTACCCCAAAAATAGTTGTCAGAGTTGTTTGAAATAAACAGGTGCTGAGATTGTTATACATGTAATTAGCAGTAAATATCAGTGGTAAGCAGAACATGCTGGGTTTGATTTGAAATCTTGTATAAATTTACTTTATTCAAGACAAAACTTTCATCTTCTGAGTAATCTATGATTTTGTTACATTGGTCTATAATTTGATTTCATTCCCATTTTATTGTTGTAGCTCACTCTGATCAGATGAGATGTCTGCATTTGCCATTCAGTTGTGTTACCTGGGGGTTATCACCGCAACCAGCCCTTGCCTGTCATGTTCAGCTGAGATGTCTGCATAACCGCTGCCAGTCAGCCGTGTCACCAAGGGCTTGTCACCACTACTTGCCCATCCCAGCCCTGGTCAGCTGAGATATTTGCCTGACCAGTGCCAGTCAGCTGTGTTACCTAGGACTTGTCACCACTACCAGCCCTTATCTGTCCTGTTCAGCTGAGATGTCTGCCTAATCACTGCCAATCAGCTGTGTTACCTAGGACTTGTTACCACTACCAGCCCTTGCCTGTCCTGTTCAGCTGAGATGTCTGCATAACCACTGCCAAGTCAGCCATGTTACCAAGGGCTTGTCACCACTATTTGCCCTTGCCAGCCCTAGTCAGCTGATATGTCTGCCTGACCAGTGCCAGTCAGCTGTGTTACCTAGGACTTGTCTCCACTACCAGCCCTGCCTGTTCTGTTCAGCTGAGTTGTCTGTCTAAGCGCTGCCAATCAGCTGTGTTACCTAGGGCTTGTCACCACTACCACCAGCCCTTGCCTGTTCTGTTCAGCTGAGATGTCTGCATAACTACCGGCAGGCAGCCTGAGACAGGTATGTTACTGTGGGCTCATCCCTTCTTTTTTTTTTCTTTAACTATTTTTGCTAATATGAGAGTATTTTCACGACTAATTTTAAACAAAGTACATCAATAGGACATTACAAATTTGCTCCCGAATAGTTTGCAGAGCCCCATGTGACTTGAGCAGATTCTATTGAAATTGTTATTATTAACGATAAATAACATTTTCACTGGTGAATCTAATTGTAAATATTATTTATGTCAAATGTTTAACTTCAACCTGATTTTTAACCTATTCTCTTTTTTAGGCACTCTTTTTTAGGGACTTTTCTTCTGACAAATCTATGATTTTTTTGCATTGGTCTGTAATTTGATTTCATCCCCATTTTATTGTTGTAGCTCACTCTGATCAGATGAGATGTCTGCATTTGCCATTCAGTTGTGTTACCTGGGGGTTATCACCGCAACCAGCCCTTGCCTGTCATGTTCAGCTGAGATGTCTGCATAACCGCTGCCAGTCAGCCGTGTCACCAAGGGCTTGTCACCACTACTTGCCCATCCCAGCTCTGGTCAGCTGAGATATCTGCCTGACCAGTGCCAGTCAGCTGTGTTGCCTAGGACTTGTCACCACTACCAGCCCTTGCCTGTTCTGTTCAGCTGAGATGTCTGCCTAACCACTGCCAGTCAGCTGTGTTACCTAGGGCTTGTTTCCACTACCAGCCCTTGCCTGTCCTGTTCAGCTGAGATGTCTGCCCATCCACTGCCAGTCAGCTATTTACCTAGGACTTGTCACCACTGCCAGCCAGCCCCTTTTCTGTCCTGTTCAGCTGAGATGTCTGCATAACCACTGCTAAGTCAGTCATGTTATCAAGAACTTTTCACCACTATTTGCCCTTGCCAGCCCTGGTCAGCTCACTCAGCGGAGATGTCTGCATAACCACTGCCAGTCAGCTGTGTTACCTAGGACTTGTCACCACCCTTGCCTGTCTTGTTCAGCTGAGATGTCTGCCTAACCACTGCCAATCAGCTGTGTTACCTATGGCCTGTCCTGTTCAGCTGAGATGTCTGCCCATCCACTGCCAGTCAGCTATTTACCTAGGACTTGTCACCACTGCCAGTCAGCCCTAATTGCCTGTTCTGTTCAGCTGAAATATCTGCATAACCACTGCCAAGTCAGCCGTGTTATCAAGAACTTGTCACCACTATTTGCCCTAGCCAGCTCTCGTCAGTTTACTTAGTTGAGATGTCTGCCTAACCACTGTCAGTCAGCTGTGTTACCTGGCGCTTGTCACCACTACTTGTCCTTGTCTGCCTAGTTGAGCTAAGATGTCTGTATAATGACTACAAACCAGCCCGAGTCAGGTATGCTACTTTACATTAATTACTTTTTTTCAAAAAATCTTTCGTACATGTTTATGAGCAAAGATATCTCAGGTCTGAACATACTCTGATACAATATTATATCAGCAGATTTTTTTTTTTTTTTTTTTGCCCTAACCCTGTTAAATGCAACAGAATGCATTAACAGTAAAAAGTTGTTGCAAATTGTTGCATTGAGCAAGCAACACATTTCTCCTGGTCTTATACGTTTTGTTGCACCCAGCAGGCTTGCTGGTTGGTATACCAGCCTAATCCTACACAATGCAACAAAATCCACTGTTGCATGTTGCTGCATTTATCAGGGTTCGTATTCAGCTGTGTTACATTCTGTTGCAGTTAGCAGGGTGCCTAAAGAATACCCCTTGGGAGTTAGGTTTAATTTGTACCCCAAAAATAGTTGTCAGAGTTGTTTGAAATAAACAGGTGCTGAGATTGTTATACATGTAATTAGCAGTAAATATCAGTGGTAAGCAGAACATGCTGGGTTTGATTTGAAATCTTGTATAAATTTACTTTATTCAAGACAAAACTTTCATCTTCTGAGTAATCTTTGATTTTGTTACATTGGTCTATAATTTGATTTCATTCCCATTGTATTGTTGTAGCTCACTCTGATCAGATGAGATGTCTGCATTTGCCATTCAGTTGTGTTACCTGGGGGTTATCACCGCAACCAGCCCTTGCCTGTCATGTTCAGCTGAGATGTCTGCATAACCGCTGCCAGTCAGCCGTGTCACCAAGGGCTTGTCACCACTACTTGCCCATCCCAGCCCTGGTCAGCTGAGATATCTGCCTGACCAGTGCCAGTCAGCTGTGTTACCTAGGACTTGTCACCACTACCAGCCCTTATCTGTCCTGTTCAGCTGAGATGTCTGCCTAACCACTGCCAATCAGCTGTTACCTAGGGCTTGTCACCACTACCAGCCCTTGCCTTTTCTGTTCAGCTGAGATGTCTGCCTAACCACTGCCAGTCAGCTGTGTTACCTAGGGCTTGTTACCACTACCAGCCCTTGCCTGTTCTGTTCAGCTAAAATGTCTGCATAATCAATGGCAGCCATCTCTCTTATGTCAGCACTACCAGACATTTAATTCACTAGTCAATCATCAAACCATGCTTACCTGTCAGAGGTGAGATTTGTCAGGATTTTTCCTGATTTCAGGATTTGTGGGGATTTTTATTGATTTCGGAATATTTAAAGAATCTCTCCTGAAATCTGGAATACCTGAGATGTTACCCTAAAGATGTTTTTCCCCCTGTGAAAGTGGATATAGACCCAAACAAGTATTTTAAAAAGTGCATTTAAACAAGTATAAACCATATACACTATGTTGCTCTGGGGTCTTGAGCGACCCCCAAACACTACAGATTTGATGGATTTTTAATTTTCGGCCAATCTCACCCCTGACCTGTACATTTGAACACTATGCACAAACACTCATTACTTCTGAAAAAAAAAATGTCAATGAGTTTGTTTTCTTCAAACCCACAGGATTTGGACCAATACCAAAAGAAAACTATTGTCACTACTTCTAAATGCCCCATTATCTTGTAGAGTCTGTGCAGACGCACAGAGCCTGTCCACAGAATAACAACACCCATAGGTTTCTTTGTTAAAAATGTGCATAGTATTTCAAGACAAAATGTATGTTGCACAGTTCAGATGGTTTTGGATGCAAGCATTTAGTCAGTGAAAAAAAAAAGAATTTCTTTAATCAAAACCATTTTTAGATATATTAGGAGGCTAATTATACCATTTCACTTGCAGTAGTCAATAATTGTATAATATCTGTACTTGGTGATAATATTAATACATTTGTTTTTTGTTCAATTCCAGTGATTTATTTTAGTTGAACATACATCTCTATTGTAAGACTCTGTGTACATTTGAAAGTCGGCTCAGAACAAGGTTAACATGTACAGTGATACTAACTTTGCATCATTTTATGATCTGCTTTAGTACCCATACTGATATGTGCCCACATCATTATGGACACAAAGATACTTCTACCAGCCCTTGGCCCATAAAATGTGTCATTTATAAAGTATTACCATTTCACATGAAGAAATTAATGAATTGCATGAACTATAACATAATTCAAATACGGTATAGGTTGGTTTGTTTCAAATTGGATAGTTCAATATAAACTCCCCATGCAATTTAAAGTTGAAAAATAATTCGCAAACAGTCAAGTTTCCACTCTGTAATTTTGTTTAATCACCAGCCACCAGTGTTACATTTGCATACGATGAAGGAACACTCATATGACTGAAACATTGTTCAATCAGCATGCTCATTATAATAATTTATTGTTTTGGAAATCACCAAGTACCACACAATAAAAAGGAGAAAAATGCATAAACATGTTTTTTTCATCTTTAAGTGCCCATTATTAAATAGTAGAGATTTATACCTGTACATTACATCAGAGGAATAGGACAGTGCCAATTCTAAAAGTTGTAATCATTTTAGTTATTGCTTATTTTCTAACATGATTTTTAGAGAGGATTATTCACAACTAGGTTGTTTTGGTGTGTTCTTTTCATTACAGTTTGCCATCAAGCATCTTGATGTAGACCAATGATGGCGAACGTTTTTAAAATTAGTGTATAAAATGCTATAATGTCATGGGACCAGGATGCAGTAATTCTAGAAGGGAGGAGAAAAGGGGTTGACATCTTTTCAAACATTTACCTCTTAAAAACAATACAATATCATGTTTGTATTCATGGAATTTATACTAAATTACGTTTACTTCATTCTGGTCTAGACAAAGTAACTACGTCCCAAATGTATTCAATTTGGAATTGTGTAACCGTCTTCTTTTTTGGGGTATTGCCAATCCTTGTACTATTGCTGTCAGATGTTTAGTTTAACATTGTAACAATGGTAATTAGAGAGAACATATCTTTTAGAACTTTCAAAGCATTAACTGTAAATTACAACGACATTCGAGCAACTCTTATGACACTTTAAGCCTTTTTTGTCATTTTTTTCCCTACAATTTGTTTGTAATGTAAGTAATTTTGGATTAAACTTGTAATTAACTTTTCAATTTGTTTCAGAACATACAGCTTGGTTTGATATTAAAGTTCAGTTGTTTCCGCTTAACTATACATGCTTCGATTATGATTACTTGGTGTTTCCTATAGAGCACTTTCGTGTGTTGCATAGACTGTAATGTAGTGATACTTGTAAACTGCTTATGCTGTTAATCCATCAAGCATGCAGTAGCTTTATCTGCTCCATACGATATCCATTGTGGTGATTTTATTTACATTTCATGTTATCTGCTCAAACAGCAATAAAATATACCATAAACCCTGTTTAAACATGGTCTGTTTTAAGTAGTTCATCTTAAACTAAAACAAAATAGCAACAAGTCATTCACTTTGAACATTCGGTAATCAAGAAACACAAAGAAGTTTGAAATCTACTGTTACTATGCCATTTATGTCTGCATGTGTTTATATTCATTTCTATTAATGTTACTGATCCCTGTAGTGCTAACAGTGTCCCTAATTTTACAATAGGTTGACTTTGAGCTTCCAGTGACCCTGGAAGTAAAGCCCAAATAAAAAATGAACAAAAATGTCAATCTTCATAAAATCTATCTGATGTTCAATTATGAAAACCTGAAATATCATACTTCGTGGGATATGGCGTTTCTAAAATATGCGTTTTTTTATGTTTCTGCTTGTAAATTGACACCTGATGACGTCATTACATTTTTGCACATTTTCAATAGAATGTGCATGTACCATGTGGCAAGTTTTAATTTGAAATTGCATGTTGATGGGAAAAAGAGAAAAAGAGAAAAGAAGAAAAATAATAATTCATAAAATAACAATCATTTAACATTATGATGAGGCTATTATCGACACTTGCGGACCTAAAGATGAAGATCAACAATATAATTATGGGAAATGTACGGCTTGCTCCCAAATCAGCAAATTTGTATTGCATCACGTCCTTTTCCATGCCCTCAACAGCCTCATGGAAAAAGTATTCAAGAGAGGGCGCTAGACCGATCTAACGGTCTCGAACTTAACTTAACTGCACGCGTGCGGTCCGGGACCGTTAGGTCGGCCTAGCGCCCTCTTTTGAGTATTTTTTCTACAAGACGCGACCCTAACACACGTTCTATGATGTGGGAGTTGGCGGGTGGTCGAAGTAACATTTCAAGGGTGCCGTAGGGAATGTTTCAGTTACGAAGAAACACAAACACGTTTGAGACTTACTTTTTCTTTGCCATTTGAAGTAAACATCAAGGCCTATACGGAGGTCATCATAAAAATAAGTCATGAAGTGAAAATGGCTACAGACATTGACTGAAAATGCATTTTGGAGATTTTTCAACCCGCTGCTGGAGAACGCTCTATTATTTCATGACGTCACCGGTAACATTTTTGAAAAGTAAACCCTTGCCGGATACTAACATCGTTGAAAGCAATTTCACATCTTTCTCCAATTTCAAATTATGAGGCACTTCCTGTTTGAACTGGAAGGAAATGATAAAACCTGGATTATTCTATCAATTCCCACTAAAGTCAAGTTCAGGTCTCTCACGGTTGATTTTATATTGATTTTCAAAGTTTAAATCTAGAAATCTTTGATTGCTTGTAATCTGATACTTGATGACGTCATCGTGACGTCATTATTAGAAAGCTTGAGAGCTATGTCAACTGTGCTATCTGAAGCCAAAATCTGGATTATATCTCTCGCCGTTGATTTTTCAGCAATTTTTGAAGGTTTTTAAAGTCTTGTCATTGTCACTTCCGGTTTAATGACGTCATCAATATGAGCCCTTGCACAGGTTTTGCCTGCATGAAGGTCATCATATATATCAATTAAAAGTGATTACCGCAAACTTCGCCACACACAGCAACTGAAAGTTCATTTTGAACATTTTTCAACCTGCCGCTAGAGGGCGCTCGAATATTTTATGACGTCACCGCTAACACTTTTGAAAAGTTCAGCCTGGCCAAAGACTAACAGCGTTAAAAGCAAGTTCACATCTTTCTCCACTTTTAAATTATAAGGCACTTCCGGTTTGGACCGGAAGGAAGGGTCATGTGATTTTGCCCGTAATATAAAAAATTAAGACCCTGGATTATTCTATCAATTCCCATAGAAAGCAAAATCAGATCTCTCACGGTTGATTTTATATTGATTTTCAAAGATTACATCTAGAAATATTTGATTGCTTGTAATCTGATACTTGATGACGTCATCGTGACGTCATTATTAGAAAGCTTGAGAGCTATGTCAACTGTGCTATCTGAAGCAAAAATCTGGATTATATCTCTCGCCGTTGATTTCTTAGCAATTTTTGAAGGTTTCAAAGTCTTTTCATTGTCACTTCCGGTCTGGTGACGTCATCAAACTTTCTCCCCCTGAACTTGTTCTTAGCACGAAGCTGGTTATATACCCCAATTAGAAAGTGATTTCAGCAAACTTCGCCACACACATCAACTGAAAAATCATTTTAAACATTTTTCAACCTGCCGCTAGAGGGCGCTCGAATATTTTATGACGTCATCGCACACATTTTTGAAAAGTTCAGCCTGGCCAAAGACTAACATCGTTAAAAGCAAGTTCAAATCTTTTTCCACTTTCAAATTATAAGGCACTTCCGGTTTCGACCGGAAGTACCGGAAGGAAGGGTCATGTGATTTTGCACGCAGAACAAAAAATGAAGACCTATATTTATCCTATCAATTGCCGTAAAAATCAAGTTCAGGTCTGTCACGGTTGATTTTATATTGATTTTCAAAGATTAAATCTAGAAATCTTTGATTGGTTGTAATCTGATACATGATGACGTCATCATGACGTCATTACATTTTTGCACATCTTCAATACAGTGTGCATGCATATGTGAGGTTTGAACTTGATATGAGTTTGCATATGGCCAAAACATTCGGGAGAAAAAAGAGCTGGAAGAAGAAAAAGTAAGAATAACTAGAGTTTGAATACAAACACACGGTGTTGGGTTTTGTCTGTTTTTTTAATTTACGGATAAGGAAAGTACAGTATTAAGAGGTACATTTGTTGAAAGAAATGATTAGGAAAAACATAAAACATGAAAACACCAATGTAATATTTCTAAAGCAAATTATGTACTCTTGAGCAGAAGGCCTTGCTTCCTGCTGTCGTGGGGTGACGTCTGGTAGAATGTTTGACACTGAAATACATTAGAGAGAGGGCGCTCGAATATTTCATGACGTCACCGCACACATTTTTGAAAAGTTCAGCCCGGCCAAAGACTAACATCGTTGAAAGCAAGTTCAAATCTGTTTCCACTTTTAAATTATAAGGCACTTCCGGTTTGGACCGGAAGGAAGGGTCATGTGATTTTGCACGTAATATAAAAAATGAAGACCCTGGATTTTTCCATCAATTCCCGTAAAAAGCAAAATCAGATCTCTCTCGGTTGATTTTATATTGATTTTCAAACATTAAATTGAGAAATCTTTGATTGCTTGTAATATGATACTTGATGACGTCATCGTGACGTCATTATCACAAAGCTCGAGAGCTATGTGAACTGTGCTACCTGCAGCAAAAATCTGGCATATATCTCTTACGGTTGATTTTTCAGCGATTTTTTAATGTTTAAATGTCTTTTCATTACAACTTCCGGTCTGATGACGTCATCAATCTGAGCCCTCGCACACGTGTTGCCTGCATGAAGGTCATCATATATATCATTTATAAAGTGATTACCTCAAACTTCGCCACTCACATCGAATGAAAGTTCATTTTGAACATTTTTTAACCTGCCGCTAGAGGGCGCTCGAATATTTTATGACGTCACCGCACACATTTTTGAAAAGTTCAGCCTGGTCAAAGACTAACATCGCTGAAAGCAAGTTCAAATCTTTTTCCACTTTCAAATTATAAGGCACTTCCGGTTTCGACCGGAAGGAAGGGTCATGTGATTTTGCACGTAATATCAAAAATGAAGACCCTGGATTATTCTATCAATTCCCGTAAAAAGCAAAATCAGATCTCTCTCGGTTGATTTGATATTGATTTTCAAACATTAAATCAAGAAATCTTAGATTTTTAGTAATCTGACACTTGATGACGTCATCGTGACGTCATTATCACAAAGCTCGAGAGCTATGTCAACTGTCCCATCTGAAGCAAAAATCTGAATTATATCTGTCACGGTTGATTTTTCTGCAATTTGTTTAACTTTAAAGGTCTTTTCATTGCAACTTCCGGTCTGATGACGTCATCAATCTGAGCCCTCGCACACCTGTTGCCTGCATGAAGGTCATCATATGTATCAAGTATAAAGTGATTACCGCAAACTTCGCCACACACATCGACTGAAAGTTCATTTTGAACCTTTTTCAACCTGCCGCTAGAGGGCGCTCGAATATTTCATGACGTCACCGCACACATTTTTGAAAAGTTCAGCCTGGCCAAAGACTAACATCGTTGAAAGCAAGTTCAAATCTGTTTCCACTTTTAAATTATAAGGCACTTCCGGTTTGGACCGGAAGGAAGGGTCATGTGATTTTGCACGTAATATCAAAAATGAAGACCCTGGATTTTTCCATCAATTCCCGTAAAAAGCAAAATCAGATCTCTCTCGGTTGATTTTATATTGATTTTCAAACATTAAATCAAGAAATCTTTGATTGCTTGTAATATGATACTTGATGACGTCATCGTGACGTCATTATCACAAAGCTCGAGAGCTATGTCAACTGTGCCATCTGAAGCAAAAATCTGAAATATATCTGTCACGGTTGATTTTTCAGCGATTTTTTAAGGTTTAAAGGTCTTTTCATTGCAACTTCCGGTCTGATGACGTCATCAATCTGAGCCCTCGCACACGTGTTGCCTGCATGAAGGTCATCATATATATCAATTATAAAGTGATTACCGCAAACTTCGCCACACACATCGACTGAAAGTTCATTTTGAACATTTTTCAACCTGCCGCTAGAGGGCGCTCGAATATTTTATGACGTCACAGCTAACATTTTTGAAAAGTTCAGCCTGGCTGAAGACTAACATCGTTGAAAGCAAGTTCAAATCTTTTTCCACTTTTAAATTATAAAGCACTTCCGGTTTGGACCGGTTTCGACCGGAAGGAAGGGTCACGTGATTTTGCACGCCTGATCAAAAATGAAGATCATTTATTATCCTATCAATTGATGTAAAAATCCAGTTCGGGTCTCTCACGGTTGATTTTATATCGATTTTTAAAGATTAATAATATAAATGTTTAATTGCTTGTAATCTGATACCCGATGACGTCATCATGACGTCATTACAAAAAAAACCATCTTCAGTTGGTTGTGTATTCATGTGTTCAATATGAACTTGATATGAGTTTGCATGTAGCCAAACAACTCCGGAGAAGAAAGTTATGTGAAGAAGTAAAAAAGGAATAACTAGAGCTAGAGTTTGTTGTTACAAACACTAGGTGTTTGGCTTTGTTTTTTGTTTTTTATTTATGGATCAGGAAAGTACAGTATTAAGACGTACATTTGTTGAAAGAAGTGATTAGGAAAAAAATAAAACATGAAAATACGAATGTAATAATTTTAAAGCAAATTATGTACTTTTGAGCAGAAGGCCTTGCTTCCTGCTGTCGTGGGGTCACCATTAGTGACGTCTGGTAGACTGTTCGACACTGAAATACATTAGAGAAAAGATGCATATGTGGTTTATTTTGATTTCAACAATCGAAAGAAGCATCGAATGAATGTGCACTGAACTATACTCAATAAAACGGATTGGTTTTTGATTATTTTGTTGTGAGTCGGATGACGGATTGAGGCCATGTTAGAGGGCGCTCGAGTATTTTATGACGTCACTGGTAACATTTTTTGAAAAGCACAGTCTTGCCGGAGACTAACATCTAATCGGCAAATATGAAAACCTTGTGTTTTGTACCTCATGACATATGACGTTTCAAAAATTTGCTTGATTTTGTGTTTTTTGCTTGTAATTTGACACCTGATGACGTCATCATGACGTCATTGCATTTGTGAACATCTTCAACAGAGTATGTATGTATATACATGTACAAGTATGTCATTTGTCTCCCTAAGGTATAAAAAATGATGACAAAGTGTCTCCTTGAGGGTACTTTAACAGGTATAATTCATAGAATAATAATCACATAACATATAATGATGAGGGTGTTATTGACACGTGTGTAGCCCGGACGGGGATCACCGGTATGGGAAATGTACGGCTTTCTCACCAATCAGCAAATTAATTTTTTATAACATAACGTCACATTGCAATGCTGCCCTCAACAGCTTCATGGAAAAATACGAAAGGGAGGGCGCTAGACCGACCTAACGGTCCCGAACTGCACGACGCTTACGCACGTTCTATGAGGGGTTGGCGGATGGTCGAAGTGACATTGTAAGGGAGAATAGCAGAAAAAACAGATTTAACGTTTTTGTAAAAATATTTTTTCGACTTTTCTATTTTGTTTTTCCATAGGGAATGTTTAAGTTCGCTGATTACCAATAAATACAAGGAAGTTTGAGATCTACTTTGTTTCTGCTATGTACGTCCGCATATGTTTGTATTCATGTTACTGATCCGTGAATTGCTGTCCCTGTACCATCCGTTGACTTTGAGCTTCCGATGATCCCAGACGTAGAGGTCAAATAGAAAACACAAAAAATGTCTATGTCCATTAGATCTATCTGATGTTTATTAAAACCTAAAATATCATACTTCTGCTTGTAAATTGACACATCATGACGTCATTACATTTTTGCACATCTTCAATAGAGTGTGTATGAAATGTACCAAGTTTAAACTTGATATGAAGTTGCATGTTGTTATACAGTTCTGGGAAATAAAGAAAGACAAGAAGAAAAACAATTCATAGAAATATTCAACAATATGATGAGGCTATTATCGACACTTGCGGAGCCAGGGATGGAGATCAACAATTATGGGGAATGTATGGCTTGCTACCCAATCAGCAAATTGTTATTGCATCACGTCCCATTCCATTCCCTCAACAGCCTCATGGGAAAAACTCGAGAGGGCGCTAGACCGATCTAACGGTCCCGAACTTAACTTAACTGAATGCGTGCGGAAACTCGAGAGGGCGCTAGACCGATCTAACGGTCCCGAACTTAACTGAATGCGTGCGGTCCGGGACCGTTAGGTCGGCCTAGCGCCCTCTTTTGAGTATTTCTTTTCTGCAAGGCACGACGCTAATACACGTTATAAGGGAGTTGGCGGGTGGTCGAAGTAACATTTCAAGGGTGCCGTAGGGAATGTTTTAGTTAGCAGATTGCGAAGAAACACAAAGACGTTTGAGACCTACTTTTTCTTTCCCATTTGAAGTAAACATCTAGGCCTGTCCGGGGGTCATCATATATATAAGTCATGAAGTGAACATTGCCACAGACATTGACTGAAAATGCATTTTGGAGATTTTTCTTTTCAACCCGCCGCTAGAGAACATTCGAATATTTCATAACGTCAACATGGAGATCAACAATATATGGGAAATATACGGCTTGCTCCCAAACCAGCAAATTGTTATTGCATCACGTCCCATTCTATTCCCTCAACAGCCTCATGGGAAAAACTCGAGAGGGCGCTAGACCGATCTAACGGTCCCGAACTTAACTTAACTGAATGCGTGCGGTCCGGGACCGTTAGGTCGGCCTAGCGCCCTCTTTTGAGTATTTGTTTTCTGCAAGGCACGACGCTAATACACGTTATATGGGAGTTGGCTGGTGGTCGAAGTAACATTTCAAGGGTGCCGTAGGGAATGTTTTAGTTAGCAGATTGCGAAGAAACACAAAGACGTTTGAGACCTACTTTTTCTTTCCCATTTGAAGTAAACATCTAGGCCTGTCCGGGGGTCATCATATATATAAGTCATGAAGTGAACATTGCCACAGACATTGACTGAAAATGCATTTTGGAGATTTTTCTTTTCAACCCGCCGCTAGAGAACATTCGAATATTTCATAACGTCAACATGGAGATCAACAATATATGGGAAATATACGGCTTGCTCCCAAACCAGCAAATTGTTATTGCATCACGTCCCATTCTATTCCCTCAACAGCCTCATGGGAAAAACTCGAGAGGGCGCTAGACCGATCTAACGGTCCCGAACTTAACTTAACTGAATGCGTGCGGTCCGGGACCGTTAGGTCGGCCTAGCGCCCTCTTTTGAGTATTTGTTTTCTGCAAGGCACGACGCTAATACACGTTATATGGGAGTTGGCTGGTGGTCGAAGTAACATTTCAAGGGTGCCGTAGGGAATGTTTTAGTTAGCAGATTGCGAAGAAACACAAAGACGTTTGAGACCTACTTTTTCTTTCCCATTTGAAGTAAACATCTAGGCCTGTCCGGGGGTCATCATATATATAAGTCATGAAGTGAACATTGCCACAGACATTGACTGAAAATGCATTTTGGAGATTTTTCTTTTCAACCCGCCGCTAGAGAACATTCGAATATTTCATAACGTCAACATGGAGATCAACAATATATGGGAAATATACGGCTTGCTCCCAAACCAGCAAATTGTTATTGCATCACGTCCCATTCTATTCCCTCAACAGCCTCATGGGAAAAACTCGAGAGGGCGCTAGACCGATCTAACGGTCCCGAACTTAACTTAACTGAATGCGTGCGGTCCGGGACCGTTAGGTCGGCCTAGCGCCCTCTTTTGAGTATTTGTTTTCTGCAAGGCACGACGCTAATACACGTTATATGGGAGTTGGCTGGTGGTCGAAGTAACATTTCAAGGGTGCCGTAGGGAATGTTTTAGTTAGCAGATTGCGAAGAAACACAAAGACGTTTGAGACCTACTTTTTCTTTCCCATTTGAAGTAAACATCTAGGCCTGTCCGGGGGTCATCATATATATAAGTCATGAAGTGAACATTGCCACAGACATTGACTGAAAATGCATTTTGGAGATTTTTCTTTTCAACCCGCCGCTAGAGAACATTCGAATATTTCATAACGTCACCATGGAGATCAACAATATATGGGAAATATACGGCTTGCTCCCAAATCAGCAAATTGTTATTGCATCACGTCCCATTCCATTCCCTCAACAGCCTCTTGGGAAAAACTCGAGAGGGCGCTAGACCGATCTAACGGTCCCGAACTTAACTTAACTGAATGCGTGCGGTCCGGGACCGTTAGGTCGGCCTAGCGCCCTCTTTTAAGTATTTGTTTTCTGCAAGGCACGGCGCTAATACACGTTATATGGGAGTTGGCGGGTGGTCGAAGTAACATTTCAGGGGTGCCGTAGGGAATGTTTTAGTTAGCAGATTGCGAAGAAACACAAAGACGTTTGAGACCTACTTTTTCTTTGCCATTTGAAGTAAACATCTAGGCCTGTCCGGGGTCATCATATATATAAATCATGAAGTGAACATTGCCACAGACATTGACTGAAAATGCATTTTGGAGATTTTTCTTTTCAACCCGCCGCTAGAGAACATTCGAATATTTCATAACGTCACCGGTAATATTAACATCGTTGAAAGAAATTTCGCATCTTTCTCCAATTTCAAATTATATCAGGCACTTCCTATTTGAACTGGAAGGAAATGATAATAAACCCTGGATATATTCTATCAATTCCCACTAAAGTCAAATTCAGGTCTCTCACGGTTGATTTTATGTTGATTTTTGAAGTTAAGTCTAGAAATCTTTGATTGCTTGTCATCTGATACTTGATGACGTCATCGTGACGTCATTATCAGAAAGCTCGAGAGCTATATCAACTTTGCTATCTGAAGCACAAATCTGGATTATATCTTTCGCCGTTGATTTTTCAGCAATTTTTGAAGGTTTCAACGTCTTTTCATTGTCACTTCCGGTCTGATGACGTCATCAATCTGAGCCCTCGCACACGTGTTGCCTGCTTAAAAGTCATCATATATATCAATCATCAAGTGATTTTAATAAACCTCGGCATACACATCAACGGATTATTCATTTTAAACATTTTCCAACCTGCCGCTAGAGGGCGCTCCAACATTTTATGACGTCACCGGTAATTTTTTTGTGAAGTACAACCTAGTCAGAGACTAACATCGTTGAAAGCAAGTTCACATCTTTTTCCACTTTCAAATTATCAGGCACTTCCGGTTTGGACCGGAAGGAAGGGTCATGTGATTTTGCACGTAATATACAAAATGAAGACCCTGGATTATTCTATCAATTCCAGTAAAAAGCAAAATCAGATCTCTCATGGTTGATTTTATATTGATTTTCAAAGATTAAATCTAGAAATATTTGATTGCTTGTAATCTGATACTTGATGACGTCATCGTGACGTCATTATTAGAAAGCTTGAGAGCTATGTCAACTGTGCTATCTGAAGCAAAAATCTGGATTATATCTTTCGCCGTTGATTTTTCAGCAATTTTTGAAGGTTTTAAAGTCTTTTTATTGTCACTTCCGGTTTGATGACGTCATCAATCTGAGCCCTCGCACAGGTGTTGCCTGCATGAAGGTCATCATATGTATCAATTATAAAGTGATTACCGCAAACTTCGCCACACACATCGACTGAAAGTTCATTTTGAACATTTTTAAACCTGCCGCTAGAGGGCGCTCGAATATTTTATGACGTCACCGCACACATTTTTGAAAAGTTCAGCCTGGCCAAAGACTAACATCGTTGAAAGCAAGTTCACATCTTTTTGCACTTTCAAATTATAAGGCACTTCCGGTTTCGACCGGAAGGAAGGGTCACGTGATTTTGCACGCAGAACAAAAAATTAAGACCTATATTTATCCTATCAATTGCCGTAAAAATCAAGTTCAGGTCTGTCACGGTTGATTTTATATTGATTTTCAAAGATTAAATCTAGAAATCTTAGATTGCTTGTAATCTGATACATGATGACGTCATCATGACGTCATTACATTTTTGCACATCTTCAATACAGTGTGCATGCATATGTGCGGTTTGAACTTGATATGAGTTTGCATGTGGCCAAAACATTCGGGAGAAAAAAGAGCTGGAAGAAGAAAAAGTAAGAATAATAATAAATAATCCGAACAATAACAATAGGTGTTTGGGCTTGAGCCCAAACACCTAATAATCCGTACAATAACAATAGGTGTTGGGCTGTATAGCCCAACACCTAATAATAAATAATCCGAACAATAACAATAGGTGTTTGGGCTTGAGCCCAAACACCTAATTATTTAAAAAACCGCTTTCCGTGTCACTACAATGACATCACAAAGCGCGCTGTACAATTATTCAGAAGGTGGGGATTGTTAGAGAATGTTGCTGATGAGTTACTCTTCCTATCTATGTCAATTATTTTTGTTTTTGTATTTTTTGTGTTTTATTTCTTGAGGGGTGGGGGTGGGGGAGGTTTCATTCAACATCTGCATGTAAAATGCGACCATTCCGGATGCAAGCGGAGCTGCCGGGGCCGCGCTGACTAACGCCATTCAGATATGTGCAGTCATATGGGAACGAAAAAAACAATCAGTCCTGATGAAAAACTAATATTATAAACTCGGCAGTTTTTCGGTGCTGTGTGGTTTTCAGAAGCTGGGGATTATTGGAGAATGTTGCTGATGAGTTTATCTTTCCATCCATGTCAAGTTGCGCCATTCATCAGATACGTGCAGTCAAGCGGATGACTGCAAAAAACGGCAGCTCTAATATAGTGACCACCACACGCAAAAATAGTGCCCCGCCGCAGAGCTTTTGTTACGTTGGAGCCCAACCATCGTCAATAGCGCCCTCATTAGGCGAAGTAACAAAGATGGCGGCGGCCATGCGAGAAGCAAAACGACTCCTTCGTCTCGAGATGAAGCAACGTTTGGCTGCCCTATCTATTGAAGAAAAGGCACGGCAGTCGGACTTTATCTTCAGAAAGGTTGTGGCATGCTTGCAGTTTCATTTTGAAATTCATAATGGAAAGATTTTACTTTGATACACCTCACCAAAATAGGTTAGAAACAGAAAAGTCTGACCGCAAATAAACCATACAGTTACGGCCTGCAGGGTATAGTTTGAAAATTGCAGCTCATCAAGGCTCATGACATGTGAGATTCGCCGTAAACGGCGAATCTCACATGTCATGAGCCTTGAGCTGGAATTTTCAAGCTACTAATATATGTACATGTAGGCCCTACATGTATTCATGTTTAGAATTGTACATGCACGTTGTATAAACACATGACACATCATTTGGTGATTGTGTAGTGCAGAGCCCCTCTTTGGTTTTGATCAAATTAGAGTCAAGATTATTTTTTCTCATTCCAAAATGACTTAATCTACCTAAAGCAGACTTCTCTTAATTCTATTGACAACTTTTTTTTTTATTTTGAACATTTTATTGCGGTGGAAAATGCAATTTTCGTACGCTCTTTACTGTGCAGTTGCCATGCGACTCAATGCGGTTTTGCGTGTTTACTGTGTGTCACAGTGATCGGCATCTTTATTTTCGTGTTGCATTTTGTCATCTTCATCGTTGCTTTACCTCAAAATTTCCCTCAAAAAATAAAACCCTGCCCTTTATCTACGGCATACCTGTTGGTTTGTAATTGCTCTAACTAGATTAGCAATTCCAATAACCTGAAAGTGAATTTTTGTTTCCTTATACTAGAAACAGGGCCCTACACTACACAATCGCCTGTCATTTAGGTTTGAGACTTGTTGGGAAATCATCGTGCAATGGTCGCTGAAAGTGTTCACATTCAAGTAAATTTCTGCCTCATTTTCCACAGATTTTGCTAGCCCTAATAATCTCAAAATAACTGGTTGTGCCACATGTTAAGACGGTTGTTATCAAGGAGGGTTGATTATTTTCCAAGATCTTGCTGTTCCTGACCCATATATATTGGTGGGGGGGGGGGGGGGGGTGGGGATTAAAGTTTCAACTCGCACAAGTCTAAAGTCAAATTGGATTGGGTGCCTTGTTTATGCAGCATGTTCATGGCGTAATGATGGTGATGCTCGCAACAGTGGTTACAGACCTTTTGGCATGATACAGCCAACATATCGTTTTTCCAATGCCATATATGTAGCTAGTGTCAGCGCTTGATCTACATGTACCTCCTACTGGTTTGCATCAGTTACCTCTAACCTTTCGTACTTTCTAATCACAGCTTACATCACATACAGTATACCAGAAGAGCAAACGCGTCTCAGTCTACCTGAGCACAGCAGATGAAGTAAACACAGAATGTATACTAAAACACCTGTTTGCCAACAAAAAGAAGTGTTTTGTGCCCCAGTATATCGGTGCACAGATGGAAATGCTGAGGTTGCATTCCATGGAGGACTATGACACGTTACCACTGACTAAGTGGAACATCAAGCAGCCAGCTGAGGGGGACCAGAGGGAGGAAGCGCTATCAACAGGTTACAAGAAATCTTTTCTATAATTTTGTTCACTGTAATAATGCAGCAATCAATTGTATGATGTGCACCCCCCCCCCCCCCCCCCCCCTGTCTTACACCATGGTGATACCTGAATTCACAATCTTCCAATATTTTGGTTTTTGAAATTACCCAGGGATCTTATCAAGCTTCCTTGGGAAAAAGTACATTTCCACATGTGCATCAGGGGTGAGATTTGTCAGGATATTTCCTAATTTCATGATTTTTTGTCAAGATTTTTACTGATTTCAGAATTGTTAAAGAATCTCTTTTGAAATATGGAATTCCTGAGGCGTTACCCTGAAGGTGTTCCTGCCTGTAAAAGTGGATATAGACCAATAAAAATGGATATTTTAAGGGGTGCCTTTAGGCAAATACAAACCATAGACCCTACGTTGCTCTGGGGTCCTCGGCGACCCCCAAACACTGCAGAATTCGTGGATTTTTCATTTTCGGCCAATCTCACCCGTGATGCATGTAACACCAGGAATGGTGTTCTTGTCGCATTCTTACATATTTTTTATCTTTTAGATAGTGCACAGTAATGCTTTTACAGTACTGAGCTGCTAATTTCCAGTCATACTTTTAACCTTTTTGAACAGGAGGTCTTGATCTCATCATTGTGCCTGGTCTAGGATTCACAGCCAGTGGTGATAGACTTGGAAAAGGAAAGGGATACTATGACAAGTACCAAAAGCGGTGTGCCAAGCACCATAGCGGTAAGCCAAAAACTATCGCCCTAGCATTCAAAGAGCAGATATGTCCTAATGTGCCAGTGTCGGAGGACGATGTTACCATTGACTATGTGCTTTATGGAGATATGAAATAGTTCTGGATACACTTTTCCTATACGAGTCGACTAAGTTTTTGTTGACCTGTCAGATTCCTTGAGTTGATATCGGTAGGGACAGATGTGTTCAGTGGAAGTGTGACCAACAGAATATGAAATAGCCCTATATATTGATGACGTCATGTCGGTGTTTACTGCACGACCTTGCAGTTTTTAGTAGGTCATCGCTCGATGCTCGCTATAACTTTATGTGCAGAATGCCGACGTACGATCGGTTTCCGACCAAAAGACAGTCAAATGTGCAGTTTTTGCCCAATTTGTCGTGGAAAATAACACCGTCATGAACTATAAAAGATGATTACTGTGCAGGGGATTTTCCTCGGGAGCCACAAGGTCGAAAAGTGAACCTGGAAAATTCTAGTGTATGTAAAAATCGTATACGAGCCACGTAAAGACAATGCCCAGTGGTATGTGGATGCATCATGTTTGGTTTAAGGGCGAGTCCTGGGTGACATCACTGGTAACGTGACCTTTGATGTCACTCAACCAAATTTAAGCAAAAACATGATGTGTGCGCATACAGCCGGATATTTTTAAATATATGTAAACAAAAGGGCACATGGTTTGATGAGTTTGTATATGCCGGCAATCGTGGACCTAGGACAAAAGAATTCGGGCGTAGACAAAGGGGTCCACGTTTGACCTAACGTCCACGATTGAAAATCGTGTACAAAACCAATGGGAGGCCTTCCGAAAAAGTTAGAGTATAAACAAAAGAGGAACAATGGGAGGTCCACGATTGCACCTGTTTACATGACTGGGTGTTCTATTGGATGGATCTAACCCATTCTGTCATTATTGGGGTGCTGGTGTGCCAATATGGGCTTGTGCAGCCAAGTATAATGCACACAATAGGCAAACAATGGATTGAGTATGTGAAGGAAATGAGACAACTGCCCAGGTGGTTTTTTTTTCTTCAAATGGCTGTCATCCGTATTCAAGAGGCTCAGGAATATGTCGTAACAATCAACCATAATGAAGGCCCAATTCTGCTTTTAAATTAGATGATTCCCCTCAGCATATGATGCAAGATATGGGGCAGAGGGAACCCCCCCCCCCCTTTGTGTTGGTCATTGTGTTCCTGGTATCTCAGGAATTCTTTTCAGAGGTCTAGGGGGGGGATGTGTTAGGTAACAATAGTATGGCGAGTGTATGGCGGTACCTCATTGTTAGTGTTCCACAAACCCCCATTTTCTTTTGGATTATTGTTAAGTGTGCTAAAGATCATGTAAATTCAGAGTTTGACAGTCGTCTCCCCTTTTAATTATAACCTATCAAAATCCAAACCCTTTTTTGGAGGATTTCGGATACTTTCAAGTAAAGGACTAATAAATTCACTCCTTTATTGCAAACAAAATGTATCAGTTTTTTATTGAGCAGATTACAAATGGAAACAATTTTATTATAATTATCTGGATCATTAGAATGTGTGCCCTTGCTTGAAAGACGTCTCAATTTGATTTATAGGGCCAGCTTTTATGTACTGTAATGGCATATGGCTTATACTCTTATATTGCTACATGTATTTACATATTAAACTGAAAAAAAACCCAAACATTTCTGTAACTCTTACATGTATATTAGTGTGTATGAAATTCTACGCGATATAAAATTGTCAGTAAAAATCACTTAAGAATAGGTCTTGTTGAGGTGTAAACTTTCCAACTTAAATGTACTTGAAGCTCAACTCCTGATGTTTAAAATTTGGTGGTGTACATACCATCTAATTGACCTATCACGGTCGAATCGCATCAACGCAGCTTGTGAATTATTGTCAAATCACATCAATTATAATTCCACGTGCAAAATCTGAGACAAACAAAAATTACCACACAATTCCCATAGGGTTGTCTAAGGGGCGTGGTTAACTCATAAACGGCGATAGGTCTACAGAACATGGTATTACAGTGTACAAGTAAATTCACTGTGTCCTAACTTAAACTTTTGTTTCTTATTAAACAAGTACATGTATATATCATTCCCAAACTACTCTTTAAAACATAGGTAATAATGTATATCAGTAGCTGATACGACTTTGCTTTGAGAAATCATCTATGTAAAAGATTATTTCTTATCTTTTTGAATTATGATTCCAGTTGCTTTAAAATTAAAACTGTGCCATGATTAAAATACATAATTTACAGCGACAGATATAAGAATGCCTTATTCCTTGTGTTAAATTTACATTGTATCTCCTGTATTGTAGCCAGTTTACATTTAAAACATACACCATGAACATTTATTTTATTGAGTTACAGAATACACCTGTATGAAATTGTAAATTCTTTTAATTAAGGTACAAGTAAACTACATACTTTTACATTCATTAAGTACATGTAGATGGAAGAGTGACAGACTTGTGAATCGGACACTGTCCAAGCAGTTACCTAGTTTTATCGAGATAGACTTTAAATTTGCTGTACATCTGTGCACAAAATAATATGTTTTTTCATGTACTGTATAAATACCTCTGTACATCATATTCGGAGGAGGTGAGTTGGTCTCACCGACGGTGGAAGTTACCCATCCAGCAGGTGGGGCTGGCAACCTAAAATAAAGCCAACCGCACCACCTCTGTTGTAGCCCTTTACCCAGAGTGGCTTTTTAGTTTAGCCTTGTATTGGGAGACTTACCGAAAAACAATATTTAAAGCAGTTCATGTATAACAGAGTTGACATGAGCTAACTAGTTTCACTGTGATACCATAATGTGGCATATCGGCACCCTCGTGAAATGAAAGGATCACGTGCTTATTTTTAACCATTTCAGTTGCTTTCATCTCACCCGTCAAACATCCAGGGATTGTTTTCTGTTTTATCGTGGTTCAGGACAACTGAATTTACCCTCAAGCAAGGTTAATTCATATCCTGAATGTATATTGAATTAACCCTCCTGTTCTCAAGGCCAAAATGGAGTCAGTTACCCTATATATCAAAACCTATCAAGTGACAGATTGAAACACACACGAACTGTGAGAGTTGGTGTTTAGATTTTGTGATAGTTATAAGTATAGGAGGGTTAATATAGGGGAAATAGTTTCGAATGCATGTTATTTACCTGATCTTTAATACCGCATCTTTGTGGAAAACATGGAAAATATGAGATGTCTAGCAGTGCTTTCTCCGGTCTTTCCCACTATGATGCCTGTGTTGCAAAATATAACACCACAGTGAGAATCAGACCAAAGAATAGAATGATGAGGATGAGGATGATGACATATTTCCATCTTCTTCGTATCTCGTGGCGCCGGCTTGCAGCCTCTAGGTCGGCCTTGGACTTGTCATTCGTTGCCCCCAGTGCATACTGACTTGGCCCGCCTGCTGCAGCCAACTGGTCCTTGGGTATGGTGTTCTGAAATTATAAACAGAGGGGACTGAACTACCTATCCCCAAAAACAAAATGGAAGGCCCAAATGCTTTGTTTAAAAAAAAAGAAATACATGACGTATTTTACTTGAATTCAGATCATGCACTTGTCTATCCAATTTGCGACTACATGTAGCAACCCTTTATCGTCAGACGCAGCAAAGTGCATATGTGCTGAAACCTTGACCTTGCTGCACTCTGCACACAAGTCAATGTGACAAAGTATGCAATCTGATGCGTCTGGCAGGGTTTCCAGCCAAAATACCCTGGAGGGTTAGGGTTAAACCTTTGTTTGATTTGATTTTAATTGCCGGTACCTATTTCTACACTCACGAGCAGTGGTAATATTGTTGGCAAGTGTACTTGAAAGGTTTTCTGAGGGAAACCTGTTAACTGGCTATGTTTTTAAACATCCACAATGAGATCGTGGAGGTCGGCCTATTAAAAACCACTACTACTTTGCATAGGGGTTGATGTGAGAGTCCCTTGATTCTTTAACCCTAACTCCCGTAGCATTCTTGCTTGGAACCTTTCTACGTGTAAATCCTCAAAAAAACATCGCATGTCCTTGGTACACCAAGAAACACCAAGTTGCTTGTAAAGTAATAAAGAGTGTGCTCTCTTCTCCTCAATGCTAGAAAATCCTCCAAAACCTTCTGGTGTATTTTATATGATCTAAAATGGGGGTTAAGTATACAAATGTGCCAATGGGTTACTACACTTTAATTTTGTCATACTGCATAATGATTTCCTTAAAAAGATGGTTTACTTACTTGTTTCACTCTTGAAGGCATTACAACTCCAAAGGTAGTCTAGGTATCGAAAAGAAAAAATACAATCATTATTATACAATCTGCAAAAAGCCTATGCAGCGGGAGACTGTCGAGATGATTGGTGGCAGCAGACATAACGGTCCTTTACCATTGCTCTCCATCAGTCGTGCGCATGCTCGGAACTAGCAAGAATGACCTTTCCCTGTATGTCTGCTGCCACCAGCTGTTTTGAGTCTAGACCAAGGCCTATAAAAATGGCAGTTGGGCATGCACAGAGGATCATAATGGAGGTGTGGGGTTGCATTTGTTTAAGGAATGGATAAGAAAAATCCCGTGGGGAGGGAGGCTCTCGGTTGTTCTCTGGTGGTGCTCTCCCTCTTGAACGCATTTCATAGCCATGCTGAACGTGTTTTGCTGGGACCCTGCTGGATCCAACAGCTGTTGAATTTAGACGCCTGCTGAATTCTGTGCTCATTTCAAGCAAAATCAACAATATTCTTGTTGAATTCAGCATCGTGTCGCCCCACATACTTGAAATTTGAAGTAATAATCGAATGGGAAAGGAGAATAAAGTGACAGCCCACAGTGGGGATGCTCCGAGTTCACTCACCAGCTTCTTGACGCCGTTTGCCGCGCCATTCTCTTCGTCGGTGGATCGTTTTCCAAATCTGAAGTTTTTGCTGTAGTTGATCTTGGGCGCCTGTGGGTTATCGTCCGGCAGTTCCTCTTCCTCCTCGTTGGCTCCTTTCCTGGGCCGTTTGTAGGTGTTCTTTTTGCTCTTGCCTGTCCCGGCTACGTTCTCCTGGCCGGCCGAGTCTTGGCTGGAATTGTCAGCAACTTTGGCCACCTGCGCCTGGTTGGCAGTCACCTCCACCGTGCCGTTCTGGTCGTAGAGGGGGTTAAGCCGCATGGAGCTGCTTACCTGCTTCTGCTGGGTTTCCGGGTTGCTGCCGAAGACATTTGCCATTTTTACATTGTCGACCTCGTAGTCACTTAGACGGTTTAGCTTAATCCGCTGGGAATATCGAAAATATATTTTAAGCAATGGAAAAGGTGAAAAAAGTCAGTTTTTTTTAATGTAGGCCTACCGTAGATGTACATCAATTTGCATGTACGCGTATCATGCAGTTTGTTCTACAAGTACGTGTACGTGTACTTTACCTACAGGCCTACAGGGGCCGATCCAAGAATTTTCCCGGGAGATTAGACCCAACAATTTTTCTTCTCCCGTAAAAACAAAATAACATTAAATGTCGCCCAAGGATGGGCCTGATCTGAGACAAAATGTAAATACATGCATTGGCATCCACCCCCGGCGTACATGTACTTGCGTACACTGTGGTAGTTCATTGAGCTAACATTTGCTTAGCCGACTCTTTAAGTTGCCGTCATGCCTCTTGTGGCCGTCATTGTATTCTCAAAATGGCCAAAATGTACTGAAAAGGCCATGGGAGAAAATCCACAGGAAGCGTACACCTTTTCTTATAACGTTACAGATGAAAAATTAAGTTACCTGTACGTCGGCATCACTTTTATTTTCATCTTTTTCCACGCCCTTCAGTGACTGAAAAAACAAAATTCATAGTAAAGGTTTAGTTAATACTAGTGAAAAAAAATTGTGCTTTTGTACGTGTGCGTAATATTTAGTTTTCTTATAGCGTTATTCTGCTTAGGTATATGCAAACGTGAAAAAAAAAAAAATTAATTAAAATACCGTACTTGACTGTAAGTAGTCAACCTCTGTGAAATCATGGCACCTGGTGTGCTGTCGTTTTCAAAAATTAAAGTAGACATTTATATCGTTGGAAATAGTGTAGGTTCCCCGACCTGATAATTTCCCGACTCAATAAATTGCTCCATTTTGACTAAAGTATGGTAAGGGAACCAGACTACTGAAACATTTGTTTCCGTTTTCACAGCTTCTATGCACACAAAACTTTAAACTGGTCAGTTTTACATTATTTGCTAGGATGCTAGCGCGCTTTTAAATACTAACCCCAAATGCATTTATTTCTGAAAATTACGGCAAAAGCAGATGTTGTATAGGGGCCTACTACCTTTAAAGCTAATTGGTTAATTGAATACACAAGGCCCTTGGCCACCCTTGCCGTTTAGTGTTTAGCATTGCAGGTTGCAGCATACAATTGGCTCGAAAAATCAGCGTTTGGGCGTCAACGAATTTTGCACATTTCCCAACATTTCGTGTTGGACATGTACGTACACTAACATAAGAATGTACACGTACAAGGGTAGGCCTATTGTGTACACGCGGTGACATGTACAAATATGTATTTTGTTCACTTCGGTGGGAGTTCTTTTATTAACATGTTCTTTGTACGTGTGCATATACATGTACAGGCTATACATGAAATAAACATCTTTAGTTTCTCCAATATAATTTTAGTGCATATAGAGAAAAGAACGTTCAATTATGTATTGCTCTGTAAATTATGATGCATGCATTTGTTTATTTGTGAACGTGTGTGTACTATTGAAATGTATGGGTTTGCAGAAACCTTTAAAGGTTTGCCCCTCGACCCGACTAGGCCTACATCCTGAAAACGCCACTGATGCAGTTTAGAAACTGAACATGTACATGTAGGCCATATATAATTCTATCTACAAATAACATGGTGACTTTGACTGCAATGGTCTAGTTTTGTCAGTAACTCACACCATATACTGAAATAACAAAGACGCAAATAAAACAGCAATAGTGCTTGGCCTTGTTAAAAAAAAATGTATTTGAAAAATAAGTCCAGTCGTCCATTCAATGAAACCTGTTTGCCAGCGACTGAAAAACCCTGCCCCCCATTTCTGTGGCAGGTATATTTGTAAAGCTTGGCAAGTTTTGTAAAATTTGTCGTCGACGACCTTGTGCTTGAAACGGGTCTTTTGACAAAACCAGCTCCCGGAACTAACTCTTTTATGTATAATATTTGTTATGGCATAGGCCCATACCAAATTTCTCACAAAATAGCTATGCATGGAATGTAACCCACGGATTTTTACATGTCATATTGCCTACCATTTTGTTCTTCATCCGGTGTAAAGGCCAGGCTTTCAAGTTATCCTACTTTTTCCTATTTGTTATTACCTTGCTCCTACTTTTCCTACCTTTTTCTTAAAATTCCTATTTTCCCCTACTTTTTTTATATTTTGGGTCGCACAACTGCGAAAAATTAAATCCCACAATGAAGGGCATGGATGCAGGAGTACTGCAACTTTATTTCCAAGAGCTTAGTTGAGGATGGAACACAGGTGTTGTGAAATGAAAACTACTCCTTAAAGTCCGCAAAAGTCCTACTTTTCTCCCGATTTTGTCCTCCCAAAGTCCTACTTTTGGATTCCACTATTCTCCTACTTTTTCAGTCAACTCGGGTACGAGTTGACCTATTACCTTTTTCACTTGGGTCTGCTTGAAAGCCTGAAAAGGTTATTAACACAAACGAAATTGTAAATTTTGCTGTGATCATTTGCTGACATGCATGTCATGCATGTCATTCATGTGATTTTAATCAGAAAAATATGGTCGCATTCTTATATAATTGCTTTTGTTGCAACATGACTATAATGACGGTGTCATTCATTCATATTTCATTTATTCATTGAAAGCGTTCTTAAAATTTTTTTTTTATTAATGATTTGTTTTCTGTTAAAATGAAATAACATAATTCGAATGCTTTGTTTCAACTGTATGAGTGGGGTAAAACAGACTAACGTGGTCGTTGTATGGCAACCATTCCTCCTTTCAGCATAATTAGGTGCATTTCAGTGGCAATGATTTCACTAAGGATCAACTATAGCAGCAGTAGGCCTACATGTATACCGGTACATGATGTATCAAACAGTTAATGCCGTGTGTGGTGCACTGCGTGTAATTGATAAATACACTATAGTCTTGATCAAAATTACATGAAAAACACCGTGTACGAAATACCTCATTTCATTTGCTCCTTCTCTTACAACACTACATGTATGTTCTGTCATCACCAAACATTACGTTTCGTTCTTATAGGCACAATGGAAAAACATGAGGATACAGATGTACATAATCAAGATGGCATGGAACTTGATTAACAGTGTGCATACACGCTGGAATTGCGTTTGGATTCAACTGATTCTGACTTAAGGTGGAAACATTCTATAGCGAGGAGGGGGAAAAAGGAGCTCGTTCATGAGTACAATGTAATAATAATAATAGTGTAAATAAGTAAATAAATATAAGTAAATAAGTATAAAGATACGTGTAAATGACTGTTTATACCTACAAGCCTTATCATATGCCTGTCCCATCATAACACAGAATTAATCGACGGTGGTCGTCTATACATCTACATACAGTATACACATCATGTATTGTACAGATGTTGCCTTCCACTGTATAAAACGCAGTGTTTTTGATAATGTTAAGTTGGATTTTGCTGTAATTTAGCCTGCGGGCTACAAATGCATTTTATCAATAAACCAGTAATAATAACAACAGGTTACTTCATTTAAAGAACCTTTTAATTGTAAGAACTTCGTCCCTGTATACATTTTAAAAAGAAACGTTTGTAATACAGAATGTCCAACGCAAAACAGTACATCTAGTTCAGAATTCCTACAGACGATTGGAAATACGCTTTGCCATCTTTGTCTTGCGAAGATTTCTTATTCGTTTTGTATCCCCATGAATTAGCAGTCTAATTAATTAACAGATGTAATAATCAGTTTCTGTTTGGCATGGCTTACTGTGTTTGACGAGTCTCCAGACTGTGCGCTCCCGCGTTTCTGGTCTCTTTTCCGGTACTTCCTGCCTCCAGCGCCGGTAGCTGCTTGGACTCCGTCTCCTTCGGGGCCGTTAATATTGTCTGTATTCGCCATGATATTTCCACGCAGTTTCGGAGTGACTAATACAACCCAAAACAACCTGTTGCCCTAAGCTTCATTTGAAGCCAGAAACCTTGGTGGTTTTTCTGACTTTCGTTGACGTTTCAAGTCTCCTTCAGTGGCCGTCCATGGGGAGTTCAGGGACACGGCTTACTTGAATCATGGAGGTATAGAATGAAGCGAAATTCGTTATCACTGAACTGCAAATATTGAGTCAAGACACTGTTTGCTGCGTCCCCAGACGATTCTCCCAGCGTTGAAAACGACAAATTAACAACGATCATTGAAGAATGTCTTTGTTACCACTGAGTAGCTTTGATGCCAATCAAAGGTTTCCAGACTGTACAAAGCTTGGAAAACAACATTTGTGTATGCGAAAAACCAGCAATATGGCGGCCGCATGGAATTGCTGCGCAACTCATCACTGGCTCGTTCCGCCCGAATGCTTTCATTCACTATGCCTGATACGCAAGCAGTGTATAGTGCATACCACGTACCACGCCCGTGGGTTGGAAACACTGTATGCAGGCTTTGTGAAGGCCGACCTTTCGCTTTCTTTGTTGCTATTACTTATTGTTGGATATGTTTTCATATGCTAATCGTATCGGACACACGGAGGGGGAGTTTCTGGCATTGATGACGAATCTGTCTCTTTGTGTCCAAAATTCATTTATTTCATTTCATTTATTATTTCGCAGGTATATACACAAGACAATACAGGAAAAGAATATAAATACATACATGTAAATAGTAATAAATTGCACCCCTGCAGGATCACTACAAAGTTAACTTATAATTATCAAGTAGTTCTCCATGCACAATTTTAACACAAACAAAACAAAACAAAATAAAGTATTACAAGAATAAAAAGAAAAAACCACCGAAAAAAACACCACAAAAATCATCCCAATTATAGCAAAAAGCACTTTCATACAATCAAGGAATTTAAGTAGAAAAAACCCAAATAGTCAATTTACTAAAAAACAAAACAGGTACAACAAAACATAATACATGTACCCCCACCCCACCCCACCCCACCCTGCATGGACATGATTGAAACTACATCAATCAAAAAAACACATTAGCACAGTATATGTGAATTGCATACCAAAATGCTTACTTAATAAACAAAAGCCCTGAGAAGAAGTACATTAAAAATTGCACTAACACATTGCACGGTAAGTAAAAATTGGACTCCAAAAACTGCATACATAAAACAAAAGCAAAAGATAATACGTGTATTAGGCCATCGCCCCACCCCATGTATGTAGGCTATATGAACACACAGAAGAATACGTGAAGGTCATCGTGGCAAGATCGAGAGGCTATTTACAAGTGGTAGGCCTAAATACAACGCACGAGCAAATTTTGGATTTCCTATTTTTCTAAATTGGAACCAATCATGCATTTTATACTCGCATTTCCATTTCGTTTGTAATTTAAGGGGCTGTACACTGAATCCCGAACTGATGAACGCAGATGAACCCAGTACAGTCAGCGCGCAGCGTACTCGATAATGAGGTGCCCGGCGACGTTTTATTTGCAGCGAGTTGACGGTCTCGGACCTACGAGAATTTACGAGGTTTTTGCGAGCGTTCGGTAGTGCCTCTAGAAAATAGATGGGAAGCCCATTTTCGCTGCAGTTTCCGGCCAACATGGAGTTGTGAGTAAAAATGTATTTCTTTCTGCATCGAATAATACAATTTTAAAACATTTTTTTCGTTGTGAAGGCTGTTTACTAGGCTTGTAAAATGAGGTATGAAAAATATAGTTTATTAAACTACCTGCACGTTTTTGGTGATCCTGACTGTTTCGAGATATTTTGAGATGAAATTTGTCGTTTGCTGGACACTTGAAGAGTTATGCTTTCGATCCGTACCATTTCCTTGTCTGCAGGTTCAACGAGCGATTTTTATTTCGATGCTAAGTGTTGGCGAAAATTACAAACTTACACGGAGAAATGTCTGATGTCAATGACGTCACTGTGTTCGTACGTAGGTACGTGCTTATTGCGCGATGCGCGCGATGCGGCGAGAGAAAGGCATGTCGACAATATGTTCCTGTCCCGCTTCACATGATGTGGCATACATGTTCATGAAATGCAAATTTGGCTGTTATAAAAACATTTATAATGTTTTTTTCAGAGTTTCAGAGTTTCTCGGCCTAGTACTGTGAGTGAACTGGGTAACAGGACAACTCGTACCTTGGCCAACTCGTACCTTGGACAACTCGGACGGGCCTTGGATTGGACAACTCGCACCTTGGACAACTCGTACCTAGGTTTGGACAACTCGTACCTTGGTTTGGACAACTCGTACCTTAGTTAGACCATGGAGGAATAAGGCACACTCGTTTGTACAACTCGTACCCTGTTTTAAACATGGGTTTCGATGTGTTTTCATTTCAAGGAATTGCCCATCACTTAAAGACTTATATTACTCTCGAAATGTGTTTAAAATTTAACAATGACAAAAAGTGTGCTGTCATTGAAGTCCAGTGTGTATATGTACGAGTCCATGTATTATAAACAGATTTTTAGAAATGTTGAAACGACTCCGGTTTTGTTGAAATGCATGTACATCAGGCATGCAACTTTTCATCGGATCAGCTGATTCCTCGTTTTTCACTTCACACTTATGCCATGGTATGCCATTGAAAATTGAAAAACACAAACTCTTGTATAATAAAGATTGGAATTTCCTCATTTGTTTGTGAGGTTGCATGCCTGGTGTAGGCCTATGTACATGTATTATTTTTTTATTGGACATTCCACTGCACGGTCTTCTTTTAATTCTAAAGACCCTAGTTTTTGCAATTTTGAATCATATATTTTGGTAGAAAATGCAGTTTACTTGGGCATTTTTCAGCAATGCCTTATGCCTCTAAATGTTTTGTGGTTCATTAAATTCCCTCAAATCTCAACACCGAAACCTTGCAAAATGTTATGCATTGAAGAACTTATTATTTATTGGTGTTTGATTTAAGTATACATGTAGAAAAACGTAACATGTAGTTTCATGTTTCATGTTTCATGTTTCATGTAAACACATTTTCATGTCTTTCGACTTAAATGTAAAACATGTGAAAATGTCATTTCTGCAATGACTTGTGCCCTTCTTTGAAATATTATTAATGTTTAAAAGTCTTTCAGTTCCTTGTATACAAAACATTTGTAGCTGCTTGTGAAAATAAAATAGAAGTGAAAATAGTACACAGGTTTTAGTTGTATTCTTTAAAGCTTCATTTTCTGTTATTAATTATTAATGTCATCCATGATCTACAACATATGAATGTTAGGAATACAACAATTTATAGGGTATCTCCCTCCCCCACCTTTTACAGGAAATAGCATTGTGGGTACTAGCCTATATTTACATTTTACAATACTTGTTTTGGCCAAACCCGTCAAAGAAAAAGTGCTTTCCCTTTTTGTTTTTAATCAGTTTGAGCCAAAACTACATGAAAAGGAAAATCATCAATAGACAACTTTTTATCGGCACACAATAATTTCGATTTACTACCCCATTTTCAATTCCAGGCTGTAGAACTTGGGTTGTGGATATATTACATTTGTCATTGAAAAAAATAGACAAAAATGACAAAAAAAGCAGCCTGGCAATCTTTGTGATGTGTTTATAATACATCATTTTACATGTACTTTCCCTATTTGCACTGACGCGACGTAGAGGGCAGAAGAGACACTATCACAGTTCAGTCTGGTCGTCATCCAGTTCACACGTGTTTGATTTCGCTCTGCGCTGGCACTGGTTTGTTGGGCCGTATCCTACGCCACGGCCCGTTAGAAAAGCCGAGGGCCGTTTCAGGATTCAACAATTGTATTTTGGGGAGGCTCAGCCTTTGATTGGTATCAACCACGGTGGTGTTATTGACATGCAGTCGGTTTTGACGTTTGCCCCCCCTTTTCATTCCCATGGAGAAATGAGGTAGGAAAAAACCAGTTTTGTTCCCGAGCTGTTTGTGAGGGTTTCACGTAAGACGGAGATGCCGTGGAGAAATTTACGAAGCAATTTGCACCCGCATTCATTGATATTATGGAGTTTATTCCCATTGCCTAAGATTGAATGGTTTTCCGACAATTTGGGAAATCCTTTTCGGGTCACTTCGTCCATTTAGGTCCCGTGTCGTTGCGGGGTTTCGTATTAAGTGCCGCGCCTCATGCTATTGTGTTGAATACAATAGGCGCATCGGCGTCCCTCGCCGATGCATGACGATGGAATGTAGTCTGGCTTTCCTTTATCGGAAGTTATTTGCAAAAAATTTGGCTTTTGTTATGCGTAAGATCGTTACCGGTGTCAAAGATGGAATCTTGACAGTATCTGTTTTATTTGACATGGCTCTTCTCATTTAAATGTAACCCTAAGAAAAGTTGGGAATAGTTGGAGTTGCATCGGCGTAACATGCATTTGCATAACTGACAATTACGAGTCGCAGACCAGGCCTCCCAAGTTGACATTATTCTGAGTGTGGTATTTTTAGACAGAGGAATGGCCTCTGGAAACGAAACATTACTTTGCGCTCCATGGTGGAGGTTAATCCCCATGAGTTGAACGTGCTATTGTGGGTATTACACTTTTGGACAGGAAAAGACCCTTGCAAATGAAATACGAATGTATTTATGTACCTTGCTGGAGGACGGTCCCAAGTACTACGCATCCTTGCGAGTTCGATATAAATAAATATTTAAAAAATGACGTCATGAACATCGTCCAACGGCCCCGCACACTCGCATGTAGTGAGGAATGTTACTATATCTTCACTCCGAAACAAAATAGGCTAATAAAAACTGAAATCTCTCCACAGACCTGATGAATTTCTCATGTCATTATCAACGGAAAATGCATCCAAACAGATGATTAGTTTTGAGTTGCGACTTAAAATTTTCTCCCGTCGCCGTACTGTGTAGGCAAAATCTCCCCGATCGGCCGTGGACGCCCTTTGTCGCACTTCCCTTGGTAACAGTCGGAAGGCGCTTCGGTTTTTCGTGTCCAATCCTGGCGCTGTGGAATAGTATATCGGCCCCTGTTCGGGTTTTTTCCCGGATGGCCCAAATTCATTCTTTGTCTGATGCGTCCTGCTCAAAATCGACCGAGCGGTTTAAAGAAGTGACGCTCCAAAAGAAATTTCGCGCTCAAATTTCACTTTGAAAATGGGTATCGTTTGAGATCCATCTTGATAAGCAGTAGATAGATATCGCAAATAGCTAAATTCGGATGATATTGGTTATGAAGTGGCTTCAGGAAATATACTTTTGTTAGGCAGCTTTTTAGCCGATAATCTGATAGAATGCATGGTTCAGACAGGTGCTGTGTAACTTGCTGCGCGCTGGTACTGTTGGGTGCGCTTGGGTACCAGTCTAATATCCATTTTCTCACACGAACTGGAACCTGCTGTATTTTTTATATACGCAATACTGCCGCATACATCATAATAATACATTCAGAATTGCCTTTCACGCCTGATCGTCACGGCTGATCGTCATGGCTTAAAGATGTCATGAATTATTTACAGTTCATAAAAAGTTGAGGGTTTACCTCTGAATATGACAACGTAGAGTCATCTGCTAATTGCTGTGATTCTATTTTTTATTAAAATGGCACTCATAAATTTTCATGCGCTCTTGGTGGGCATAACGAGGATATTTATAATAGAACGTTTCAATCATTACAGGGATTATGGCCCAAAATCTGGAGTAGACTTAAATCTACATGCCCCTCGCAAGATGGTTCTTCTGAAGGATTAGGCCTAGCCGTTGTTTAATACAGATGACTTTTGTTCCCGAAATGGGGTTCGCGCCCGCAGCGGAAGCTATGTGCATTTTGTAATATATTATATATATATATATTTCATTTTAATAATTTTCAAAGCATTGACCACACAATTACTGATAGGTTTCACGTAGGTGTTGAAAATGGGTTTTGCACAAACGTACTTTACCCTGAATGAATGTCTTCTACACAGTATCTCCGGTGAAACTGCAGTTATTTCGAAATGGTAATAATTGATTATTCCAAACCTAATGAATTATGCAAATTTTGTACGTAGATCTTAAAGAGTTATTTTCAGAGACTGCCTAAAATGTCATCTGCCGATTCTATGATGCCAGTGGGTCTATGTGTCAAAGAAAGATATTCACATCCCTTCAAAGCTGATTTTTTGCGCCCTTTAGGGTTAATTATGTAAATTGACATTGAAATTATTTATGAACATCTGAAGTCATATATGTTATTGGAAGAATGCATACATAACATGCCTGCCAAAAAGGGATGAAAGCAAATAAACCATTATGGAGACTGGGAGAAAATGTCTTGTGATTATGTGATTTTCTTGGAGCCGTGGCCGCTATAAGGAAATACATAAAATGGCATTTGTCCTCTAAAGTAAAAGAAAAAATGACACAAGTTGTCCGTCCTTAGATTTGATGTATTTCGAGAACCCCTTGGGCTATTTTAAATATTTTTGCAGATTCTAGATTCTGGAGCCCTGCTCTTTCAAAGTAGCTATAATTCACGGCCCAGAACTGAGCAAAAAGAAAAAAACAATAATAATAATATGCAAAAAAAATAAAAATGCAAACAAAAGAAAATTCCTACTGCAAATGTGCCTGGGTGGAGGAAGGGCCTCAAAATTTGAACACCCTTCCTTTTGTAGGCGTGATGCTTCAGGACAAGTAAAGCCCTCTGAAAATAAAACAATTGTATCTACCGTGGGACGGGTCTCTCAATTCGAACGCACCATTCTGAGTGTGATATCTTGAGACCCTCTCAAAATGACATTTTTATGTGCCTCGCCGGAGGGCTGTAAAGTCAAACCCCTCCATATTCCAACACACAATTCTGAGTGTGATATTAGAGACAGAGAAAAACCCTCTGAAAATGACATTTTGATGTGCCTTGCTGGAAGATGGTAGAAGTCAAGCGCCTCTATATTCCAACACACCAGTCTGAGTGTGATATTAGAGGCAGAGAGAAACCCTCTGAAAATGACATTTTGATGTGCCTTGTTGGAGGGTGGTAAAGTCAGATACCTTTATATTCCAGCACACCATTCTGAGTGTAATGTTAGAGGCAGAGAAAAACCCTCTGAAAATGACATTTTGATGTACCTTGTTGGAGGATGGTACAGTCAGACACCTTTAACCCTAACTCCCTAGGGTGTGTGGAAAATCATATTAAAAACGGATGATTTAGGACTGTTGGGGTTATATTCCAACACACCATTCTGAGTGTGATATTTGAGGCGGAGAAAAACCCGCTGAAAATGACAATTTTATGTACCTTGTTGGAGGATGGTAAAGTCAGACACCTTTATATTCCAACACGCCATTCTGAGTGTGATATTTGAGGCGGAGAAAAACCCGCTGAAAATGACATTTTTATGTACCTTGCTAGAGGACGGTAAAGTCACACACCTAGCACACCATTCTGAGCGTAATATTTCAGACGGAGAAAACCCTCTGAAAATGACATTTTTATGTACCTTGCTGGAGGACGGTACAGTCAAATGCCTCTGTATTCCAACACACCATTCTGAGTGTGATATTAGCAGCAGACACCAATCCTCTGGAAATGACATTTTTATGTACCTGGCTGGAGGACTGTAAAGTCAAACACCTCCATATTCGGACACCACATTCTGAGTGTGATATTTGGGACAGAGAAAAACCCTCTGAAAATCATACTTTACTGTACCTTGGTTGGGTACAATCTTGCGATGTTGATTCTTTGAGACAAAAAACAAAAGGATGATACGGGAAGAATTGGCCTTTATGATTGAAACATTGGTGTGCCATGGCGGAGGACAGGCCTCGCCAGTTGGGCATACCATTATGAGTTTGGTACTTTTATGCAGAGAAGTGGTTGCCATCTGTGAATGAGACATTTGTGTACCATGGTGGAGGGCAGGCCTCGTCATTTGAACATACAAAGGAATTTCCTTTGTAAATGAAATATATGTGTACCATGGTGGAGGACAGGCCTCGTGGGTTGAGCATACTCTCATGAGTGTGGTACTTTTAGACAGAGAGGAAGTTGCCACCTGTAAATGAAACATTTGTGTACCATGGGGGAGGACAGGCCTCGTCATTTGAACATACAAAGAAATTGCATTTGTAAATAGAATATATGCGTACCATGGCGGATGGTAGGCCTTGTTAGTTGAACATACAGACAGAGAAAAAATGACCTCTGTATATGAAATATATGTGTGCCCTGGTGGAGTACAGGCCTTGAGAGTTTAAACATACAGACAGAGAAGAAATGACCTCTGTATATGAAATATATGTGTACCATGGTGGAGTACACGCCTTTTGAGTTGAACATACAGAGGAGAAATTGCCTCTGTAAATGAAATATATGTGTACCATGTGAATTGAACATACAGACAGAAGTAAAATTGCCTCTGTAAATGAAATATATGTGTGGAGTACAGGCCTTGTGATTTGAACATACAGACAGAGAGGAAATGGCCTCTGTGCATGAAATATATGTGTACCATGGTGGAGTACAGGCCTTGTGAATTGAACATACAGACAGAAGTAAAATTGCCTCTGTAAATGAAATATATGTGTGGAGTACGTACAGGCCTTGTGATTTGAACATACAGACAGAGAAGAAATGGCCTCTGTGCATGACATATATGTGTACCATGGTGGAGTACAGGCCTTGTGAATTGAACATACAGACAGAAGTAAAATTGCCTCTGTAAATGAAATATATGTGTGGAGTACAGGCCTTGTGATTTGAACATACAGACAGAGAAGAAATGGCCTCTGTGCATGAAATATATGTGTACCATGGTGGAGTACAGGCCTTGTGAATTGAACATAGACAGAAGTAAAATTGCCTCTGTAAATGAAATATATGTGTGGAGTACGTACAGGCCTTGTGATTTGAACATACAGACAGAGAAGAAATGGCCTCTGTGCATGACATATATGTGTACCATAGTGGAGTACAGGCCTTGTGAATTGAACATACAGACAGAAGTAAAATTGCCTCTGTAAATGAAATATATGTGTGGAGTACAGGCCTTGTGATTTGAACATACAGACAGAGAAGAAATGGCCTCTGTGCATGACATATATGTGTACCATGGTGGAGTACAGGCCTTGTGAATTGAACATACAGACAGAAGTACAATTGCCTCTGTAAATGAAATATGTGTACCATGGTGGAGTACGGGCCTTGAGTTGAGCATACGGACAGAGAAGAAATTGTCTCTGTAAATGAAATATATGTGTATACCATGGTGGAGTGCAGGCCTTCTGAGTTGAACATACCGACGGATGAGAAATGGCCTCTGTAAATGAAATATGTGTACCACGGTGGAGTACAGGCCTTGTAAGTTTGAACATACAGACAGAGAAGAAATTGCCTCTGTAAATGAAATATATGTACCACGGTGGAGTACAGGCCTTGTAAGTTTGAACATACAGACAGAGAAGAAATTGCCTCTGTAAATGAAATATATGTGCCACGGTGGAGTACAGGCCTTTTGAGTTGAACATACAGAGGAGAAATTGCCTCTGTAAATGAAATATATGTGTACCATGGTGGAGTACAGGCCTTGTAAGTTTGAACATACAGACAGAGAAGAAATTGTCTCTGTAAATGAAATATATGTGTACCATGGTGGAGTACACGCCTTTTGAGTTGAACATACAGAGGAGAAATTGCCTCTGTCAATGAAATATATGTGTACCATGGTGGAGTACAGGCCTTTTGAGTTGAACAGACAGACAGGAGAAATTGCCTCGGTAACTGAAATATATGTGTACCACGGTGGGGTACAGGCCTTTTGAGTTAAACATACAGACAGAGAAGAAATTGTCTCTGTAAATAGAACATTACAACAATTAAAAATAACAAATGGTTGCCATAGTGGAGGACAGGCCTTGTGAGTTAAACATGCCATTATGGGTGTGGCACTTTTGGACAGAGAAGGAATTGTCTCTGTAAATACAACATTAATTGTGTACCATAGTGGAGGACAGGCCTCGTGGTTTGAACATGCGATTATGAATGCGGCGCCTTTCGACAGAGAGAAAATGGACTCTGTAAATACATAAAATAAAAAATGGAGCGTTGTGTACATGGGGAGGACGAGCCTCCCAAATCGAGCATACCATTGCGGGGGTGATACTTTTGGGACAGAAAGACCTCTGCATATGACTCATTTATTTGCCATGATGGAGGAATTTGCCTCTCCATTATTTTGCACACACCATTGTGATTTCGATACTTTCAGACAGAGAAAGAATCTTCTGAAAACGACATTTTGTGTACCTTGGTGGAGGATGGACCACCCAATTTGGACCGCACTACTGTGAGTGTGGTATTTTCAGAGAGCATGGCCCTCTGAAAATTAAGTTTTTATGCGCCATGGTGGAGGGCGGCCTGGGCCATCCAATTTGGACACGCTATCGTGATTTTGATATTTTCAGACAGAGAAAGACCCTCTGAAATGAAATTTTTATGTTACTTTCTGTGTGACCTGCTTTCATATTTAAGCGCACCATTCTGATTGTGATATTTAGAAGCAGAGTAAAGCCTTCTGGTAAAAAAAAAATAATAATAATAATAATACCGAAAAAAAAAAAATACGTGTGAGAATAGTGGAGAACGGGCCTCCAGTTCGAACACGTCATTGTGATTTTGAGACTTTGAGACAGAGAAAAGCCCTATGAAAATGGTATTTTATGATGGATGGCGGGCCACCCAATGGTTCGTGCTGTCTCAAGCAGCCTGCCTAAATTCCATGGACATTTGGGTCACGGTCTTCGAGGAGACTACACCTTTATATACTGTAAATTTACTCGTTCATAAAAGGGGAAAAATCGGTTGATGTTGCAGGATTTGGTCAGATCATCCCCAATATTTTGTATCATTCGCTTGGCGAACCGTATGGTTGTATATTCTTTGTTCCCAGCTAAATCCCGAGTTCCTTTCCTCTCGCCGCCCGTATTCTGCTTATAGAAATGTGTGCCATCGTGTGTACTCAGAAGTGTTTTCTTTCTCGTGATGCCGCAGGAGTTTCCAGACGCCTCGTGTTTTCCCTTTAGCTTGTTTGCAAAACATCCTCTCTCGATCAAACTGCAATTCCGTTTAAGACAGCGCTCCGCACCAGTTGGAACCGACCGGCCGGGAAACGTCCATTGTTAGCATTCGTCGGTTTTATTGCCGCGTTTTGTAGTCTTGGTTCCGAGACCCTTTTGTCCCCATTTTTGTTTGCTTCCGCTAAAACGAAGTCGCTGTTTCTCAGCGGATCGGCTCGACAATGTATTCGATTCTAAAATCTTTTGTATTACACGCTCTGAAAGAATCGATTCTACCGTTCTTTGCTCGGTTCTTTACTTCCACGAAGGTCTCGGATATTCCTCCAAGCGGGTCTTGGCTTTTTCTTGACTTTTTCGATCATTTTCCCCCGACTTTCCGGGGGAGACCATCAGTGATTGAGTTTGACCTTGATGAATGGATTATTCATAATTTGGCTAGCCCGCGGTCACCCTGGGTGCGGTTTTTGAGGTCGTGTTTCCGGATTTTTAAAGTTCATCGCGCCGCTTTGCCCGTTGAAGGATTGCGCGATCCGCGTGATCCAGTTTGTCATGCCTGGGGGAAATATTTTTCGGGTTTGCGTGCAGGCAGACGTGTCGTTAAAATCCGCGGAGAAACTCCTGTAGTGCAGCTGGTTTCCGTTTCGCAGCTGAAGCTTATTTAGACATCAAATAAGTGTATACGAAATATCTGTGTGGCGCTTTCCAGAGACCAGTAGGGTAAGTATTTTAAAGACTCCATTCAGCATGGCAAAGAATAACGACAAATAACTCGACGAACGGTACAGTGTTTGTGGACAAACACAGGGCTGTTTCGTTTTGTGTAAAGTTTGGTGATTGAAATGAAATTTCAAAAATAAAGAAAAATATAGAAAATTAGCCGATGAAGTCATCATGACGTCACTTCGGCTTCTGTATGCTGGTGGCAGTATCTACCTACCCACCAATTTTCATGACGATCGGACCTATCCTCATGTGTAAAAAAAAACAAAAACAAAACATTGTTGGTGATGTCGTCATGGCGTCACACATTTTCTCCCTTTTAGGGCATATCTTTGAGACATACCAAAGCTATAACACAAAGAATTTTCAAAATATCTCGTTTTGTTCGCTAGATATATTGAAAAGGATGTTACGATTTTCAGATTTCAAAATTCATAAAAATCACGTGATGACGTTTATCATGACGTACATGTTCGGCATACATTCTGAGCAGTTAGTCTAAGTGTCTGCCACATTTAAAGCCAATCGGCAGCATACAAGTAGCCAAAGTGCCGGTACGAAAGAAAACGTGTACAAGTGCTATTTGGCTGGAAAAAAAAGGAAAAAAAAAAACTTAGCGAAAACAAAGGCTGTTTCGGAAAAGTTTCAGAAACAGCCAATAATAATAATAATAATAACGAGAAGGATGATGAGTGAGCATGTGAGATATTTCTATTCTTCCGAATGTAAATTGAAAGGTATAACCTTGGTTGACAGCTAGTGTCTTTACGTACTTACTATTCCGCCTTTACAACTTTCCGCATCATAATTGATTTTATATTCAATTTATGTTTTCAAAGCAATAATATTCGCGCACAGGAAAACATCAGAAGAGTTTCACAAATGGTGTACGCGTATTCGTGACATCCCAACTTTTTATGGTTCAGTATAATCCAATGAAACATTGTCGACATAAAGAAGTATTGATTAGTGACAGCAGCCACATCATTTCGGGTTTGTGGGGATGCAGAATATATCTCCACTTACACACACTTTCTAGCAAGATCACCCACAGATAGACAATAACTCCAGATAAAAGAGAAAATGAAGATAGGCCAGAAGGCAATTAATATGGAGTATTATGTTTCAGGTGGAAATTACAAATCCGCGCGCTTGAGTGAAGGCAGCCATGAGATTACCCGACGATATGTACATGCATGATTGTACACTGCATGAGTTAGGACACTGGTGTGTAAAGAACTGAGGTGTTCAATTAAAATAAAACCGCCAGAGTGTAAATTTCTGGAGATCAGCCAGTTTGTATATAGGCCTGAGTAAAAGTATTATACATTTTGGTTTTCTTCAATGCCACATGTAATAGAGTAGGCCTATACTGTTTCCAGTTTCTTTGTTCACTTTGAAAATGTGTCCGGGTTTGCCTGTGGTCAGTTTTCATTGTGGATTGTTTGACGAATTTTAAGTTCAGAAGTCGTATCACTCATTGAGTGATCCTCACAATGTCGCTTCCTATGTTGTATCGTAACAATGGGTGTGGCCCCTGGCCATACGGCATTCTGGGTTTTTGACTTCTGGCTAGCGCTCACCCGAGCAAGGATACTGACAATTTGGGAGACCGCTGGCATGGGGCGGGATGGCTGAGTTGGTAGAGCGGCCTGTACGGTAGCTTGGAGGGCGCAGGTTCGAATCCCGCTCCTGCCAGTTTCTTTGTAAATGATTTAAATAAGACTTAGTGTACATCTGCTAATTTAATTGGATGAAAATTGAAATACATGAAACACATGGTATTTCATATTTCTGATAACCACACACTGAACTCGGTGGCAGTTCTAACCTTTAACGTAAATGCAATTTTGCAATAATGATTTGCTATCTTGACAGAAATCAATCGTATTCAGCGAATACAAAATTATCTCAAGAATTAAAAGAAATGAGTGAAGCTAATAAAGTGGACCATCTACTTTGATTTTAAATTGACAGCATTTGAGTGGTTTGCTGGGCTTGCTATACTTCTCTTCTTCATGTTCGCCTTTTCAAATATTAGTATGCACGGATTGCCACGCATGTAGGAATGTAATATATTTAGTTAAGGCATTTTGTTCCGGAGAAATATGACTGATGAGGACAATGATGCATTTAAGCTCCGCCTTGCAGGCAAGGTAAGTACGAGCGTTTTTCAGTCAAAAGTTGACAAGACACCGCAACAACTACTTTATTGTGCACGGAACTGGTCTGAAATTTTCACAATACTGGGCCTGGCCATGATGACTGGCTGCCAAAAAAAACCAAAAAACAAAAAACCAAGCCGGCATGGTACAGGTGATTTAACAAGACTGGCAAAAACTCATCTTTTATGAAAAGGTACTTAGAAAAATTGAGACATTTTTTATTCATTCATTCATTTCATTCGCATTGGCTGGTTGGAATCCTGGATTGAAGGGTGCGCCTGCAGGTGAGTTGTCATTGTCGGGAGCGTCCGTATCAAAGAGAAACCTGAGAAACTCCAAGTTATTCAACCTTTAGGAGCGCCAAGCCGTTATTTTGTATAGCCATGTATCATGCTGACGTACATGTATCCACAGAGTGCATGTGGGGTTTGTGTGGTGATGTTTGTTTGTCTCGGATTTTGCGCGTTCCACGTGGAACGGTGGTTGATGTGGTTGGACGGTGGTTCGCAGGCTGCGTTGACACGATTCAGGTGCATATTGGTTACAAGGTGGTGCAATTTGTTAGCAAGGCGCGTTAGCAGTGAGCTGATGGCCCTGTTTGCGCATGCTTCAAGTAAATATCCCGCATTACCGGATGAGGTAAGGGTTAGGTACGGGTGAGGTATGGGTGAGGTATGGGTGGTATTTAGGGGGTCTAACAGCCAGGGAAAGGGAGTGGCTTCGCTATCTTGGTTCGGAGCGAAGAATCTCTCGCCCATATCTAAACCTAGCAGACTCTGGAGCCCGAACAAAGCGGTGGTGCAAATAGAGTACTATTTGCACTGACGCGACGTAGAGGGCAGAAGAGACACTATCACAGTTCAGTCTGGTCGCGGCTAGGATAAGCGGCAGGGAGAAGCGTAAATTATGTAATTATGTAATTCGTGCCTGCACACACATAGGCCTACACGCACATAGGTGTGTGGGCGCCGGCAATCGCGGGGCTCCTATTGTCCCTCTTTTGTTTGTACTCTAACTTTTTCGGGGGCCTCCCGTTGGTTTTGTGCGCGGTTTTCATAAGTGGGCCTTGACACAATAACGGACCCTTTTGTCCTCTTTATTTCCGGTCCGCGGTCTTAATAACTATACAAACGCACATGTATAAGTGTGTATGTATTGATTTGATTTTTGGTGCCTTCCGTATCGTCTTTGTATATATGGAGGGTTTTAAATAACACTATTAACTTGAAAAATAAGCAAGTTCGTGCTAGCGAAAGAGGATTCGGACCAGCTCAGGTGGTCGCCATTTCGTTTTGTTTTCCCACCCACACCCACCCCAACGGTTTGTTGTTCGGGCTCCGGTTTCTATGCTCTAATCTCTCGCCCATATCTAAACCTAGCAGACTCTGGAGCCCGAACAAAGCGGTGGTGCAAATAGAGTACTATTCCGAGAAGACATGTGCATTACGCACCGATTCTATTTTCTAGTTTGGCGCCTTTACTCCGCCTTCACACTATATTATAAGCCTGTATGTGGAGCAGGGTACCTGACACAGGAAAGCGCCCTTGTGTTAAATGTAGCGGTGCCTGATTGGTCAAGATGCAAAGTCGTTTGGGGATATGACCAATGAGGACAGCACACTCATGCCATCCACGTGCTTGCAAAGCTGCGTTGTTTTCCTAATCTGGGCACACGGAATGGACATCACTTTTTAGTGATCCTGACTGTTTCGAATAATCAAGAGAACCGTATTTATAAAGATAGGTAACTTAATATTATAGCTTGTCTCCAATCCGTCAGATTCTTCTGCCCAACTTCGTTTAGTTTAGAAAAAGGACATTTTTCACCGACCGTAAATTCACTACAACAACGGTCACATTTTCGTTCATATATTTCACAAAATGGACGTTTAAAATTTGAATAATCTCACTAAACAATAAGGCTATACCATTTCCAGCCTGTCTTTTAATTAAAATCTTACTTTTAAAGACACGTTAAAGGGACACATTGCCTTCAAATGTCATGACATTTTACTGTTTGGAAATGTTCCTTATCTTTTATAAGAGTTGTTCATGCAAAAAAACACGTATAATGTGTTGTAGTTAGTGATTAGTGATTACGAAACAAAAAAATTTGCCGCTTACCCCTGACATCTGACCCGCGATACATAGACTTATTTCCAGTACTAAATACCACCGTCTAAATAATGCGCAAAATACGCTGTAAGAGTCTTTAGGCTGGCGCCGCAGCCAGTGGCCTTGTGAACCTATCAGATGATCGCCAGGTACAATTCTCTACCTCTCGACATATATCGCCAGTGCTGCGCGCCGCGTGCCACAGTACATCAAAATGGATCAACAGAACGTACTTCAACAACCAGATGCGACTGGAAATACGACTGGTGAACACAGTCCGCCATTTTGTGGAGTCAAAAATTTGGTTCTACAAAATGGCGGACCGTTATTGGTCACGAAATAAAAAAAAAAACACGCAATTTGAAGGGATAGTTATGTGAATCTTTATATTCTACTTAAAAAAAAGCTTCCCAACCATATCCATTTAAGTTTTATAGCCCAAATCGCAAAATCCAAAGCAATGTGTACCTTTAACTGGCAAATGAATTTCGAAAATGTGATCTCCAATCTCATGAATATGCATTTACCGAGCGTTTTATGCATACGCTGCAAATAAACGAAAGCACTTTTCAGCACGCTGCGCGCTGACTGAGTAACTGCAAATAATACCCCACGACCGCGCGCTGACCTACAGGGCGCGCGCACGCTGACCTACAGGGTTTGCGCGCGCTGACCCACAGGGCGCGCATGCCAGATCAGATTACAATTGCAATGACTGCTGCATGCATGGTCCTGTAGTTATGATACATACTGTATGTACAAGTATTTTGTATGTGTTTGTGCCACCAAAAATATACGATAGGCCTACAGTCGAACATAGTCCGTGACACCCCACCCGCCGGCTAAACGCCAAAATGTACCATGACAGAACGAAACGAAAATAAGTAAATAAGTAAATATGTATTTATAATTGTAAAATAAATAACGCACCAGCCCCTTCCTATACAAAAATAAAGTTGTAGGCCTATGTATCGAAATAAATTTTGACTAAAATCGGCTGTGCGTGCAATGATGAGCAAATCAAAGTAAAACAGCTATACTGATATTGAGTCCACGACCTTGTGTTACATTTGACGGCAGGACTTTATGGAAAGTTACATCATAAGAGTTATTTCAACACTAGCAAATAATAAACACAATAATAACAGTTATTACTAATATATAATATACGCCAATGAAATGAGATTTCACCAGTGGCGAGTAAATCCGTGTCGAAAAGTGGGGATGATTATTGAATTTGTCAACGAAGTACTGCATCTTGAACTTTTCTCAACGGGGGATACCCCCGCCCCAAACACCGCTTGAAATTTGAAACATCACTTTGTGTACAATTTCCCCTTTTTAAATTTACGAAACAAAAAAGAAATACAAATCGGCGGGCCCCTGAACTCCTTCCCCGTGTTTACGCCACTGGCGCACAGATCCCCACATCACTATGATAAAGATGACTACCGAAGAAACAAAGAAATAAACACCCCGACAAATATTCAAACAACCCTAATTTTCACCTGTTTTGCACGAATTATTCGCTTATTACTTTTTATGACATGAACAATTCACATACCGAGTACATGGATCAGATGTACTGTACAATGTACATGTAATGTATGTACTGTACATGTTGACTATACATTACATGTAGACTTGATGTGCGGAAATATTGTTTCACACAGCGAGTTGTTGACAAGTGCCATTGGAATAGAGACCAAGTGAAGTTGTTTCAGCCCCATCTATCAACCGTTTAAAAAAAAAATGTACTTCTAAGTTCTAGATTTTAATTTTGTTTTCGCTGCTAAAGTACTGTCTGCAGCCACTACCCCTCTTTTAGTAGCATGATAATTTTGTTATTAAAGTGACGGGTCAAAATAAGCCTGAAGCTTTTTATCGACCTAAGTTTACAAGCAAGATACAAACAAGATACATCCAAATGAATGTACACATAATACATAGACCCTTTTACGGATACCCCGCCTGTGGGATTTTGTGTACAAAATTTAGCGCGAACTGTCACACAGCGACAAGACACGTTGCAGTTTTGCTGTGCACATTTACATGGACAATCGCCCCGTGTGCCGAGTCGTCCTCTCTGGCAAGAGTTTCGGAATGTACATGTCATCGGTTCTCCAGCGTAAGGTTCTACTTCTATATCGCCAACCTCCAATTCCATACAACTTTCAGACAAATATTCCATGGCACTTGTGTACATGTGAATGAAATTTTATGAAATAAACAGATGAAATTTGAACGTTTTTTCTAATAATCTTACTCTTAGAGAACTGAGTGCCACGATGTGTGCTACTTGTTTATAAGTATACATGTACACGTATGTGTACGCAGACGCTGGACATGCGTGCGTTTTCTAGGGGGTGTAGTTTCCAAAAGCCAATTCTCAGAACAGCCATAACAAACGGATGGAGGTTAAAAATAGCACATAACCGAAATGAAGCGCAAGGGGGCGCACTCCAATAATTGATTCGTTAACGCGAGATGGCGCGACGACACAGCCCCTTTAACTTACGGAAAATAAAATAACTCGTTTAGCGTCCTAGCCTATACATCCTTTGTAGCGGCCACGTGTTTGACGGGGTGTTTAAATTTGTTGGTTTGGTTTGGTTTGGTTAGGTTTGGCTGTTTTCTGTTTTCTGTTTTTTGTTTTCTGTTTTTTGTTTTCTGTTTTTTGTTTTCTGTTTTTAGTTTTTCGGTTTTTAGTTTTTCGGTTTTTAGTTTTTCGGTTTTTAGTTTTTCGGTTTTTAGTTTTTCGGTTTTTAGTTTTTCGGTTTTTAGTTTTTCGGTTTTTAGTTTTTCGGTTTTTAGTTTTTCGGTTTTTAGTTTTTCGGTTTTTAGTTTTTAGTTTTTTAGTTTTTCGGTTTTTAGTTTTTCGGTTTTTAGTTTTTCGGTTTTTAGTTTTTAGTTTTTCGGTTTTTAGTTTTTCGGTTGTTAGTTTTTCGGTTGTTAGTTTTTGGTTTTTAGTTTTTAGTTTGTTGTTTTTAGTTTGTTGTTTTTAGTTTGTTGTTTTTAGTTTGTTGTTTTTAGTTTGTTGTTTTTAGTTTGTTGTTTTTAGTTTGTTGTTTTTAGTTTTTTGTTTTTTGTTTTTAGTTTTTTGTTTTTTGTTTTTAGTTTGTTGTTTTTAGTTTTTAGTTTGTTGTTTTTAGTTTTTAGTTTGTTGTTTTTAGTTTGTTGTTTTTAGTTTTTAGTTTGTTGTTTTTAGTTTGTTGTTTTTAGTTTGTTGTTTGTTGTTTTTAGTTTTTAGTTTGTTGTTTTTAGTTTGTTGTTTTTAGTTTGTTGTTTTTAGTTTGTTGTTTTTAGTTTGTTGTTTTTAGTTTGTTGTTTTTAGTTTGTTGTTTTTAGTTTGTTGTTTTTAGTTTGTTGTTTTTAGTTTGTTGTTTTTAGTTTGTTGTTTTTAGTTTTTAGTTTTTTGTTTGTTGTTTTTAGTTTGTTGTTTGTTTTTAGTTTGTTGTTTGTTTTTAGTTTGTTGTTTTTAGTTTTTTGTTTTTTGTTTTTAGTTTTTTGTTTTTAGTTTTTTGTTTTTTGTTTTTAGTTTGTTGTTTTTAGTTTTTAGTTTGTTGTTTTTAGTTTGTTGTTTTTAGTTTTTAGTTTGTTGTTTTCGGTTTTTAGTTTGTTGTTTTCGGTTTTTAGTTTTGTGTTTTTTGTTTTCGGTTTTTAGTTTTGTGTTTTTTGTTTTCGGTTTTTAGTTTTGTGTTTTTTGTTTTCGGTTTTTAGTTTTGTGTTTTTTGTTTTCGGTTTTTAGTTTTGTGTTTTTCTTATTTTGGTGGGTTGGGGGTTTTGTGTTTTTCTTATTTTGGTGGGTTGGGGGTTTTGTGTTTTGTGTTTTGTGTTTTGTGGTTTGTGTTTTGTGTTTTGTGGTTTGTGGTTTGTGTTTTTCGGTTTTCGGTTTTCGGTTTTCGGTTTTTAGTTTTTAGTTTTTAGTTTTTAGTTTTTAGTTTTTAGTTTTTAGTTTGTTGTTTTTAGTTTTTAGTTTTTAGTTTGTTGTTTTTAGTTTTTAGTTTTTAGTTTTTAGTTTTTAGTTTGTTGTTTTTAGTTTTTAGTTTGTTGTTTTTAGTTTTTAGTTTTTAGTTTGTTGTTTTTAGTTTGTTGTTTTTAGTTTGTTGTTTTTAGTTTGTTGTTTTTAGTTTTTAGTTTTTAGTTTTTAGTTTTTAGTTTTTAGTTTGTTGTTTTTAGTTTGTTGTTTGTTGTTTTTAGTTTTTAGTTTGTTGTTTTTAGTTTTTAGTTTTTAGTTTGTTGTTTTTAGTTTTTAGTTTTTAGTTTGTTGTTTTTAGTTTTTAGTTTGTTGTTTTTAGTTTTTAGTTTGTTGTTTTTAGTTTTTAGTTTTTAGTTTGTTGTTTTTAGTTTTTAGTTTGTTGTTTGTTGTTTTTAGTTTCTTGTTTGTTGTTTTTAGTTTGTTGTTTTTAGTTTGTTGTTTTTAGTTTGTTGTTTTTAGTTTGTTGTTTTTAGTTTCTTGTTTTTAGTTTCTTGTTTTTAGTTTCTTGTTTTTAGTTTCTTGTTTTTAGTTTCTTGTTTTTAGTTTCTTGTTTTTAGTTTCTTGTTTTTAGTTTCTTGTTTTTAGTTTCTTGTTTTTAGTTTCTTGTTTTTAGTTTCTTGTTTTTAGTTTCTTGTTTTTAGTTTCTTGTTTTTAGTTTCTTGTGTCACAGGTTGTCCCAACGTTTAATGGGTTCCTGCTAGGTTCGTAGTTTTGTTAAAGGAACTTTGCTCAGAAATAAATCCACACGGACAGCAAGTTATTACGTTGATCCTCTTTCTCGGGATAAAATGTTGTAATTCAATATTCATCACCCCAAGGTCATCACAAAAAATATACAGTGCATACAACAATAGAATTGAGGATAAGAAATAAATCAAATGGTGCAGTTCAGTTCAGAAGCCAAATCAGTGAGTAATCCCAATTGAATGAATGTCTTGAATCGCTAAACAATAATTAAAATTTGACTACATCCATGAGCAATAAACTCAATCCGAAAAATGTAAAATAAAGAAGTACCTTGAATCGAATAGGCACAGGAATTACTAAATAAACGGTTCATCCAGTTAGGATTAGCACTGATATGGTACACGATAATTCAATTAGAAACAAAATGGCAAATACATCATATTATAAATACAGGTTATGGATCCTAGCTGGGCTTTTCTGGCGCTTGCATCAGAACTTGGGTGTGGCTTGATGGACTTGACTGAGGCTTGACACGGGGGTGGCTCCGAGTCCGAAGATCAGGGTTCAGGCACACAAACCGAGTTCCGATGATATCACGAACAGGGGAATGGGACAGGTGTGTGGGGAGGCGAACCGGGTCGGCTCCCCAAAGCATGACCTATATGGAAAGTACTCTCTGTATCAGCAGAGCACAATGGTGAGGGTGAGAATGGCTATCATTAGAAACGACTTTAGGGAAAGTACAACGTTCCTAATAGTGTAAACGGGCACTCAATCTGAACAGCCTTCTCACCAGAGGTCTTAATCGCTTTCTGAATTATCGAGGATCAACATATTTGTATACAGAACTAAAAACTAAAAAACAATATCTCTAACTAAAATTTGAAACGCTTAAAAGAATGCTTACAAACAAAGAAAAGAGGTAAAACTGCATATCCTTTTGGGATGTTCGCCCAGAACACATTTTCAGTGGAATGATACTTTCAGCTAACTATACATTGATCGAAAGTTCACCCAGAACATGATAACCACAATCAGTACTCCGCACAGTGGTAAATACCATAAAATGCTAATCAAAACATCAGGGAATAATTGACTTAGCGGAAAAAACAATTGTGTTGGCCTATAGCGCATTGCGGTAACCTTACTCAAGGTCATCCTGGGGCAAGTTCCATGTGGTTTGTACACACTCGCTGTACACAATTAATAGTCAGCAGGATGTCACGGGACATAACAGAAAAGGAAGGTAATGTGTAGGCCTATACACACATAATTTGGAAGACAATCAAAATATTGTAAATCTCGTGAACAAGACCTGTTAATTTACGGAAAAACGTGCATGTATGAAATATTGGTCATGTCATACGAATGATCGAAGTTTTAGGCCACGAGGTATCATATAAAAAAGTATGCAACAAGAATATTCAAAGTAATCGGAAATCAACCAAGAGGAAAATATAATTGTACACGGACTGAGAGTATAGTGACCGATTTAAGTGAATACTGCAGTCATAACAGAATGGTAATCGGCAATCACAAATGGATCTTCCAATACTATCGGGAAATCAATGAAATACAAAACCGAACATGATAATTTCGGTCAATAAATAACAGCAAAAGTGACATCGATCAAGAGTCGACCAAATATCAGCAATATAATACAAGTAAATACAGGGTACAAGGCAAAAAAGGTTAATAGCTGAAGGCAAACGAATGCTGACTCGATATACTCATATTGGGGTTGTTCCACCCATCTTGAGATTGTCTCAAACCGAGTCAACATAATTCAAAATACAAAGTGTCCTGCACATAAGTCAAATGGTAATAGGAAATACAAACTTCTTTTATACAATGAAAATAGGCTTACCTGTATCAGCAGAGCACAATGGTGAGGGTGAGAATGGCTATCATTAGAAACGACTTTAGGGAAAGTACAACGTTCCTAATAGTGTAAACGGGCACTCAATCTGAACAGCCTTCTCACCAGAGGTCTTAATCGCTTCTGAATTATCCGGCGATCGGGGGGGAACATTATTCTTCGACCACGCTTTCTGCCCATTTCGGTGGAACAATCTCATTGGTCAAAATTATGAAACCAGGCAGATATTCCACCTTGGGATGGAGAGTGGCCAATCAGAAAGTTACTGACTACACGTGTTAGACATGGTCATAAAATGGCAGACAGCCATAACAGTTTTAGCCAGTGGCATAAAATGTAGCCATGTTGGCTGGGTTCTCTGGCCACATCCCCATCTGGTCAATTACTTATCTGTGTTGAGACAAAGGGGTCGTCTTAGCCACATATGGACTTGGTCAACTTAGGGGTAAAATCTGCTACTGGGTGCTAATTAAATTTACTGGAACATATAGAGGTGGACCATGCTTCGAAATCGTGGGAACTTTTCCTGTCGGACCAAGTGTTAAAATGGCAGTAAGGGGGAATTTTAACAGGGGCTGACATTCTCCCCTCCTGAAACCATGGCGTCCACGACATGGCCCATCACAGGCAGGTGATGTTTCCTATGTACACATAGCACTTAGAAGATTATTCGTTACTTCTAAGGCCTTCTGCTGCATAGCTAGGTGTTGCTCGAGTAATTTGGCTTTAGATGCCTCAAAACCATAATATTGAGGCGGCCTCCTGTTGCGCACCGGTCTAGAACTCACGGTTGGATCAGTGTCTGGTTCATCTGTGACGTCATCTGATGCTGGTACTTGGGGCTCAGGGTTCACTTCCGCCTTTGCCTCTTCGCCAATTTCATCGTCAAGGGGAGATGAATCAGGGGAAGAATTTGAAGCAGAACTTGAAGTAGAATTGTCAGCTAATAAAATTATCTCTTCAGAGTTTGAGTCGTGTGAACCTTGGGCAGGTTCGCTGTGTTCTGATATGGACAATTCAATTGGCACATCATTGGTAGGGGGTATGGACTCTGCTGGGGCTACCGCAGGAACAAACGCTTGGGCTCCTGGGTTGAGGGAAATTGACCGTCGTGGGGCTGGTATTGGACGAAGAACATAAAAGTTGTCGTCTGAGATGTCAGAGTCCAGGGCGTCGGCCATATCATCCACAGGGTCGGGAAGTGGCCGTCTCACAGGGCGTTTGCGCCGAGGCTTAGGCTGGGGTCGCACCTTCTCAACGGGTGTCCCATCATCTGAGGGGAGGAATCCACATGGAAGTAACATGTTACGATGGAGAGTCCTACTTGGGCCATCGTCAGTAGTCGGGCTAACTACATAGACGGGCATGTCGGGGCTCACTCTCCGTGTCACTCGGTAGACAATCTTGCTCCAGCGGTCGGAAAGTTTGTGTTTCCCTTTAAGGCCGACATTTCTGACGAGAACTCGGTCCCCTTCCTGGAGTGCATTGTCCCGTACTGCCTTGTCGTATCTGACCTTGTACCGCTGTGCTGTCTTCTCCATGACGGCCGAAGCGAGTTCATGGGCTCGCCGGAGTCTCTCCTTCAAACCGACAACGTATTGGCCGTGGGTTTCCCCACTCTGTTGCCCGGGCAACCCAAACTGGACGTCAATGGGCAGGCGGGGTTCACGGCCAAACATTAAGAAATACGGAGAGACACCAGTGGACGCATGTTTGGTACAATTATAGGCGTGCACCAAGGGGCCAACATGGAGTCTCCACTTCTTCTTCTGTTCATCCTCAAGGGTGCCAAGCATGCTGAGCAGCGTCTGGTTAAAACGCTCACACTGGCCGTTCCCTTGAGGATGATAGGGCGTGGTCCTGGTCTTTTTGATTCCAGAGACAGCACACAACTCTTTGATGAGTCGCGACTCGAAATCTCGCCCTTGGTCAGAGTGTAGCCGTTCCGGGAACCCATAGTGGATGAAGTAGTTTTCCCACAACACCTTGGCTACGGTACGCGATGTCTGGTTCTTCGTTGGGAAAGCCTGGGCATAGCGCGTAAAATGGTCGGTTACAACCAGGATGTCCTTGGTGTTGCTGTCGTCCGGCTCCAAACTCAAGAAGTCAATACATACTAATTGCATTGGTGCATTAGTTTGGATAGATACTAGGGGTGCAGATTTCATGGCTCGACGTTTTCGGCGGACGCACCGTTCACACGTTTGGCATTTGTGCTCAACGTCGGTCGTCATATTCGGCCAATAAAATCTGGAACGGGCGAGGTCAAGTGTGCGCTCAAAGCCAAGATGGCCGACGTCATCATGAATGCCACGAAGTGCTGTGGAGCGGTGGGTCTTAGGAACAACTAGCTGAGATACCTCACGACCACCACTTGATGTACACCTTCGATAGAGAACCCCGCCTTCAAGGGTCAACTTGTCCCAGTGACGAAGAAGAAGTTGGGCCTCTTTCAGCAAGTCTGTTCTCTTGCCTCCTCGGGGATTCTCTCCATCTTTCATACACCGGACAACTTGGTGTATGGCCTCATCTTCTTCTTGTAGTTGTCGCCATCTTTCCTGGCTCATCGCCGGCAGTGCAGTCTCGCCAGACAATAGGGAGATGAACTCGGGAGGTACGGCTTGTGGTGAGTCTGTAAGACTTTCTACGAGAGGCGGCTCGTCATCGTGGTTAGTGGCTGTTGCTTCATGTGCCAGCATGCTAACACTGTGCCGTTGACAAATAGCTTGGAACACATCTCGGGAGCAGATACCGTCCTCGCTATTCATACGCTCGCGGAGTTGAGAGATCTTCCTCTCTGTCTCTACCGACTCATCATCCACTGTTGGGGGTGGCTGGGGTCTCCTTGACAACCCGTCCGCATCAGCATTCTTGTTGCCAGGCCGATACTTGACAACGAAATCAAAGTTGGCGAGGGCAGCTAGCCAACGGTGGCCTGTGGCATCGAGCTTGGCGGTGGTCAATATATATGTTAGGGGGTTGTTGTCGGTGAGAACTGTAAACGAGCCGCCATACAGATAATCACGAAATTTCTCCGTTACGGCCCACTTCAACGCTAAAAACTCCCATTTGTAGGCTGGGTAATTTAACTCACTCTTGGACAACCCGCGGCTAGCGTATGCAATGACATGAGGTTTGCCATCTTTTCCTTCCTGATAGAGGGCGGCGCCGAGACCAGTCCCACTCGCATCGGTGTGGAGCATGAAGGGTTTCTGATAATCAACAAAACCTAACACGGGTGCAGTCGTTAACTTCTGTGTGATGGTCTCAAATGACGCCTGGCACGCCGAGGTCCACAGTTCACCGAAGGGCTCGTTGGGACTGCGAAGTTTAACTCGGTGTTTCCTCTTCGTTGTCTTGCCACGATGCCGCTTCGTCAAGTCACAACCCGCAGTTAACTCGTTTAGGGGCCTGGCAATTGACGAATAATTCTCCACAAAACGGCGGTAGTAACCAGTGAACCCTAGAAATGATTTAAACTCCCGTGCTGTATTGGGGACAGGCCACGACCTAACTGCATCTATCTTGCAGGGGTCGGTGCTCACACCTTCAGCAGAAATGACGTGACCAAGACACTTTACCGACGACTGGAAGAACTTGCATTTTGACGGGCTAAGTTTTAGCCCGTACCGACGGAGACGCTCCAATACTCCAAGTAGACGCTCTTCGTGTTCTTCTGCGGTTTTGGCAAAGACAATGATGTCATCGAGGTAAACAAAAACACCATTGTGATGGAGATCGCCCATACACTTCTCCATGAGGCGCTGGAAAGTGGCCGGTGCATTAGTGATACCCTGCGGCATACGGTTAAACTCGTAAAAGCCCAGAGGGCACCAGAAAGCCGTCTTGTGCTTGTCCTCTTCTGCCAACTCAATCTGATAGTAGCCTGACTTCAAATCGAGGCAAGAGAACCATGACGCACCATTCATAGCGTGGAGGGTGTCTTCTATTTTGGGGATGGAATATTGGTCACGCACAGTTCGAGTGTTGAGTTTTCTATAATCTATGCAAAGACGGAGGTCGCCATTCTTCTTCCTCACAAGAACAATAGGAGAGGCAAACTGGCTTTCCGAGTCGCGTATGATGCCTTTACCTTGAAGATCTTTCAAGTGTTGCCTGGCATCGGCATAGTCGGCAGGAGGAATACGGCGACAATTTTCCCGGAAAGGTGTCTCGTCAGTCAGTCGGATCTTGTGTTTCACTGACGCAGTACAGCCGATGTCTAAGTCGTCTTGAGAAAAGACATCGACACGGCGGCGCAAGAGTGCTGTGATCCGACTGATATCTTCTTCAGGGAGGGGTGACCCTTCAAAATTAAACTCAACACTCTCGCCAGCGGGACCGGACTGACTGAAATTAGGGGTAGATGGAGACTCCTCCTCTGAGGGGAACGGAAGTTTTTCAGCTATGTCTGAGACAGAGGCAAGTTGACAACGTGCGGGGACCGTGATACTTTGAAATGACGAATTAGCCAGAACTACTTTAGTTTTCACTCTCCTCCCTGCAGATAACTCGACCAGGCTGTTTCTCACAGTGATGCCATTCGGGAGCTGAGCCGAATTTCCCTGCTCGACGAGAACTTCACGTCTGGACCGGGGATGGTTGTGAACCTGACCTGTCACGTGCACTTCTTCACCTGGCCCGATGGTAACAGCCCTGACGGATTTTATGGTACTCGAATTACCAGTAGACGGAGAAGTCAGGCAACACTTATATGCCGTCTCCCATACACGGTCGACCGAGAGTTTCCCAATGAATTTCTTTCCAGCCTTTTCCTCACATGCCCGCAACATGCCGCGCACGACACTGGTGTTAGTGCCAACAAGCAAGGGGACATCATCCATTCCTTGCCGATTAGGGCACACAAGGGCTAGGGTCGTGACCACCTGTTGTGTTCCTGCGGAGCTGGCCGGAAACTTGAGGTTCAACTCGATGTAGCCCTGGTATGGCACCGGTTTTCCAGCCGCACCTATCACCGCGAGGTGTGACAGGGGTCGTAGCTGACGATGAGGCAGATGGCGGGCGTGAAAACCTGCAGATACACAAGTGACCTGTGACCCAGTATCAAGGAGACACTTGGAGGCGTGTCCATCGATGAAGACAGGGGTAATGGGCTGTTCACCGACGACACCCGGGGGGACATCGCTGACGTACTTGGAAGAAGAACCTTGATAATGTATCTCAGCACTTGTGTGTTTCACTGGACCCATTGGGCGGTTTGGGGCGGTTGTCGGATCCACTACAGCTGCCCGCTGTCGTTTCCCGACTTCTTTCCACTCACATCTCTCGCCTGTCGAGCCATCATCTTTTGCTGGACTAGGGGGGCGTTCTTCTGGGCCTCACAAGAGTCCATCCGGTGACCGTCCTCGCCACAGTTGTAGCAGAAGATTACGGCACGCTGACGAGGACGGGGCATGGCAGTTGAAGAAGACTGACGGTGCGGGGATCCTTGCCCTTTGAAGAAACCGTCCAAACGCCTGTGGAGGCGGTCTACAGCCTGGCGCAACTCTTCAATCTCATTGGGTGTATCAGGGCCCACAGCTGAAGTGGGATGGGCAGATACGGCCTGTATCATAACTTTCTTCGAAGGAGACTTCTGCGACGTGGTCCTCCGTCTATCTGACTTCTCTTCTAGCCTTTCCTCGGTAACCCGAACGTCACGGAGCAGCTCCAGTATGGTGGGCGGGTCATTCTTCTTCGCCTGCAGCTGGAGTGTATGAAGGAGTGGGTCATTGAAGAGGCAACCGCGTTGGAACTGGCTACATAGGATCGCATGGCTGCTCTCCTGCGTCACACCACTCGCCTCAACTACTCTCGTCAGCATCGTGTGAAGGCGCAAAAGGTACTCCGATGCCTTCTCCCCCTCACGCTGATACTCGCAACGAAACGTGGTCAACAGTTCATCCCCATCTGCGGTAGAGCCATAAGCCTTCCCCAAACAGTCCAAATACTCTGTGGCCGACCCAGACTCGCCGACAGCCCAGGCCACATCCAAGGCTGGAGGAACTAAGGACTCGGTGACCCTGCTCTTCTTCTCGGCCTCTGAGATGGTCTCATCCTTGAGAAGTTGCCTTGCAAGCCGCCGCCAGTTCTCAAAGTCGAGTTCGCCAGCGGGGATAGGTGTCCGACCGGAGAACAATCGTAACCGTCTGTACGATCTGCTGGCAGACTGTTTTTCCACGACATGGACAATGGCGGGTTTAGGAGGGGAAGAAGAATCGATCTCTGGGGGGTCTAGGCTAAGGGATCCCTTAAGGTCCTCTAAGGTCATATCATGTGAGGACAAAAAATCCTTAAGGGCCTCATTGAACTCCATTGTGCTCAGCTGGTACAGGTCAAAGGTTATTACAATGATAACACAATAATACACACTGCAATTGCAATAAATTGCAACAACAAAATGTGGAAAAAATACAAGCACAATGAAAACAAACGGGTTAAATCATAACACAAATAAAGCAAATTCAAAGAATCAACAATGATAATATCAACAACAAAGAATAAGGATCAATATATCGTGAGCTTCCGCTAATTGATTTTGGAATTTCCCTTCCGTCACCAAAAATAAAAAAAAACCGAGCGTACATAAAAATCAACCAAATAGCAAAGGAAATCAACAAGGGAAATAGAATTGAAAATTGAGCAAATCCGGGCGGTGCCTCCAAATTTATGTCACAGGTTGTCCCAACGTTTAATGGGTTCCTGCTAGGTTCGTAGTTTTGTTAAAGGAACTTTGCTCAGAAATAAATCCACACGGACAGCAAGTTATTACGTTGATCCTCTTTCTCGGGATAAAATGTTGTAATTCAATATTCATCACCCCAAGGTCATCACAAAAAATATACAGTGCATACAACGATAGAATTGAGGATAAGAAATAAATCAAATGGTGCAGTTCAGTTCAGAAGCCAAATCAGTGAGTAATCCCAATTGAATGAATGTCTTGAATCACTAAACAATAATTAAAATTTGACTACATCCATGAGCAATAAACTCAATCCGAAAAATGTAAAATAAAGAAGTACCTTGAATCGAATAGGCACAGGAATTACTAAATAAACAAGGGTTCATCCAGTTAGGATTAGCACTGATATGGTACACGATAATTCAATTAGAAACAAAATGGCAAATACATCATATTATAAATACAGGTTATGGATCTTAGCTGGGTTTTCTGGCGCTTGCATCAGAACTTGGGTGTGGCTTGATGGACTTGACTGAGGCTTGACACGGGGGTGGCTCCGAGTCCGAAGATCAGGGTTCAGGCACACAAACCGAGTTCCGATGATATCACGAACAGGGGAATGGGACAGGTGTGTGGGGAGGCGAACCGGGTCGGCTCCCCAAAGCATGACCTATATGGAAAGTACTCTCTGTATCAGCAGAGCACAATGGTGAGGGTGAGAATGGCTATCATTAGAAACGACTTTAGGGAAAGTACAACGTTCCTAATAGTGTAAACGGGCACTCAATCTGAACAGCCTTCTCACCAGAGGTCTTAATCGCTTTCTGAATTATCGAGGATCAACATATTTGTATACAGAACTAAAAACTAAAAAGCAATATCTCTAACTAAAATATGAAACGCTTAAAAGAATGCTTACAAAAAAAGGAAAGAGGTCAAACTGCATATCTTTTTGGGATGTTCGCCCAGAACACATTTCCAGTGGAATGACACTTTCAGTATAACTATAAATTGATCAAAAGTTCACCCAGAACATGATAACCACGGTCAGTACTCCACACAGTGGTAAATACCATAAAATGCTAATCAAAACATCAGGGAATAATTGACTTAGCGGAAAAAACAATTGTGTTGGCCTATAGCGCATTGCGGTAACCTTACTCAAGGTCATCCTGGGGCAAGTTCCATGTGGTTGGTACACACTCGCTGTACACAATTAATAGTCAGCAGGATGTCACGGGACATAACAGAAAAGGAAGGTAATGTGTAGGCCTATACACACACAATTTGGAAGACAATCAAAATATTGGAAATCTCGTGAACAAGACCAGTTAATTTACGGAAAAACGTGCATGTATGAATTATTGGTCATGTCATACGAATGATCGAAGTTTTAGGCCACGAGGTATCATATAAAAAAGTATGCAACAAGAATATTCAAAGTAATCGGAAATCAACCAAGAGGAAAATATAATTGTACACGGACTGAGAGTATAGTGACCGATTTAAGTGAATACTGCAGTCATAACAGAATGGTAATCGGCAATCACAAATGGATCTTCCAATACTATCGGGAAATCAATGATATACAAAACCGAACATGATAATTTCGGTCAATAAATAACAGCAAAAGTGACATCGATCAAGAGTCGACCAAATATCAGCAATATAATACAAGTAAATACAGGGTACAAGGCAAAAAAAGGTTAATAGCTGAAGGCAAACGAATGCTGACTCAATATACTCATATTGGGGTTGTTCCACCCATCTTGAGATTGTCTCAAACCGAGTCAACATAATTCAAAATACAAAGTGTCCTGCACATAAGTCAAATGGTAATAGGAAATACAAACTTCTTTTATACAATGAAAATAGGCTTACCTGTATCAGCAGAGCACAATGGTGAGGGTGAGAATGGCTATCATTAGAAACGACTTTAGGGAAAGTACAACGTTCCTAATAGTGTAAACGGGCACTCAATCTGAACAGCCTTCTCACCAGAGGTCTTAATCGCTTTCTGAGGAGAATCCGGCGATCGGGGGGGGGGGGAATATTATTCCTTGACCACGCGCTCTGCCCATTTCGGTGGAACAATCTCATTGGTCAAAATTATGAAACCAGGCAGATATTCCACCTTGGGATGGAGAGTGGCCAATCAGAAAGTTACTGACTACACGTGTTAGACATGGTCATAAAATGGCAGACAGCCATAACAGTTTTAGCCAGTGGCATAAAATGTAGCCATGTTGGCTGGGTTCTCTGGCCACATCCCCATCTGGTCAATTACTTATCTGTGTTGAGACAAAGGGGTCGTCTTAGCCACATATGGACTTGGTCAACTTAGGGGTAAAATCTGCTACTGGGTGCTAATTAAATTTACTGGAACATAGAGGTGGACCATGCTTCGAAATCGTGGGAACTTTTCCTGTCGGACCAAGTGTTAAAATGGCAGTAAGGGGGAATTTTAACAGGGGCTGACACTTGTTTTTAGTTTCTTGTTTTTAGTTTCTTGTTTTTAGTTTCTTGTTTTTAGTTTCTTGTTTTTAGTTTCTTGTTTTTAGTTTCTTGTTTTTAGTTTCTTGTTTTTAGTTTCTTGTTGTTTGGTGTTTGTTGTTGTTTGGTGTTTGTTGTGTTTGTTGTTTGTTGTGTTTGTTGTTTGTTGTGTTTGTTGTTTGTTGTGTTTGTTGTGTTTGTTGTTTGTTGTGTTTGTTGTTTGTTGTGTTTGTTGTTTGTTGTGTTTGTTGTTTGTTGTGTTTGTTGTTTGTTGTGTTTGTTGTTTTGTGTTTGTTGTTTGGTGTTTGGTGTTTGGTGTTTGGTGTTTGGTGTTTGGTGTTTGGTGTTTGGTGTTTGGTGTTTGGTGTTTTGTTGTTTTGGTGTTTTGTTGTTTTGTTGTTTTGTTGTTTTGTTGTTTTGTTGTTTTGTGTTTTGTGTTTTGTGTTTTGTGTTTTGTGTTTTGTTGTTTTGTGTTTTGTGTTTTGTGTTTGTAGTTTTGTGTTTTGTGTTTGTAGTTTTGTGTTTTGTGTTTTGTGTTTGTAGTTTTGTGTTTTGTGTTTGTGGTTTTGTGTTTTGTGTTTTGTGTTTTGTGTTTGTAGTTTTGTGTTTTGTGTTTTGTGTTTGGTGTTTGGTGTTTGGTGTTTGGTGTTTGGTGTTTGGTGTTTGGTGTTTGGTGTTTGGTGTTTGGTGTTTGGTGTTTGGTGTTTGGTGTTTGGTGTTTGGTGTTTGTTGTTTGTTGTTTGTTGTTTGTTGTTTGTTGTTTGTTGTTTGTTGTTTTGTGTTTGTTGTTTTGTGTTTGTTGTTTTGTGTTTGTTGTTTTGTGTTTGTTGTTTTGTGTTTGTTGTTTTGTGTTTGTTGTTTTGTGTTTGTTGTTTTGTGTTTGTTGTTTTGTGTTTGTTGTTTTGTGTTTGTTGTTTTGTGTTTGTTGTTTTGTGTTTGTTGTTTTGTGTTTGTTGTTTTGTGTTTGTTGTTTTGTGTTTGTTGTTTTGTGTTTGTTGTTTTGTGTTTGTTGTTTTGTGTTTGTTGTTTTGTGTTTGTTGTTTTGTGTTTGTTGTTTTGTGTTTGTTGTTTTGTGTTTGTTGTTTTGTGTTTGTTGTTTTGTGTTTGTTGTTTTGTGTTTGTTGTTTTGTGTTTGTTGTTTTGTGTTTGTTGTTTTGTGTTTGTTGTTTTGTGTTTGTTGTTTTGTGTTTGTTGTTTTGTGTTTGTTGTTTTGTGTTTGTTGTTTTGTGTTTGTTGTTTTGTGTTTGTTGTTTTGTGTTTGTTGTTTTGTGTTTGTTGTTTTGTGTTTGTTGTTTTGTGTTTGTTGTTTTGTGTTTGTTGTTTTGTGTTTGTTGTTTTGTGTTTGTTGTTTTGTGTTTTGTGTTTTGTGTTTGTCTTATTTTGGTGGGTTGGGGGTTTTGTGTTTGTGGACGAAGACATCTCTGCAGGCTACAAGCACTTCACAAAGGCGAACCAAGCAGCTGCGGAAGCATATCAACACAAAGTCCCCAAGGTACAGTTGTTAAAACCAAAAGAATCAAAAACACATTTGAATTGCTGTTGTCGAATCACCCTTTTCATGGTGGCCGTGAATTCGCTTACTTTTCTGATTGGCTTTTGTCAGATTTCGGATGGAACGTGCATCAGTCTTTAACTTAATACCAGATCCAGCACTTCCGCGAAATTCACTCTCCGCACAGACCACTGCGATGGGTCTACGGAGCCCGTATCCTGCCCTTTTCCCCCTTTCCGTGCGGCCCCCTCCGTGCGGAGGCAGGAGGCGGCCGTGAGATTTTCGTACGGATTCACGGGCGCCGCGGCCTTTACGATTTTGTTTAGCGAGAAGTTATACAAATTTGAAAAAATCGTAAGCCCGTAGCCCGTAGCCCGTAGACATGTCGTAGGTGGCATTGCACAATCCCCACACGGGCACCGCGCGGAGGCCTTCGCTGATCGTGCAGAAAACGCAAGATTTTAGGTGGACATTGGGGCCAAACAAAATCGTACGGAGATTGTAGGCTCTTGGGACAATTGCACGGCCCTCACACAGCTATCGCAAGGTTGCCGCTCGCTGCCCGTGCAGTACCTGTGAAATCGCACGGATATAGCACGGATATTGAGCAGTCATCCCGCGGCAACCCCACAGCGGCCGCACCATCTTCGCGCAGCCTCTGTACGGCTTTGCCCCGGCCTGCCCCCGAGGGCCGGTACGAGAAATCACACTATGCTCGTACACAATGTGAACACATACGCCTTAGCCCGTAGCCACCTACGATGCCTCAAAAATCGTACGGAAAATCGTATACCTATTTATCGCACGGCGCCCGGGGAAAATGTGAATTAGGCATCAGCGTTCTTCTTCTTCGCGATTTATTTTCAAGCCATTTCAGCACACACACGGCAAAGCGTACATAAATGTACAGATATTATAACTGTTATTTTTGTTCTAAGACTTGTAATTTTATATGCGTATTTCAAAATGTAGGGGGCCTATGTAAAATTATCGTCTGCACATGTATTCACAAACCTGACATCTTTCTCCGTCCTATTGTTGCCTCGAGGGGAGGCCCATACACATACAACACGGCCAAATATCTCACCAAGATTCTCCAGCCCTTTATAGGCAACACCCCGCACCTTGTCAAGAACTCATACCAGTTTGGCAAACTCATTGACACCCTCACCCTCCATACCAACGACGTTCTGGTCACCTTTGATGCTGTACGTGTCCCTTTTCACCAACGTTCCTGCAACATAGCCAAAGACAGATTCACACATGACCCCTCCCTGTGCGAGCGCACAGCCCTAACCCCGGACCAGATTCACAATCTTCTGCTCAGCTGCGTCTCGTCATCCTGCTTCCAGTGGAGAGACCAATTCTTCGAGCAAGCCTCTGGAACCTCCATGGGATCGCCTCTATCTCCGGTTCTAGCAGATTTGTTCATGGAAGAGTTTGAACAGACGGCGCTCCTCTCAGCTGACCTGAAACCCAAGGCGTGGCTCCGGTGGATGAAACTTTCATCGTGTAGCCGCATGGCACCGAGGACCTCCGATTGTTTGTGGTACACCTCAGCGGGCTGCACAGCAACATCCAGGAACAGGATGGCCACATCTCGTCCCTGGACGTTGAGGTCTCCAGACAACCGGACTGCACCCCTTAGTCGCCGTGTGTACCGCAAATCCACACACCCAAGTGTGTAAATACCGGCAATCGCGGACTCCCTATTGTCCCTATTTTGTGTGAACTTTTTCGGAAGGCCTCCCATATGTTTTGTGAATGAATTTTAATCGTGGACGTTCGGTCAATCGTGGACCCTTTGTCTACGCCCTAACCCTTTTGTCCCCAGTCCACGATTGGCCGGTATTTACAGGTAGACCTACACCTAGTTATGGGGACATGTTCTTTTGTTTGAAAAAAGCTGACCGAATTGTGGGGACATTTTCCTGTCCCCATAACGTTTTGGGTCTCCAGTAAAGGGGGCTAGAGGTAAATTTGGGTTAGGGTTATGTGAAAGAAAATGGAGAGGAATACATATTAGGCTGATGTTGGGTCAAAAGAATTTTCAGGGTTTGAGTATAGAGAGAACCCTATGGAATGTCCCGATAACACAATGTGCGGAAAGAATTTACATACTCACACATACTCAGCCGATCATTTCACCACCCTAGGATCAAGTCCTCAGTCAACCGCACCCTAGTTAGGATAGCCTACAGCATCTGCGACCCCGGACACCTGCAGCAAGAACCCCACCATGTCAAGACAGCACTGCAGCGGAACGTTTACAAGTCCAAGCAAGTCAAGACTCAAGACCCTCATATGAAGCACGATGGGGAAAAGGCACCCCCCTCTTTTGTGTTGGTCATTGTGTTCCCGGAATCTCAAGATTTTTTTTCAGAAATCTACTGAGTGTGTGTTAGGTAACAATAGTGTGGAGTGTGCTTATTAGGGTATAGGGACAAGGGGAGGGGGGGGGACCCTTATCCCCCATATCCCCCATATCGTGCTGGGTATCCCCTCCCGACCAACAAGTCCCCTATACCCAAGGTCAGCCCGCCACATACAAATCATGTCACACTTCCATACATCAGCAGCTCATCACACATCATCCAGCGCATCCTGAACAACAATGACATCAAGGTATTCCACACTGCACCCAACAAGATCCATGACACCCTCCAATGCCACAAAGACAAGCAGTGCCCCACAACCAAGCCTGGGGTCTACATGATACCCTGTGAATGTGGGAAAGTTTACATCGGGGAAATGGGTCGCGACTTCAACAACCGACTGAAAGAACACAAAGCACACGGCCGATGAGGTAAGTACGAGAAATCATCAATTATCAACCATTCACACAGGGAAGACCACACCATCAACTGGCAACAAGCACAACTCATCACCAGCATCCCACAGTGGCACCCCGACGTGTCCGTGGGGCTATGGAAATCATCAAACACAACACCGTTCCACAAGACATTGGGTACCACATCAGCGAAATATGGCGGCCTCTCCTTCACAACAGGTCCAATACACACGGACCCCAACCCATCCCACCCCAATAGTTCCCCACATTAGTTTTGCCTTATACCCTTGGCACTCTGCCTCTGATGTTTACCCCACCAGTGCTCCCACTCATCTGCTATGCTTCAGTGAGCACACACTGACTACCCACTATCTCTGCATCCTGCAACAGAATCTCCCGCCTTAAAGGTTCATCGAGCTGATCCCCAGCACTAAAATCCCAGCCAGCACTACTTAAGCCCCTGCACCAGCTACAGGCCGGCAGTCTCCTGGTGACGAACAGAGCATGCTGTTCGAAACGTAGAGTTAAAACAAACCTGTTCTTCTCAGAACCACACAACTCAAAAGAAATCAATTTCACATGGTGATACCGCAAACCTTGTTTACTATGTATTTTATTACTAATTGACTCTTTTCAAATTTCACTTAAATTTCAGTTTACTTCAAGAGATGTGATTTGGTGTCAGATATAGGGACGTAGACATTTTGATCCAAGATAATTTAAATGAAGCTTTGCATGGCGTTTTTGTTTTGGCAGATGGTTCGTCTCTCCCTAAAGGGGCATTGTCCCGTCGGGCGTAGGGCCTACCTCTCGTGGCCTATATAGGTGTGTGTATATCGCAGTTCACCCCTAAATTAACCGTGTAAACAAAAGCGTAAAACCAAGAATTCTTTTGTTTCAATGTTGTCAATCTGCAAGAATTTAGAACTATTTTCACTTTTCTACACCTCTATAGGCCTAAGCAGAGATCAGTTTTTCGTGTCCAATTTGGGTTTTTTCGTGTTCAATTTAGTATACAGTTTAAACAACATATGCGTCATATAAAGCCTTTTAAAGTAATTATCTGAAACATTAATCTATACGTTAAAGTTAGTATACAACATTTGCAAACATTCAAAACATAACTACTGAATTATTACGAAATACCGTACTAGACTAAGTAAATAGCAGTCTCAAGCATTCTGTGAAATCATGGCACCTGGTGTGCTGCCGTTTTCAAGAAAGATGGAAATTGATATCGTTTTCCAACGATTGTCGGCCGACAGTCGTTGGAAATAGTCTAGTTCCCCGACCTGATAATTGCTCCGTTTTGTTTAAAATATGGTCAGGGAACCAGACTACTAGAACGGATCTTCTTTCTTTCTCCGTTTTTCCAGCATTCACACAAAACTTTAACCCTAACTCCCTAGGGTGTGTGAACAATCATATTGAAATTGGAGGATTTGGGACTGTAAGGGTTTACAGGTCAGTGTTGTACATTATTTGATAGCACGCTATAAATAAAACAAACTAACCCCCAAATTCATTTATTCTGAAAATTACAGCAAAAGTAAATAATGTATATACTACCTATAAAACATGGTTTGAAAAATAGCCCATTTATTTACCTTTTCTTTTCGTCAAAATTTAATATGTAATCTATATTATAACAGGTATCCCTACGTAAAATATGATTTTAAAATGGGCTCCAACAATTCATTGACAAAATCATGACATACAAGAACATTTGTATTCATGATTGACTATTTATAAATGTGATGTCATCATATAAACCACAAGGGAAACTGATCCTGGATCCGCCCCTGGTGTCCGATTCCCAACTCTATTATTCAGAACGAAAACCGCGAAAAAGAGAGTCCGCGAACAGACCATCCCCTGGTGTACGTGTATCACATGAACGAAGAATGGCGCGTGTGAAGCCAGCGAAATTGTATGTGACCCTCCCATGGGCATCGTTGCTAGGTGAAAAAGCACCCTCTTTTGTTGGCGCACGGAGCACATAGAGACAAGAGGGGTGTGTACCCCTTTGGTCGCATATCTTGCCGAGTATAATCAAACTTTTATCGTATGGGGCTTCATCCCTAGCTATGCGGCATTATAGATCTACAAGTTGTGACCGTGAACGTCCCCTTAATAAAGATACTAACAAATTGGCAACAAAGGGCAAAATGGCTCAGTGGGGAGAGCGCCTGAACACGTACGTTAATCTGGAGGTCGCCGATTCAAGTCCTGGCTCTGTCAATTTGTTTCTTTTAGAAAATTATTTAAAAGCGAGTTGATAAGAAAAAAGACACACACAACACATCGACAATTACTGAGGAAGAAATAATTCTGTCTAACTGGTGTGGTAGAGAGCAAGTAAGAATTTGAATATAACGTAGCCTACATTTGCTTTTGTTGTAATTTTTAGCAAATACTGTAACACTGACCTGCTTAAAGTCTTGTGTGTATGCTTTGAAAACAAAGAGAAAAAATGATGTTCTTGTAGTCTGGTTCCCTGATCCCTCTAGAATCAGGTCGGGGAACTAGACTACGATGGTCGGCCGACCATTGCTGGAAATTGTTACAAAATATCCACTTTTCTTGAAAATGACCGCACACCAGGTGTCATGATTTCATAGGATGCTTGAGACCATTTATTAACTTGTTTATGCAAATCGCCCACCACAAGGCCAAAGGCCACTCGAGGTGTGGGCTACAGAGGAAAGTGTGGAAGAACCAGCCCCTCACACTGAAACAAGACAAGATAATCTGATCTCTTCACGGTATGAATAACTATGCCTCTACCCATATTACAGTCAAGTAAGGTATTTCATAATAATTCAGTTTTTTATGTTTGTTGTATATTACCTTTAAACACTCCTTGTTGGTAAATAACAAGTTTGTCTGGATCCATCGAGGCATTATTAATTAATTTTAAAATCGCTGTAAAGTGCACGACCCTCCAAATATCTGTTGGTAAAATTTGTTTTTGTCCTGATTCGTCCGCTTAGAATTTTGGTATAAAAAAGATCAAGCTATTCCTCCACAGTCTATCATCAAGCAACCTCTTCCGAGTAGGATATAGTAACAGAACGACCTCAATAAAAACCTAACCAAAGATAAAAACTACTAGAACTATTTAAAGCGTTGCACAAACAGATGATTTCTTTTTCTTTACTGGTGATTCTGGCTTTGCTCGTTCGTTGGGAGCTGAGGCACTCCTGTTCTGTTGATTAACCTTGTCGTGTTCGGGTGCCAATCCAGATCTCGGCCTCTCCGGTTTTGCTTCCGGACTTGGAACCTTCGTTGGTTCTTCTTCGTCGTTCACTGCCTGTAGTTTTGGAGCTTCGCCTTTCTCTTCCTTAGGTTCCTGGGATTTTTCAGCAGTGGGCAAACTTTGATGATTCGGTATGTCTTCATTGGCTGCCTCTGTTGTTTGTGCCTTAGGAGGTGCGTCTTCCTTGTAACTTTCCTCAGGTTTCAGGGGTTTCTCAGCAGGCGCTGTTTCCTTTTCAGCTTTGCTACTTTCTTCTGGAGACGCCTTTTGGATGATGGGGCCTTCGATAGTTGCGTGCTCTTTGATCTTCTGCACCAGCTCGTCAAACTTGGTATCTTCAAACTCTGCCTGGGTGGACGCCTGGGTGCAATCGATGTAGAGAAGCTGGGCAAAGGGCATGCTCATGGGGCCCTCTGGCGGCCAGGTCATCTTCTGCATGAGAAGCGGGATGATGGGTTTGCGGAGAGCATCAGATAGGCTCACCTCACGACGGCAGTTGGCAGACAGGGCGTACTTTGGAGTTACACTGGATACCACAACCTTCCAAACGCAATTTAAAACATGTTTAAATTAGGACATCCTTGCACAATCTGAATGCAGTGAGGCATATGGTAGATGCCAAATTGTTTTTGGTTATAAAAGCAATAGGTACATTGGAGTGACAAAAATGGTCGTCAGAAGAAACTCTACTATTTTTTGATGTGTAATTTTCAAATATTAACTTATTGATTATATATATTTGGACATTAATTCGGATGCATTTGAAACAAGCCTTTCAATGTCTTCATTTAACAATGTTTGCCTTTTGCATTTCTAAAATTCAGGCAGATTTGCACTGCTGCAGATCCGGCCGGAATATTGTCAATGGTAATGTACACCAACCTTTGCCTTTCTAATTCCTTTGTCGATCTTAGAGTACAGCGGGTCACCTCCTCCCATCTGCAGAATATCTAGCCAACAGCTGAACCCAAGCGATGTGAGTCTGGAGTACAGTTTCTTTATCTCTGTCTGTTTGTCCCATTGGTATGAGATGAATACCTGCGAAACCAACTCTTGAACCTGTTCCCATATTAAAATGCAAATAATAACAGTAATTATCAATGATGGCTTTTTTTAGAAAACAAACCCAGTTACGTAAGTTGTTTCACTCATTACACTGCAAAAACTGTGGTGTTAATCTAACACCATGTGGTGTTTATAATGGGCGAGTGGTCCAATATAACACCACATGGTGTTAATTTAACACCACAGTTTTTGCAGTGTACCTATTAACCGTTTTTTAGATTTGTATTCGACTCCCTGCAAGTCCTTTCAGAAGTCCTTTCATAAAGCAGGTCACAAGTACCTGGGTGAACACAAGTACCTGGAATGCCTTTGTCAAAGCTCATTTGAATAGCTTGTGATTGGAAATAGAACTGGATGGCTTGTGATGGACTTGCAGTGACTTGTGATGGACTCGAATACATCTCAACCGTTTTTGCATACTCTGATGGACAGTGTTTACATTCCACTCTCTCAGCATGAGCACTGTTTCTGCGATTATCTTGTTTTTGGGGGGTGGGGGTCCATCCCTTGACACATAGCAGTCCTGTGTGACTCTGACTTTTGTCTTAACTTGCATACCTCTTCTGTTGGCCTTTCAGCCTTTGTAGTCTCTGGCGATGTCTTCTCGTCTGGCTTCTTCACAGTTTTTGGCAGATCATCAATCTGTGGTACCCAGGCGCGATATTCTTACCAAAAAGAAATAAATAAATAAATAAATAAATAAATAAAGACGTTTGGGTTCATGACTAGCAAAATTTATTTCATTTGACTTGACTTCAGTTGTCTTTTTGCAAACGCCTTCCGTCCGAGCCATGAATCGTAAGCATCGTAACATAAGTCACTTCCAAACACAATCAGCCTTCCATGATCATCCCGCATCTGTCGTGGTTTTCTTTTTAAAACAAGTTTTGTGGGACATTTCTGGTTCGTAGTTTTTTATAATTGGCTTTGTAAAACAAGACCTTAGTTTATGTTTTTGGTAAAAAAAATAACCCGATGTTGAAAACTGATTACACTAGAATAGTGGGAAAGATAAACGGGCAAACTCGAAGGTCATCCTACCATCAGTAACCATCTCCTCGTCAGGGGTAACGTGGTAGTTAATCTGCCCCAGCAGCTCGCCAAACTTAGCATCTTCCCAGAACTTTTCTCCTCTGACATACTCCTTGTCATTGAAGAACTGAATGTAGAGGAGCTGAGCAAACAGCATGCTCATGGAGCCAGCTGGCGGCCAGGCTATCTTCTCAATCAGAACAGGTATGATAGGCTTGTTCAACAAGTTGGCCAAATTGACCTGTTGCGGAAAGAATGATTGATAACTTTTAAGAGTAAATTCCTATGGTTGTTGTAAGAACCACGCTTCTCTTTTTACAGTTGATTACTTCACTTTTGTTGCTAAATTTCTCTCTTTTTGTACTCTGCATCACGCAAAGCTTTAAATCACATTTTAGAAACCCAGAAAAGTATGTACCTCTTTGAAATACGGGAGTACAACAAAAAGAACACTTTTATCCAACGGTACAAGATCCATACGAAACGACGGAAACGTTTTGTAAGTGTCAGTACATATAACATTAAAGAATTAATCCCCAATAATCTGAAACAGTTCCCAAAATAGTTTACACAGGTGAAAAAAATTCCATTTTAGTTTGAACAATGTGTGATACATTTTGCACCCATCCTTGGCTCCTGAGCAACCGAATATCTGGAAATCGCACCTCCTTGTTACAGTTCTCTGACTTGGAGTACTTCTCAGTGCACATGCAAAGCACAACCTTGGCAGCCCTCATGCCCTCGTTGATCTTGGCGAAAAGGCTGTCCCCTCCACCCATCTGACCGATGTCTAACCAGCAGCTAAAGCCTGCCTTCTCAAGATGCTCCTTGACGGCTTTAACCTCAGACTGGTGGTCCCACTGGTAGCTGATGAACACCCGAGGAGGTTTCTCGGACATGTCGGGAGCAACTTTCGGTACCAAGGCATCTGTTATTAACATTTCTAACCCTGTTAGTAATGTACAATCATTACACTTGCAAACTCTCAAACTGACCCCTAAATGATGAAAAGGAAAATGCTTATGAACAAACATGTCTTAATTTCGGCCAGAAAGTATCTTGCACCAATAATAGATAACTACCCCACTCCTAGATCCAATAATCTTCAGAACTCTAACCAACTAACCATTAGATGCCACACAATTAGATATAGAAACATCCCAATCCCCATTTAGATTCACCTCCTTTAGTTTGCTTTTTATGTGGTTTTATTGATAAAAGGTCTTCTTGTTTCTGTTTTGATACGGATACTTCATTTCTTTTGATGTGCAGTTCGTATTAAATAAATAAACAAACAAACAAACAAACAAATAAATAATTGCCTTTTGATTTTCTTATGTATTTTCCACAGAAGACTCCTTTCGACCTTATTTGTGTTTTATTGGGGGGATAACATGATGCACGTTGTTGCCTATTATATATTTGGGTTGTATTTGTAATTTATTTTGCTTTTTAAACTAATCTTTTGTCATGTATACATGTGTATTTTAAATGCAGTGTTATTCGGCCTTTGGGTCGCGATATTTAAAAGTTAATAATTGGACTGGTTCCCACACCAAGTATTGGTACGGCGCTTTTGATTGGCCGTCGTATGCGCAAGCGCTGTAATATTTTTTATAAGGTGGATGCCGTTTTCATCATCGTAAATACGTTTTGAATCATAGAGAGAAATATTTTTAATGTATGTATGTATTCTTCAATTTTTTCTGCGCTTAAAACGGTAATCATTACCTTTAGGACACCTCTATTTTTTTACGAGTTCCGTTCAAAACTGACTTTTGCAGATGACTTTACAGTACCAAAGTGACTTTTGCAGGCTAAAGCAGTCTCTTTCTCTTCAGATTAACTCATGTTTGTTGTAATTTTGAAACGCACTTTCAAAGAAAATGTGACTTTCCTTATACCTTTTTTGCAGTCAGAGACGTTGCCGTTTTACCCCATAATTTCCCTCAAAATCAAAACCCTGCCCTCTTTCCACAAAATTAAGCTTGCTCATATTCAGTATGATATCTTAGCAAACTATTTAGATGATTTTAAACACACAGAGTGACATTTCCTGCCTGTATCATTGCAAAATATTCAGTTAAGTTCCGAAACATAAACTGTGGTATAGGATTACCCTTAAAACAGTGCAATGCGTTTCACGTATATAAATATAAAAAAATCCTAAGTACATGTAGCATAAACCTGTCAGAATTCTGCCAGGCTTGTTCTAATTAGCACTACCTATTGCCAGTCCCCATAATCGAAGTCAGAATGGAGGGATCGGAAACCAGTATAGCTAATAACCAGTTTATTAATACACAATATAATGCCCTCTATTCTAATGGGGTTATAATTAATACAGTTCAAAGTGCACGTACCGGCGGCTTGCAGCGCTTCTTCGACAAAGGCTGCCGCGTCGTCTCGGCCCATATCCTGGAGTGCTGTTAACACGGCATAGGTTGCCTCACTGCTCTTGTGAATGGTGTACCATTCCGCCAGGATAGCCATGGTGGGGTCAGGGGACAAAGCCCAATTGCGAACATCCTCGCCCGTGAAGCCCAGACGGATAGCCAGGTACCGCCAGTCATGCTCGTGTTCGGGGTTAAGAAGCTTGGAGACCTCCCGAGACCACTTCGGGGCGTTGGTGATCGTCTAATATATTCAGAGTTTTAACAAATTCTGGTCAGTGTCAGGATTATCGTGAAACAAGTTTATAGGGTTATTAGGCGTGATTCTGGACAGAAGTAGTGTTTTTGTGATGTCTTTTTTTGTCAAGATGGTGTAATAATGTTTGAAGAATGTAATTCATTTGAGTTTTCCTGATGTCCGGAACTCAGTGGCGAATCGCTGAATTCCCTCGTCAATAATTGTGATTCTCTAAAGAGGTTTAGTCTGATTGGAGAGGACAGTGTTCAGTTTGTCCTGGACATCGACCAAGGCTGCGTGCACAAACCTCTCAAACGGACTGGACAATTTAAGTCCTTACTGAGGATGCGAGCCAGCCAGGCCACCGTGGCATTGTGTCTGCCTGACATTGACGGTCTCGATTTGGTAAAACTCTGGACTGGAATCATGCAGTCAGGTTAATGGTTGAAGGAACAGCAAACTAAAACACGGCGGAGGAAGTTGGTATTAGGAAGAATTTAAATTTTACTTGTAGATGATCAGGATGTTTATTCCATATGTGAATATCAAATAATTTTAGCAGGCCCATCGAGTGCTTCCTCTTGTTTTTGAACAATTAAAGCATTTCTGAATCCTAATGTTTACGTTGTCAATGTTTTCAAAAGTGTTTAATTTAATCCGTACCGTTTTAGTCCTGAAAAAAGATCACACCATCAATGCAATATAGATGTGGATGCTGTTAGGCTTGCGCAAGTGTATGCACCTTTTCTTTTATTGTTGCTCCTGCATTGCACATAAACTTCTATTTTTGAATACATTTTAAAAAGTCGGTCTGCTGTGCATGTCCTTAGCACTTGGCACACAGTACTGTACCGGTATACTACAAGACTTGGTTAGAGACTCCAAGTGTTTGCCTAGGAACACCATCAGTCATAATTTATTTTTTAAAATCTGAAAGTAAACTGCTAGATTAAAGATGCATTTAACTTTTCTAAATGTATATATTATCTCAGACTCAGAGTCCAAAGTTGCCAAACTCGAGAAGGTTGATCCAGCAGTAAAGATGTGTGGCGAATTAAATTGGTCGTGCAACTGCAAGCCCATAATTGCAATTTAAATATGCTGTTTGTTGGTATCTGTAAACTGCTCTGCTGTCTGTATTCTGATACTTACTTTGTGGTCAATTTCATCCACCTTCACGATCATGTCGTCAACCACGTCTTCAAGTTCATCCAGTCGTTCTCCTTGCTCCGCCACCTCGTTCTTGACGTTGTCTATCTCTTGTCCCTGCTCAGTCACCGTCTTGTCGAGACGATCAACATTCTCCTCTGTTTCAGTCACTCGGTTGTCCAGGTCTTGGATGTCCTCCTTGACATCCTCCACTTCATCTGTCAAAGCTTCCAAACTATAAGTAAATTGACACAAACCGAGGTGTCCTTGGCTCGCTATTAAAATGGTTCATTCTAAAACCTTCCGCTTACCATGAAAATTTGTGATCGAATAACATGTTTGTAAAATGTCAGATCTCATCTGACATTCGGATTGATCCCGTTTTAATTATTTCCTTAGTATTTTAATCACTTGTGGCTTTGACTTGTGATGTAACATACCGGGGTATCTACCCGTAAGTGCACCAACAAATACTTATATTTATGTCTAATGTCAATTAGACCCCTGCCCTCAATAATAATACACAATACAATATTTATAAAGCCCCCTTTTTCAAGGGTTACACAGCGCTCTGACAAGACCAGGACAGCAGATGACAGGAAAGCAGGAAATGTTATCTAAGCCGACATACTTTCCGTGAAACCAGCGTGTTGGACAGCTTGAATGCCTTTTTTCGCTACAATTTCTCATCCAAGCTTAAATCAGTTTTGGACTTGGAAATTGAGAAAGTTCTAGTTTTGTTGTTCAAAACTGTACCAAAGAGGTTTCATGAGAATATCAAAGAAAGATTATCCCTCTTCTATATGCTTCTTTCTATGAAAAAGCTGTCGGTTTATTGATTTTCCCCTTCCCGTACAAGAGGCACCCTTTACTCCGGCTGACCCCCTTCTATTCTTGATTGAACCCCTTATCTTACCTGCGTCCTTCCATGAAATCAATCAGGCTCTGTACCATGTCAGGGACTCCCATCGCTTGGCTTTTCATGAACGGCTCAATCTCGGCCCTATACTTCTTCAGGACCTCAACGTGCTTGCGGCCGATCCGCTTCACTTCCATCAAAATCGTGCTGATCCACGTGTCCTCACTGGTCTTGAGTTTATCGATCAGTATTCGTAAGCAGCGGTTGGCTTGTTCCTATAAAAAGATACGAAAGATCTTGATGCTGAAGGGTGAGGTTATAGGCCTTAGGGAAAAAATGGGTTTTGTTTTGCTATACCATTTGCATATGTCGATCTGCATCTTCAGAATTCTCATTAGACCATCAGGCTGCAGTGAAGAATGATTATCATTCGTGTGTACTCAAGTGGTGATTTAAAGTGACATAAGGAAAACTAAGTATATGTTTTCAGGGCTGGAAAATGTGTAGATTTGCGTCTGCTTACTTGCGTATTGACTTGCTATTGTTAATCTGTAAAAGTCACACCCCAGCCGCTGTGCACTTTAACAAATATCCCAGACCTTCCGCTACCTTCCGCTACGTAAGTGAATGTGTTGAGAAATTGCTTAATCAGGATACAATAATTGGCAAGATGTCATCCATACCATGCTCAATGTTTTCCTTCTCTGTGTAACATAGACGCACGCATTCAAAAGCAATGTGAACATACACATTTCAGCATAAAGACTAGCCCGGGAGATGGTAGCTACATAAAAGTTTTAGCTCGGGCTGTGATACCTGAATTGACTTTTCTTTGCTTGGGCCTATAGTAATTTTACCCTATTCCTATTTCCACTTTGCCTTCATCTTGAGTGGCTTCGCGCCTTGTATTTGGCTGTAATCAATCAATGGATAAAAATAGAAACGTAACCTCACCTCGTTTATCTGTCCGACACTCGCAACAACCTTAGCCACTGCATGGATGGTGTATGGCGTCTGCTTGGCAACCTTCATCAGCTTGTCGATCTTGTCGACAAACAAATCCGGGAACTTCAATGAGACACTTCCCAGGATCAGAACTACTTGGTGGCACAGCTGTCCGTTCGTGACGTCATCCATCATTAGATCCACGTGAGGAACAAGTAACTGGGTGGAAATTGAAGATAGCATTATCTGTGTCTGGTTGTGTGAAAAGCAAGTTTCTCGTGTAGTTGGTAAATAGTTGTTTTGCGTTGACTGCTTGTTTGTTGACAGCACATAAAACAGTCTTGGTATTTAGGTAGTTGTATGGTAAAATTTTTTTCTTTTTTTCCTTTGTTCAGCAGTGTGCCATGTTAATATGCAAAAACATTTCAAACTTGTTTTGATGGTCTACTTGAGCATATTATTTGCAATACATGTATACGTTGGCTGTGGGTGAATGGAGACGTTACAGAACAAGATAATAAAAAAACCAATAGACTATTGCATTTTGCCAATAAAGAAAACAAGTTTACAAAAGTCGAACAATAGGTGTTTTATGACGGAAGTTGATGCACTTGCACGGTTTTCTTGCTGACGAGAAACGAATTTGCACCATCGTTTATGAACTTTTTTTCCTTGACCAACCTGACAGTGACACAAAAATATTTCTCTCAAAAACATGAAGGATTCTGTATTTCCTGGACCTAAAACGCAAACAGTGAGAAAGCCCATACGAATTTTGGCGGCTTGGCTTGATTCGTTTTTAATATTGGTACCTTTGCATTATCCTTTGCGACATCGTCCCACAGCATGTAGATGTAGGATTTGTTGGACTGGCTCATGTCTTCCATGGCTTCAGCTAGCTGATCAAATCTACTCAGTATCTTCTCCGGGCTAACCCCGTACAAGGGTTTCAGAACCACTATGAACAAGAAAGAATTGTATTGTGAAAATGACATAACTACCAGATATGTAGTCGAGTCCATCACAAGTCCCTGCAAGTCTCTGCAAGTCCCTGCAAGTCCATCACAAACCCTCCAGTCCCAATTCCAATCACAAGCTATTCAAATGAGTTTTGTCAAAGGCATTCCTTTGTCATTGTTCATCCAGTTACTTGTGACTGGCTTTATGAAAGGACTTCTGACTGGACTTGAGAAAGACTTGTAAAAGGACTTGCAGGGACTCGACTACAACTCTGATAACTACACGGGCATAATTCGAATTTGAGGATTTAAAAAACACAACGTACGCCCAAGCACGTCACTTTTTCCATCAAGGAAGACCTCCATGACGTCGTCTGCGCATGGGGCTAGCAGCTCCACTTGTTGGTTTAAGCTGGTGATGCAGGCTGAAGCGATGGTAACGAGGCTTTCGTTGTCAGTCTTGAGAATCTTGATCACTCCTGGCACAAAGTCTTTAATAAGTCGTTGATTGCCACGGTGCTGTTATGAAGAAGACAATCGAAACATTGGTAGAAGTTGTGTTTCTGCAAAGTCATAGGATATTGCTACCTTAGGCCTTTGAGATCCCATGCACTGCTGCCACTAAATCGAATGGCGTTTACTGATTAAATAGTAAACTTAAATATTTACTGAAAAATACAGATTTTGAATAACTGCTTCCATCACGGGGCCTGTTAAATCGCGAGTGTTGCCTCGTGAAGTTTGTGTTTGCATTTAATTGAATATGAGAGAACTTCTTTCTGCAATTAAAGTTGCCGACAGCACTTACCTTTACTACAAATCCAGCGGAAATGGTTTGCGCTATAAATCCCCATCCACTGAAGGGTTGACCATCTAGCTCTTTCGTCAGTACATATTGAAAGATCTGACTGACCTCCTTGACATATTTAGATGGCGACCTAGGAATGATAAGATGTTAACCCGATATACTGAGTATCACCAACTGATAGTTAGATGTTCACGAGAGACCTATTTTACAATTCATGTGATCAGCCCCGAACCTTCCGTGTAAACGGTCAGTGTGAGCAAGATTATGCTATATACATGTATTGATTGGTCAAGGATTTACCACTACCAAAGACAGGTTTGCATATTGCAAGTTTCAATTTTGAGTCAAATGAGTACCGTAGGCATACAAGGGAAAGACCTACACCCATAGTTATTCTGAATTGGATTTCACCCTATGTGCCGCAAAGAGGTTTTGTATACAACAGATTTCTCAAATTATTCAAAGTTTCGACAATAATTGCTGTTCCATTTTTCTCCTTCAGTTCTGGCAAAGAACCAAGGACTCGTGAATGGAAGATATATAATTTTACGTAATAGATGCATCAAAAGAAGACAACAAGACACATTGATGGCTTTGAATACATGGAGCAAACACCATTACGTATGGTTACATCAATATTGTATGTCATTGATGAAACTAACCCAGCTCCAGAGAGAGAAGATGATAAAGTGTCATTGATAAACGTGGTCTTATCATCAGACATCGACTCCAAGTCTAAGTCGCCTTTTGTCATCCACTCATATATTGCTTTATACAATTCTGGGAGGATCTTTTCGGTACCCTGTAAAATTCAAAAGAAAAAAAAAACATTTTTTTTTTTTTTTTTTTTGATTGGACAGACGGCTTGAACTTATTTTATAATTATCCAAATCAACAAAATCTCCTAAACAACATTTCCTCTGGGAATCAGAAATACTCCCAAACAACTGCACTCTAAAATCGGATTGGTTGAAAACAACCAATAATATATTGGTGGGATTGGTAGATATGTGACCAACCAATCCAATTGGTTGGACACATATCAACCAATAATTGGTTGTTTTAACCAATATTTTGGTTATTTCAACCAATCCGTTTTTAGAGTGTGTTTAATAATAGAACTAATAAAAGCAATATCACACAGATGCTGTGTGTTACACCGAGTACATTGGCGAAAGGTTAAATAATTCATGGTAGGCCTAGTACCTTTTTAAGACGAAATTTAACTTACCTCCCATGTAAGTGGATGCCATGTACTCGATACGAAGGCATGTCCAGCAACAATATGCAGGTCAGTCGGTGACTTGAAGAGCTGTACGATTACCTCAACCATGCACTTACTCACTTTCTTCAGAATTTTTTCTCGACTGAAAAACGGAAATATATCAATGCATTTGGTTTTGTTTTAAGGGGTTGTTGGTTTTCTAACTTATTCTATGTATAGTTTAGTGTAAAAGATATTCAACTAAACTTTCAACCAAAGAATTAATTTTATTAAAGAGAAGTGTCGGTTGATTGGTTAAGCCCGGTTCATACTTCATGCGAATGCGTATGCGAAGCGAATTCGTTATGGTAACAGGGTGCGTCACAATGGAACTTCAATTGTTGACGTCATGAAATTCGTTTCGCATTCGCATTCGCGTGAAGTATGAACCGGGCTTTAGTCGGTTTGTCACTTAGTCAGTCGGCCGGACGGTCTGTCAGTCGGTTGGTCGGTCAGTTGGTCAATCGGTTGGTCAGTCGGTGGGTCAGTTGGTCGATAGGTTGGTTGGTCGGTTGGTTGGTTGGTCAGTCAGTCAGTCGGTTCGTCTGTCAGTCTGTTGGTCGCTTGATTGATCTGGATGATCAATCGGTCAATCTATCAGTCATTTGGTCAATTAATCCATTGATTTGCCGATCAGTTGCTCTGAACGGTCAGGTGGATGGATCAACATGATAAGCATTATCTTACTCAGTCTCATCACAGAGGAAGAATTTTCTTATTTTAGAAAGTAAAAATTTGTTTTGTTTTTGTCAGATAATAAATTAGGAAATCAATCTATGAATCAATCGATCGATTCTTTTATTGAAAAAAAAGGTACCACTGACTTAAATTTTCTAGTTAAATTTTCCAGTTAAATTTTCTAGTTAAAAAAGACTTCTTAAAATGATTTCCATGTCAGTCGTGTCACTAGTAAATAAATTGTACAATTGTTTCCTTTAGTCAAGTGATTGACTTTGCGAATTGGTCTTGAGGTTATATTTTACCAAAGGTATGGTATAAATGAGACAAAACTTACTCGAAACCTTCCATCATGGCTTCGATACAATCCTTCAATGCACCGCCCATTTCCGTGTCACTGGGCGCGCGGTCCTCTCCCCACCAGTCATCCTTTTTGTTCCTCACCAACTTCACTGGAGCTTCGAAGGTTTTGATTAACTTTTCTGCAATTGTGACGTGTTGCTGAAGGGGGGAAAAAATGGTGTATATCACCGGCACTCGAACAAATAATTTTGTTAGCTGAGACATTCCGCAAAAAAAATCGATCGACGACACGTGACAGACTTAATACGTTTCAAGTGTTGAATTAGGGCCGGCATGTGCCTAATTCCTTAAGTTGTATATCAATCCGATTCGCGCGTCTCACATTATACAAACACCATGAGACCAAATTGAGTGCACAGTGCATAGGTTTGTTTCTCTTACAATTACATATTTGAGTTGACAAATGCACAAAGCTAGCACCTGTTTGGAGATCGTTTACAGCAATCATCATAACCATCATGCACCGTCACCGCTAAGATCTGCATCACTATCACCTTCATTATTTAACGGTTGCCATTTTCGTCTTGATTTATTATTGGGAACATAATATCTTTGTGGGACCTATTTCAGACTGTCTCGTTGACATAATAGTGCACTCAAAATGAGAGGAAAGCTAGAAAAAGACCGGTATGTCTGCTGCCACCAGCGTCTCCCATCCATATTATCTTTGAGCAAGTTCGGGTGCTGCTGACCTAGTCCTTTTTGTCAATTTGCTATTTAAATAGCGCATGCGTGGTATGTCCTTCACTCGAACGCATCTAGTCGATCGACTACGTCAAATCTAGTTAGTGTGCAGCAACGAGCAAGTTCGATCAGGGACCAATGGTTAACTAGTGGTTGGTTCATGACGTACGTAGCGCATGAGCACTGAAGTTGAAGTGCGAACGACTCTAGTCGAACTAGTATTGTCATGTCAACGCGACCATGAGAAAATGGCGGTGGCTAGTTTGTTTACGTTTTTGGACGAGTTCATAGATGAAAGCGACACGGACGATATTTGCTCAGTATATCAACAATGTCATAAGTGGTAACGTGTGCATTATTTCAACATGTTAAAAGAAAGACAAAGTAACAAAAAATGATCGTTCACTGCTGCTGAATATTTACGTTTTTTTCGCCATTTTTCTGATAACTGGTCCTCTCTGCACTGTGCTATTAAAACGGCTATTGGTAACCAGCAATGCGACCAACCTCGGTAGGCTGGTCGCGGATCGTCGACTAGAATAGTCCAACCATCGTCGACTAGCATGCGTTCGATCAGAGTTAGTCAAACTATGGTTAACTATAGTCCTTGATCGAACTTGCTCAACAACAAACTGCAAAGAATGTCGTCTGCTAGTTGTTAACGAAGCAAATGTTTGCATGTCATTTCTATTTTCTATTATTTATTTCTGTTATTTTCTCTACTTAACTTTGGTGCAATAAATAATTCATTATCTTATTGCAAAGAGTTATTATCATTGGACAAAACCAACAAATTATCGTAAACGTTTGCAAAACTTGGCCAGTTTACCGATCCTCCATCTTGAAACCGTGACGTAACTCGCGAGTGACTAGAGAAACCATGGTCCGGAGCTAGGTTAATCCAGTTGCACTAGCTAGTCAAACCGCGCAGCGTTCGGGTGACATCTAGATCGACTATGGTTAAGTCTATCACTCTAGTCGCCCAACCGAACTTGCTCTTTGTTGTGGTTTTAGTCTAACTTTAATTGCACAGTCGCAAAATCGAGCCCATAACGGTTTATACCGACATCACATGGCATTAAAATGTACCTTCCAGTTGATGATTTGTTTTTCTTTAAACATGATCGCTGCGAGCTTGTAGTACTTAGTTGCTCTCTTCTCCAGGCAAGTCTGGCATAGTTCCAGCATTTGCTTCTCATATTGATTTTTCCTGATAAGAGGAATTGACACACTGTTAACAGCGGATAGTTCAGGATCGGATCCCGGTGGTGGGGGTGGGGGTTGGATACCCTGCACGATATGGGGGAAAGGGTACCCCCCTTTTTATCCCTATACCCTAAGCACACTCCAGAGTATTATCTAACACATCCCCCTAGATTTCTGAATAGAATTCCTGAGATTCCGGGAACACAATGACCAACACAAAAGAGGGGGGTCCCTTTTCCCCCATATCGTGCTTCATATGGGGGGTTGGGTCGAACCCCCTTTCGACTCTTTTTTATTTTGAAAGGGCATATTTGTTTGTTGGGGTGCTGGGGTGTTTGTTTGTTTGTTTGGGCCTTCAACAACTAAAGATGCAAACCAGAAAACCAAAAACCCTGTGTGGGTGTAATTTTGCATTTGTGGGTGAGAACAAAACCAGGAGGTTAAATGGTGCCACCAACGCCAAGAAAAAGTAACTGCTGCCCACCACCACCACCACCACCAAACGTTGTTATTGAACGTTAATAATAACACGAAAAATATTAATGGAATTTTGTAGCAGGGTTTGCATGCTTTCCGGGTAATATCCGGTGTAGCGTGAATTTTAGTCACTATAAATACGGTAGTACTGCACATATTTATAATAAGTCAGTTCAGTATTTCAAAGGTCAAAGGTTATTCGGGATGAAATTGCTGACGTAATGTCACGCCAAGTTACGCGAACGCCCATTCTGAATGAATATAACACGTGCGCGTTGTGCGACCACCTTTTGCGTTCACACGCGCGCGTTATAGGTCACCGTCATTCGGGATAAAATGTCATTGTGCACATGCGCAGTTGAAATACCGAACTGGCTTATTGGGAGAGTGCCCGGTCACGTGAGAGGGTTTAACCAATAAGGAGTCCGATATTCATGGGAGTCATATATTCATAGGACACTGGAGCTAAATTTTTGAAAATCGACAAAATATAGAGGCCAATTTACGCATACGCGACATATAGGCCTAGCCGCGCGACAATTTTCACAATTCACGCAAATCAATTGGTGCGTTTTCATTTACGCGACAGAGTCGTGCGACGAGCCGCTGATTGATTTGTGCGTATTTAGAAAAACGGGCGACAATCGCACGACTCCTTTTTAATTCTATATCTATGCGCACGACTATGTCGCGTATGTGTAAATTGGCCTTTAAAGGGCTCGTCGAAACCAACGGTTGACTCCGTTTAAAGAAACAATGCAAATGCATGTAACCCTTGTGTAACCATGGGTGTTTGTTGCTATTTCAAGCAAACAGATGGTATTAGTTTTGAATTATTTTAAAATTCTTCCAGTTTACTCATACAAGAGGGCACCATTTCTTTTGACAATCAAAGGAACTTCTTGTAGACGGAGTACGTATGCTGCAGCCCTAAACTCATACTCCAAATTAAATCCACAGTCAACAGTGTTTTGAAGCAATCTTGGTTTTTGCTCCAAGCAAAATCATGAAAAATGAAAGTTACCTAATGCTATGGATAACAACAGTTGTGGTGCCTCTCATGGCATCATGTTTGGCTCATGAAAACTACATTAATATGACAAATTTCCAACTATTAGAATGTATACACACTTTGAATTGACAGCTAAAAATGCATTAGAAACAAGGCCCCAGATCATCCGATTGCTTGGCCCCTTTAATGAGAATGGTTCTGCATAGTTAAGTAATAAAAGTAACTGCTCACTTGGATTTGACTTCCTCGAATACATGATCTTCAACAGCAGATTTCAGGACACCTGACCTCTCTGCTATTTCCTCGTCATCTCGTATGGCTTGTATAACCAGAGGCATGTAGGAATCAACAGCCGTCTGGTCTTTCTCGATCAGCTCTGCCAATTCCTTTTGGCTAGGCATGTTGGCTGATGAAGGTGCAGTCAATTGACAATTTGTTCCCGTGCTATGTACCGTTAACTTGGGGCGTCTGGTATAGTAACGCTCATCAGCAACGGTTGACTCGGTAGCTCACTTATGATTTACGTGCCTAGAAACAGAGAAGATTTTATTACTTTTTGCACGCATTTGTTGGCACAATGACAGACATTCAAAAGGGGACTTTATGTACGTTTTAATGTTCGGATTGTGAATAATATGCAGTCCTTCACCGTGTGGTCTCAAACTACCACGCTCAGGTGACTCTGGGCAATTCCACAATTGTGTCATGGAATGAAAGTGAAAGCAATTCAGAATCGACCTTTGTCAGTTTAAGCATAGGAACATCAAGCCACAACAATGCATATCTATATAGGCCTAAGTACTTCCGCGTACTTAGTGTGAAACCCAAACAGATCGCCTGACAGTTGGGCCTCCCAAACAGGAATGTTCATTTATCATACACAAATATGAGGGCGGATATTCCTAGTGAAAAAGAAATCCAAACTGTATCCAAGTGTAATGTTGTGCATGCACAAAATGGGTTTGTATGACTTCGCGCTAAAAGAGGATATTGGTTGCAGAAAGAAATCTGCGTCATTTGGTAGTTTTATGTAGATTAAGGGATATTAAAATAAAACATGAAATTATTTCTGCCATGAGATAATTAAAAAATTACTTCTGACAGCTGTTTTTTATCAAGTCCCGTCTCGCTTGCAGGTTCATATGGGCAGCAAACAAATCTGACGTCATAAAACGGCCTCCCTTTTTGTGTGTCTAGCACGAGGCACAACAAGGGGACTTCGTCTTACTATGGTCTTACGACTATGGAGGACGAAAAGTAGCCATCTGCTTTTCTGCTATCAGAATATCAGAAAAACAGATTTATTATTATTAGGCCTATTGGTTTATTTGATATACAAAACAATTTCAGTTAAAATGTAACAGTATGGCAACCGGTGGGTTGAATTGCACTATATACATTCATACATGTTTGCAGCGGTTTAAAACTAAGACCAAGACATTATTTTAAAACAGCTTAAAAGTTATTCACAAATAACTTTAAAATGACAAAAAATATAGACATTTAACGTTTTTGTAAAATGAATTTTTCGACTTTTCTGCTACCCAAAAAACAGATTCAACGTTTTGTGAAAATGAATTTTTCTACTTTTCTGCTTCCCTAAAAGCAGATTTTACTTTTCCTCCATTTGCTGGTGGACGAACAGTAGACATGTGCTTTTCTTTTGCTTCAGTAGCAGGAAATCAGATTGAACGTTTTCGTATGGTTTTGTAAAATGAATTTTTCGACTTTTCTACTTTTCTGCTACCAGAAAAGCAGATTTTACTTTTACTCCATATGCTGGCGGACGAAAAGTGGCCATCTGCTTTTCTTTTGCTCGAGTAGCAGAAAATCAGATTTAACGTTTTCGACTTATCCATTTTCTCCTTTTCTGCAACCTGAAAAGCAGATTTTACTCCTTTTTTAGAAAAGCAGAAACCCTTTCAGTGTAGCAGAAAAGTAAAAAAATGCATTTTCACAAAACGTTCAATCTGCTTTTCAAATAGCAGAAAAGTAGAAAGTCGAAAAATTCATTTTACAAAAAAAAACCACTAAATCTGTTTTTCTGCTATTCTGATAGCTGCCCACAGCGACGACGTTTAGACAGCGGGCTAGACGGGACTTGATAAACTATTTCATGAATCATGACCGAAGCAATTGCCTGTTTTATTGTGAGAAGCCCCTCGAATCTTAAGCCACAAAATTAAATTATCGTGATTATTATTACAGTTTAAGGCAATCTCATGCAGGTTTTGTTTAACCTTTGTGCAAATTTGAATGTAGCCACGATTGTTTCGGGTTCATGTCTTGTGATACTACAATCTAACTTACAATAACTGCATATTATATTATTCCTCAAAAAGAGAAACTTGCCTAAGGTCATTTTGTCCCTGCCGCCAAACATATGGAATGGAAACAGGAACATTGTATTTTGCATATGTGAATGAATACCGGGTCGGCTAAGACAACAATAAGTTAACGTAAATGACCTCTCACCGAATCTGTAGGTTTTACCGTCTATTGAAATGAGTCGTACAAACTTTTCTGTTTGTACCTGTTGGTAAAGTATTTATTTGACGTGTTTGCAAAACTCCACCATAACACGACTGATCACCATGTTATTTTAGACCTACATCTGAAAACTCAGGATCTGCATATCACTGGGCTGTTTGCCTAACGTGTACAGTATTTACCATAGTGATTGCAAACACACGTGATGTCCGGCTAACATGCGTTGTGCGGAAACGAGTACGGTAGGGGTGAACTAACTCGGGTCATAGCTTGTTCTATACAATGGCGCATATTCCAGTCTACAAGTGGGGTGGGGGGGGGGGGGGGGGGGGGGTTCAGAATTTCCCGAAACCCGCCAATTGTAAAAAAAAAAAATTCACGTTGTCAATATATACCGGTACTCGTACAAAAACCCGCATTTTAACCCTCTTTTCGACAAATTCTTGGAATTTTACGTGAAATATACCTTTCTATTTTCTCTCTTGGCCTCTGTTTTGAGTTTTTCTCAATAAATGGGGGGGGGGGGGGGGAGGATATATCCCCTATCCCCGAATCTACGCCCTTGGCTTAATGCTGGGACAAGTTTCACGATGTCCCCTGGAGTCTCTTGATCCCTTGTAATGACGTCACACCTCGAACTCCATGAAGCATTTTTGGTTTCCTTTATCTAATATTATCTTAACTTATATCTTTTAAACAAGCAGTTAACAGCATGATGCGGGACATCTAGCGCGCCAGGAGGATAAATTTAAGGTCAATTTACAAACTCGACTTATTTGTCGTACAATGTCGCGCGTTTTTCTAAATTCAGAAGAGTCAACGCACACACGTTGGACGACTGTCACACAACTGGGAATACCCATTTATTTGAGTGTATTAATAAAATAGCAGCAACAGTGATATTTCTGGTGCAATAAGTTGTTCATGTTAAAATGGAGCCAGCTACCCTATATATCAAAACCTATCAAGTGACAGATTGAAACACACAAACTGTGAGAGTTGGTGTTTGGATAGGCTGTGATAGTTATAAGTATAGGAGGGTTATTTAAACTGCTAGATTTTTCTTGAGTTAAAATTGTTATTCAACGAAACACAGTAACGAAACACCAAAAATACAGTTCAAGCTTTTTCCCAACTTCCACTTGTGCTCACAGGATACATTTAACTAGTGGTTTTTATTTTGCTTGATAAACATGTCTTCAAACTGAATTTTTCTTCAAACCATAACTTTTTTTGATCTTGTCTATTTTTTGTTTGTAAAAATCCATTCCATTTCAGCATTTGAAGTCGATTACGTGTAGATCCCCTCTAGCAATATTATCTGTAAGGGCTGGCAGTAGATGTAAGAAATAGAATTCTCTCAGCTGTGAAATTTTGTTATTTACCCATTCTTCATTATACATCACATCTACAATAACATAATCAGCCTGGGACCACACCATGAACTTGCACATTTTCCTGCTTGAACAAAACATTGCAATCTGTACTTGTGTGTAGTAGCCACTTGCTGCTGTTGTCTCTCGTAAACAGAAACATCCATCCTTAACTCTTACGTCATACTGTCCACTGTTTATCAAGCCATGGACAGAACCATATTTAGAAAGTTTTGTTGTGTGGGGCACTAAATTTCAAGGATGGTATTTTCATCTACAATTCCATCTAAACTGGCTCCTAGCCAGCTTTCCTCTGGATTGACAACCAGACCAGTTGTTTCCACATGATTACCAGTGTCTCTCTCAAACTGCTCACGAGCAACTGCTTCATGTTCCTGTCCATAGCGTGTTGCTGAATTCCCTTGAAATGTTGGACTTAAATGATTTTTTATCCGCTTGGCAGGGTCCGTGTCCACTTTCTTGGGAACACTAGCTGCTGTAGGCCTACTGCTCGCTATTCTGAGTGTTCTTTGTGATGTTCACAGTGCAGACTTCTGATTAACAGTGGACTGGGCAAGCATTGCAGCATCGGCAGTTGAGACTTGTACATATTTCTCATAGGTCATGAGGCATGCAGGGCACTGTTTGTTGGTAATGTGCAGTTCATGGTCTGGTAGTGCGCATTTGCTGTGGGGATAGTACAATGGCTTGGCTGATTTAACTTGATTTAAAATAGTTCCAGGTATTGCAGAAAGCTCCCTCAGTGTAGAACTATTCAAGTGGTCCATAAGTTGATTATCAGTGTCAAATGCAAGATTTCTGTTGATGGTTGATTCACTCTTTCCACGGATATTACTTAATGATGGCTTATGATGGGACAAGTTTCACGATGTCGTCTGAAGTGCTCTTGATCTCTTGTAATGACGTCACACCTCGAACTCCATGAAGCATTTTTGGTTTCCTTTATCTAATATTATCTTAACTTATATCTTTTAAACAAGCAGTTAACAGCATTTTGCGGGACATCTAGCGCGCCAGGAGGATAAATTTAAGGTCAATTTACAAACTCGACTTATTTGTCGTACAATGTCGCGCGTTTTTCTAAATTCACAAGAGTCAACGCACACACGTTGGAGGATTGTCACACAACTGGGAACACCCATTTATTTGAGTGTATTAATAAAATTGTCAAGCAACAAAAAAGCCGCGTGTTCCTCAATTTGTTTTATTTTGCTGGTATTGGCCTTAAAATGTAAGCATCCATTTTCATGTATTATAGTTTTGACCTTTCACATTCATTTAGGGATTCATTTAAGAGTAAAATATCAATTTACTTCCTCGTTGGGCTTCATTCAGTATGTATGCAGAGTTTTATTGCAAAGTAAAGTGGATTGGTATTTGTACTATAAATAGATATTTATTTTATATTTTATAGTGCCCTCCCCGCGGTCTTTCATTATTGTCATGTAGCTGAAAGCACAGCATGGCTGCCATAATTTACACAACTTTTTGAACTTTGATTAAATTCGCAAAACACGGTTTTATCAATAATTTATAGGATCACTTTCCTTTATGCGTATGTGGTGCACTGTTCACGTGATAGCTGCCTGTACGTGCATGAATAGGCCTACCTAAAAACACAACGCAACAAAAAGATAGAGACTTACCCATGCATAGTTATCCAAATTAGAAGCCGAAGCCCTCCTAATACAGTGGTTATGCACACATATTATTTCAAAATAAAAACATTGTTTTTTAGTATTTTAAAGGATAGCGGGATAATGGTGAATTCGAAGTTTTCCGAATGGGCCTATGCACGTATGAATGCTAAACGCATGCGTTACAATGAGAGACCACTATACCTCCCTCATCCTTCAGGCAATATTACGCTATTTGCACACGGTCCGCCATTGATCAAGCACCATAGCAACGGTGACACAAACAGGTAGAATCACTGTGTGCGTAGTCGGACAAGGTCAATATCTTCTTTATAGATATTATGTGTTCCTGCTATAACGTGAGTAAAAAAAAAGGTTCTGTGGGTTGTTCAACCTGGCCTTGTCCCCATATCAATCGAGCATTACGCTATAAGGCCAAGTTAAAAAAAATACCAGTTGATCGTCCGGTGTTTTTTTTTAAAGAGAAGGATTATTTTTTTCAAAATGTCCGCCAAGAATTTTAATTCAAAATGGTCTCCAATTTTTTTATTAGCTATTCTACTAGTAAGTTTAGTCAAAATAGCCATGTTAAACAGTGTTCTATGCATTTTATTAAAGTACCCAATTTTTTATGCATACTCTTTTCAAGCGAAATATCTGGAAAATCTAGCTTTTTGGGAGGAAAAAACATAGCACCCCCTCCCCCCCACCTGTAACAAGAAAAAGGATACGGCATCAAAAAAGAATGGGGGCGGGGACGATCAACTTGTATTTTTTTTTACTTGGCCTAACATCAGCCACTCTCTCGCAATGCAATATATACTCTCGTGATCATTTGCATATATCCAAGCTTGGATGTTATAATTAGATGCATTGTAGGCGGTGTGTTATGTACAGTGGCGTAGCCAGGCTCTTCCTAGAGGGGGGAGGGGGGGGGGGAGGGGGGGAGGGGGGACGGGGGGGGAGGGGGGACGGGGGGGGGGACGGATATTTTCAAGGGGGAAAAATTCAACTTTGTTAAGGTCCACGCTATAGTAACGCATATCTACACACAACAGATGGCGACACCCCCCACCCCCCCAAAGAAAAGATCCCAATTTTCTAGAGGGGGGTGGGGGGGGGGGGAGAGGGGCAAGAGTTCCCACAGGGGGAAGTTTCCCCCCCCCCCCCCCCCCCCCCTTGGCTACGCCACTGGTAATGTAGTATAGTTTGGTACTGCAGGATATTGTGTGCTTCCGTAAAGTGGATACGTGGTACCAAACTGGGTCCTACCGAATACATAAATTACAGTATGTTTTGTGTTCTTGTATTTGTTTTGTTTTGTTTTTAAGTTGTTGAATTTAACAAAAGACAACTTTGGCAACTTTTGGCATACGTTAATTGTAGTGACAAAAACATAACTCTTCTTTAATTGGTAACTTTAAATCTGCACAAGTGAATGTTCTTAATTACTGCACATCACTCCAGTAATTACAAATATGGGAGGTTGACCGACAGGCATACCAACCCTTTTATTGTATACCATTCTTGTCCTCTTCTTTTCTCATATCTTTTATCTTTTATGTTCTCTTGTTTTGCTTTTCTGTACAATTTTACATACATTTGTATAATGAAGTGGTGTTTTAAATAGTACAGCACATTATACTCAAGTCATTTAATTAATTAAGTTGAAATGTTTACATGCTATCTGGTATAGTACCGATGTAGACTACGAGTCTAAACTGGATTCTATAATTAATCCTTATTGGACCCATTAAACACTTGGGTTTACTGTTGTCTGATTAATTCAATATCAACACATATTCAAGCCTATATGCGAGTAAGAGCTTCATCGATATATTTACAGGGTAAAAAAAAACATTTCTGGAAAAAAAACCGCAAATGATAGGCCTACTGATATAAGCAAAAACCCCATGTACCAGGCCTGTTTTTTTTCTTTTTATATATAAATGTACGTGTTGCTTGTCGTACGCAGCTGGCTATATCGTGCCACGCCTTTCCTTTATAATTATACACCAAGTGCCCCGGCACTTCCGTATCGCTCCCCGGAGCGCGGAGTGATAATTGACCATTAAGAACTTAATTTCGTTCGTTAATTCGCCACTCAACCGAACGAAATTACATTTCTTAATTACTGCACATCACTCCAGTAATTACAGAATGTAAAGAACGAGATAACAATTGGTCTTAATAATTATATTATCGTATTAAAATTCTCCTTGGTAATGTTATCGAAACTTGTTTAAGTGAGAAATGGGTGTATTTATACACTGATGAGCGATAATAAATAGAAACAATGAAAACAAAACATTGTTCATTTATTGGTACTCAGTTATAGACCGAGGGACTTTGAAACTTGCAATTGTTCGTGCAAAGCTTCCCTAACGTACATATCCTTAGCCGTATTTGATACCCAGCGAACATGTTTTTTTATTAACCTATCGGGAATGCCTCCTTTGGCAGCTTGGGTAGCGCCTCCTGAAACGCAGGCTGTGAAGGCCATATATATCCACATCGGGCACAATGTCATTTAATACATCTCTAACCACTTATCTCATTCTGGAGTAGGAGATCGGTGTGTTCTCTGCTCTTAGCTTGAAGCCAGACTTGTGTTAATTAGCGGCGCGAAAAATGAATTCCTCTGAGTTTGGGGAAAGACCACACAGTTTTAAGTATCTTTCCAATATCTTGATTGGGCATGTGGTTCCACCTGTTCTGCTTATAACGGCCCACGCCCCTTCTCTGTACCTGTCTGTTTTGCTCTTCTCTATGAAGATTGTTGCGCGAGTATCAAAAATGAAAATGTCAGAGAATCTGATGTTTTTCAGTTCGCTGAATCTCAGGAACCCTGCATACCCTATTGTTATAAAAGCCAGAGTTCTAACGTCATATAGATTTGCCGTTTCTGGGGGGTGTTTCTCGCAAAGATCCTTTATCATGTCCGGGGTAATAGGCTCCTTTTTCTTGTGTGCTTTGCCGGTTGTTCTTTTGGCTGCTTCCAGAATTGACCTTGGCAGTGGGTTGTCTGTAGGAGACGGTAATGAAGCAATCCGATGAGCCCAGGCTATGCTGTAAAACGCTGTTGTCACCAGAGATACTGTGTTTGAAGATTGCATGATGCTCATTAGGTACAGTGCGACGTGCAGTGGCGAAGCTGGTAGCACGGCAATCGGCTTGTGCCCACCTTCTCCATCTCCGGAAGCCGTTTATGTATGTCGTGGTTGTAGTTCCTGCTCTGTCTTGAATGACGACCCCCGGTAACTTGTCAAATAGCTCCTTCATCTCCGGGTCCTCTATGTTACCCGCATCTTGCCACGGCCCCTGGGAAAAATATGTACAGCAAGTATCACAAGTAATCAGCTCTATACAAAGTACAACCAGCCGCTTATTCTGCAGAGGCTATAGAGTACCGAAGTGATGACGTCAATCAATGCAATGTTTGGAACCAGAATACATTCTAAACTGCATGTGTGTAGAACCATTGCCCGGCAACTGACGTCAGACTTCGGTACTCTATACAGCCTGCTTGATAACTACATGAACGAATTGTTGTGGCTTAACCATTAATATATTCTTTAAGCTCTACGGCTTGCCCGTTAACAATTCTAGTATTATAAAGGCTCTACAGCCTGCCTGTTAACCATTCTAGTATTGTAAAGGTTCTACAGCCTGCCTGTTAACCATTCAAGTATTCTAAAGGCTCTACAGCCTGCTTTGACCATTCAAGTATTTTAAAAGCTTGCTCTGCCGCCTGTATTAGCATATCGCTTGCTTTCCATTCACATTTAAATGTATGATAGACGTAATGCTAGTCTTATGATGTTAACTTAACCGGGAACATTTGGGAAAATTAGCAACCGAAAACTCAACAAATCAAATACAATATTGACTAACGAAATCCATTTCCACAATAATTTATTAAGGTGTCTTACCTAAACTCAACTAACAAAAGTTACACCCTCCAGGTCCAACGCTCCAATGCCAACTGCCCCGAAACCACCGGGCGTGGCACCTTATATAAAACTGGGCGATACCAAATTGTTACTAAAAGGGGTGGTAATAAATTAACATATAAATGAACTCCACAACATACGCCACCCCTAATGAAATTGGCTCCTGGCAATTTAAATATAAATTAACAAATCTTACTTTTTATAATTAACAATTTAACATAACTTGATTCCTATGGTAAATTAATCGTCTCCCATCGTAAGTCTTGTCCACACGAAAGAGGGGCGGTGATCCTTGTCCAAGATCTCATTGTCCACGGCTGGCCAGGCCACAAGGTCCCATCCATCAACTCATCGTCCGAACTCCGATGGTCATTGCGCAATGTGACGTCATCTCGAGGAAATACTCAATTACAACATTAGTCCCCAAATTAGATATATATATATAAAGTTTACACTATCTTCAAAATGGCATCCAAAGCGTAAAATCAAAATAATATATCGTTTGCAATAAACCTTTTAAATGCATCATCTTCTCAATTTACAATTTTCCCGTGATTCTTACTGGATTATTTCTTAAATACTCCAAAGCAATTTCATTTAGGTTTGTTTTTGGTTCCCATGTATTTTCTTTGTCAGAAAACCTTTTCCATTTAATCAAGTACTCAAGACGCTTGTTCCTGTATCTACCCCGCAGTATACGTTCTATTTCATGTTCCTTAGTTTGTTCTACTGAAGTGATAGGTATACCTGGTACGATACAAACTGGGGAAGATTTACGACTTGACTCCTGCTTAGACTTAAGTGGAACAAAAGTATCTTCTGGGCAGTCCTCTTCAAACAATTGTGGCAAAGAAATGCTCTGTTCTGGATCACTTGGTTTCACATCATTACCTGGACGCACAAATCTATTATAGGCAAATTTCATACGATTAACGTGAACAGGTGTCGAAAGTAGCCTATCATTTTCAAGATTTCTAACTCGAAAATTTACAGGTCCAGCCCAAAACTTTGCCAATTTGCGAGAAAGTCCCTTTTGTACAACTGGGATATAAATCCAAACAGTGTCCCCGACTTGATACTCCACATCTTGAGTTGCTTTATCATAATAAATCTTCATTTTAGCACATTTTTTCGATATGTCCCGAAAAATCTCTAGTTGTGAAACTAGCTGGTGAACGTGATCTCTGACAGATTTGTCAGGATGATTATACTGGGATAGAGTCACCTCCAAAGGCAACCTAGCCTCTCTCCCGTACAATAGGAAAAACGGGCTATATCCCACCGAGTTTTCAGCAGGAGTGGTTCTGTAAGCAAACTGAACTACTGTAAGATACTCATCCCAATTGTTATGAAACTCATTTACATAATGAGAAATAGTATCTAAAATAACAGAATTGAACCTCTCCTGAATGGCATTACATTCAGGGTGATACGCACTTGTATTCAGTTTTTGAGTTTGCATTATACGACAAACTTCCAAAACAACTTTACTGAGAAAGTTTGTTCCTCTGTCACTAAGTAGAGTTTTCGGACAACCATGTTCACATATAACCCTATCAAAAAACGCACGGGCAACAGTAAATGCCTTAATGTTTGAAAGTGCAGTGAGAATGGGCCACCTGGTACAATGGTCTGTAAAACACAGAACATAACGATTACCCTTAATCGTTACAGGTAACGGGCCTAAAATATCCACACTTACACGTTCAAAAGATTCTGGAATTTTCATGGTCATTAACGGAGCCAGTACCTTATGCCTGTGCGTCTTTCTCTGGGCGCAAGAGATGCAGCTTCGAACCCAATTGTCTATATCTCTGTACATTCCCTTCCAGAAGAAGCGTTGACGTACTCTCGCATAAGTTCTGTGAAAGCCAAAATGAGCTGCAAGAACATTATCATGACAGTTATCCAATACAATGTCTACAAATGACAAAGGAACATACAACTGATACACGTATCTTTCAGGGGTACTACGAGTAGACGAAATAATCCAAACATGATACAATAACCCGTCCCTCACAAAGTACTGGTCAGCCTCTAAGACTACTTTCCTTGCAGATTTATCATCAACAGGTAAGTAATCAGTCTCTAGAAATTTGATCATATCACCAGCAAAAGTGTCCAAAAGTAAAACCTTTTTGAAACAATCCAAACTAATTTCAGCTGGAAATGTAGGAATGTTCTGAAAAGTTTGTTCACTTTTGATCCTTTTTCCATACTGAAACCGTACATTTTTTATAACGTTAATTCTAGTTTCTGACTGTTCAGCTTGTGAAGTATCTGATTTACAGGTTTTAGTTTCTACCCAAGTTGTGGTTATTGGCCGTTTAACCGTAATGCTTGTTTCAAGACATTGGCAACATTTAGTACAAGACCCAAACTGGTTATGGTCAATCCTACTAAGAGCATCAACATGGCAGTTCTTTCCTTTAATATGTTTTACTTCAAAGTTGTATGGTTGTAATTTAAGTACCCAGCGTGCTAAGCGGCTATTACTCGAAGTGTGGTTGTTATCAAATAACCACTTTAATGCACAGTGATCAGTGAAAACAGTGAACTTGATTCCTAGTTGCAAATATTGAGAATATTTCTTAATACCCTCCACAACAGCCAAGGCCTCTAATTCAGTGGTCGAATAATTGTGTTCTGCCTTATGCAAAGCTCTTCCACCATAAGCAATGACTCGTTCTTTGTCATCTTGTACTTGGGCCAAAACATAGCCAAGCCCTTTGGCAGAAGCGTCGGTATACAGAAAAAATTCCGCACCATCAAAATCTGGAAAAGCAAAAATAGGTGGTCGGGTGAGGAATTCTTTCAGTGTTCGAAATGCACTCTCACGTACAAGCCGCATTCCAAATAAAAGACACGTTTTTTCTTGTCAAGTTTGTTAACGGTTCAACAATCCTGCAATAATCTTTGATGAACTTGCGGTAATACCCCGCAAATCCAAGAAAAGATTTCACTTCAGAAACTTTGCAAGGTCTGGGGTAATTTTTGATCACATCTATTTTATCAGGATCCGTTTCGAGTCCTTCCTGACTTAACACCATACCCAAATATTTTATCTTAGTTTGGGCAAAAACACACTTTTTGGGCTGCAATTTAAGACCAGATTTCCGAAAACGGTCAAAAACCTGTTGCAAATGACACACATGTTGGGAAAACGAGTCCGAAAAGATAACATCTAAATAACAAAGTACAGATTTCCAATTTAAACTTCTAAGAACCTCTTGCATGGCTCGTTGGAAAGTAGCTGGTGCTGAATGTAAACCAAACGGGAGAACTTGAAATTCGTACAAAGAGTCTTGTGTGATAATACAAGCCTTGGGCTTGGAGGACTCCAGTTCGATTTGCCAATAGCCTGCTGCAAGGTCAATCGTGGAAAAATACTTGGGTTTGGACATGCCCAGGCCATCTAGTGCATCAGAAATGTTTGGCAACGGAAAATTATCCATGGTACTGATTTTGTTTAGTTTTCTGAAATCCACACAAAAACGGTAAGTATTGGCTTCTTTCTTTGGAACCATGCAGACAGGAAAACTCCAAGGACTAGTAGATTCTCTAATAATACCTTGGTCTAGCATAGATTTAACATGTTTTCTGATTTCCTGTTGAACCTGTGGTGGTTGCCTATAAGGTTTAGATCGTATCGGAGGATGGTCACCAGTATTTATGACATGCTTGACACCTGAATATCGCCCTCTAGGTTCACCTTCAACTTGAAAAATGTCAGAATAATCCGAAATCAATTGAGTTATTTCAATAATTTCAGAACTTGACAATTCCGCAGTATTTAACGTAACCTTTGACAATATGTCCCAAGTTTGCTTAGTTTTGATATTACAAGTATCATTTTCAGGTTCCTTCTTGTTACAGGTTTTTGTAGACACGTCATTGTGGTTTTCAGCAATGTCTAAAGTCGCAAATGGCTTTAAATCACAAGGATTTACCAAAGTAAATGTACCTAGCTTAGTACGGGGATATAATGTTACAGGATCTGATGAAACATTCATAGCTAACACATTAACTAATCTGTCCTTGTTGATGACTTTACTTACAGTGTGTGCCACCATCACGCCCAGTGCCGTAGCATTCCTTCCTGCCCGACATAACCCAATGGTATTCACTGGAAGTGGGTTAGAAACCTTAGCACAAATAATTACCTGTGATCGTGGAGGAAGCACACAACTGTCAGTAATTCGCAATTGACTTTTCTTTTTAAGACGCAATTTTCGTGTTCTAAAATTGATGTTAGCACTTTGTTCGTTCAAAAATTGGGAACCTAATATGACACTTGAGGTGAGGTTACGAACAACATGAAAATCAATAGAAAAACAATGATTGTTAATTACAACTGGCAAAACAACAAAACCAACAATATCCAAATTAGAATTATTTGCAGTCTTAGCCGTTGTTACGCGTGGTTCTTCCATTAAACTTTTCAAAGACGACATTTCTTGTTCCAACCACCCATTATCAATTAAACAAATGGAAGCACCGGTATCAACAAGTGCTTTGACATTAGCGTCATAAATTGAAATGGTGATACTGTTCGACAATTCTAAGTCTATCTCCACACTATCACATTGTTTTTCATTTTCATTCGAATTACCGTTTTGCATTGCCCCACCTGTCTGATTCACTGTATCCTTTGACACATTTTCCTTTGCAGGGGGGCTGGTTAGTTTAAAGGATTACCTTGAATATCACTTGTTGCTCTACAATTCCTCCATTTGTGTCCTTTACGACCACACCTATGGCAAGCAAAAGAATTAGAGCGACTATTCCAACGGGTGCCCATCTGACCGGAACGATACTGTTTTGGTTGTCCAAGTTCTACACACTGTTCCAATCGCTCTAATCTACCCGCCATAGAGTTGATCGTATCTTTCAAGGAATCTTTGATGCATGAATAGCATTCACAGAGGCACTCACATTTTGATCATTCCGTTCAGGAAAGTATTTCTTACCCTCTTGTGCGGTTTGCTGTACTGAAACACCAAGCCTAGCGAAGTCCAAAGCATCATGAAAAGACTTGGGCTGCTTTGAAAATACAAAGGCTCGTAATTCTGGCAGCAAACCACGAACAAAAATAGAAAGACATTCGGCACTCGATTTCTTTATTTGTTGGCACATGCGCATAATGTCCGAGGCATAATCATCCAATGATTCAGAAGGCAGCTGTTTTCGTTCTAACAATTTCGTTTCAATTTGCCACACCCATGAGTCGCCTTGAAAATGATCTTTCAAAACTGTGTGTATATTTTCAACAGAATTTTTAAATTCCTTAGGAACAGTGTCAAAAAATATACGCGCATGGCCATCAATTCGAGAAATCAAGGCCAATACCTTTTTAGCATCGGTAAAATCTCTCAAAGCTGCAATGGTTTCAAATTTTGCAAGGAATTCATCAACATCCTCATTAGGATTGCCGGAATATTTAATCCCAGAGGAGGACAAATCATACTTATTTGACATGTCTGGTTTTTCATCAAAACTATTCTCCATAAGTAACACTTAACAGTGAATAATACATAAGATTTCCAGGTATTCGGAGTAGTAATAAATTTGCATAAATTCCGTGCATATCTCAGATAAATAACAACAATACAAATTCACCAAGAAAAAAAATACCCGCTTTAGATTGCCATTTTGAAATCAGCTCGATGCCATCTTAAAATAGTGTACTCACCAAAATCGGCAAGGACAGCTGACAGGAGCGCTGGACAAGGGAAAGATCCGTGGGGTTGCTAACGTACCGGGATCTTCCACCATTTCTTATGATGTTAACTTAACCGGGAACATTTGGGAAAATTAGCAACCGAAAACTCAACAAATCAAATACAATATTGACTAACGAAATCCATTTCCACAATAATTTATTAAGGTGTCTTACCTAAACTCAACTAACAAAAGTTACACCCTCCAGGTCCAACGCTCCAATGCCAACTGCCCCGAAACCACCGGGCGTGGCACCTTATATAAAACTGGGCGATACCAAATTGTTACTAAAAGGGGTGGTAATAAATTAACATATAAATGAACTCCACAACACTAGCATATTAAACTTTAGGAATTTCTCTTTAAAGAGTGGCCGCCCGCACAAAAAAATCACAGGACACTGGAAATTCTCTACTGTCCATTACTTGAGGTACGAAGGAACCGTCATGTGACTGTATTAACAGTGGCCAATATGGCGCCGAGGGCCAGTATGGCATTCAAAGTACCCACGGCTTTGCTAAACTTCAAATGTAGAATTGTCTTAGCAATAATGGAAATTGGTGGGACCAGCCAATTGTTTTCACCTGAGATTGAACGTGTAACTGATTAAGCCATTGTGTGTGCTTGCAGCTCCCCCATGCCATGACACCATCAACCCATGTGAGAATGGAGCCACGTGTTACGAACAGAATTCAGCAGCATTCTGCATCTGCGCAGAAGGCTTTGTCGGAGCAAAGTGCGACACAGGTCTGTATAGTACAAAAACAGCCTGATAGAAGTCATAAATATCGTGGCCCCATAGTATGGCATGTCAAACGTTGCAATATTCGATAATCTACGTATTTTTGTGCGATGTTCAAATATATATGTGCGATGTTTGTCATTATGTGCGATGTTCAAATTTAAATGTGCGATGTTTGTCATTATATGTGCGATGTTCCAATTTATATGTGCGATGTTCAAATATATATGCGATGTTTGTCATATATGTGCAATGTTCATATTTATATGTGCGATGTTCAAATTTATATGTGCGATGTTCAAATTTATATGTGCGATGTTTGTCATATATGTTCGATGTTCAAATAATATGTGCGATGTTTTTCAATTTATATTCGAAAACGGAATTGTGGGATATAGTATGGTTTCCAGACCGAAATAGTATGAATATTCCTAATAAGTTACATCAGGGACCAGACTACTTAGGACGGTCTATCTGTTGCATGACCTGCTGGCTGAAGTTAGCCCGCGATTCAGCCCGCGATTCGCAATAGGGCCCGCGATTCGCCCGATCAAAGCAGCCGCATATTGAAAACTAGAATCCATTCGACAAAAGGAGTTTTTTCTTAATGAAATCGCTGGATTCAGGCAACGAATTTTTAGAAAATGTCAAGAAATTACATACCAATTTTGCATGAAATTTTAAAATAGGTATGAGCAAAGCTGTACATATTATACTTAACATCGTTTTATGTGTCTTTTTTAATGAATTAATTAGTCCTTCCGCGAAGGCCCATTTCAAAGGGTTCTCAATTCCTTTCGGCTCAGATCAGCACAATATAGCTTCTGTTTGAAAGAAAGTGTACCGCACATGTTTACAAAAATTCATAATTCCCACCTTCCCGGGTACTTTCTCTCAAAGACGGCATTTCACATGAAACTCCGAATAGGCCTACCGCATTTCCAAATCGTGGTGTGCCCGGCAGAAGGGCATATAGAACGCATTGAAGCGTAAATACACATTCCGGGAAAATCGACTTTAAGGTTTATGTGTTGGCATTTCTAAATTAAAACTCGCAAACGGTTGATTTTTTTGTCAGATAAAAATTATTGATATTTCCAATAATGCTGTGCATTTTTAAATAAAAATATTGCTTAATTTTAAAGTTATTTACATCTTTATGCTAATGCCCTTTTGCCGGGAAGTCATTCTGGCTTAAACGTGCGCTTAAGCGGCATGTGAAATGCTAATGCCCTTTTGCCGGGAACAAAATTTGCTCTAAGCGCGCTTATGCCCCACTGAAGTGCAGAGGTGAACGCACTTTTAGCATGTATTGTTACATTGGTATTACACGCTAATGCCCTTTTGCCGGGAACAAAAAATGCAAAATCCTCTTATGTCCTTTTCATTTTGTTAATTACGTCAGAATGACGTAGCCCCTTGATACAAAATGTATATCAAAATGAAGATACTCCAATACTCTTTTGATTACCCCCAAAACCTGAATTTGACCTTTTGACCCATGTTTCGTCCTTATGCCCTTCTGCCGGGCACACGACGAAATATTCTTGAAAATGGTCCGTCTTTAAGCGGCTAATTGGAACAGAAGCCATTCTTGGAATAGGCCCTTGCTGAAATTAAGTGTGCCCGGGAAGGTGGTAATTATAAATATGAAAGAAAAATATAAATTTTTAAAAACATGTGTGGCACACTTTCTTTCAAAGAGAAGCTATTGTGCTGAGCCGAAAGGAATTAATGTAGAGAACCCTTTGAAATGGGCCCTCGCAGAACAACTAATTATTTCATAAAAAGACCCATAAAACAATGTTAAGTATAATATGTTTAGCTTTGCTCATACCTATTCTGAAATTTCATGCAAAAATTGGTATGTAATTTCTTAAAATTTCTCGAAAATTCGTTGCCTGAATCCAGCGATTTCATTTTTTTTAAACTCCTTTTGTCGAATGGATTCTAGTTTTTAATATGCGGCTGCTCTGATCGGGCGAACCGCGGGCCCTATTGCGAATCGCGGGCTGAATCGCGGGCTAGCTTCAGCCAGGTCAATGCAACAGATAGACCGTCCTAAGTAGTCTGGTCCCTGATGTAACTTATTAGGAATATTCATACTATTTCGGTCTGGAAACCATACTATATCCCACAATTCCGTTTTCGAATATAAATTTAAAAACATCGCACATATTTTTTGAACATCGAACATAAATGACAAACATCGCACATATAAATTTGAACATCGCACATATATATTTGAACATTGCACATATATGACAAACATCGCATATATATTTGAACATCGTACATATAATAACAAACATCGCACACATACATTTGAACATCGCATATATAATGACAAACATCGCACATATATGACAAAACATCGCATATAATGATATATATTTGAACATCGCACATATAAATTGGAACATCGCACAAATAAATTGGAACATCGCACATATATATTTGAATATCGCACATAATGACAAACATCGCACATATATATTTGAATATCGCATACAAATACCTAGATTATCGAATATTGCAACGTTTGACATGCCATACTAAAGTAAAGGGACATGCACACATTTCTGCGCAGATTTCTGCGCAGATTTCTGCGATGTCGTACAATTTATTGCAGATTTCTGCGCAGATTTCTGCAATGTCGTACATTTTATTGTTTTGCGATAAAATGTGCAATAAAATGTACATCGCAGAAATCTGCGAAACAAATGTGCAATAAAATGTACGACATCGCACATTTCTGCGCAGAAAAATGTGTGCATGTCCCTTCAGGGCCACAATACATATACGATAGTGCTGAACCAAATAGGCTAATCTGTTTGTGATTGGGTTTGTGTCAGAATGGAGCCACGTGTACGGGGTAAACTCCGCAGTAATCTGCCGGTGCAGCGATGGTTTTGTGGGCGAAAACTGTGAAAGAGGTACCGGTTGGCTATTACAGAAATCAAATTGGAGAAAGGCTATAAATGGTTCTGAAACAATCAACTGGTTGGGGCGTGCACCAGTTAACTAGTGTTGACATTATTGTACTGTAAAAACCTTGCCCGGACCTATCCCCATCTGTTAACCCCAAGCTTCTTGCCACGACACTGCACACATAGTACACATTGCGTTTTGTACATGGCTCCTGACATGAGAGGTATACCACCGATTTTTGGTCTGCTGGGACGTCACAGCCTCTCACAGCCAGAGAGGAGTATTTTCTCAACCCTCAAAAATTACAAAAAACAACATCGGACTATTTAGTTGTCAGTATTTGTCATTTGTTTCAGAACCATTTATAGCATTTTTCTTGTACAGTACCGATATTATGAATGAATTGCTGTGAACCCTTTGCATGATATTGCCACATTATTTGCTCCGCACTCTATATTCCCAAAAACTTCTTCAATGAGAAACAAATCCCATGAGTGCATGAATGCATGTTTTGCGTGTGTACACACAAACAATCCAGTGGGGAGGAAATACTAAGTGCAGATTTGTAGCGTGCAAAAAACACTCTCTTTGTTTAAGCAGGGCACTCAATTTCTCGTAGTGAGCTATAGATATATTAAATTATGTGCATTATGTGTTTCGTTTGAAGCAAGAGGGTCACGCGTGAATTGTTTAAAACCTAGTAGGGACCGCTGGGTTGGGTAACTTTCCAAAGTTGCAGCAGGTTTGGGGCGTGTTAGCACACGTTTCTGCAGGGATTCGTAAATGAATACATTTTACGACCCCAAATTACAGGTAGCTGGTAGGATGATTGGCTGGGCTTGGAGTTCCGTTTTTTTTTTTTTATGGAAGTTGTGCTGTTGGCATTAAATAGACCAATCCACTAAGCGTCCCCCTTGCCGCGTTGACCGTGATTCGACAAAAGTCCTGCAGACTTGACGTGTTGCGCATGACTGACGTGTTGCGCGCAGCAGTGATTGGTCACTGCGTCAAGGGGAGGGGCTTCATGGACAGATCTATTGTCACGTTTAGCTTTTTTGGCCAGGTCACATCTAATCTCTGCTTTCATTGTGTAATTCCTTTGCATTCCGTCGTTTGGTAAGCTTGACTTCTCCCGTTAAACGTAGTGTACACGATTGGTAATCATCCAATTTGTTTTTACTGAATTATTACGAAATACATTACTAGACTAAGTTTATAGTAGTCTCAATCATCCTGTGAAATGATGGCACCAGGTGTGCTGTCGTTGTCAAGAAAAGTGGAAATATATATCGTTTTCCAACGATTTCCAGCTGAAAATCGTTGGAAAACTGCCCTGTAGTCGTTAGTCAAGGCGCGTGTGGCTACCCGGACGAGTAGCGCGCCCTAGACATGATGGCGTCATGGCATATCTGGGGCGCGTCACGCGCCCAGATAGCCACGCGCGCCTTGGCTAAAGGCTATCATCCGCTCGACGGTTGAAAACGAGCCCCGTTTTTCTCTCGTTTTTTTCGCCATCCAACAACGCAAACCTTTGAACAGGTCAGTGGAACGATATTTCCTATAAAATACTAAAGGGCCGGTCACACTGCAACGATAATACGTGCGGTAATACGCGCGCGTTCCACCCACCAATAGAGAGCGTTTATTCACATCGTTTTCGTTTTCGTTATCGTTATCGTGGCCAGTGTGATTGGCCCTTAACCCCCAAATCCGCCCATTTCTGAAAATTGCAACAATGACCAATCATGTATACTGCCTTTAAGACCGATTTGTCTGGCCTTGTCTGGCTTGTGTCGTGTCGTCCCGTAGGACCTTGACCAGCTTTAATATTTCGACACACGTAGTCGTAGATGAATTCACTCGAGACGAACTCGTCGGAGAACTGTAGACCTATAAATAGGCACCGCCCTTAACGCATTGACCAATCATAGCCGCGCGCCTCACGTCCGTCAAGCATGCCGGACTTGTGTCAGAACATATTCGCGGCTGTGATTAGTCAACACGTCAAGGGGCACTGTTTATTGGTCGGTGTATGGAGGTACTATTTGCATGAGTTTTAAGCAGTCGTATAAGTATGCAGGTGCAAATGTCCGGAATAACATTCCTTCATCAATTCAGATGTCTCCATCCTTTTATAACTTTAAATTTGTATATAAGAAACTTTATTTTAAGTGATTATGATTTTTTTGTATTTTTACAATTGTTGATTAGCTTTAGGCCTATATTGTGTCTTTATGTCTTACTTTTGTTATCATTCCACAGGACATTGGTGGAAAACAGCCTATGCTGATCATTTTATCCTGTTTAAAGATATTTAATAAATAAATAAATAAATAAATAAATAAATTGCTGTCGTAAGGCTGCTGGCACAGCGGAGGAAGCGGGGAGCGGCCCACAGCCCAAGTGTACGAGCGGGTCGCCCGCTCGCCGCCACCGTGCCGGACAGGCGGACCAGAACGGCCGTGGCGCCCGGATACGGCACCGTGTGGACGGCGTGATTTGCGGCTCCGCTCGCTGTGGCTGTGGAAATTCGTACTTCGAGCGCGGTTGTCCGTGGAAATTGCTCTGAAATTATCCACATAATTTAGGCTCCAAAAGAGGGATACAAATTAGCACAAACACGTTCTAGCTCATTCAGGAAAGCATGTCGAGATAGTAATTTGATAGTAACAGATCGCAGCGAAGCGGCTACTCTACTGGGCACGACACCCCGATCAATACCCAAGTAGTCTCCAAGTGATCTGGCGTCCCTCTCGATTGTTCGGTTATTATTGTCATTATACGCTTGGCTGCACAATCCCGTCGGGCATACCGATGCCCTATTATAATAACCGGGCGTAATAAGAGATTATTAAACCAGAGTAGAATTTGATGATTTTCTCTAAAATGTACTTGTCTATCTTCCCGTGCTAAAGCTGCGGTTGCACTTGTATGAAGATTGCTCATGCCACTATTGTCCTCCTATATTGTTTATACTTTTGTGTATGTTCTATTTTTTTGGCAAGGACACTCATTAAACTTATACACGATTTTCGAATGGGGACCTTTATCAACCGCGGACCCTATTGTCCTCTATTGTTAAAGGTCCCCTATTGATTGGCCTTTGCGCATGCGCTGTAAACTAATTCTTTTCGATTTCGCTTTATAAGAGTCCAAAATTATCAGAATAACGTATCACGTGAATGTTGCATGGAAAACTACGGTAAACATCAAAACGTATAAGCCAGATATATCAATAGTAATAATAATAGTAATATCTTTATTCGTGGCACAAAATACAATTAAAACAACAGTTAAAGAAAAAAAACACATTTAAATATCAATATGTAAAATATATATATATATATAAAAACACAAATCAGTTGACACAGATATAAATTATATTGGAGATATCAGTGTCATTTAGAATTTCACATTCGACAATACCGTCTCTAACATTATTCATGTCCATAAGGACATACACATTTGCTTTATGGAAGTCCTCTAGTTCAATGAAATTGTTACGTAATAATAATTCTAATAATACAGATTACATATAGGAAAATCCTTAAACACACCACCAAATTATAGTATTTTTTTTTAAACTATAGGTCAAATCTTTAATAGTGTTTGGCAGCATGGTATCGCCAAAAATGTACATTTTAAAAGTCAGAATGTACTTTTCAAAAGCCAAATTATTTAATTTTATCTTCTATTTGGCTACTTCACATCACTTTACAGAAACGATGACAAAACTGTCGAATCCTTTCGGAGGTCGCAGGTTCGAATCCCGCTCCTGCCAGTTTTCTTTGTTCACTTTGAAAATTGAATCTTAAAAATGATTAGGCCTAAAGGCATGTTTTAAACTGCATACACATTAAAGTAGAACATCTGGGGGTAGGCAGAATTTAAATAAATACACTGTATTTAAAATAGTAATTATAATGATTCTTATAATGATTTTTAGAAAGGGTCTCCATCTTTTCCGGGGGCGTGGCTAGAGGGGACTGGGGATGGCACATACTTGGAAAATTTTATTTTTGCAAAAATGTGCTAAGGGGAAGACGCCCCGTTGAAAGGCGTTCAGTATGGACGTAATGTCTAACGGTTATTGAAAGCGCCCTTCTTCAAATCTGGAACCCGTGGCCCTCAGACCCCGCAACACACCCCGCCCCGCGGGGCCCCAAGAAAAAACTTCTAAATTTAGTCCTGGAAATCTGAATAAAAAAAATATCAAGTTTTCTCCTTAAAAATAGCCATGACCCCCCCCCCCCCCCACCCCAAAAAAGAGAGCCCGGTTACATCATTGATCTTTTCAGAATTCGGAAGATAGGAAATTGTCAAGGCTCCTCCGGCCCTCCCATCATAAAGGGAGGTTCTTGCCATTCGAATTTTTGAAAATTAATACTTTACAAGTCAAAATAAGCTTCCAAGCCCACACTCTCTGTATATCTCTTGCATAGCACGAAAGACTACAAATTTATAGTCTGGTTTGGGGTATTTAAAAAATCAACGAGTTATTTTTGTTTCATTATTTTACTCGTTTTTAAGATGCTTTTTCCTTGTCATGCCCCACATGCATCTACAACAGCAGGAGCAAAGAGAAAGACTGACTCCAATAATTAGGGCCACAATAACCAAAAGGAAGAAGTAGACATCAAGGAGATTTTTCTGGACGTAATTCAGGTCCTGGACGGCTGGGCGCAGATGGTCCCCGCCGAATTTGGTGACGTGTAGGATCCAGTGAGCTGCGGTCTTGACTGGGGGAGACGAGGTCTGAAGGTCCCGTAGAATCATAGCGATTCGCCGCGCATTGCTGCGGAACCTGTAGGGAGAACAGCAGACAACAGACTGGATTGAGAGGCGCCTATTCAGTTGCGAATCGAAAGAGGAAGTGGTGTTGGGTAACCTCCCAACTTTACCCAAGAGGTTTTCAATTTGTTTGTGCTTTGTTGTGCTTTTTTTATTAGTTCCACACTGAGCCGGCATATTCCATAAAGGTAGTAATGTTTTAATTTCCAGGAATTGAATGAATTTTGGGGTTAGTATTTTAAAGCTGGAAAAGATGTTGTTTTTCTTGCCTGGTTCCTGACTCAGACAAAACACAGCAATTTATACACTGTAAAAACGTTGGATAAAACATAGTAACTGTTATTTACTCAACATTGGTATTAATTTACCACATTGTTGATTAATTCAGGTAAAAATTGACCAATTATTGAGTAGAATTTACCCAAGATTTTGGGTTGTTGATATGTTGCCCAACATTGGGCAAAATATCAACTAATTTTGACAAACTTTTGTTTAGAGTGTAGACGCCAGGGAATTATCAGGTCGGGGAACTAGACTAGCTGGCTTACCCCCGTTCACGGATGTCTAACCAATCGGCAAACAAAATGTGGACTAATTATGCACACAAAACTTAAAACGGGTCAGTTTTACAGTATTTGCTAGCACGCTATAAAATACTAACCTCCAAATCCATTTACTTCTGAACATTACAGCAAAAACAAATCGTGTATACTACCTTTAAAAGAAGCATGTAGTGCACATACAGCTCAACTTGGTTTCACGCATATTACTTTGTGTTACATCAATACAAACAAGATCTTGTTTTTAATAGAAGTAAAAAGGTGGTAAGTTTTCAATTCTTATAAAAATCCTTTAATCAGTCATGCATAAGGGCGCTATTTTTGTTTTGTCATACAAGGCACTCCTTGCAAAACAGCATAAGAAAAGACAAAAATCAATTCTACAAAATCACCCACAAAACCAATCGCCTTCCGAAAAAGTTGGTATAAACAAAAGAGGGACAATAGGAGGTCCACGATTGCCGGTGTTTACACACTTGTGTGTGTGTGTGTGGGGGGGGGGGGGGGGGGGGGGAGCTATCGACTTGTCATCCCTCCCGGAAACGTGTATGGTACATCTTTACCTTCCCCATACATCGACGCCATAATCACTCAAAACATGATTATGATTGGGCGAAAGTTCTTCAGACTGTATGATTACACAGCTTAAACAATAGGGGGCGCACGATTGAAGCGAGCGCGCAACCGTTCCATAGGTCCGGCTGGTGTAAATCAAAGATCGTGTGTGAGGGGCCCGGGGGTACCGGGTGATGAGGGGTATGAAAGATCGGAGACAGCGCCCGATGAAACCTATGTCGTCATTTTTTTCGACCGTGGGGAAGGGCGCCCCTAGCGTTTGATAGGTAAACGCGTGCTTGCGGCAATCCATACGTGTACGTTATACGGGATTTTCGTTGATTAACAAAAAACTTCACAAAGATGACAAAATGAAGAAATGAAGAGACAAATAAAGGATTAAGTGAATGAATAAATAATATAACGGAGGTACCTCCATTATAATACATGTAGTTACATGTTTTAGTGACACGATTTAGTGATATTTATTAATCAGCGAATATATATTGAGCAAAAGAAACTTAGGTGCATGACTTTGTGTTGCCGGCCGTGCTGTGACATTAGTTGCAGCACCCCTTGTGATGTTCATGCTTTTTAATTTTTGTGTGTGATTGAGGCAACCTCTTGTTTATTGACATGTAATTACTAAAGTTTACTAGTTTTCAAATGTTTTTCATTTTTCCGTGGAGGATTTTAATGATCGAGTGTACTTCTAAAGATTTGATCATTTTTTTTTGCTGCTCATCAGTGTATTTGTACAATGTCATTTAGTTATTGCGGCGATGAGAGACGGGCCAATATGCAGTCAATTAAGGGCTGAAGTTTTTTCACATGTGAAACCCAGATTGAAATGTTGAGATATTGGTTTTAAGTTGGCAGGTATCAGATTTTATTCATTCCCTTTGGGTGGACAATATTTTTTTAATGTATACAAACAGGAAGTATCCATAGTTGAGTTGTTTTTAATTATAAAGTAACAGTCAAGTTGTACTTGAACGATTTAATGAAGCTAAATGAAGCATCTGAAAAATAAATGAAATCAAACTTTGCATGCTCCACTCGAGAAGTGTTAATTTCTGTCGATGGTTTCACTAGTAACACTCATAACTGTTACTTCAGACAGGAGGGAGAAACATTAAGTAGTAATGTTAAGACTAATCCTTGCCAAATTTTGTGTGAGGTGTAATTTAGTGCAATTAATTCAGTGCGGAGCACCAAGTCTTCGTTTTTTCTCCATTGTGAACTGCAGGCAGGAAACACTGTACTTCGGTTGGTCGCAAGTTTTACCGATCAAAGGTTTGAGGGCGCCCTTCCGCATGAGCGACTACCACACGTTTCATTTCTTCAGTGGCGGGCGGATTGTCCGATCTTCCCTTTTTTTGCTCCCAGTCCCAGCTACGTCGCCGACTCCGGGATTGTGAATGGATGCCAACAAAAAGGCCCCCCTACCCCCAACAAACCAACAGAAAAGGGGGACATGTAAAATAAGAAATCAAACATATTTTTAGTCACCTTGGAGAGTTGTAAGTATAATTTTTTTGTAATCGTTACCTTTACTTTAGCTAGTTCTAGGGTACTTCCAAAAATGTAAGGCTCTCCGTTAGCCTTACAAGGATATGTGATTTTGGTCCCCGTAACTCAATGGGGTTTGCAATACGCTCTTGCGATATCTGTTACAATGTTCCAGAATTCCACTTTCCCAAACCTTAATCTCCCCAGAAGGTTATCCAATCCCTCCTACATATCTTTTAGACTTTTGCGGCCCATATGCGGAACATTGAAACGGACAATTTATTGAGTAATGGAGTTTTTACTCACCGACCGACGTATGCAGCCAAAATGAACATGGCGTCGCACAGCTGACTGATACAGTCCACCAGAATGCGCATGCGCGTGGATTTTTCGAAGAAATTTGGGGCTCGACCATTTTTTGAAGGAGGGGGGTGCATCTTGTCTACATCGCGCAACGGTGATGTGTGCAACGTGAACAAAATAATGACCATCGATCCAGATTCTGCTTTATTCTGGTTTGCATAAAATAAAAGCTCGCATTGGCAAAAAATAGCTACGTGGCTACCCGCCATGACATTTAGACGTATGGGCATAACAAACATTGTCAGGCCAAGGAACAACACTAGGTATAATAGCGCGCCAATAATTTATCACATTGCACACATCACCGTTGCGCGATGTAGACAAGATGCACCCCCCTCCTTCAAAAAATGGTAGTAGTTCTAGGGGTAACCTTTAGCCTGGACCCCGTTTTATAAGAGAACGAAGAAGACAGTTTATGTTTCGGAACTTACCTCAATATTTTGTGATGATACAGGCAGGAAAAGTCACTATGTGTGCTTGAAATCATCTAAATAGTTCGCTAAGATATCATGTTGAATTATGAGCAAGCTTATTTTTGTGGAAAGAGGGCAGGGTTTTGATTTCTAAGGGAAATTATGGGGTAAAACGGCAACGTCTCTGACTGCAAATAGAGGTAGGAAAGTCACATTTTCTTTGAAAGTGCATTTCAAAATTACAACAAACATGAGTTATGAACATGGAGGAATGATCTGAAGAAAAAAAGACTGCTTTGGCCTGCAAAAGTCACTTTGGTACTGTAAAGTCATCTGTAAAGTCAGTTTTGATGGAACTCGTAAACAAAATAGAGGTGTCCTAAATAACTAAGTAAAGGTAACGATTACCAATTTTGTTTTCAAATTTGGGGTAGGCCTACCGAATCTAGTGTACCACACTAAATTATAGGCCAAACTGATTACCATAAATTGTAAACCCACAACTTTTGTTGAATAATAATTTTGGGGGGTCATGCAATTGATGATAGATTGTGTACCTAATTATGATCAGCTATCATAACCTGGCTGGGGTTTCTGTGCTAAAGTTCAACTTTTGTGAAGACTTGATAAATTTTGGCTTTAAAATTGGTCCTATTTTAGTATTTGGCTTGGCAAGTGGTGGGATGCTTTATGAAAAATAGCAGCTAACGTTAGCCGGTCTGGGAAAAAACTACATTTTCGGGGGTGGTATTCTCTAGGGACTCAACTGCTGACCTGACAAAAATTGAAAGAATTTGACAGATTAAGATTCAAACTATAATTTTCATTAGTGTCACAAGAACTGAGAGACTCCTGGATAAGGATTTTTTCAGTTCACTGTGAAGTTAGTGGATTTTACACTAAAGTCAATGGGAGTTGATTTAGTGTGGCGCACCCTACTGACTGTGCACAAGCACCCCCTCAATGGAAAGAAAGGGAGAGTTGGGGAATCACTATCGACGCCATCTTGCCTGACTTTAATTTGGGTTGTGGAGTGTCTGATTTTCACCTCTATTATTCAGAATCAAAACCGCGAAAAAAGAGATACCCCCGGTAAATACGTTTAGGCCACATGAACGAGGAACAGCGTGTGTGAAAGCAGCGTAATTGTATGTGACCTGTCCATGTATAGACCTTATCGCAAATACTGCCTGGTTGAGATGTCACAATGGTTACAATGCATTGTCAGAAGGCAAAAGTTACAAACATCGCTCCTGTTTCCTTCCCACAATGCCTTTTTAAATTGATAGGCCTAACATTAGGCCTACCAAAATGCATCCTCTACAACTTATTCCATCCCTCTCTCATTTCCCAACTTTCGGTCGACAAATCACTTGAATCACTTTATTCATCGTTTTAAAAAAATATTTTTAACAAGAAATAAAAATTGAATTCTTAAAAGCTATTTCACGCAAATAGGACTATCATGATTACGTAAGAATAATGCTTCTGTTCTGAACTGTTTGTAAGCATACAAAAGCCGGGAATTCACTAGGTTTAAGCTACATGTATTTTTTTCTGAGATGTGAGGGCAGTATTGATTTGATGTCAATCAAGGTACTCGCGAGTTACTGCACTACTACTCTTTCAAAGTTTTGTATCTGATAATTTTCATTGAAGTTTGTTCAAAGTGATGTATAAAAATGTTCCACAAATTACTACACTACTCACAAAACGTACTATAGAGGTGCTCGGAATTTATTCTGAAAATCTCCCTGGATTTTGAAGCCAACTTACCGGTACATGCATACTGCTACTGCCACACATCAGTGTACATAGACACACACTTGTATGGTGTATTCAACTCCGTGAACATTTAGAAGTACTGGAGTACAAAGTTTAATTATCTGCAACAGAGTAGTAAGGCCAAGTAAAAAAAGTTTAGTATCCAGGTTTTTAAATTTATAAAAGGAAGGAGGGAGAGGCTTTCTTAATTTTTATTTTCAAGGTGGCCACCATTCTTTATAAAATTTCCGACAACCGTAAGTTTTCAACTGTTTAAAGACGCAAAAATGGAAGAGACATGTTGGACAAGAGAATTGAACATGTTTACAGTGGTTTTTAATACTAGTTTTTAAAGTTATGACTCGCCAGTATTTTATTTTCCGATGGATCGGTTGACATTTTGTTTATTTTTCTCACCTCAATTGGTAACAATTTAAAAAATCCAGGCGGCCCCCAAAAAGGAAGCGGGCTGGGACGCTAAAAATTTTTTTTTACTTCGCTTTAACCCCTTGCGTACGGATGCCGCAAATGTGCGCAAAAAGAACAGTGCCACCAGGCCGGATGACGCAATTGTCCGCCGTTTGTGCAGTTTCAATCCATTGTTGGATTAAACAGTGCCACCAGGCCGGATGACACCATTGGCCGCTGTTTGTGCAGTTTCAATCCATTGTTGGATTATTGTGTATAGGTTACGCTTGACTGCACAAACACATTGTAGCGGTTCGCTTGGCTGCCATAACCGCCGCGGCACCCGGACGTCTCCCGTAAAATACCGTACTCAAGGGGTTAATACTGCGCATTGTATTTTGCAGTGCTTGTGTGTACATTTTATCAAGGCAATGACATGATGCAGAACGTTCTGAAATGAACGGCCGATAGATTCTTCGACCAGAATGAATGCTAGTTCTTGGTAATTTGCCCAAGTATGCTGTTTTGACCTCCTATCCCCCCATCCAACTGAAATACCAGTGTATTTGGTTTGCTCTGCTCCCAGCCAAGATCCCACCTGCCAAGTATGGCACTCGCAAATAATCAGAAATGATGTCTGCTGGCAAACCTCCCAACCCAAGCCTAAAGAGCACACTGCGTGACTTGCTTACTTTACCCACATGCACCACGGCTTTTTCAACAGGCAGCCACTTAGAAGGTGTAGAGGATGTTTGTTTTCATAGGGCATAATTCCAATAGGTTGGGTAGATGAGGGCCTGAAAGTAGAAATTGTTGTTAATTGACATAAGTGGGGGTATTTGGTGACGTGATAGTGCCCACTGAGATAATTAGGTACTGTGGGAGGGCTGTTACTGTTTGGCTGCCAGAATGTCACTGTACATTGTACATTTACAAAGTCTCCAAGTATTTCCCCCCCCCCCCCCCCCCCCCCCCCCCCAGTGTGAGCTGAGATGTGAGCATGAAGGACAAGATATTGTAGGAATTTATATCATTTAGGAATCTTGACAACCCGGGGCACGACTTGAACAGTATTTTTAAGAATTCTGTCCTAAATCTATTTTTTTTGTACGGGTAATTAAGTCGGTCCCCGGAGTCCCATTTGTAAGGCACCATGTTTTCTTACAGTCAGTCCAAGGATTAATAACAAATTATTGCGGTATTCTTCTTGCAGATGGGTTATTCCATGAAATTGAGACACACACATTTTGGCATTCTTTGATCATGTAATTGTTTTTCTTGTTTAAACTAAACTGACTTTAATGATGATTATAGTATGAACTTGGAGAGTAAAAGGAAGGCTTTCGAATGATACAAAACATGAGGGAATTATATGTGATATATTTATGTTTTGTTACCAAGTGTGATGGTGTCCCGGGCTAAATTATGGGGTAATTTTGTGACATAAAAACTTACAAAGTACAAATAGGGTTCAGAGGTTAAAAAAATTTACTATTTTTTTTCTTTTACATGAGAAGTTAGGAAAAACTATATGTAACTTAACAACAAATCATATTTTCAGTATCTCTTACATATTTTCTGTTATATGGCTAACAAATCTGTGGTTAAGGAGGTAACGGATGGTGTCCCACTCTGTTAAATTTTGTTAAATCCTGCCTGCATGTCTAGCTTTCTTACTTTTCATCAAATGAAGTCTTAATTAAATTTCTTTTCTTTTGTGTGATTACCGTTTTAATAAAATTAACTTGTAGAGTCAATATATTGGACTGCCTTTTAAAAATTGGGGAAAAATGGACTCGGATGTAACGGTGGTGTCCCACGTTACATCTTAACAATTTTGGGAACTTTCTTCCATAATTTATCTGTAAGCAGTATGTGAAATGTCCATGCAACATAACAAAGACTTGGAGAACCTCTTTTTAAAACATTTAAATTGGTGTCATGTGTTAGTTTTCCACCCTTGATGGAGTGGTGTCCCATGTTACATCATTGCAGGCTTGCCAAATCAATTATTACATCAAATGTTTTAGCCAATTGTGTTTGATGGGTATGTAAAAGGATAACATTTTCTAACTACCACATACAGATTTGGATGCTTTAACATGATTATTTATGAATTATGAGCAACATAAACTAAGATGTAATCGGGACAGAAGAATACCGAATAATTTGTTATTAATCCTTGGACTGACTGTAAGAAAACATGGTGCCTTACAAATGGGACTCCGGGGACCGACTTAATTACCCGTACAGAAGACTTCTCTTGAGCGATTCTTTGTCTGAAAGATGATGTTGATTATTAAGAGAAGTCTGCGTCACTAAGTTTTGTAAGTTTATTAACAGGCAATTATTTCTGCCATGAAATAACAAAAAAGTGACTTTTGAGAGCTATTTTTATCAAGTCCCCTCTCGCGCAGCATAGCCCGCTGGATGGGGCCATTTGTCTAAAAGTCGTCGCTGCGGGCAGCGAGCAAATCTGACATAAATTCCCCTTTTGTGTCTTTTATAGCACTCTGCACATAAGGGGACTTCCTGCATATAATAGATAATAGTTGGAACAATGGATCGATATCCCCTTACCTTTCGCCTTAAAGGTAATATACAACATTTGCAAACATCTAAAACAAAACTACTGAATTATTATGGCATACCTTTAAATAATAATCTTAATCATGTAAAATCATAGTCTATGGAATAGCCGCTCGTGCAACGCGACGAGCGTCTATAATATGTGTGCAGATCCGGCGATTAATTATGCAAGACATCCGCCTCCTGACCTCTAGATTTTGACCAATCAGCCTGTTCGTTTTTTGGACCTTCGGTAAGCCACTGATCAGACAGGCGCGCGTTGCTACCCAGACAAGTGACGTGACGCGCCCCAGATATGCATGTCTTTGAGAAATGTAAACATTTCTGCACGCGCACGGAATCATGTTGAAGTTGTACTGTACGTACCGCGCCCGCGTGCGCGTGCTGGGGAAGCACGCGCGCGCGACACGGCGGCATTTGAATTATTTCGTTGCTATGGCATTGCTGCATACGCGCCGTGATGAGTGCTGAGAAATGGACTCAGCTGACACCTACCAACCAATCAGTACCTTCGTCGACATTTCTGATCGAAATGACGTCACAAGTTGCAAAGTCCACTCCGATTGGCTGGCGCGCGGGGTCGCATAAATTAGCATGTCCGCATATATCAGACGTTGATATGCATGCAATGCATGCAACGTCTGATACTCAGACAAGTAAAATCATGGCACCTGGTGTGCTGCCATTTTCAAGAAAATTGAATTTTGTATCAATTTCCAGCGATGGTTGTTGGAAATAGTCCAGTTCCTCTATAAATCACTCTGTTTTGTCTGAAATAGGGTCAGAGAACCAGACTACCAAAACATAATTTTTTCTCTTCGTTTTTCCAGTATCTATGGACACAAAACTTTAAACAGGTCAGTGTTACAGTATTTGCTAATAAATACAAATCACCAATCCATTCATTTCTGAAAATACAGCAAAAGCAAATGTTGTATACTACCTTAAAAAAACCATTGACCCTTCCATATATTCCCTCATTTGACCAGCTGTGTGAGCAGCTCCTTGTCACGCATCATCCAATCCTCAAACCCAATCACAGCTTCCTAAGAAACTGGCAGGGGGCTAAGTGCCCGCAGCCAGAGATAAATTGCATATTAAGCACCTGCACTATATGGTTTGTTGATATAGTGTGAAGTTGTTTCACAGCTACATATGGATATAGGATCGAATATCATTCGTTTCGACATCCCAGGTTTTTCCAGTCAGTCTGAGATGAGTGTGATGGGGACGGAGAGGGGGGACGGAGAGGGGGGACGGAGAGGGGGGACGGAGAGGAGGGACGGAGAGGAGGGACGGAGAGGAGGGACGGAGAGGAGGGACGGAGAGGAGGGACGGAGAGGAGGGACGGAGAGGAGGGACGGAGAGGAGGGACGGAGAGGAGGGACGGAGAGGAGGGACGGAGAGGAGGGACGGAGAGGAGGGACGGAGAGGGGGGACGGAGAGGGGGGACGGAGAGGGGGGGGATGGAGAGGGGGGGGATGGAGAGGGGGGGGCGGAGAGGAGGGACGGGGAGGGGAGGGGAGGACGGAGAGGGGAGGGGAGGACGGAGAGGGGAGGACGGAGAGGGGTGGCAAGAATTTCCTGAGTCTGGTTGATCTCCACAAGTACTGGTTTACAAATCCCTTTGCTAAAAGTAGTATAATATAACTAAACTCAAATCAGTACTAGGCCTACTGAATCATCATCTTATGACTAGCATACCCTGAACAAAAGATCAACATCTTGGAGACCCCCAACATAGCAGTAGCAGGTTCAAATCCTGCTTCTTTCACTTCATTGGTAACTGTTGAAAATTGAAGAACTACTTATTCAGTTTCCCTGGTGGTTGTTTGACGGGATTTTATACAATTTAAAATTAGCGACACAGAAGTGGGGAACTATTTCAAATTGAAAGAAGAAAAGAAGAAAAACACTGACTTATTTACAACAGAAATCATTGGCTGTACTGACTAAATTGCCTACTGAAAATTAACTCTTCAGGTTAGCCAAAGTCAGTTAGCTCTGAACCATGTAGTTGGAGTTAGGATACTTCCCATTCCTCCCAGAGGCATGCATTAAGAAATAAACGAAAGACACTCCTTGGCCCATGACCTGTCTGGGGGACAATGATGACCTTAACTTGGGGACATCCTCTGAGGGCAGCCTGCCTGCCCTGGCTGATGTACCCTGCCAGGGTGGTCTATGAAGCTAATCACCTGTTGTGTGTGGTGTAAGTGTTTTGACCCCAACTCTGCAGGTTGTTTTGATGATCCAAGGCCCCTGCTTTGATCTAAACATTCATAGGAGGATGGATAGGCTTGCCATGCCTGTATAGTGCAGGGATCAAATCCAATGGAAAAATCATTTACTGGGAAATGTTGTTTCATTTTCAAACACCAGTTTCACTGATGGTATTCCCAAACTGAAATAATGATCAGCTTCACCAAAAACCCAGACTTGTTTTTCTTTTAGAAAAGGACTTTTTTCCTCAGTTTCAGTTTTGCCTTAAATCTTTTTAACTGACTTAAATTATAGTTACCTTGTTGGTTTTGAAATTATTTTGTTAAACTACGAGGGAAACTTTAAACGGTTTCAAAGTAAACAGGAAAAACTAACCGGTGGGAGCAGAATTTGAAGAAGGATTTAACCCCTTGAGCACGGTATTTTACGGGAGACGTCGGGGTGTTGCAGCAGTTCTGGCAGCCAAATTGAACCGCTACAATGTGTTTGTGCAGTCAAGCATGACATACACAATAATCCAACAATGGATTGAAACTGCACAAACAGCGGCCAATGGCGTCATCCGGCCTGGTGGCACTGTGTTTTTTGCGCCCTATGGCGTCATCCGTACGCAAGGGTTTAAAAGTGTTACATTTGACCTTTGTTCAATAATGACTTGGAGGGCTGCTGTAAACACAAACTTTGGGGGCTGATCTTTTTCTTTTTAATTTGCATGTTGCTAAAATGTTGGCAATAGGAAAAACTTTGAAGAGAATTAGAACCCCTGGGAAATCCTGATAACACGAATGGGGGTGTACTGCCAATATATTTGTATTGTTTTTGTTTTTGTTGTTGTTTATTTTTTTTGGGGGGGGGTAGGTGGCGAATGGGGTTTGAAATCGTGCCAATGTGAAGTGCAATTGATGAGAAAAACAGTTATTAAAATCTCTGATCTGTCTACAGTGTGGAGATAGGATTACACAGGATCTACTCAGTTTATGGCTCAATGCCAGGAGGCATGTCCCTGAAGCAGCTCATGAAGTCTTCCTCTGGTGTGTTGGAAGCGTTCACCTAAACGGTAAGTATAAATTACACCCTTGGAAAGAAAATGCTCCGCTCACAAACTCACTGTATACCCACTTTGTAAAACTGAAGAACTGTTAAGAACAATTGTGTAGTATTTGTATTCATTTTTCTCCATAGATACATATTTCTTCATTACATTAAACTGTGTATACAGCCAAGTATTGTTCATTCATAACAAAACAGCAGATAATGCAATTTGTGGCTGCATGGATTCATACTTTTTTCCCACTTTTTTCTAAACATTTTCAACAAAATTGCCCTAGAAAATCATATTTTTACATCGACGGCACCATGTACAGTATGTACATGTATTATATGCTGCCCAGAAAAATATCACACAGTACTTGTAACCGCCGCCAATTCATTCCCCCCTCCCCATTGGATGTGCCACCAGAGGTGGGGTATCTGATGAGCTATAAGGGGGTAGGACACCCGATTAGTTAAGGACGTAGGCCACATGCCTCAGCTTGGGTATGTGCTTCCCATGCGAACCCCCTCCCCCACCCCCACCCTCCCCCAGTTTAAGCCACTGTACAGCAGAAGTCAGTGACATGATGGCAGTGTTCCAATGGATGCTAACATTTTCCATTGGACAATGTTTGTCAGTACAATCGGTCCTGCTGTACTTGGTTCGTTCAACTTCGTGTTGTTGACATGCCAAGCCACTGCTCTCATCTCCCAGGCAGGATGTTTCCTTTCAACATCTCCCTGCAGATAAATAATCACCACACATTCTTACATGTTCAAGTGCAGGCCACTTAACCTCTTGCTCTACATGTACCTCTAAGCAGTTTCCCAAGAGGTTTGACTTTTCAGCGTTGGGTTTTGTAATTGTATGGGTAGGGGGACTAGAAAGCAATCCACACTATACATACTGGCTGTCTGTGGAATTGCATTTAAGAAATAGATTACATCATTGGCAACTTATCCCAAATCAGTCTGAACAAGTTATCTCACTAACATTTAATACACGAGTACATTCTAGAAAAATACTGAGGATAGTCAGTCTGTAGTGACTTCAGTGTTGTACTCTTGAAGGGATACATATTTTATTTCTTTGGGGGACCTGATTTTTTAAAAATGAGCAAGGGGTTGATATTCAAAACCTTGCATAAGGTTTAATCGCAACCAAAGAGTACCTTCCTATTTTGTCCATGTCTCAAGAAGGCTAATGTATAGAGTACCGAAATGATGACGTCATTGTAATGTTTAGAACCAGAATACTTTTATTATTTTGTGACAATGTGTTTGCATGACTGGCTGTTAACAAAGGAACAGTCAAAATCTACATTTGTTTGGAGCCAGTTGTCGTGTTTGATTTTTAGTCATAGAATACCTAACCGGCACTTTTTCACAGCTTTACAGGTGGAATTAAACTTCCCTGCCAACCAATGGCCACATCATCCTGCCGCAATTCAGGCAATAGGCAGTTTGACTCACCCATCCAAACTGGCCACACTGATGAGATGTTTTCCATCTTAGTTTGATGACATCCAGCAGGGGTCCTTTTCTTCACTGTTGACATTGAAGAACATCAGCCACCTACACATGTAGCTGCTTAGTGTCTGGCCATAGTAATTTTGAGATACAGTGTTGGGGGATCTGTAGCCTAAGGCTATTAATTCAGCCTCACAGAAATGGAGATTTTGGGTTTTCCTGTGAGTGTTTGATTTACAAAAGTACCCTGCAATTCTTTACCGTGCTGTCTGATCCAACATTATGGGAACAGGCTGTGCAGCCAGTCCCTGGTGGGACTAATGTACATGTTGGTGGTCTTTGTGTTTATTGAACTGAAACATTGTTTTATGCAATTTGGATGAGGACAAACGTACATTTGGTGCCTCTGTAAGGATCGAACACTGCCAATTCAACATTTTTATCAAAAAACAAAATTAGTATGAGGTACACTCCTAGAGTAGGTGTCACTTGAAAATGATTTTTATAGAAGCGTGGGAATTGAGTAGTCATAGGGTGTGAAGGTCAGGAGGTATTAGTTACATGTGTTTGTACTTACTGTACAAAACATGCAGGGTAACCTTGCAGCATCTGCATCAGTCAACCGATGATAGCAAAGTGATCAGTGGCATAAATCTCTATCCAGAAATTGCAGGGATAAAGAAACCGTAAATTGATGCTTTAAAAAAAAAACAATGTAAAAAGTGGTAGGGATATCCTAATCCTATCCCAGATCTTCTGGACCCCGATCCCCCCCCATACCCCCCGGACAAAAAAATGGTGGGGAAATATCCCAAATCAGCCCCCACAGTACACCCCGGATACAACCCTCCATCCACAAGTTCATAATTCAAAGCTGCTTGCATTTCACAAGTGAAATTTGGCTAGTAATGCAATTGATTGGAAAAGCTTGACCTTCGGATAATGTATGCCTCTGTTCGAGTTGTGACCACAGGGTATGTTCGTAGTCAATTTTTCAATTTTCATTTTGTTCAGTCCAAAAATAGTTCATTAGTAAAACCATTTGGTTCACTGTCACTTTTGTTTCTAGCAGTACTTGATAATTTGGGCCAACCCCTTCCCTGAGACAAGTTGATGTTAAACCTGAATGGCTGTATGTGTGCCACATTTTGTTATTCTCAGATTCGATCTGCAATCTGTCAAAATTCTCGCAGGACAGCTTTATTAATTGTGTCCCAATCCTAGTGGCCTCAGACTTTCTGACTGCTCTGAAGTTCAAGGCTTTCTATTGGTCTCCGTCAAGGATCTGTCCCTTCTGCACTACTTCGTAAATTCCGGTACGGTGCATCCAGTGAAGACTGTATTCCCTTAGAAACTGTATAGTTCATCCCCACTTTTACTCAGATGAAACGAAACCATCCAGACTGTATTTATAATGACTGTTTTCACCATGATTTAATAACCAAGAACAGTACTCAGTTTGGGAGACATTCTCATATACATGTATAGACCCATACATAAAAGAATTGTGCCTACTCTAATAGAGTACCGAAGTCTGACGTCAGTTGACATGACAACTGGCTCCAAACAGCCAGTCATGCAAACACACTGACACAAATAACAAAAGTATTCTGCTTCCAAACATTGCATTGACGTCATCATTTCGGTACTACATTAGCCTTCTTGAGACATGATGGACAAATTAGGAAGGCACTCTTTGGTTGCGATTGAACCTTATGCAAGGTGGTGAATATCAACCCCTTGCTCATTTAAACAAATCAGGTGCCCCGAAGAAATAAAACATGTACATCCCTTCAAGAGTACAACACTGAAGTCACTACAGAACTTGAACAACAAAGAATCCTATGTAAAAACCATATTCCCAACAATTCTAGATGCTGAAACTCCAAAAACACCTTCTAGAAAGGGCACTTTTAATTGTGACCTAAGGGAAGACACAAATGTCTTTTAATTTATAAATAATATTTTCACTAGAAAATGAGTATTGATCGATGTATGGTGTATTTAGTTTGGTAATTTCTCAGCATACAATCCATCATAAGCATCATATATCAAGAATGCTTGTTCTTGTTTGAAATATCAAGTCTTTTGAGAGATGCAAGATATAAATGAGGCTTGGTGTCAATTGGCTCTCCTGTGTGAAAAAGTGGTGAAAAATGGTCTCCTTATCAGGTCAAGAGCAGATAATGGATTGTTAAGGACACCCTGAAGAGTGTGAAGGCTCATGTAAAGTGAAATTTACATGTGTGGGACATTGCAAAGTAGGGTTCGTTGGTCTCTGTGGCTATAACATTTTCAAGACTATAGGCCTTTTCACAGTAAAGTATTCTGCCAAAAATTGGCAGAAATAAAGTCAATAATTATGCCCTGTTCTGTGTGATCAATTGATGCCATATGTGACCCGCTCTGCAAAAAGGGCACATAAGTCGCTGTATGCTTTTACGAGTTATGGGCCGTTCAATGTGAAGAGGGTGAACAATTCTTCAAACAAGTGATTTTGAAGGGAGGGAATTTTTTGCATCTTTGATACCTATATTATTCTATTTCATAACCAAAATCTTTGATTTCAGTGAGTAAAGTTGGAAAAACAATGTGTTTTTGTCGAGTGCTTCCATCTATTGCTTTACTTTTTGTTTCTTTAAATGGCTTCTTTCTCCTTAAGTCATTTCAAGAAATTCCTGAAAACAAACATGCAAATTTCCAAATATCTCGTGATTGCAAAATGCTAGAGACCTCAGACATATACCATATGAAAGCTTATCAAATTGCCTTTCCAGCTATATATAAAACACTACTTTCAAATTTTGCAACACAAGTGTCCTTTTTGCAGAGCGGGTCACATATTGTACATTACCGGCTAATATGTCTCTGCCAAATTTCAGGTTAATCGGCCAAAGCACATATAAATTTGGACAGGGGCACAATGTATGTGCCCATCACTGCTCCAGAGAGAGCCAAAAATGCCTGATCCCGATATAGGTTTAAGTTTGGGAGATTTAATCAGTAGGCCTATGACTGAACAGAACAAATAAACCATCAAGTTGGCAGGCTTAATTAAGATGTTAAAATGAGTCTTTTTTACCGTAACGTTAAATGTTGCCTTTTTTCATTTTAATTTAAAAATGTAATACTTTTATTCAACCGCTGTATCTTTGTTACGTGCATAGTCACGTTTTAAATTGTTTTTAGTATAACATCTTGCAATTCAGCCTTGTGCTTGAAAATGAAATGAAAGTGAAGTGAAATTTAATAAATGAAAGGTTGTAAATCATTTTTTCTGTAGGATATGCTGTTTGAAACTAAGTTTAAAAAGTCTTGTTAACCCCCTCGAAAAAGTAAGTAAATAAATCAATAAATCAATAAATAAATCAATAAATACACTTACAGCAAACCAAGGAATGCTAAGATGATCCTTCATTTTCATGTTTCTTCAATTTCTTTGTATGATGTCTGAAGTCAAATATCAATTTACCAAGCGTTCAAACAAGAAATGTTATCCAAATTTGGATCAATTTTGAAACCTCTCCATCCACCCAGGCCAGCAACAGTGCATACATGTATGCAACAAGAAAACCAATGTTTATACAGTGGTTCACATATCATTCAAAGGCTAATGACATTATCAGTTAAACTGTCAAGATCACATCAGCCCAACTCCCCATCTCCTGTAAGTCCACCTGTCAGGGTGCACCCCACTAATTCCAGCTCCATTGACAACAGTGTAAAATCAACAAAGTTCAGGGCCAAATAACCTGTACCCCAGCATCACTGGGGTCTACAAAAACAAATGTCACTTATTGTCTGATCTTTTATCTTTCATTTTCTGTTCTATTTTTGGGGGGTTAACTAATTACATTTGTTATTATTGACACAAAACAAACCCACCTCCAAAAAGTCCTATTTCCCAAGCTGATCAACAGCCATTTTTAACATGGCATCCCTCCACTTTATCGGGCAAATAGGACCTATTTTTCAACAGTAATTTTATCAAGTCTGCACACAGATGGAAGCCCAGAAACCAGGGAGTTGATGCTGGGCTATGTTTACACAATCCCACAATTTTTGGAGGCACAAACTCTCCTTTTTCAAAACAAGTTGTGGGTATACATTTTATGTTGATGAGCTGGCGCATAAATTCGGACATGAATTAGTGTAGTGCACCCGTCAGCCTCAGTGCCTACACCAGGGCTTTTTTTGTGGATGCCAACTGGTGCAGTGTTGGTGATTCATAATCTAGATTTCCTGAAGTATGTAGAGAGGAGATCTGTCCCTGGTTGCTGAGCAGCTTGTTGAAAGTACACTTGAAGGAACTGGATAATCAGTCACACATCACTTGGATGAGAAACAATTAAATTTTCAAAAGTGGAAGGTGTTGGATGGGTTTTTGACCTTGGCCCTTCATTCTTGGACGTTCATTCTTCCATGCTTTGATCTGGCGGTTAATGGGCAGATGGTGGAGAGAGTGGTTGGGAAGAAGAATTGTTGACTACATGTATATTCCTGACATCTGGCTTCAACACTAGTGGGTCAACACTTGTGGCTGAATGCTGTTGGATATTAAAATCAAAACTGGCCTTCTTAGTCACAAAGTTACCTTTAGGGAACACTTGTAATGTTCCAGTGAGAACACTGCATTTTCTTACGAGGAACAGTGTACATACATTGTATAGGAGAATCAGGGATAGCACTTTTTGTATCATGTCTGCTGTCATCACCAGTTTCTCAAATGTCACCCATTACTATTTTTAGGTAGGCCTATTATTTGAATATGTAGAATCTGTTTTACTGGAATAATTATGTTCATGCATTTTGATCCATTCATGTAAATACATGTACTTTTCTCTCAGTGGGTAAATCCTCTAGATCCACTGCCTATCAAAAAGATTGTCCAACTATAATTCAGGTTTTGACAGCTGCATGCGATTCAAACAGTGTTTGTAGATTGAAGTTGCCAGTTGGGCCTAACCTGGAAGTTAGTCACCAGAGGAGAAAGTCAAAGTGTCACGTTGCTTAAATAAATTCATCAAGTTCTATATGGTGGTGGATTTGGGGGCCCTGCCTCCTGTCATTTGTATGGCATGATTAATTGCAGTGAATTGATTTAATAAGACCTACACACACCATATGGCAAGATTTGGCGTCATCACTGGGATTGTCTGGTTTACCACACACTAAGACTAGGATCATGCTTCATGCATGAGACAAGTCAAGTTACATTACATTTGATTCTAGGGACATAATTACAGGGTACAGGTACTCCTTTTTGTTGTAACAGCTACCCAGAACAGTGTTTCATTAGCCGTGTCTGCATTGAATTTATTTTTGGTAAAACGTACCGAGACTGTTGTCTAATTGACCAATATAAGTCCAGTGCAGACAGCCGGTAAATTTTCCAAATTGTCAAGTGTCGATCGTCGGTTGTCAGTTTACCCCTCCGCAGCGGGAACTTTTACAGGGCCAACCGTGTAACGGAAGATTTACGTGGCCAGTTTTATGTCGCTGAAAGTCCAGTGCGGACAGCCACTGTAATGTAAAAAATGCATTTTGATCACTGCAAAGTTTACGTGGCCAAGGACTTTCCATGAGCCGTGTAATCCAAGTGCGGATGCACAGAAGAATATACCACAGTGGAATGTTAACAATCACGGTGGAATGTTAACAATCATGCACGGTAACTTTTGGTACATTGGTACATGCACACGACCAATCTCGGTGATCGTTGCACGGATGCCGCATCGATGCGAACATTTTGGAGGAGGTCTCGATCCCTGTCACGACCCGCACGGGACCCATGCGATTTTGGTGACCGAGATACACTTTTGCACGGCACGAAATCTGTGCGCTTGTGACATCAATGTGATTTCATCGCCCAGTACCCGTGTTTCTAACTGTCGTGTGAAACAGGCTTGGACTTTTGCACAGTTTTGCATCCGACTCAGATTGGGACTCGACTACAGCCTTGTTGGGCATAATACAAGCTATTTTTAACTATCAGACTTGCACAAGTGTCGGTTTAATGTTAGCCCAGATGATTGTCTGTGGGGTGCTTTGTTAATTTCCATTTTTCATTTCCATCTACAAGTAGAAACATTGAATCACTGCATGGCAGTACATACATGCAGTGGCGTAGCTAAGGGGGTGCGTGGGGGAGGGGGAGGGGGAGGGGGCGCACACCCCCTATAAAAAATGGTCACCCCCCAGTCGTCCCCCCACTGAAAATTTCGCAACCGCAGAAAATAATAGCATTATAAAGAAAAATCACTGTGAGCGCCCCCCTCCCCCACTGTAACATCCAGCCCCCCCAATCACCCCCCTATGGAGACATCCCTGGCTATGCTGCTGCATACATGTAGCCACGTATGAAAGCCTAAAAACATGAAAGCTTGGATAGCTTTATTTGCCCACTTACCTGGCCCAGCTGGAAAGAAATCTAGGCCACACCACTGGATCATGTCCTTGTTGAATTAAATCAAATCAAACACCAGCCAATCATGAGCCAATCAACTGTCATGAGACGGGAAATATATCCTAAATGCTGCAGATAGTCTTTCACTTGAGTGAATCGTTGAATTGCTTCAACTGCACTGAGCTAATGGATGGAAATTTAATAATCTGTAAATGTCAACCAAACATGAATGTTAATGTTTTTCATCTCTGATTCTTTGAACCGAGGCCCACCCGTCATGACATTTGTTTGGCTAGTGCTGGGAGCTAGTAATTGCCATAAACATGTATGTAGGTCACCAACAATGCATTGCAGGCTATCAGTTATGTCACTGTCGAAGGCAAAAGCTAAATGTATAGTTTCTATATTTATCTCACTCTGTTTCCTTTATTTGACTGTCATACTCTGCCAGTGCATGTGGGTGTGTTGGGGTATTCATACCGTGGACGAAAAATGCCAGAGAACAAAAGAGAACAATATCGTCCGCGATTCCCCAGCATACGTCCGCGATTGGGAGTGTGTACAAAACCTATGGAGGTCTTCCGAAAAAGTTCAAGTACAAACAAAAGAGGAACAATAGGACGTTCACGTTTGGAGGTCGATACACGACTGAGTGTGTGAGTATGTATATAATACCGGCAATCGTGGACTAGGGACAAAAGGGTTACGGCATAGACAAAGGGTCCACGTTTGCCTTGCGAAAAAGTTAGAGTATAAACAAAAGAGGAACAATGGGAGGTCCACGATTGCACCCGTTTACATGACTGTGTGTGTGTGTGTGTGTAAGGGCAGTGGTGGTGCTGGTGTTTGTAATACCTAATGATGAAGATGGAATTGAACTCCTTTTGTCACATCTCACTAGCAATATCCTGTTTGAAATTGGCAAGGAACTAAATTGTCTGGACAAATGAAATTGGCAGTGAAAGGATATTTGTGTGAAACTCTCTATCTTAGCCTGTAGTGACATTTCACAGAACCTATTTATTAGACTTGATCAGCTGTAAGCCACACTGTCTAGACACGTTCATCAAAATGTTGTTACGGAATTTTCTGCATATGTTAAAGGTGTTCTATTTTAATCATTGTGGGAGTACAAATGTGCTTGAAATTATACAATTGAAAATCCACATCTTAGATGTGATTGGCTCTGTGTCTTTTGCTGCACAAAAAAAGAAAATATGTCTGTCATTCTTCCCACCAAATTGTAACACCTGTAAAACAAGAAACCATAATGTTACAAACATCAGTCGTCAACTCCTGGCCAAAAATGTGACCCGCTCTGGAAAAAGGTATATCATGTCACAAAATATGCAAAATTAGTTTTATGTTTGTTTGGAAAGCCTGCAATGTAAGCTTTCATTTGGTACATGATAGAGTTTCAAAGCCCTTTCTGTTCTGGAGATATATCGTATTTTTGCATATTAATTAGTTCTATGGAGTTCAAATTGCATAACAGAGAAAACAGGCTTTGAAATAGCTAGTTCTAATACAATGCAATGGAACAATGCACTCTAAAAAGGTAATTTGTTTTCACTTTATTCACTGAAATCAACATTGTTGTGCACCAAACCTGAAACTTTAGATATTTAAGATGTCATTTAAGACAAAAAACAAAAATTTTATTTTGACGAAAAATTTTACCCTCTCAACGTTGAAAGGGCCATTAAACGTAAATGCATAGCGCGACTTATATCACCTTTTTCTGGAGCGGGTCACAAATGTATGACTCAAAACTTTGAAAGTGAGAAAACGCATATTTTGTATTAAGGGGCCAAATGCCAAAATCATGTAGAAAGAAATTGTGAAAAAAATATAGCAATAAAAATAATCATTCAAATATATTTTTTTCTGAGAAGCTTCAAGCTTATGAAATATTCCTCTGCACATTGTGTCCTCTTGTGGTAATGAAGAGTCGGCACACTTTCTCTACATGTGCCTATAGTGCATGCGCTCATCAGTTTTTGAGTGTGGGTCATAGGGGTCCAATTTTGGTGTCCCTGTTACATCTGACATGTAGGCCTATAGGATTTTGCAATTCACTGAAATTCTTTATATAATGCCTTCTATCTCAAAGGGTAAATATGTAAAGCAAAGTACCTACCAAACAAGTAAAAAATAGTGTGAGGTTGATTTCAGTGATACTTGATGGGAAATGACACAGTTCTGATGGGTGTAACAGGGACACCAAAACATGTCACACTTTTGGACCCCTAACATAGGCGGATCCAGGATTTTTCCAAAGGGGGGGGTCCAACTTTCAAAGTGGGGGGGGGGGGACATACTGTGCTCAAAACTAACGCGAGCGCAAAGCGCGAAGCTCTTACGGCGTGGGGTTCTAGATGCTCTGCGGTGCGATCTGAGGCAATTTCTGACCACTTTAACCAAAAAAATTTGGAACAAAAGATCATCATTATTAAACATCATTTTCGAGTTAAAGAGCTAAATAATCAAATATAGGCTACAATTTTTATTCGGGGACGACAAAAAGTCGGGGTGGGGGGAACAAACGATATGACGTCTCCCACTTTAATAAGTATGTGTTCGTGTGGGGGGGACAAGTCTTCCCCCCTCCCCCCCCTCCCTAATTAAAAAAAAAAAAAAAAAAAGGATCCGCCTGTGCCTAATTTATAGAATGACCCGTGTGCATGCATTCAAGTTAAAATGGAAGTCTAAAAGTAGCATGAGATACTGCTACATGTAGATCATGCATCTCCTCGGTAGGGGGCCGAAAATTGCCTACGCCGGCCAAATCACGATTTGTGAGCCCTCAAATTCTCTGCTGTTAGAGCATTTTATGGGCCATAAACCTGAGGGTTTGCAAAAGGGATCGTTGGAAGCGGTGCACAGGACTGCCAGCTTGTATTACATGTGAAATTTGGATGAAATTGGGCCCTGATGAAAGTGCTCTATTTTGCAATGTAGCGTAGGCATCATTTTTCAAGCTGGCAATGGGCTACGGGACTGCTTTAAGGGGGGATCATCTTTGGATGGAAATTTCTTTCAAAAGTCATCGGTTAATCTGCACAAAATTGAACAGAAACTGAAAAATGATGAAATAAGCTTTAATTTGATGTGTGTCTCAAACTAACACATTGGAGAGTCCTAAGTATTTTTCCTGAATTTTGGAAATTGGCATATTTATCATTGGGGTCTATGGAAGTTGATTTACTGGTGTGCAACTGTAGGTGATGTGACATAAATCGAAGTCCTGAACATAGTGGCCCACCAAAGATGATTATGGGGGCGGGGGGGGGGGGGGGGGGGGGAGGGGGGAGGGGGCTTACCCAAATATTTCTACATTTTATAATATTTTGTTTTAAAAATACATGTAGTTAATTTGGCATATCGATATGTAGTAGCTAGGCAGCCATTGATCCATATAGTGTACACTCCATGCAGCCAACAAAGCAAATGTACTGTAAAGAGAATCTTGTCATTTACTCTTGTGAAAAATTAATAACCTCAATTTGTTGGGTCTTACATAGTACAAAATATTGTGGGGGGGGGGGGGGGGGGTGGTTGAACTCACACTCCTTACACCTTTACCGAAGCTGTTTGTGGCCTCCGATGAAATAGAAAATTAATTTAAATACATCTGGTCATGAAACTGAAACCAATTGACTTGGTGGGATGGGGATCACAACAAGTGACTTTTTAACCCGAGTGATTTCATTAGTATGGCTTTGAAACAAAGGTTGAAAAATATGTGCCTCATAAAATGTCAAATTATATTGATGAGGCTTACATGTAGCCTGCAGCTGTCAGCTGCCTAATAAAGTAGGGTCATTTGAGACACTGATGTATGTATCACCCAAGATCTATTGAGGTGCATTCTTTCAATCATTGGTGGACATTTAAACCGCAGCGTCTAACACCCACGTGCATTGTTGCACACTTTGTGTGGACATTCCTTTGTTGTAGTTAAGACATAACATTTCAAGCCATGTACACTCTCAAATATGAACACTTTTTGGATATGAAATTTGGACTGTCATGTCCGTCACTATTTTACTTTATGTTGCTGCTACAACCCCAACACCAATACGCCTCCAAGACCACTTTTCGGAAAGTGGAAAATGTTGTGTGGACAAATGCACGTGTGCAAGTCCACACAAAATGTCTTGAGATCTTGCATTGTGTGGACATCCACATACATGTATATGCCACCCAGTACTTGAATGCTAAAGTGATTAGCGCTTTATGAAATTGCAGGAACCCACACGGCAGTGGCATTCTCCACCAGCTAAGTGTAATGGTGCAGTTTCGTTGTTCATTGAACTATAAAAAGTCACTTAAGCCCTGTCCGCACTGGACTTTTTTGGGTAAAACTTACCGAGACGATGGGTACTTTCCCATTTTAAGTCCAGTGCGGACAGCCCAGGACGTTTTCCTCCCAGTTACTTTTCCTGAGTCCAGCGGTTACTTCTACCGGGCAACTGCTGCCCAGGAAAACTGACCAGGTAACTTTTCCCGAGACGATAAGTCCAGTGCGGACAGTGCGAGTTGTTAAAAGCGGCTCAGGAAAGCGTACATCCGGTCCAAGTGCAAGGTCATGCTTTACAGGTAAACCACGCATGCGCTTTGCATTTGGAAAAATTTCAAATTCCAGTGCGTTGTTCCTCTTTTGGTCGCAATCATGGCAGATATTATTATTGATAAAGTCGGAAGTTTGATTGGTGCTGAAGACATAGGCCTGCGTGTGCACATCAGCTGGAAAAATGAAAAGGCACGCGTGATTTGGGTAAATCGCGTCAATTAATGTAGAAAGGTCACGGAAAGCGCCTTCATGAGTCGTTATATTGACAGCTCGTTTACGGTGTCAAGTCCAAGTGCGGACAGTGGTCACATTTGACTATTTTTCATTTTACCATCGTCTCGGTAAAACCTTGCCAACAAAAATGTCCATTGCTGACACGGCTTAAGCTAGGGAAAGTTTGATCACCTGCAACTTCTGAACTTTTATTCAAAATTTCCCAGCACATGTTGTTGGTTTGACACTTCCAGAAAATGAGTGACACTATTTATTTGGTGGGAGACACTTCTAAAATAGGGCAAAAGATAATGTGTAGAAATGTTCATGCTCTTCACCTAGACTACATGTATGTTTGATATTCTTGAACACTGGACATTCGCCATAGTAAATGACAATGCACCTGTGCTGCATCCAATTAATATGACCATTCCTGCTATGACAGCACCCTCTATTGTTCTCCTGGTTATAACAGAAGCATTCTTGACAAGCGAGTGCTAAATTTAAATTTTCACTTGCAATGTGTCACATTTTGAAATATTCCTTGAAGGTGTGTTTGAACTCTCCTTGAATGGAAAATATGTCCTCGCCATTCACAGAGTCTAGACACAAGACAACCGACAATTCTCAGTCCCATATTTGCCTAACAGCAAAGAGGAAATAAAGGATTACAAACACTATTCCCTGTGGTTGGTAACTTGGTCACCGTGTTCAGTGATTGGAACCATCTGTTTCTACAGGAGTGCAAGTGTTGATATTAATAATTAGTAATATATCGGCTACCTTTGGAGTGCGGTTCTTCCAAATGAACTGAATGATTAATGACCGTGAATTGTGTTTAAAGTTCAAGGTTACAAATCTGACTACTAGGTGCATGTACGGTATGTTGCACCTTGGCTCATGCTGCTGCTATTTTTGGAATGCAGACAATTAGCCATAATGTAGCCAATGTTTGTTTTTCTCGGAAGCACAGCAGGTATGGCAAGGAATGGACAGGGGAAGCCAGTTATGAGTGTCATTGCAGGGTTTGTACATGTAGGGTGCACCACACTAATTCCAGCTCCATTGACAACAGTGTAAAATCAACAAAGTTCAGGGCCCAATAACCTGTACCCCAGCATCACTGGGGTCTACACAAACAAATGCCACTTATTGTCTGATCTTTTGTCTGTCCATTTCTTTTCTATTTTGGGGGGGTTAACCAATTACATTTTTAATTATTGACACAAAACAAACGCACCTCCCAAAAAGTCCTATTTCCCAAGCCGATCAACAGCCATTTTTAACATGGCATCCCTCCACTTTCTCGGGCAAATAGGACCCATTTTTCAACAGTAATTTTATCAAGTCTGCACACAGATGGAAGCCCAGAAACCAGGGAGTTGATGCTGGACTATGTTTACACAATCCCACAATTTTTTGAGGCACAAACTCTCCTTTTTCAAAAAAAGTTGTGGGTATACATTTTATGTTGATGAGCTGGCGCATAAATTCGGACATGAATTAGTGTGGTGCACCCTGTAGGTCTGAAAATTTGGATAATTTCTTTGGTATTTATTGAAGATTTATCCTCTCTTTAGATCTGGACCCAGGAAAACCGTAATGGTGGGTGGTGGGGCTGGCAAGCTAAAATGTACATAGCCAACCCCACCACCTCTGTTGTAACCCTTTACCTGTCGACAGGGATGACAGGCCTCGATTGACTGGTGGGGGGTAACCCGGGTGTCATTGGGAAGTAGCAGTGCCGGAGAATAGGTACAACTTTGGTGGAGCATGGTAAGCAAGCCCCCATCAGTACAAAGTTAAAATACATCTTATAATGAAACTTCTGCAAGTAAGCATTCAAATCTAGGGTCCACTGGTGTGGAGAATCTTTGCTTGAATGAAAAATGAAGCTGCGGTAATTTCAAAATGTTGTTGGACTTTTTGGATTCGCTGTTTAAAATTCTGATTTGCAACTGAAATACAGAAACGTATTGAAGAAAGGGGTATAATTGTGCTTGTCTTAACATCTTGTCTGCATTGGTTAATTCCTTTCTGTTTGTTCATCAGATTGTCGTTTTAAAACAATTCAACAGAATTTTAAACTCTTGATGTGATCATTCAACCTTTTCAAGCTTGTCATTTTGACCCGTGCTGATTAATCTAACTTGGCTTCCAAGGTTGCTGTTCATGGTATGGCATTAAACTATGAGTACAAATTTTAGATTTGTAATTTTGACCTGTGTATAATCATGGAGAAATATATAATGTAGGTGTTTTAGCGATCATCTTGGGCTGAGAAGTTGTAGGTTTAAAAATTATAAGTTTGCTGACAACTCACACAGTCATGTAAACGGGTGCAATCGTGGACCTCCCATTGTTCCTCTTTTGTTTATACTCTAACTTTTTCGGAAGGCCTCCCATTGGTTTTGTACACGATTTTCAATCGTGGACGTTAGGTCAAACGTGGACCCCTTTGTCTACGCCCGAATTCTTTTGTCCTAGGTCCACGATTGCCGGCATATACAAACTCATGTATACATGTAGGAAACTGTCAATAACAGAGTTATCATCTCAATCCCTAGACTTTGAATGGTTTAGATTGATCTTTTTGGTTTGATGGGTTTCATGCATCAAGGTCACATCGTCACTTCCCACCTCACAATGTGGTCTTTAGTCATTGTTTACATCATTGGAAGCCTGTAAAGCTGTTCAAGGATGCTCAAACATAAATATTACCCTGAGCAGGGATTTTTCAGAGCTCAGGATATATTTGTTGTCTGTCAGGAATTCCATTTCCTAAAAGTTTGGAAACTTATTTGAAAGGAGCCATGGATGTCTGGATCTGTGTGATCATGGAAAGTCATAGAATTTTGTAATTTTTTTTTAAGGAGTTATGGAAAACTGATATTTCAAGAGAGAAAAAGCAGCTCAAAAGTAACTTTTTCTAAAATTATTTCATGGCAGAAATAATTGCCTGTTTTATTTTAATAAATCTTAATCTACGTCAAGCTGCAACATGACACATATTTTTCTTATAGCAATCAACATCCTCGTTAAGATGTTAAAGAAATACGGTAGTGTAAGAATTAGTCATGGGAAAACCATAAATTTCTTTCCTGGAAAGTTATGGGAAAGTCATGGAATTTAAGATTTGTGTGTGAACCCTGTGTGATGATCTTTCTGTCCACAACAGCTAGTTGAACATGGAGTATTACTTCGGGGATGATGAAATTAGAAGAGATTTGTCCCCTTCCCGTTCCAGGAAGGGAAACAAATCTCTACTACTAGCTAGGCTAAAGCTTTTTGTCGCCCAGCTAAAAGCTAAAAGCTTTTGATAAATATTTGGTTCTCCCTTGACAGTGAATGAATATTACCCACTTTTTCTCAGTTTTTGGAGGAGGCTGGGATCACTGCTATTGACTTTCCATTAAGCCTTGTTCCCAGAAGAACTGATGTCCACAGAGAGAAAGAAGCTTCATGAGAAGTACAGATGGGAGGTATCCCAGCAGAAGATTTTGGAGTATTTAGTTTCTGAGTCACGGACCATTGGATTTATGAGGTCATATTGGTGACAAATTACCCATTAAAAGTGTTTGGTAAATGGTCCATATGGCTTCAACTTCAGCAATCTAAACTGATTCTTGATACAGTTTGTTTCACTTAGGCCTATAAGGTGAAAGTCAGTGACCAAAAGAGTGGCAGTGTATGCCCCAAAGAGGATATTTTGTGAGAAATGAGGTCACCCGAGAAGTGAGGACCTTCAAGTCTTTTGCTTCCTAAGGATTCTAAGACATTGCTGGTTATTTCAGAGAACCCTCTCAAGTCGGGTTACCAAAATTGTTTGCAAAAATCAATGTTGCTGATATGCCTTCTTAACCCCTTGCGTACGGATGACGGAATCTGGCGCCAAAAACAGTGCCACCAGGCCGGATGACGCTATTGGCCGCTGTTTGTGCAGTTTCAATCCATTGTTGGATTATTGTGTATAGGTTACGCTTGACTGCACAAACACATTGTAGCGGTTCGCTTGGCTGCCAGAGCCGCCGCGGCACCCCGACGTCCCCCGTAAAATACCGTACTCAGATCAAGCTTCTGTGTAAATGCTTGTATGATTAATAATAATAATGCGGTACTGTATATAGCGCTTTATACAAATGTCTCAAAGCGCTTCACAATTATTACACCCGGTCATCAGGCCTTGAGATAGTTCTATGCAGCAGTTTGAGATCAGTGCAATCTGTTGTCTACCCTCACAGGTACCCATTTATACTCCTGGGTGGAGAGAGGCAATTGTAGTATGCCCAAGCACACAAGCAGCATCCCCTGGTGTGATTCGAACCCACATACCATTGCATGCGAGTCAAACATTAACAACGGAAGGAGGAAAAACAAGAATAACCTGGGTATTTATAAAAAGAAGCCGGTATGCCAGGCTGGCTTGTGCAGCCAAGTGAAACAGACACAAGAGGATGTTTAGCCAAGTGTAACACAATAACCCAACAAAGGATTAAAAATGCAGAAAATGTGGCTATAGCCGTCAACCAGCCAGGTGTCAATTTTCAAACATTGTATTTGTTCATTAATTTCATCTGGACCAGCAGTAAGGGGTTGATTGGTCATTCATTTCCCTCCTATGCAAACATACATTCTGAGCCATGTTGTTGTATTGGTCAAAATCAGTCAAGGTGATTGTTTTTGACCCTCCTGCCATAGTACAAAACCACATGTAATCTGATCATGTCTGTGTAAAAGTATAGCAGGGGAGGTGGAAGGAAATTTTGACTGATTTTGACCTTTTAAATAGTAGGAGGGTTTTAAACATATTTCACCCTTTTCAAGCATCTTTCCCTGTACATGTCTACATTCCTGCATGTCCGTATTCCTATAAAAGTCTGAGTTATCTCGACGTACATTATATCTGACGTCTTCAATCCGTAGATGCACACCTATTTCTTAACTAAGTCTTCAGACAGATAAGATGGTGAGCCTACGAGAGGGAAGGTGTGATCGTCTGATGGAATCGGCCCAAGAAAACAAAATTACCCAAGAGAAGTGTTCCCGATGGTATACAAGCATTGCCAAACATTTAGTTTAGTTTATTTTATTATAAAAAAATCCTCGTGGCCATAAGGCCAAATTGCGATTTTCTTTACATAATAGAAACATTCCAAAAACACCTAATCACAAATAATAATTACATAACCACAAAGATTATAGCATTAAAAGCTACAATAAAAAACTATAAAATATTAAACATACATACATGTATATGAGGGCACCGAACCAATCACACAATCATAGAAGAGTCAGAAATCATTCATTGAGTAACTGAATGAAATATGGCAGTGAACTTTGTTGAAACCGGGAAGTCCTTGCATAAAAGGTTGACAATTTACTACTATTTCGCAGGTTGCGGGTATGAGTCCCAAATCGAGTCGGGGGAATCAGATCTTTTGTCCGTACTGATTGAGAAAGCCCTGCGGCAAACTTACGGCAATGATCCTCCCTCCGGGCAGTCAGAGACTCAAGCCCACTACACACAAGCGCTTCACTATAACTAGAATAATTCACACCCAAGATTATCTTGCAGGCCCTTCTCTGGAGCTGCTCCAAGATATTGCACTAATTAACGGAAATGGAAGAATGCCAGACCACGTCACAGTACTCCAGCAAAGGGCGTACATAACCTTTATAAACCATTTCCAATTAATTGACATTGAATCCAAACATACAGTGTACATGCCCCATGTCTTGCACATAAAGAGATCGATGGGTGAATCAGAATGAAAAAGAACAGTAAACAAAGTAAAAAAAAATTAAAGGATTCATAAACATGTCAACATACAGATGCCCCTAATTTCTTTGGCCAGACTTTAAAACAAAGATCAACGGTGAAAGAGAAAATTCTCCGGCCCTTTTCATTGCATGAGTTTGTTACATCATCCATCCCTCATATCAGTTCAGATGCTGCATTATAAATGTTACAAAATTTTCCGTTATAAATTTTACAACATTTTTATAAAAACCTCAGAAGGCAATAGGAAAATATATCAATTAAGAAATGTTCACTTTGAAAATGTATTCAAATTTACCTAGTCAGTTTCCCTTGTAGATTGTTTGACGAATTAAAAGATCTTATTCATTTTAATGACCATTTGATGAAAAAGATTGCCCATAAACAAAATAATAAGCAAAAAAAAAGCATACGTCATTATGTCATTATGCACATTGACGTTCGTTAAATTGAATACTTCAACCGTCAAAGAATGTCACAAAACTCAATGTGAGAATGCAACAAATGAAGTCTTGAATGCACTGAAATGAAATAGAATGCCCCTAATTGAAAACTAACATTGGAAACAAAATCTTGGGTTCTTAAAAAATTGGAACTGAATGCCCAAAACGGTGAAAAGGAATTTGATCAAAAACCACACGAATTTGAATGACCAACAGCGAAAATGATCAGATAAATTCTTTGGAATATGTTGCGAGCAGAAACTCAATAAGCACTCATGAATGTTCTGATTGCACATGACAGTTTCTTCTCTTCTTAATAAAAGCCATTTCATAATGGTGTGGCCACATTTTATGAGTACATGTAGTCATTTTTGTATAGGGCCTTGGCATGGGCCTTGAGGGTTAAAGCATTGGCCTGGGCCTTGAGGGCTGATGAAGCCTTGGCCTTGTGAGTCGAAGCCTTGGCCCTGAGGGTCGAATTAGCCTTGGCCTTATGAGAGTCAAATTAGCCTTGGCCTTATGAGGGTCAAAGCCTTTGCTCCAACACTGCCAGGAACTGAATGAAAATGTACAACTCCTGTTAAAATGTTGTTGCTTGAGATATTTGGTTCCGAGAACTATCAGGTGTTTTTATTGATTTAGTGAACACCCAACCACTCACTGTTGTAACAAAACTTGTATTCAATAGGCTATGCCAAATAATTTGGACATGATATATATGTCCATCTATGAGTGGGTTTTTATACTGCATACAAACTTTCTAAATGCAAACATGGGAAATTCCAAAATAGTCAATTCTCTTGTTTGTTGCACTGTGCTATATAAACCTGTTAACGGATTGCATTGTCAAGTGTACACTCCTTTGAGGCGTGACAAAATCTATTATGTTGGGCTTACCTTTGAAGTGTTTAATTTGATAGGCATCTGTCAACCTCAGTTGTGAAAAGGTGAATGGACTCTTACTTCCAAGGGGCAAATATCCATAATCTTGTTTTGGATTTACCTAGGTTAGCCAGAGGCTGTTTTAGATTCGAAATATAAAATAGACCCTTTTTGTGTTATTTCAACTGTGTTTAAGTGGGTGTTGCTGCAGTAATATATACATTTCCTGGCAGGGAGTGTAATGGAAACTGTAAGCTTGTTAGAGAAATGTTAAAAGGTACAATGTTTCTGAAAGCCATTTTTCTTTAATGCGTTCCTCTCGGTATCGGATCATGTAGGGGCCTACATGTATTTTTTTAGGAAATAGCAAAGGGATCCTGTTACATGCCTTGAATAAAAAATATGGATTATTGCTAAATAAATTTTCATTAAAGCTCATTTTGTTCAAGATTTAAATTGTATACCATTGTTTAGGATTAGTGGTAGTGTTACTGAGATACATGTACATGTACTAACTTGGGGGGGGGAGGGGGGGCGGGGGGGGGGGGGGGGGGTGGCCGGGTTGGAGGGTTGGAGGGTTGGAGAAGGCTAGAGAAGGCTAGAGAAGGCTAGAGTACAATGATTTACTTACATTTCTTTTTCAGCATGGGGGATGGGGCATTTCTGTATGTTTGATGGAAGGGACTCATGCATAGTAGTATGGTAATTGCCGGTTCTATGTCATTTCATGTTTTTTCACTTTTCTCTCTAATTTTGCTGTGGGTACATACGTCAAATTTTTTAGAAACAAAATAGCCCAAAAAATCACCCAAAATTTTGCTGGGGTACTACACACCAAAATTAGCACAAAATCAAGAAAATAAAAAGTATTTTCCATATCCCACAAGCGTACTAAATCTCCGGGGCGCCCGGGCTCTGCTCCTAAAATAACATACGGCAACAAAAAAATTTTTTTTTTTATTTTTTTTTTAAATATTATATTATGTTACTATAAAGATGGAAACACAACCCATGATTCGAGGATACAATAGATGGAACAAAATATCTTTAAAAAGATATATCGATAAGTATAACTTACCTTTAGGAACACCAACAGGACGCTATAATACGTATATCAGGCGAGATTATATTCGAGCTATAAAAGAAGAAGAATCTAAAGCTTCGTTAGCGCAACTCGCGCACGATAAAAATATTCGGGTCGTCTCAACGGGTAGAAATGGTCGAGTGATAAAAAAAGATTACATCGAAGCTATAAAAAGATTTAAGGAGCAAAATACTTTTCGAGAAGCAGACTTTCGAGAGACTAGAAGATTTGAAAACAGTTATCGAAATTTGGAACTGATTCCGAGTCTGTTTATCGACGATCCGGAGCAATTTTACAACACCCATACGTCGATGATCAAAAACAAAATCGTAGCTGAATTAATAAAAATAAAAACGATGAAACTACAGATCGCTATTAAAATAAAGTATGTAAAAAAATCAGGTATTAAGACTACAACACAAACCGCTATTCATTTTAGTTACCAAAATCGAGTATTAAACAAGAGTGAGATAGCTACGACTATCGGGAAACAATATGAAACTATATTATCTCAGATAGATAAATTTACGAATAAAGGAAGTGGTTGGACTATAGATAAAATAGTCGCGTTTTACATAAACATAAACAGAGTTAAGCCTCTGGTAGGCGCTTCTTACGTAAAACTACCCGAATATATAACTAACAAACACGCAACATTTAATATCAAAAACGAAGATCAAGAGTGTATAAGATGGTGTTTAAGAGCCGCCCTAGGTATATATACCGATAGAGTTAAAAACCAATTAGCAACAAACCCAAAGTACCAATTTCGCGGAAATAATCCATCTACTTATAAAACCGATGATGGATTAAATTTTAAGGACATAGACTTCCCCACACCCATAAATCAGATACCGAGAATAGAAAGACAAAACGATATAAGTTTGTTCACGTTGTTAAGTAAGTCAGTCGGTTGGTTGGCAGAGCACGTGTGGACATTATTGGTAGGTGTTGGTACTTTGATACTAGTATACATGCAAAAAAATTTAAAATAATATACGACTTTATAAAATGACCGCAGAATCCGTTTACCCTAAATTGCCCGTTGATTATAGTGCACCTATAGAAACGAACGAGTCTTCAGTCTTTAGGTTAAATAAAATCGAACGAGTGCAAAAAGAGATATCTAACGAGAGAGATAAGAGAGAACGGTTGCACAAAAAGTATAATAAAATTATTACCTGTTTATCTAACGCAGAGACCGTTATAGAATGTTTAGGTGCTTTATTCGGTGTAACAGGCATAGTCGGCATTGTTGGTGTCATTAGTATACCTATAGGTGTGGTGTTAGAAGGATTAGCTATAGGATGCGTGGGTGTAAGTTTGGCATTAAAACGATTTAGTAAAAAGTTTAGAGGTAAAGCTAAGAAACACGATGAGATTAGAGTAGTAGCCGAAACAAAATTAAATACGATAAATGAATTAGTGTCTCAGGCTGTAGACGATGGCGATGTAAGTCACGAAGAATTTGCTTTGATTAACGATGAATTAAAAAAGTTTTATGGAATGAAAGAAGCTATTAGGACACAAACTAAAGCGAGAGAAGAGTCTGTTTCTAACCAAAAAGAAATAGACGATGAGGTTAAAAAGAAAGTTGTTGAGCTTCTAGCGAAAGAAAAAAAAGATCTTATCGCAAAACTTACAACTTTAAATTAGAAATATGTAAAGAGTATGAGCGTGATTCTAACGTGAGTATAGATAAGCCTCCTAGCTACACAAGTGCTCAAGAGAGTTTAGAGACTAGGCCTAGCGCTCCTTGCAAAGAGTAGTTGTAGTTAGTAACGCAGTAAATCTACATAACACAAAAAAAACCTCACTTCTACTGAGTGTAGAAGTGAGGGTTTTTTTTGCCTTATGACAAATCTTCGCCCGGGCGCCCCGGAGATTTAGTACGCTTGTGGGATATGGAAAATACTTTTTATTTTCTTGATTTTGTGCTAATTTTGGTGTGTAGTACCCCAGCAAAATTTTGGGTGATTTTTTGGGCTATTTTGTTTCTAAAAAATTTGACGTATGTACCCACAGCAAAATTAGAGAGAAAAGTGAAAAAACATGAAATGACATAGAACCGGCAATTACCATACTACTTGCATTAACCGGAGGCCTCTATGACAAATATATGGCGACAGCTGAACTTCTCTGACATTGAAGTTTGTCTTTATAAGGCAAACACATACCGGTACATACATGTACATGTTTTTAGGCATGTTTTCCTTTGAACATTTTTGAAACCCTTTTTTTTTATTCACAATTTTTCCAATAATGTTGAAAACTTATGAAATTGTTGTAATATTCAGACTGGTTATTTAAAAAAGTTAACCCAATTTCCCTTAAGGGGGAGGTTGTTCCACATCCCCGTCCCCCTCCTAGGAATATGGACTGGGACTGTACGTGTTCAAATGTACTGCTGGAAATGAGTCCAGGGGAAAGAGTTAACTTTTCCAGGCCTATTTGACTAAAAGCTTGGCAAATTGAAGTGGGATGTATGTGTAGAACATTTTTAAAAGACAACATTTTCTGGGATGTCAGGACCATCAGGGCAATATCTTGAGAAATGGGATTCAGGGTTCTCTGCCAAACCTGCGACTGTTTGCATGCTTTAAAAAAAGACAGGATATAATGCGGCATTGATGATTTATCATGACATTGTGGTGGTATGCCACTGGACAAAGTAAATGTCCATCTATATGCATTCCAGCTCTAAGGAGCAATTTGGCTAACGGGATATTTTTCACAAAGGCCAGCTTGGTCAGCATCAACGGTTTAATGGATCTGTCAAGTTGTGCTCAGTTTTTTTATATTGGGGAATGAAAGTATTGTTTATGGCATGAGGGGAGGTCTGACAGAACCTGAAGGACAAGATGTCTTTCAAAGGAACTACATGTACATGTACTAGATTGTTTTACTAAATTAGTGCATTAAAAGTGGTGAAGGTGTGTTGGTCACTTCAGCAGGGTTTAATGCTCAAACAAAGGTCACAACGCATCCGGAGTTGGCCAAGTCTAGCTGAACTTGCAATGATGGGTTCAGGCATGACTCCAAGACTATTATGACAGTAAAAAACAAAGTACTTTTGGAGTCCAGAATCAAGTCTACATGGAAGTAGAATGAATTTTGAGTCTACTTTTCTTCCTCACTGTTTTGACCTTGCACATCTATCTGTACTTGGCACTGATAAGTTGGTGGTTCACGGTTCACGTGTTGGTTCTGTTAAAACTTTTTTGTTTTCTCACAAGTCTAAGCACTGTGTCAGCTGAAAATAGATTCACCAAGTGTAAACAAGTTTTGTTGTATTAATAATGTTTCCTTTTAGGCAAAATCAAAGAATATCATTTCCAGAAAAAAAGGAGGAGGCCATTTTCCCCGCTTATTTTTTTAGATCATGCCAGGCAGTATCTTTCAAGATGGCCAGTGCCAACCTCATTGGCCGGGTTGGAGGGTTGGAGGGTTGGAGAAGGCTAGAGAAGGCTAGAGAAGGCTAGAGTACAATGATTTACTTACATTTCTTTTTCAGCATGGGGGATGGGGCATTTCTGTATGTTTGATGGAAGGGACTCATGCATAGTAGTATGGTAATTGCCGGTTCTATGTCATTTCATGTTTTTTCACTTTTCTCTCTAATTTTGCTGTGGGTACATACGTCAAATTTTTTAGAAACAAAATAGCCCAAAAAATCACCCAAAATTTTGCTGGGGTACTACACACCAAAATTAGCACAAAATCAAGAAAATAAAAAGTATTTTCCATATCCCACAAGCGTACTAAATCTCCGGGGCGCCCGGGCTCTGCTCCTAAAATAACATACGGCAACAAAAAAATTTTTTTTTTTATTTTTTTTTTAAATATTATATTATGTTACTATAAAGATGGAAACACAACCCATGATTCGAGGATACAATAGATGGAACAAAATATCTTTAAAAAGATATATCGATAAGTATAACTTACCTTTAGGAACACCAACAGGACGCTATAATACGTATATCAGGCGAGATTATATTCGAGCTATAAAAGAAGAAGAATCTAAAGCTTCGTTAGCGCAACTCGCGCACGATAAAAATATTCGGGTCGTCTCAACGGGTAGAAATGGTCGAGTGATAAAAAAAGATTACATCGAAGCTATAAAAAGATTTAAGGAGCAAAATACTTTTCGAGAAGCAGACTTTCGAGAGACTAGAAGATTTGAAAACAGTTATCGAAATTTGGAACTGATTCCGAGTCTGTTTATCGACGATCCGGAGCAATTTTACAACACCCATACGTCGATGATCAAAAACAAAATCGTAGCTGAATTAATAAAAATAAAAACGATGAAACTACAGATCGCTATTAAAATAAAGTATGTAAAAAAATCAGGTATTAAGACTACAACACAAACCGCTATTCATTTTAGTTACCAAAATCGAGTATTAAACAAGAGTGAGATAGCTACGACTATCGGGAAACAATATGAAACTATATTATCTCAGATAGATAAATTTACGAATAAAGGAAGTGGTTGGACTATAGATAAAATAGTCGCGTTTTACATAAACATAAACAGAGTTAAGCCTCTGGTAGGCGCTTCTTACGTAAAACTACCCGAATATATAACTAACAAACACGCAACATTTAATATCAAAAACGAAGATCAAGAGTGTATAAGATGGTGTTTAAGAGCCGCCCTAGGTATATATACCGATAGAGTTAAAAACCAATTAGCAACAAACCCAAAGTACCAATTTCGCGGAAATAATCCATCTACTTATAAAACCGATGATGGATTAAATTTTAAGGACATAGACTTCCCCACACCCATAAATCAGATACCGAGAATAGAAAGACAAAACGATATAAGTTTGTTCACGTTGTTAAGTAAGTCAGTCGGTTGGTTGGCAGAGCACGTGTGGACATTATTGGTAGGTGTTGGTACTTTGATACTAGTATACATGCAAAAAAATTTAAAATAATATACGACTTTATAAAATGACCGCAGAATCCGTTTACCCTAAATTGCCCGTTGATTATAGTGCACCTATAGAAACGAACGAGTCTTCAGTCTTTAGGTTAAATAAAATCGAACGAGTGCAAAAAGAGATATCTAACGAGAGAGATAAGAGAGAACGGTTGCACAAAAAGTATAATAAAATTATTACCTGTTTATCTAACGCAGAGACCGTTATAGAATGTTTAGGTGCTTTATTCGGTGTAACAGGCATAGTCGGCATTGTTGGTGTCATTAGTATACCTATAGGTGTGGTGTTAGAAGGATTAGCTATAGGATGCGTGGGTGTAAGTTTGGCATTAAAACGATTTAGTAAAAAGTTTAGAGGTAAAGCTAAGAAACACGATGAGATTAGAGTAGTAGCCGAAACAAAATTAAATACGATAAATGAATTAGTGTCTCAGGCTGTAGACGATGGCGATGTAAGTCACGAAGAATTTGCTTTGATTAACGATGAATTAAAAAAGTTTTATGGAATGAAAGAAGCTATTAGGACACAAACTAAAGCGAGAGAAGAGTCTGTTTCTAACCAAAAAGAAATAGACGATGAGGTTAAAAAGAAAGTTGTTGAGCTTCTAGCGAAAGAAAAAAAAGATCTTATCGCAAAACTTACAACTTTAAATTAGAAATATGTAAAGAGTATGAGCGTGATTCTAACGTGAGTATAGATAAGCCTCCTAGCTACACAAGTGCTCAAGAGAGTTTAGAGACTAGGCCTAGCGCTCCTTGCAAAGAGTAGTTGTAGTTAGTAACGCAGTAAATCTACATAACACAAAAAAAACCTCACTTCTACTGAGTGTAGAAGTGAGGGTTTTTTTTGCCTTATGACAAATCTTCGCCCGGGCGCCCCGGAGATTTAGTACGCTTGTGGGATATGGAAAATACTTTTTATTTTCTTGATTTTGTGCTAATTTTGGTGTGTAGTACCCCAGCAAAATTTTGGGTGATTTTTTGGGCTATTTTGTTTCTAAAAAATTTGACGTATGTACCCACAGCAAAATTAGAGAGAAAAGTGAAAAAACATGAAATGACATAGAACCGGCAATTACCATACTACTTGCATTAACCGGAGGCCTCTATGACAAATATATGGCGACAGCTGAACTTCTCTGACATTGAAGTTTGTCTTTATAAGGCAAACACATACCGGTACATACATGTACATGTTTTTAGGCATGTTTTCCTTTGAACATTTTTGAAACCCTTTTTTTTTATTCACAATTTTTCCAATAATGTTGAAAACTTATGAAATTGTTGTAATATTCAGACTGGTTATTTAAAAAAGTTAACCCAATTTCCCTTAAGGGGGAGGTTGTTCCACATCCCCGTCCCCCTCCTAGGAATATGGACTGGGACTGTACGTGTTCAAATGTACTGCTGGAAATGAGTCCAGGGGAAAGAGTTAACTTTTCCAGGCCTATTTGACTAAAAGCTTGGCAAATTGAAGTGGGATGTATGTGTAGAACATTTTTAAAAGACAACATTTTCTGGGATGTCAGGACCATCAGGGCAATATCTTGAGAAATGGGATTCAGGGTTCTCTGCCAAACCTGCGACTGTTTGCATGCTTTAAAAAAAGACAGGATATAATGCGGCATTGATGATTTATCATGACATTGTGGTGGTATGCCACTGGACAAAGTAAATGTCCATCTATATGCATTCCAGCTCTAAGGAGCAATTTGGCTAACGGGATATTTTTCACAAAGGCCAGCTTGGTCAGCATCAACGGTTTAATGGATCTGTCAAGTTGTGCTCAGTTTTTTTATATTGGGGAATGAAAGTATTGTTTATGGCATGAGGGGAGGTCTGACAGAACCTGAAGGACAAGATGTCTTTCAAAGGAACTACATGTACATGTACTAGATTGTTTTACTAAATTAGTGCATTAAAAGTGGTGAAGGTGTGTTGGTCACTTCAGCAGGGTTTAATGCTCAAACAAAGGTCACAACGCATCCGGAGTTGGCCAAGTCTAGCTGAACTTGCAATGATGGGTTCAGGCATGACTCCAAGACTATTATGACAGTAAAAAACAAAGTACTTTTGGAGTCCAGAATCAAGTCTACATGGAAGTAGAATGAATTTTGAGTCTACTTTTCTTCCTCACTGTTTTGACCTTGCACATCTATCTGTACTTGGCACTGATAAGTTGGTGGTTCACGGTTCACGTGTTGGTTCTGTTAAAACTTTTTTGTTTTCTCACAAGTCTAAGCACTGTGTCAGCTGAAAATAGATTCACCAAGTGTAAACAAGTTTTGTTGTATTAATAATGTTTCCTTTTAGGCAAAATCAAAGAATATCATTTCCAGAAAAAAAGGAGGAGGCCATTTTCCCCGCTTATTTTTTTAGATCATGCCAGGCAGTATCTTTCAAGATGGCCAGTGCCAACCTCATTGTTTCAAGATTTTCTCTGACATTCAAACTGCAATGGATTTACTGGGAATTTTCTCTTTTCCCTTAATATATTTGATCGTTTTGGTGAGAAATTATAAAAAACATACTACTCAAAACAAAAACAACTTCAACTGCAAAAAGGAAGCAGGCGGGATGCTAGTTTTTTTTATGTTGCCTTAAGTGTACAGAAATATGACGGACCATGCCGGGAATTGGTATTTTACAGACCAATAAAACCAAGATTTCTAGCAGCCTGAAACTAAATGGAATTTTGAGCCAAAAATGTGAGTCCTTCCAGCAGAAAATTCAGGATAAAGCCAGTGAGTGAAGGATGTGAAATTCAGTAGTGTGGCACTTGGCCTAAAAACTGCCTGAACACTTTTTTGGGGTGCCAGCTGTTTGCCATGGTTGTCCAGTCAGTGTACAAACACCTCATCTTCGTTTGGTCTTAAAAATGTGCATTGGTGAACACACCCCACCTGTGATTCTGGTGAAGACTAGAGTTAAAGGTAGTGTACATGATTGGTCATTGTTGCAATTTTCAGAAATGGGCGGATTTGGGGGTTAGTATTTTATAGGAAATATCGTTCCTGGTCAAAGTTTTGCATTGTTGGATGGGGAAAAAAACAAGAGAAAAACAGCGCTCGTTTTCAAACGTCGGGCGGATGACAGCCTTTAGTCAAGGCGCGCGTGGCTACCTGGACGCGTTATGATGCGCCTCGAATGCCAGCATGTCCGGGATGCGCCACTCATCCGGGTAGCCACGCACGCCTTGACTAGAGGCTACGGCACGGCAGTTTTCCAACGATTTCCAGCTGGAAATCGTTGGAAAATGACAGCACACCTGGTGCCATAATTTTACAGGATAATTGAGACTACTATAGTATTAACTTAGAGTCTAGTAAGGTATTTCGTAATAATTAAGTAAAAAAATATTGAGGATTACCAATCGTGTACACTACCTTTAAGCATGGAATCTGTGCAGGGCTTTGGTGTTTTGGGATATGAAAACACATCGGCAGCCTGAAGCAACAAAACTTTCTGTAAAGGGTCTATGCTGTAATCACTACAGTTTATCCCAGCAGACTCATGGTTGACCAGTGAGAGAACTGTTTTTCACACACCTGTACCTGCTTTCTAACATAAAAGTTAGAAGCATTCATTCAAAAGCTGGAATTCCCATTCTTGATTTCTTGTTATTTTCCCCCCATGGGCCTACACATCCACAAGACTATACATGTATTAACAAGGCTGGAGGAAAAATAGTCTGGCACTTCACCTAGAAGTATGCAGTGTGGTATTCCATAGCTTGCAAGGATCTAGATACATCAGCAGAATGTCAGCAGGCTATTGCTTGTGTTTATCTTGTAGGGATTTGACAGGCCCCACCAAATGAGTGAAAGTTACATTATGGCATTCTGTGTCACAAGCAGAAACAATTTTTAGGATTTTCACATGTTTAAATTTAAAAAGCTGCATTCTATTATCCCATAGTTTTAAAAGTGAATCCAATTTCACTAACTTTAAACTTCAATTTCTCAACACAAGGGGTCAAGACTCTGACAGCTTCGGAAGGTTATAGCAGAGCCCATATATGAGCATGTGTATGTTATGTCACAGTGTGAACATAACGTTGAAGACAAAAACGAAAGACAGAATAGAGGAGCAATTTCACTATCTTACTAAGTCTATTTCATCCTCACTAAATGCAACCAAGTTCTATCGAATGTCTTAATTTCTCTGTATGTTTCTTTTGTCTGATTGTCCAAACTGATCATTACTGGCTTTGCTGCCAGGCCCCTTGTTTTGAACTTTAAAAACTATGTAAGGCTCATCACCTCCTGCCTGTTCCGGCCTGATCAGCATTACCATAGGCCACTGCAATATGGCTGCAGCATAATTTTGGTGTAAGTTTAGTTTAGGTATGTGGGTGCTCGGATTAAAAGGCAGTGTACATGATTGGTCATTGTTGCAATTTTCAGAAATGGGCGGATTTGGGGGTTAGTATTTTATAGGAAATATCGTTCCACTGACCTGTTCAAAGTTTTGTATTGTTGGATGGCGAAAAAACGAGAGAAAATTGGCGCTCGTTTTCAACCGTCGGGCGGATGATAGCCTTTAGTCAAGGCGCGCGTGGCTATGGGGGAATGACGCGCCCCGGATATGCCATGGCGCCATCATGTCCGGGACGCGCCACTCGTCCCGGGTAGCCACACGCGGCTTGACTAACGGCTACAGGGCAGTTTTCCCAAAGATTTCCAGCTGGAAATCGTTGGAAAACGATATATATTTCACCTTTTCTTGACAACGACAGCACACCTAGTGCCATCATTGAGATTGAGACTATTAACTTACAGTCTAGTAAGGTATTTCGTAATAATTCAGTAAAAAAAATATGGAGGATTACCAATCGTGTACACTACTTTAACTAAAAGAAATGACTAGTGGAACAGAAATTGACCCCAAGTTATTAGCTAAGAGGGTCAATTACAACACATGAGTACACTGGCCATATGGTCACAGCCCAAAAGCATCAATAAAACTGACCAGTTTGACTGACCAACATTATTACTGCTGGACTTTGAGTCCATTATATATGGTGAGTCCAAAAATTGCCTTGCAAACTAGCCAGGTTGACACCCTTCCAAAGAATGCAGAGCCACATGTGAAGCAAATTGCCTCTTAGTTGGACTCATTAAACCCATTAATGTAATTATTTAGCACTTTATTGCTTATCTGAGGTGAGGCACAGTATACATACATACACACACTGTACACACATGTACCTCTGTGGACACTGATTTAGGATGTGGCCCAAGTCCATTGGAAAGTATGCACAAAAACTTACCGGCAAATTTATTTTAAAAACTATATGTAATCCCATCAGTTAATATATATCCGTAAGGGTGGTAAGGTTGGCAATTCAAAATGTCACCAACCTCTACCTTTGATCGCAACTCTTTGCCTAGAGTGGCTTTAACCCTAACCCTAACCCTGCCTGCTGAATCCATCAATATCAATACAAATTTCCACACACCCTGGGGTGTTAGGGTTTTAATTTAACCTTTTGTAGGCTGAATAAAAAAAATAGAATACGAAACACTTTTTAAAAAGTATGTTGTGAAAGCAACCAGATTTCATGGCATCAGTGGATTAAATTGTTTGCTGAAGAAGGGGTTGGGACTGTCTTGGACTTCAAGGGTAGTGAATGACGAGTAAAATAACAGGGATAGACTTGAAGAGAACTGCAAGTACATTGAGTTTCCATAAAATATGTTCTAAAAAAAATAGAATCAGTTGGAGGGGGAGGAGTCTTGTAAATTGGAAGGTTGTACAATTTACAGTACACAATGTCAATCTCGGCGATCAGCTGGCCCACCACGTAGGCTATCATGGCCAGCTGGGTGGGGAAACCTTACATTTTGTGGAGAGTCCCACCACAATATAGTATGAAAAAAGTTCTCTTACATCAGCTTTCATGGTTCTTATCTTGTTATTCTGGATTTTGCCGTGAAATCAGTACTAGGGAAGCTCTCTTGAAAAAAAAAATTCCTAAAAAGGAAATAGTTGTTTTCCAATCTCCACAAATGGGCCAATTTAATTGGTGATGTCCTTAGGCTGACAAGAAGAAAAGATCACCAACTGTGCACCAACTGAAAATCTTACACGCACTCACCATGCATGACATGATGTGACATGCTAGAGATACTTTGACATACTGGAAAGGGGCCGTGAGGGGCCCACTTTGGACACCTTCACATTTTCATGGACCCTCTACTTCTACATGCCTGGCATGTTTCAACATGGGTCCTTCAACACTTGGCAACATCACCACTTCAAAAATTTCCCAAAATAGCTGAGAGCTGTTGTGGATGTTTTTCTTCCTCTTTTTCCAGCCCTTCATCATGTGCAGGTGCATAATTACCGGTATGCATGTTCCTGTTAGCAGTAAAGGCTGCCTGCATGCTCAAAACATTCACCACGTGCCCTCTATGGTATGGCTATAAAAGTATCCTTGAAAAAAGGTCACTGAACATGCCAGGCATGTTACCAGGGCAATGACTATAGCAAGAAGCAGAAAATATTAGGGATGATTTCATGAGCAAAACAAATTCCAATTTAGCTACTACTGAACCATTTTGAAAGCCATGCCATATGAAAGCATATTTTCACCATGCATGTGCACATTATTTTTAATAATGTATATGTATAGGCTGGCATGCAGAAAACTGAAAACCGACTGTAAGCACCCCACATGATTATGGTTATTGTATAAATGTATAATGTGCACAAAACCATCAACATGGTACTCGAGGTGATACACATCCGCATCCGTGTTCATCAATTAAAGGGACACTGCATCTTAGATGCACCGGAAGACTGCAACAGGCATATTCCCAATAACTGTGGTCACTGGTCAAACAATGATGGTCATGCACACAACACCCCTATTTTCTGAAATTCTTGATGAAAAAGCTTTTCATTGTCAAGAATTTGACCCTCAAAAGTCATAGGTTGATATTTCAGTCACATCCGCATCCATGTTCATCAATTAAAGGGACACTGCATCTTAGATGCACCGGAAGACTGCAACAGGCATATTCCCAATAACTTGTTCAACTAAAATCATGGCTTTGTCGTACTATAACTAAAGCCTATTCAGGAGATAATGTAATTGATCTGATACCAAAATTAAAAGCCAAACATTTAATTTCATTACAGTTCATACATAATTGCCTTGTTGCAATGGACAATATAGAAAGGACAATATAAAAAATGTACATGTACATTTATACAACACCTGAATAAATCCCTGCCTTCTGATTGGTGGATCGTTGATCACGTGCATTGAAATATTCGTCCCAATGCACGGCGTGGCCACACCGCAAAAATAGAAGTTCTATTCAACGGTGAATAGAACTTTCATTCCACGGTCACACCATCGGTCCTGCTCTGACCAATCTGATCATGACGAGGATTATTCAGGTGTTGTACAATGTATAAAACAAATAATTAATGTTTCACATTCGTGCAAGGGTATTAGTAATTTCATTCTGTGACGGATGGAATTTTCCATTCCACATGTCACCTTATGAAATTATTCTTACCATCACACACACAAACATTCATTATTTTTATAATATACTTAGTTTAAAATGTACAAATCCTGTCCATGTTTTGGCGCTAGGTCTGTACTGTTAAAATTAATCAAAAGCCAGCGTACATTACACGTACATGTACTATGTATATTCAATGATCCCTTGAACTTTCAGCACGCACTTATAGATTTCAGGATGAATCTTGACACAGGAAATTGCATCTAAATGAGGCTCAATAGTCGGTACATGGAAAAGGTCATCTTGACTTGGGCAGGCAGTGAAGTGGGTTTTGCAACCCCCCCCCCCCCCCCCCCCCCCCGATAAAATGTGCGACATTGCAAATATCTGCGCAGAAATCTGCAATAAAATGTGCGACAACTCAGAAATCCTGCGCCGAAACGTGATGAAATGTGCGACATTGCAAATATCTGCGCAGAAATCTGCGATGTATGATGTCCCTTCAGGGCCACGCTAGGATTTTATAGGAAGAAGTTTCCGAGAATTTTGTAAATTAAATGAAGACAGTAACATCAATTTCTGAAGATTCCTTGAAGTGTTGAAAAGTTCTGGAAATCAGGTCCTCATCATTGGTTTTATTTCTTTTTCTACTATAGAGTACCGAAGTGATGCAACAATCAATGCAATGTTTGGAACCAGAATACATTCTAAACTGCATGTGTTTGGAACCAGTTGCCGCAGCAACTGACGTCAGACTTCAGTACTCTATTGGCCTGGGGGGGGGGGGGGGGGGGGGGGTGCTAGACAGGCTACAATGTCAGATACCCTGTAAGCTTGTGAGCTGTGACAATCCACCGATTTCCTGCAATCTCCAAGGGGTATATGTATGACTAATAATACCACACTGACGATCTGCCTGTAACAAGTCAAAGGCTGCCTCAATTATAACAGCTCTGCCTCGGGGGATAATAGCTGCCTTTGGACAGAAATCTGAAACAGAAGGGAAGGGCAGGTTTAAGATACTGACCCTACCTTGGGTAGGTCTTCTCATAAAACCCCAAGACCCATGTGTGAACCCACTGGAGAGCCTATAAAGCTGTCAGATGTCATCCCGTGTCACAGGATCAAGGCAATGGTCACTGTGTGGGAGTCACTGGCTGTGTGGCACTGATCAATGATAAGGGAGGCAACTCGGCTGCCATCACAAGAGTTGACATTTGTTGGGCTCTGCGAGCTGAGTGGCTGGCTGAGGGTTTGCCAGCTGACCAACCAGCTCTTGACTTCACAATGAGAAGAGGCATTTTGTTGTCAGCCAGCACGTGCGTGCCAGAGTGCCCTGGCTGTGTAACTTTCTCCACACATACATTGTACTCTGTGAGGGTTTCCTGCAGCGCATGTAGTTGCCAGTGTGAAGAGTACACTCATGCCGGGCTTTGTATCACCGCTGCGACGAATCTGAGGAATTTACCTGAGTGTTGCCCTCCGTCAGTAGCAATTGAATGCGCCCATTGGATCATGCATGACTGCATGTGGAATTGTATTCTGTTGGATGATGGTATGGTTATTGGAAACATACCTTGGATGACATTCTCATTGCTGTGAAACTCCCAAAAGGATTTTGACCTGCCTTGGGATTTATTTAATTCAAACCTGCATGGATGTTCCAGCGCAAATAGACCTTAGTTTCGGTTGATTACCGTTTATTTTTTAGGTCCATGCAACTACAACTCTAGATTAATCCTGTGGCATCTGTTTCTCATTGGAAGAAATAAAATCCACATGTTGCTGTTGTAATTCTTTTCTTTGTTAAACAAGGAGACGTTTTCTTCTGGAATTTTGAACTTTATTTTCGTGATTGGAAGTTGGAGATTAGAAGGCCTGGTCATCATTATGGGTCTCCAGATGTTTGGTTTGCAAGTCAGAGCGGTTGTCTGGCTTGGATGGCTACTGTTGGTAAGTTTAAAACATTTACAATGATTACGTTTGTTAGATTTTTTAGTCTGTTTGGTTGTACAAAAGATCTTTCACTGACTATTGGTTGATACAGCAGATGAGGGGAATAGATGAAATTCAATCACTTTGAGCCGAATTGCAAATTATAAAAAATATAAGCAAAGGTGTTCATATGACGTTGCTATATTTTTAAAAGTTCTTTAACATCAAAATCTCCAGTTCCCAGTCTGTCTCCTGTCATCCAGATCAGTACCTTAATGTTGTAGGCATATAGGAAGAGACACAAAGGAATTCAAAACAAATTTCACTTTTGGCAAATAGCATAGGCCACTGCATGGTTTCCAAAAGTGCATTTTCAGTCATTTTGTGTCCATTGCATATAGTTTGACCACAGACACAAATTGGACCAAATGTCAGCTTTCAAAGCTCTTTACTAAACTGAGCTGTACAGGCTTGCACTTGCTATTTTGAAGGCTACTGTTATCAAAGGTGGATTGTAAGAGATTTTTGTTTTCTTTCTGGACATCCGTTATCATTGTCCAGAAAAAAATGTCAAGTCACGTACATGTACCTATATTTTCCTGACTGCCTGTTCCAAATCAGTGCAGCCAATGTTTTTACAAGCCTTTGTCATCTAAAATAGCAGAGCTTACGTGCAGGGCTTTTGTGGGCATGTTGACAGTTTCTAGCTAAGTAATAGATTGTTTTGGTACGTAGGCGGAGTGCGGGTAAAATTGTGCTGTTTGCATTGTCATGTTGAAACTGTTGTGTGTAAGCACACAAGGTTTGTAATGTAAGGTCTGGAGTCTGGACACCGAGCTGGATTAATTTCTGCTTAGATTTCTTTCTGTGCATACGTGTACGTATAGCTGTTTCACCTCAATTAACCCGGGTAATTTCTAACCCTACTTTATTTTAGGGGGGGGGGAGGGGGGTTTGTAACTTTCTTACAAAATGCTGGATTCCCCTGCCCCCAACTTTTTGACATGATTGATGGCACTATTCAGTGGGAAGCAAAATAATTTAAGCCGTTTTTCCATTGACTTATTTTTGTCAATCTACCGCGACTTTTCTGTGGAATATATGACAAAGTCCAATGGGGACACACGGTAAACTAACGTCCCTGTCAACTTACCGTGACCGTGATGTAAAACTACCGGGCTGAAAGCGGTCACGGCAGATTGCCGCGCGGCCGCGAAAATTTATCAGGTACGTTAAAAAGTCCAACAGTACCTGTATTATTATGATGGTTCAGGGTTTTGGGAGGGCAGCTGCCCGGCAGAGGTCAAGCAATGCACATTCTCAAGGTTACCATTCACATAGTGTGAATGCGGTTACAAGTTACACGGGAGCATGCTGAAGTATGTTAGCTGAATTGCGGGGTTATTTTTGTAGTGTGAAACCGATTCTCCGGGTTAGTTTCTACCCGGGTAATGGACTACTACCCAGGTAAGTTCAGAGTAGTGTGAAACCCCTTCTATAGTATGTACTATGGTAACACAGTGCTAGCTCCTTATAAATGTGCACTGTGGTTCTGAAAAGAACCGGGGGTGAGTGTATTAACACTCACCCCCGGTTCTTTTCAGAACCACACTTCTTCCTAGAAGAGATCTATTTCACATGGTGTTACCGGCAATCCCAGTCTCTCATTTTCTAACAACCCTGAGTACAAACCAAAGCCAACCAAGCATAACATTTCCTTACAGTACTTCAGTGCCAACTTATTGACAGTTACATGCCATTAGTCTTTTAATGGCCCAATTAGTTGCATTTAGTGTGTTAATTGATTCAACAAAGAAACAGCCACACAAAAGCTTACCACATGGGCAGAATCTTTGTGTTTAATTGTCCATGCTTATGTAGTCACTAGACCATATAAAATGCATGTGGTTGCCCACAAATTCTAGCCAGCATCTTTACAAACTGTAAGCTCCATGTACCCACTGTACAAGTGAAAGTGCTGTGGCCTAGTGGTTTGGAGCATTAAATTCGTGGTCTGCGGGTAATTCTGAAAGTTGTGGGTTCGAGCCCAGTCCTGGGCTATAGCACTTCTACGCTTAATATGGGTAGAGCCTTGTGATGGGCGATTTTCATAACATTTGTGTTTTTTTTTTGGATAAAAAAACCCCCAAAACTGCAGTGTTAAGCCTGTTTCACACGACCATTAGAAACTCGGTCTCTGGCGATGAAATCGCATCGATGTCACGAATGCACGGATTCCGTGCCATGTGAAAGTGTATACAAATCGCATGGGTCCCATGTGGTTCGTGACAGGGACTGAGATCTCCTCCAAAATTTCGCATCGATGTGACATCCTTGCACGATCACCGAGGTTGGGGAGATATACCGTACCCTGTGGAGACATGAAAACAATAGAGACAAAGGAACTGAATATGTCTCCACAGGGCAATTCTATGGGTTAGGTTGTCTCCACAAGGAATTTTGTCTACAAAGTCTATGGGGGTTTGCTTAAAGGGTGGCTGCAATGCAATTTGTATTGTGTATATTTTGTTGAAACACAACTGTGTGTTGTTTGTATTTTTTTATTTCGCGTAAGCATTTGAAAATAATTTTTTTAATGCGGGAGGGGGTCAGCCCCACCCATCAAGTGGTAACGCCGATGTGACGTCATCCCGGGAACCCGGCTGGCTGTGGTATGATCGGCCATAGTACACCGAGCGTGCGTTGCATTGACATGCACGTGTGTTTTCGCTGTGTCGCGGAAAGCTTTCAGTGTTTTGCGAATGTTTTTCGTCGATAATACCGTGTCGTTGTGTTGCTGCTGGATTCAGCAACACCACTATAAGGATGGTGTCAGTCTTCACCTCTTTCCAGTAGAACTGAAATACCGTCGTATTTGGACTCGGAGAATGTTATTTAGCCTAGCAATCGTTGTTTTCAAGTCTTTCACGCGTTCCGCATCGGGAGTCCGATTCGGAGTCTTCAGTAGTTTCGCTGTTACTCTCACCTTCTGGCTCATACATGCACGGAAGAGCTCCAAGATCCTCCTCTTCCTCGCCCCAATAATGTTCCGAAGAAGTGTCTGAATCAACAAGTCTAAAATTGACACTTGATTGTCAGATTCAGATCCAAAAGATTCTTTTTGAAGATTTTAATGCGACGGAAAATGTTTCCCTGGTCCCTTCATCTAAAGCTATTTAATCGCGCGTGGCTGGTTCCCTCAACAACAGCATACATCCACACGTACACAAACGTACACTGATCAAACTACTCTTGCTGAGTTTCTGTGTTCCCGAGATGACGTCACGCAGTTAGGGGCGTGGAAACAATAGAGAAAGGGGGGCACTTTATTCCGGGAAAATTAAACACCAAAAATGGGCAGAAACACAGAAAACACATTTTAATCACATTTCTTATATTGTAAAAGAGTTATACATCACAAAATTAAATTGTTGGTACAATTTCATTGCAGCCACCCTTTTAGTACAGGGACAAAGGGGAGAACAATGCCATGTCTCCACAGGGATGCAAAAACGCGGATGTGTGGTCGTGTGAATGTATCGATGTGATTTTCGCAGGGATACTGTGCAGTGAAATCGCCTTTACCCCTTGTGCAGCTTGCTGTTGCTCTACGGGAAGGAAACACTGATGGCTTTTGTAAAAACAAATTTCTTCAGTTTTGATTGGTCAGCTGACCAACTGTAGAACAGTAGATTCTCTGTAAATAAACAACATTTCATTGGTGTTGTATATTTACAGCAAATGTGTTATTATTGTTTACAAAGTGCATATAGATTTCTCTTTGTATAAATTAACGTTAAAACATGAAAACTAAGGGTAATGACATGTAATGACATGTAATGACATGTAGGGACCATAATTTTACGTCCAAAATCTGGTGATGGTTTGTTTTTAAAAGGGGGAAAACTTATTTTACAAATTTTGTTTACAGTGCAGGAAAATCTCGATAAAATCAAAAGGCATCCTTGGGCATCGGACACCCGGCGCCAATCATCGCAGATGTGTGTTTCCAGTGCTCGTGTGAAACAGGCTTTATTATTGCCACATCTGGTGGCTACTTTAATTGCTACTTTAAAAATGACAAATCAACATCCTGAGCCTTGATCTTGTGAGCAAACTTGACTGAGAAAAGGATTTTTTGAAGTAGTTACATGTACGTGCAAAATTTTCTAAAATACATTTTTTGTTGAATATACATGTATATATGTTCTGTTGATCCATTTTGATGTACTGTGGCACGGCGCGCAGCACTGGCGATATGTGTCGCGAGGTAGAGAATGGTACCTGGCGATCATCTGATAGGTTTACAAGGTCACTGGCTGCGGCGCCAGCCTAAAGACTCTTACAGTGTATTTTGCGCATTATTTAGACGGTAGTATTTACTACTGGAAATAAGTCAATGTTTTGCGGGTCAGATGTAAGGGGTGAGAGGCAAATTTGTTGTTGTTTTGTAATAACTACTCACTAATTACAACACATTATACATGTTTTTTTTTGCATGAACAACTCTTATAAAAGATAAGGAACATCCGAACAGCAAAATTTCATGACATTTGAAGGCAATGTGTCCCTTTAACCCCTTGCGTACGGATGCCGCAAATATGCGCAAAAAAAAACAGTGCCACCAGGCCGGATGATGCAATTGTCCGCCGTTTGTGCAGTTTCAATCCATTGTTGGATTAAACAGTGCCACCAGGCCGGATGACACCATTGGCCGTTGTTTGTGCAGTTTCAATCCATTGTTGGATTATTGTGTATAGGTTACGCTTGACTGCACAAACACATTGTAGCGGTTCGCTTGGCTGCCATAACTGCCGCGGCACCCCGACGTCTCCCGTAAAATACCGTACTCAAGGGGTTAAGCAAGTTCTTTCTCAAAGGCAAATGACAGAGTACAAGAAACAAACATATAGGGAACACACATGCATGAGGGGATGGGTGGAGAAACACAAAAGAGGGATGCAAAGAAGCCTGGCAATGGGTAAACATCAAAGGGAGGGGAAAGGACAGCCAGAAGAAAGGAACAAAGAAGTGTAGTTAGGGTATTAAGGATGAAGCTGGGGAAATGGGACAAAGAGTGTGGTGAAGGGGGGGGGGGGGGGGACACGACTATAGAATTATATGGAACACCCTGACTGGATTTTCTTTTCTAAATCAGTGTTCTATAGACATTTTTGTTTTAATCTCTATAGACAGCTTTAAATATTCTGTGGAAAATTATTGCCTCTAGAATTCCATAGAACTTTTTTTGTAAGGGTTAATGTGGGTGGGGGTCTACTACTGTGGAGGTGTCCAAAGAGTTTTTGTCCAAGATTGTAGTTTTTGACAGCCTGATTATGACCATGGACCTCAGACTGGTTATGCACCTATCAATTGTATGATTGTATCCCCGGACCCCTTGAGGAGGTGTGTCATTGTCCAATGGGAGGCAATCTTTTGGGGTCCCATGACGCACCCTGATGCATCATGTTCGTGACAAACCATTTACGTACAATTGACGCTATAAAGCATGTTTTTTGACGCACCATGTCCAAACAACAACTCGCCTATATATGACGGACATAATGTTTTATTCAGTTTGTAACTGCATGATAAGATGCACCATGACGCACCCCAACGCATCTCACTATCTGTTTATGACGAACCAAAGTTGTACTTGACACACCTCCTTCGTCACGATCTGACTGAACATGAGAGTGACATGACACACCTCCCCCGGGGGTCCGGGGGTGCGTCATACAATTGATAGGTGCATTAGTGCAGAAATTATGCTTTATCATCCACAGACTCAACCTGAGACACACATGGCTTAAATGATAATCCAGTCAACGCTTAGGAAGATTTGTTTGCTGTAGCCAGCCCAGGTCACTTTATGTCCAACTTTCAAGTTGGTGTCATAAGTTCAACCATTTGAATCATATGAAAGATGCAACAAAAGAGGGATTGTGGGCAAGGTACCGTGCACCAAGCATTGGATAGATAATGAGAGGAGATTTTTGTTATTATTGAGGATTGACTGTTCTTGAAAATGGTTGCACATCCATCAGTCAGATTAGTTCCACCAAAATGATCAGACTGTTCAGGTTCCCTTTCATTCTTCAGGGTTTATGTTTCAGCATTTTTAGCTGGAGGAAGGAGGGGGATGCACTGGATGCTTAGGTTAAATCATTTGCTTTTGCTATAATTTTCAGAAATAAATGGATTTGGGGGGTTAGTATTTTATAGCGTGCTAGCAAATACTGTAACACTGACCTGTTTAAAGTTTTGTGTGCATAGATGCTCGGAAAACAGAAAAAAAAATATGTTCTGGAAGTCTGGTTTCCTGACCATACTTTAGACAAAACGAAGCAATTTATAGAGTCGGGGCGTTATCAGGGCGGGGAATGTACAGTCTAGTACCGTAGTTTTGTTTTTTGATGTTTGCAAATGTTTAAGGATGTTGGGTGGTGTTTGCTGGCTTGCGAAGTTTCCAACTGCATTTTTTTCCCTGTGAAATCTTTACGGAAATTCAAGGGATTGTGGGTTACCCCTTTAGATCTGAGCTCCGACAAAATGTACATGTACCAGCACAATTAACTTTGTTATGCCATAATTATCAGTATCACACAAACTGTAGCCATATCAACTTAAGCTTGGACAAATGCTGCAGATGGTTGGAAAATGTCCGATCTTCAGCCATAGTTCCATCCCTCACAGAACCAATGGCAACATTACTTGCAACACCTCTAATGTCATATATCTCATTTCTTGCAGGGTTTGTGGTATCCAGTATGTCGGGGAGACCAAGAACACGCTCAAGAAGCGTTTCTATGGCCATCGATCGACTGTAAACACCAAGAAAATTGACACCCCTGTTGGTCATCACTTCAACTTGCCTAACCATTCCATTTCTGATATGATTCTACAGGGCATAGAATCACTTTTCCACCGCAAGGACTCAGTTCGCCTCAGCCGAGAGAAAGTTTGGATGAAACGTCTTCGGACTATTCAACCACATGGTCTAAACATCCAGGAAGGGAATGATTAACTTTTAATTTTTTCCCCCATTGTCATTTGTTTACAGATTATCCTCCTGGCAAACCCTCTTGGGGTCTCTTGGCCAAATGGGGTTGTCTTACCATTTCCTGTTTATCTTTGCCACTAACCACATTCCTTTGTCCAATTCCCCAGCTTCAACCTTCATCCTAATCCCTCCCCGCATTCATCCTTACCCAAACCTCTCTCTTTGATGTTTACCCACTGCCATGCTCCCTTGCATCCCTCTTTTGTGTTTCTCCACCCACCCCCTCATGCATGTGTGTTCCCTACATGTTTGTTTCTTGTACTCTGTCATTTGCCTTTGAGAAAGAACTTGCTTAAGTTCGAAACGTCAGGCCAGCAAATTTTTTGATAGTTCCATCCCGTTAGATCATTCATGTTTTGAACTCCATTCTAATGGAAATTGATCGTTAGCAGGCAAGAGAAAAATTATTATTTTGTTCCATAATGTAAAGTTCTGCACATGCCCATCAACTTGCTTAATTGTGACCCGCTCTGGAAAAAGGTATATTATGTCGCAAAATATGAAAAATTAGTTTTATGTATGTTTGGAAAGCCCGCAATGTAAGCTTTCATTTGGTACATGATAGAGCTCCAAAGCCCTTTCCGTTCTGGGGGTATCACGTTTTTGCATATTAATTAGTTCTATGGAGTTCAAATTGCACAACAGAGAAAACAGGCTTTGAAGTAGCTAGTTCTAATACAATGCAATAGAACAATGCACTCTAAAAAGGTTATTTTTTCCCTTTATTCACTGAAATCAACATTGTTGTGCACCTAACCTGAAACTTTAGATATTTAAGATGTCATTAAAGACAGAAAAACAAAAAATGAATTTTGACAAATAAATTCACTCTCTTAACGTTGAAAGGGCTATTACACAAAAACGCATAGCGCGACTTATACCACCTTTTTCTGGAGCGGGTCACAATTGGCAAGTCCTTCTTTATGGAAGTCACCCAATACAAGGCTAAAAGATAATGCAGATATAAAGAGCTACACCGCTACACACAGATGGGTGGGGTTGGCTAGTGGCTACATTTAGGTTGCCAGCCCTAGCTACTACCCTTACAGTTTTCCTCAGTCCAGATCTAAATGAAGGATAAATCTTCAATACCAAAGAAATTATCCCAGTATCTCAGTTACCCAGGTGGGGTAACTTCCATCATTGGTGAGACCAACTTACAATGTACCTCCCCTTAAATGACCACAAATACAAAAAAACTTGACTACTTCAAACCATGTTCATACTTTGCACTTTTCTGGGGTTTTAGGTGTGGACGATAGCGGCAGATTTCAATGACATGAAGCAACTCTAATATGGTGTGAATTTGAAATCTGCCGTGATGAATTATGACATCATATCTTGACCTTGACCAGAAAATTGTCAAATATTTGTGTGTGCTGGGCATGACCTGTACTAGAAGGCTATGGATGACTTGCATCTTATATTTAGAAATACATCTTGGGGGCAGAAAAGGCAAGGATTTTGTGCCATGCGTGAAGGTTTCGGCAGATGGACACATCTTAATTTAGCTCCACCTGTCTCCAGCCACCCACCTATTCCAGTTTGATCAGACTGATATGAGTGTGCACTTCCTTGGTATAAATGGTTGGTGGGGGAAATGGAGTGACAATTAGGGGCAAGGCCTTTCCACTTTTTTAAATGTCATATACAGCTGTTTCCTATGAAGCTGGCTCCACAATCCAGGGGTCAAGTTAAGGGGGATCTGATGATGAATCATGGCATTAACCAGTTCGCGCCAGGATTATTTTTGCCGAAAATTTATATTTTCAAAAAAGGCAAAATATAGCAGCTAACTTCTGATATACAGCCAAACGCCAGAAATACTGATTTGCAAGAGTCATTTCAACAGTATTTGTACAATATTTCTTGCCGAAACCTCATATATTTCAATACTCCGGGTGTGCCCACCGGAGCGTAAATTGTAGAACAGGCCGTGCACAGCGGCCAAGTTCAAGTTCAACACACGGTCCGCCTCCACAGACTTCTCGGACTTTGTGTGTGTGTGTACAAAACAAATGAGGGATTAGGGTGTTGAGACGTCACCCAGAGGTGAGTTGAGGCAAGCTTGACGTTTTAACCTGTCAGCCATGCCCGTATATAAAAACAGCCAGATCGTGTTAACACATCATCCGACCCGAACTGGTTAACACAGCTGCAGAACTGTTTGAAATTAGACTAGTGTTGCGTCCTATAATGGGGGACTCATCAAGTGGGTTTCTTGAAAGTGCACCCACCACCCTGCATTAGCCTTTCAAAAGATCCCTGCATGTAAAAACAGCTTGCCTATATAAGATACCGTTAGTTACTCAGTTGCAATAATACAGTTTCTTGAATCCTGTACGTACCTAGAACCTCTACGATAGGAAATCGAAGCTATAAAGCCATAGGCCTATGGGCTCCGTGCGTCACCAAAAGAGGGCACTGTCCACATAGCAACCGCACTTCCATGGGGAGTACATCGCTGGTATTACGCACTGTGCTTCACGTTCATTTGATACTCGTATACCAGTGGGATTGCTTTGTCTGTTTGGCGACTCTCAATAATATCATAGCGGGAACCAGACACTTAAATTGAAGTCAGGTAAGATGGCATCGATATTGACCCCCCAACTCGCCCTTTTGTTTTCGCTGAGGGGGTAGTTGTGCACGGAGCCCATAGCTCCTGTGCATTCATTTTAGACTTTTGTAGTAAACTAGTAATGACAATAAAAACATTCTGTAAAGCACATAAACACTGTACCATACATAGCATAACAAATAGAGAAGAAATCACAGCAAAGAGTCAAAATTTAAATCACCCTTAGTTTCGATCAAAACAATCTGAGGTTAAAAAGTTTGAAAGAAAGATGTCAATTAAAACCCTAACCCTTCAGGGTATTTTGGCTAGAAACCCTGCCAGACGCATGAGATTGCATACTTTGTCACATTGACTTGTGTGCGGATCCGGAGTGCAGCAAGGTCAAGCTGTCAGCACAGATGTACGTGCACTGTATATATCTCCGAGGACAAGAGAAGAAAGGAAACACAAAGAAACCTTTCAGTCCTCGAATGTAGAGTCTTTTGTTGAAATCGGTCCTCGAACGTAAGGATACGTGCTTAGTCTATGGGGGTTGGTTATATTAAAGGAACAATAGGAAACACAAAGCATTGTCCTCGGACGTATTGGGGAAGTACGACTACGTGCACTGTGCTGTGTCTGGCAGGGTTAGGGTTATTCCAAAAAACTAACACTACATTTACATTACAAAATGTAAAGAGAATAAATGAATTGCATCTTTTAATGTACATCTAGAGCCGCACCAAAGTGGCTTTAGACTCAAATTTGACCTAAAGCAGCAGTGAGTGGGTGTGGCATCCCTGAGTGGACGGATGTTGTATTAAGCTGTGGTCCCAGCTTGTTCAGAATGAAGCAGGTGTTGCCGGTGTTGCCAGCCCAGAATGCCAAGGGTTGACCTGAATAAAAGGAGGCTAAAGAAACGATGTTCGGTTTACAGCCTACTGAATCAAAAAATTCACTTTTCAATTCTTTGCGACACTGACTCAGTTTAAAAAAAAAAAAATTGTCACTGACGTTTGGAGAAATAGATGTTGTGTACATGAATTGTAATTAATAAAAGTCAGATTACATATGTTTTGTGAGACGTCTAAGCAAACAACCTCATCAGTTTGAATCAGTGTAATTTGAGTAACAGTTCAAATCAGGATATTGTTCAGCTATCAAACACATTCCAAAACGGTTTCCAGAGAGATTTTAGCAGTAGATGAAGCACTGACCTCTTTCTCTGGGGTTAAAGGTAGTGTACACGATTGGTAATCCTCAATTTTTTTTACTGAATTATTACGATATACCTTACTAGACTGTAATTTAATAGAAGTCTCAATCTTCCTGTAAAATGATGGCACCAGGTGTGCTGTTGTTGTCAAGAAAAGTGGAAATGAATATCGTTTTCCAACGATTTCCAGCTGGAAATCGTTGGAAAACTGCCCTGTAGCCATTAGTCAAGGCGCGCGTGGCTACTAACCCCCAAATCCGCCCATTTCTGAAAATTGCAACAATGACCAATCATGTACACTGCCTTTAAGTTTACCTAAATCCCATCATTATTCCATGGTCATTCCAACCAGGCTTCTCCCCCCCCCCCCCCCCCCCCCCCAGCCCTCATTGACCTGCCCTGACTGATTTTCCAAATGATAAGTGATTAGGTTGTCGCCAAGTTGTCGGTTGATCACGTATCATTTCATAATTTCTTTTGCAAGAGAATGATTGCCTGAGGTGTATTTTGGGTGAAGCAGTGAACTTGAAGGTTATCCAGTTTGAAGTGTGCACAAACTGTGGGAGTACTGTAGGTGTACAATAAGCCATTTGCGAGTTAAATTTGAATAACATCTAGTACACTGATGTGTTTAAAATGCTTTGCACATTTTAACTTTGAATACCCATTATGAACAATGTATTGGTGCTAAGCGTCTCTTACGTAACTATGCAAGAGCTTGCCCTGAATCATGTGATATAGCAACAATGTCTTTAATTGGTCTGGAGAATTCAAAGTTAAAATGTGGCAAGCATTTGGAGCAAGTCAGTGTACCAGATGTTATTCAAATTTAACTCGCAAATGGCTTATTTCAGCCTGTGTTCAGTTTGGTCCAACCTGCAGCAACTATACTGGTAATAGGCGTGAGTGAACACAGAGAAAGACTGAGCTTGACTGCATACAGTACCAAGGCCACCAGTTGTTTGCAGTGTTTTTAGCCAGACTGTTTGGCTGTCTAATCGGAGAAAGCATATTCAAACAATGTTGAAGCTTTTGGAACAAACTAATGAAAATTATTTGGTAATGACTTTCCTTCTCTCCTTTTTGTTTTTGATAAAAAAAAAATAAATAATAATCCCACTTTATTTTTCATACTTATATTGGTTGGTTTTTCAGAAATGTGTCACTATTCGTTTTTGGACGAACAGTTCACCTTCACAGCTACAGACCAAAGCTGAGCATTATGCCCCCTTAGGACTTACGTATGAGTTGCATACAAATATCTTTCCTGGACCAGAGGCCCTAACAAGTAGCCGACAAAGATCCTTCCTATCATTCAGATTGTAAGTCCACATTATCAGATTATTGCCCAGTTATAGCTACAAGTAGTTAGTTGATGATATCTGCCATGCTTACTTATTGCTTGACTGTGGGTCGTGCACCATTGACTATGAGACAGCGTGTTTATCCTCTTTAAATCTTTCGGAAATCTGGGGCCTTACTGATGAACAGTACCTTGGCTGCTCACCAGCTGTTGCTTATAGTGTTAGTGAGAACATACGTAGATGATTAGGAATACAATTTAGACCAGGGGTTCATGTACAATGCACATTTTATATGTTCAGAACTCTGTAAACAGATGAAAGGGTGTTTCATATTTGGAATTTAAAATGGACACGGCCATTAAGAGAAATTTTCAACTATATGCATCCAAAATGTTCAACTATATGCATCCAAAATTTTATCAAATTTCCCCAAGTCACACCCTTACCCAAACACACCAAAATCCCCATTTTTACACCACTATTAGTTCACACCATTTAATCCAAGCTATGAATTTGCATGAGGATTTGCAATCCATGGTATGGGAACAAGTGATTAGGGAAGGTCTTGAGACACACATTGGGTTTCTTTCTTTTTCACCAGGGCTACTTAAACGTAGTGTACACGATTGGTAATCCTCCAATTTTTTTTTATACTAAATTATTACGAAATACCTTACTAGACTAAGTTAATATAAAAGTAGTCTCAATCATCCTGTGAAATGATGGCACCAGGTATGCTGACGTTTTCAAGAAAAGTGGAAATTTATATCATTGTTGTTCGGCCAAACAATCGTTGGAAAACTGCCCTCTATTGACTGAATGTAGTTAATCTGTGTTGTGTCTAAAATGGGTTAACAATCCGAAAACGGGTGCACGCGTAGTGTACCGAAGCGATGCGTTGTAACCAGTGCATGCAGTGGATCTTGGATGTTCCGCTCGGCCCTCGGCCTATGTGACCAATTGAAAACGATCCCATTTAAGAAAATTGGGCTATTTTACAAGAGGGCGCTATAACAAATGTCGCCCGGCGTTTGAAAACGAATGCCGTTTTTCTCTCGTATTATCGCCATCCAAGAATGCAAAACTTTGAACAGGTCAGTGAAATGATATTTCCTATAAAATACTAACCCCCAAATCCACCCATTTCTGAAAATTGCAACAATGACCAATCATGTACACTACGTTTAAGAAAGGGTGCATATTTTCCTACCACATACCAAATATGAAAAAAATTCAGACATCATTCTCTAATTGCTTTTGGCGTTCTTTGTGTCAAGTAGGCTATCTAAACAGTCTAGCACTCAGCACCACAACCCTCCTGCTCTAGATGCAGAGTGTGATTTTCACTCTAACATTACCTCACTAGTCGGTGTCGGTGGCATTTGTCATGTGACTCGTAATTCCGGTACCTTGAGCATGGTGGAGGTACGAGATTGTACAGAGGGGAGCAATGCCCTTTTTGTGAATTGAACAGCTTTTAAAAAGCTGGTTATCCGTGTTTCAAATGAATAAACAAATATATGTCTAGGGGGAATTGAGATTTCTGATTTCAAACAAACTTGTAGACGTTGTATTCCATCGCCTTCATCCGTTACCTTACATGTACATGTACATGTACATGTCCCTCGAGCAATTGAGAGGATGTTTTTTTTCTTCAGACTTAACTAATCCCAAAGTTACACAGGCCTAAATGAAAACCTAGAATTATATGTGACCTGGCATGGTGACCGCACGAAATGAATGGGAAGTCACTGCATTCTGTGTTACAAGCAGTTACAGCAATTTACTGCCAAGTCATTTTTGGGTTTTTCACATTTTTGCATTAGAAAAGCTGTAGGCCTATTGTATCATACCCTGAAGTTTTAAAACTAAATTCCGTCTCAAAATATTTTATGGGGAAGATTTCTTTTTTTGAAGTGTGCATGTACAGTTCACTAACTTTGAGCTTCATTTTCTTAAAACAAGAGGTCAAGACTCTGACGGCTTCGAAAGGTTATAGCAGGGCCTACATATGACCTACAGCAACACATAATACATCAAATTAAAGCTTATTGCTTGTACTTGTAGGCAATACCATAATCTCAATATTCAAGTCTGGCTACTTTCCTCTTTTTTCGTGGGGACAGTTATAATGGTTTGGGTAGTTTTAGCATACACATGCAACACATCTTGGGATAGACCTTTTACATCTTTGTGCAAATGTATCCCTGCACTGTGAAGCTGATTGACAGGCCACTCTGAAATTACCCCCTCCCCAGCCTCTCCCCTCTCTCTGCTGCACACTTTGAACAAGGTATCTGACTGTCCAATGCCAGGTGGGTCATTCTATAAATTTGGGGTCCAATTTTGGTGTACCCCGTTACATCTGACATGTATAAGATTTTGCAATTCAGGACACATTCTTTATTGCCTTCTATCTCTAAGAGTGATTATGTATAGCAAAGTACATGTACCTGCCAAACAAGTAAAAAATAGTGTGAAGTCAATTTTAATGATACTTCATGGATCAGGTGTAACAGTGACCAAAAAATGTCACACTTTTGTACCCCAAATTTATAGAATGACCCAGGTGCGAATTATTATCTTGCAGCAGTGGCCCTATGGATCATGGAACAGAGGAGCTGGGCTTTTGACACATTTTCCATGGGATTAGACATGGATCGAGTGTCAAGTGTGTACATCTTGGAATGCAAGTGATTTCTTTGTCAATTGTATAATTGTTGCACTTGATGTAATCTGGTAACCTGCTGATTCTTTTTGAAGTCCTACAGCTATAGCTTTCTGTATGCCATCGCCCTTAATTTCTCAGTATGAGTATGTGTAGAAAGGCCCGTGCCTCATTCGAACTCTTATCCTGGACTGAACTAAACTGCCAGCCATTGTTGTCCAACTACCTGCAGTCTTGGACTGATTTTCAGCTTCTTTCAGATGTAATACAACTTCTGCTGACAATAACAGGCTTCCTTGCTTTCCCCCAGGTAGCCCCACTGCAATTATAATACCTCCCCCTTCCATTGAAATTCCTGCCAGCTGTTGAAAGCGGAGGCACTTTAGAGTATGATTTCCTTTACTTGTAAAGAGGACCAATGGGATGGAATCACTTTGGGAAAAGTACTTGTCTAAAGCCCTGTCCGCACTGGACTTATTTTGGTAAAATTTACCGAGACGATGGGTACTTTTCCCATTTTAAGTCCAGTGCGGACAGCCTAGGACGTTTTCCTCTCAGTTACTTTTCATGAGTCCAGCGGTTACTTCTACCGGCCAACTGCTGCCCAGGAAAACTGACCAGGTAACTTTTCCCGAGACGATAAGTCCAGTGCGGACAGTGCGAGTCGGTAAAAGCGGCTCAGGAAAGCGTACATCCGGACCGAGCGCGAGGTCATGCTACACTGGGACACCACGCATGCGCTTTGCATTGCTTCACCGCGGTGCGGTGCACGTGGCAAGTTTCCAAATTCCAGTGCGTTTTTGTTCCTTTTTTGTCTGCAATCATGGCAGATATTATTATTGATACAGTCAGAAGTTTGATTGGTGCTAATCGATGTAGTCCTATATGTACACATGCAGCCGGAAAAATGAAAAGGCACGCGTGATTTGGGTCAATCGTGTCAATGTAGTAAGGTCACGCAAAGCGCCCCCATGCTTCCTTATATTGACAGCTCGGTTACTTCTCCCACGGTCTCGGTAAAATTTTCCCGTGTCGAAAGTCCAAGTGCGGACAGTGGTCACATTTGACCATTTTTCATTTTACCATCGTCTCGGTAAAACCTTCCGAAAAATAAGTCCAGTGCGGACACGGCTTAAGGATAAAAGCAGGAGGGTGTGGGTTCGGGTCCCACCTGAGTGATTTTTTCCCAAATAATCTCTTTCCGGACAACACTGAGTATACAGTGTTTTATAAACAAACACGTCAGTGAAGGGCAAAACCCATATTGAATTTACATCATCCCGACTCAAATTTCATCTTATGAAAAGATACATGTAGCTTAAGCGCTGCATTGTAAAGCCGTGTCCGCATTGGACTTTTTTTGTAAAACATACAGAGAGTCGGACTGTTGTCAACTTGTCCAAATTAAGTCCAGTGCGGACAGCCAGTAAACTTTACAAAAGTCAAGTGTCAATCGTCGGTTGTCTCTTGTCTGTTGATCCCTCTGCAGCGGCAACTTTTTCAGAGCCAACCCTGTAGCGGAAGAGTTACGTGGCAGTTTTATGTTGCTTGACAACTGCAAAATGTACTCGGCCAAGGACTTTCCGCGACTGAGCTGTGTGCAATCCAAGTGCAGACGCATGGAAGAATAACCACAGTGGAATGTTAACAATAGTTTTAGTCCAATGCGAACATGGCTTTGTTCTTTGTTTGTATAAGGACAGCCACTTGTGTTTGACAAGCTGGAAAGGAATGTTGACAACAAACTGTAAAGTTACAATTCCAACTGGTATTATTTCTAGTAATACAGGGCTCTAACAGTGCTGCTTATTACATTGTTGATGAGGCATAACATTGTTATTATTGCTCAAGAACCATTAATGAAAATATTTAAGTAAGGTACCCCCATCATAATTAACATGAAAAGTATCCATTGTCATACAATATGTAAGTGACTGAATTTCCGTGATCTGTTCACAGTCCAAGTAGACTGTGTGTGCACAGTAACAGCTTCTGAGTTTCTACGGTTTTTCATCGTTTGAAGGATGTAGTCTGTGTAAGCAAGTGTTACGTGCATGATAAGGTAATGGACATTTTTTGGGTCCAATGTACTGCAGTGTTGTCCAGGTCTGAGTTTGAAGCAACAATTACAAAAAGGTACACTGATGAAGTCTAAAGCTAGAACAATCTAAAACTGGAAAAAAAAAATGTGGATTGAGCAAGTCTGGAGTCTGCAGGCATTAGTTTAATACAGTAAAAAGGACTTGGGAATGTAGAATCAGTCTACATCATGTACATTTGAGCAAAAGGGACCACATCAATTGGTCCAGAATTGAGCCTGGTGTTTTTTAAAAAGTTTTTAATGTTGGATGAAACTTGGATCCAATTGAATAGTGCTTTTTTAAATAACAAATCTGTGAAAGTTGGATCTCAGTCCATCATCAGTCACAAGAAAATAGTGAAAAACCATTTGGTTTTAACTGTGATTTTTGTGCATGTTCAAATGTGCTTATCTTGAATGTTGAAATTGAAACAATCCATATGTTGGTAATCCTTACCTTTTTGGACCCCGTTCCATATAAGAGAACGAAGGAGACAGTTTATGTTTCGGAACTTACCTCAATATTTTGCGATGATACAGGCAGGAAAAGTCACTCTGTGTGCTTCTAAATAGTTCGCTAAGATATCATGTTGAATATGAGCAAGCTTAATTATGTGGAAAGAGGGCAGGGTTTTGATTTATGAGGGAAATTATGGTGTAAAACGGCAACGTCTCTGACTGCAAAAAAAGGTAGGAAAGTCACATTTCCTTTGAAAGTGCGTTTCAAAATTACAACAAACGTGAGTTAATCTGAAGAAAAAAAGACTACTTTTGGCCTGCAAAAGTCACTTTGGTACTGTAAAGTCATTTGCAAAAGTAAGTTTTGAACGGAACTTGTAAAAAAATAGAGGTGTCCTAAAGGTAATGATTACCCATTTTTTGGGGAGGTTTTTAGATAAATTATGTCGTGCATACGAGATAAAAAAATAGATTTGGAAGTCCCTTTAGTGGCTCCGTAGAGCTATAATGAATGGTGCAAATCCTAAAGGATTGATCAATGTAAGTTCTACATGTATGCTGTAAAGCTTTACATTTAAGCATCATGAATTAAGAAATTCCAAGAACTCTAACGCAAAGCCACGTGCTTTTGACGCAACTCCCACCAATTTAGTCCTTGAGTGACTGCACTGACTGGGAGTGTTATAATTGGACTGGGCAGCTATCTGCCCTGTAATTTAACAGGTGTTGACCTTCACCATGGTCTCACCCAAGCCCTGCTAAGTACATGTATTAAATTAAGACAAATCTTACCAGGATTATACAGTGATCCTGAGTTCGACATCATTATTTTCCTTAAATTTTCTGTAAGAAGGAAATTGGCATTGACAAACTTATTCCTCCATAAGTATGTGTACATGTACTGTATTACGTTCGAGGACAAGCGGAGAAAGAAAACACAAAGTAATCTTCGAGAGATGGTCTTTTGTTAAAATCGGTCCTCGAACGTACGACTACGTGCTTAGTCTATGGGGTTTGGCTTTATTAAAGGAAGAATAGGAAACACAAAGCATTGTCCTCGCGAGTATAGGTAAGTACGACTGTGTGAACATGTTAGTCATACTTTCATGCAAATGGTTTAAAAAGATGTACATGTATAGGCCAAAAATGTTAACATTCTCCACTACGGTTTTCCCTCAAGCTCTTCAAATCTACTACTACAACACCCTCGCCTCTTGTGCTTCAGTGCAGGATGCATTTGACTAAATATTCGTTATTGAATTTAATGGTGTAATTGACAAATCAATTCAACGTAATTTCCAATTCACAGTTCACACGTCTGTCACCTTCATGGAATTTTTATGTTATGAATTAAGTACATTCTCCAGCCTGATTAGGCCTAGGTGCAGGGCATTCTGGAATCTGCCGGACCATACTGTTCGTCAACACTTCACCTCCTTGTTTTGGTTAAATGTGTATCACTTCAAAAGTGTTCTTAATCAAAGTGCACCCAATACTGGATGGAAATCCTTGAAACAACAGTTCATCACCTGTCTCCTTATTCCTTCATACATGTACATGTATGTATACTGTTACTAGAGCCCCTCCCCCACTCCACTCTGCCTTTGAACCAATGAGATACCCTCTAGCTCTCTTAACTTTACAGTACTATAGCTGACCATAAGGAAATATGAACACAACTTTGTGTAAAAACAGCTGATCAAGTGGTGCTGGAGGACCACTTGAAGAAGCTTTCAGGAATAGCTTGAGGCCTACACTTTATTTAGCCAGGGACCTGATTAAACATGATCAGTTGAGATGGTTGAGCAGTCCACCTTTAGCCTACTCCATGTCACCCTCGTTCTCCTTGTAGTGGGTTGGTGGGTGGGGGGGGGGGGGGATGGGTGCTCAAGCACCCCAACCAAGCCCTCCTAAGTTGAGTGTGCCAATGCTCCGATACAGTACAATAGTGGTACATTGCTCAAATGGTTCATGTGTGTGCTTTACATACATGTCCACAATTTGTGTGTGCTCTGTAAAGAAATCGTAAGCTTTGCCAGAGCTGGTAAAAAAGAAAACTAAAAAAAAACAGGATGGTGTGTTCCCCTCCAATACATTCACATCCTGATCCACACCGTCTTCTTTTCCCCATTATCAAAGTTATTTTACTAACAGAGTGCTCTTTCCAAGGTGAAATCTTAATCTTGTTTACTGAATGCTAGGCTCTAAATTGCAAGGCTTTCTCATTTCAGACAAGGTTCAGTTCTGGATCAAATAAACACAAGATCGCATTGACCCTGTGATGAGGGGGTCTAGTGGGTTCAAACATATACCCTGTGCTGTCCATAAGTACCTCTATGGTGAGAGGATGCCTACAGCCTTTGATCCATGATATCTCATGAGAGATGAGGCATATATGAAGAATAATGAGTGTGAAGCCATTTGTGCCCAATCAGACTTTGTAGGGGACCGGGACAATGCTTTACATCCCATTAAACATGCTCATTAATGTCGCTCATTATCAGGCAGGGCACGAGACTGAAAAGGTGCCAGGAGGGCCATAGCCAACAGCATACTGCGCCAGCTCACTTTGCTCGAAGAATATTCTGAAAGGTTGTTTGATGTAGTTGCTTATCCCTTAGGAAAGGACAATCCAAAATTCACTAAATGGAGTAAATCAAGAAATTACAATGTTCAATGAACCCAAGCCTTCTACATGTACTTGTATCAAGCACTGCGGTGTAGCACCACTTTATAGAGGAATCCCACAACGAGTTTAGCGCCGATCTGCACACTTCCGCGTTTGAAAACGAGGATCTCAATGTCCCAGTAAACAACTTTATGCTGATCGTGCGCCTGCGCTGCCTTTTATGGCCTGATTAATCCATGCATGAATGAATGTGCTGAAAAGCGTTGTTTTGTTTGCCACTGACACTCTCGCTTTCAACCCGGGAGTGCGCAGAAGGGGCTAATGTGAAATTCCTCTAATATGGATGGGGAAAGAGCAACTTGTATCCCAATCATGTTCAATCCTATCTCACCCCATGCTCTTCACTTTAATCATGCATGGAGGGCCCTTTACAGGGAGGTATTCTGTAAATTGAATTATGTGAATAATGATATTGATTGATGAAAATATGGACCTTGACTGTACATGAAGATTTGATCATGCAATAGAGTCAAAGCCAGATTGCATTTTTGTTTCCTGTTCACACATTTGTTGAGATCAGTTGGCTCTATAGGCTGCTGAGTTCAGATTTCTTGAGGTATGTTACACGCCTGCTACTAGTGATTTGTCTCTGTTCTTTCCTTGTTCATTGTCAGTTGTCACTACTAGTACTTGCTATTCTTTGCAAAGCACTCTATTCCTATCTCTAGGCTGCTGAGTTCAGATTTCTTGAGGTATGTTACACGCCTGCTACTAGTGATTTGTCTCTGTTCTTTCCTTGTTCATTGTCAGTTGTCACTACTAGTACTTGCTATTCTTTGCAAAGCACTCTATTCCTATCTCTAGGCTGCTGAGTTCAGATTTCTTGAGGTATGTTACACGCCTACTACTAGTGATTTGTCTCTGTTCTTTCCTTGTTCATTGTCAGTTGTCACTACTAGTACTTGCTATTCTTTGCAAAGCACTCTATTCCTAACTCTTGTTAAACTACCATGGCTTGCTTCTATTTAGTTGAAGTCATCAAGGGCAATTTTGTTAATTCCATTCTCAAAAAAATCACTCGACCTAGCTCTCTGTAATCTTTGGTTCACTGATGATTGTTGATATACATGTAGGGCTGTATTAAAGTTATCTTTTTGATGATACATTATGGCCGTAAGTGCTGTTTTTTTTAGGTCAGTCACTATGAGAACGAAGGAAACAATAAGTTCCTTCAGTTTCTGTCTAACAAATTGATAAGTAGTTGCCGTAAGTCGGGAAAATTGCAGGAATCTGCTGTTGACAAACTCCCAGGCTTGAATATAAATGAGAGACATTTACCATTGTCCAGACAGTTTTGTTATCTTAATTTGAAAAATGAATTTATACTCCAGTAGTGACACCAGAAAGTCTGCCCCAATATTGACAGAGATATTTATCTGTGTGCTTTGTTTTGATTGGTTTTACTTGGACGTAACAGCCCGTTTGTTTGGTAATCAGTGTCTCAAAAATAAGGTTAATACTATTTGTTGCATCTACAGAGTTCACAACAAAGCAAATATTTGACACAGTCTACCAGTACTTGTTATTAAAACTGTGCAGTCGTGGCATTTGTCTATGCTGCCTACTGCTATAGAACAACTTTATGTGACTGGTTCCTTTGATTTGAAGCAAGTCTCAAAGAATTGTTGTAAAAGTGTATTAGTTGTTTACATGCATAAGGAAGAACATACTTTATTTTGATACACATGTATGATATATCACTCAGTTTGACGTCAAATGTGCGTTCGTGAAAATGTTCAGAACATGAAAGCAGGCTGGTGACTCCTGCTGTTGAGTTGGGTCTATGCTGCTTAATAAAATGGCATAGAACAGATGCAATGGGACCTTTTGAATCAGGCTTCAGCCGTCTTTTATTTTAAAGCCTGGTTTCCATTAAAAGTCTTATATTTGTCAACAGTCACTAAAAGTCCCTTCACTAACACAGTCACCTGGAAATGTAAGGTTCATCATGAATGAGGCAAATGGGGACAGAGAAAGTTGGACCAAGTTCTACAACTTTCTGCATCAGTTCCCAAGTGTAGACCCATATAAATATTGCATACCATGCATACAACAATGTCTCATAAACTTAATAACCACGACAAAAGATAGGCAACAATTGAAATGGGTAATCTCATCAGTACATAGTCCGACATGAAGTAACATACATGTAATGTACATAAAGTAATGTGGCCGGTGCTCAATTCCATCAGTGAACTAACCAGAAAATTTCTTGAGTACACAATAATTTTTATTTCTTGCAAATGTAGTCTCTTTTTGCAGAACTTTAGTCTGTCATGTTTTTTTGTGTGCATTATCCTACAAAATACAAGTTTTTTGGGGGCATTATCCTGCAAAATACCAGCTATTTCATTCCCGATCTTCCTTCTGTTGCAGGTTGCCAGTACGGTATCCCCGCTGTGGTTGGACTGGGAAGAATGGACAAACTGCTCAAGAAAGTGTGACTGGGGCGTGTCACTGCAGAAGAGAAGATGCCTGCAAGGTGTTTGTCAGGGACCGGAGAAAAGATACAGAACCTGCAAGATCACAGTACGTACCCAGCAGCCGATTTCACGAAACCATGCACAACTTTAATGCCATGGCGTAGGACTAGCGATCCATTTCACAAAACAGTGCGTAGCTGCGCAGTGTTATATTTGTTTTATACATCGCGGACGAAGCTGAATGCCGCTTTTACGATGACTGTTTTTAGTACAACAATAAAAGTACGTGGAAATTAAACCGTGGGGTGCCATTTTGAAACTTTTCACTTTTGAAACTTCGCTCCGAAAAAAAAAAAATTGGTGGCAACTTTCGGAAATACCTCACAGGTAAACTTGCAGCAGATGATCATTCATTACTCTCTATTTTAATCTAGGGAATTTAATCAATAATTTGATCAACTAGCGGCTCTACTCTGCTCACACTCATCTAGCTAAGTCGTCATTTCGGTGTTTTTGCCCACAACTTGAGCCACCTAAAACGAGTGCGTAAGTTACGCCCTAATTTGTTGCGCAAGATAGTGACTTACGCACTGTGCACCTTTTGTCAAATTGATTTTTAAAATGTCACAGATGTTGTGCAACTTACGCAAAACATTGTGGCGTAAGTAGAGTTATGCAATTGCGCAATGTTTTGTGAAATCGGCTGCTGGTAGTTATTCATTAAGCCATAACTGTTCAGATTGCTAATTTTATTTATGCAAGTTCACCTTGAACAAGGCTGAAAGCCACTAAAGATAAAGAATCAAAGATACAAGAGGTTGGAATTAATATTTACAGCAGGAAAGTTCACATGATGAAGGGAAAAATGCACCAGGCAAAGAATTCCATAGATGTACAAAATGAGGGTAAAAGCTATTTGCTGTTACAGTAGCCATATTTTTCAGCGCATGTTTCTGTCACATGTTTCTTCAGTCACAAATATGAAGCCAAATCTCTGATTCAAACTTATGGCTTAAAAAAAAAGGCCAATTAGATGAATAGGCTGGAATAACGACTATGCATCCATTCGGACATCCATTCGGTGCTGAATTATCCAATTGGTGCCAACGAAAAAAGTTGAGTGCCTCAGAAAAAAAATTGAATCTACTAAATGTGACCGGCTCTGCAAAAGAAGCTATTATGTCGCAAAATTTGAAAAATGAGTTATATACATAGTTGAATTTGTCACATCCTAAGCTTTAATTTGGTGTAGGTTTGACCCATGTGGCATTTTGTGTTCTCAAGATATCTTGACATTTGTATACTCCTATTTCCCGATTTAACGGAAGTGTGTTTAGAGATATAGGCAATTAAACACAAAAAGTGCAAAGAAATCAGATAGAAGAAATTTTTATCAACATTAATTTTTTTCATCTTTATTCATCAATATTAATGTTCCTGAAAATAAATTCTAAAAATATAGATATAACAGAAGCCAACAAACCAAAAAAAAAGAAAATCACTTACGTGAAGATTAGTTCGCCCACTTCACATAGAACTGCCCTGTGTGTGTTTTCACATAGTGCGACATAATACCCCTTTTGGCAGAGCCGATCACAAATTTGAGCCCACCCAAAACAAGACAACGTTGGAAAGTAAACCTCCTAATGATGAGGGCCCTCAAGTTTCACCATGCCAAGGACCTACAGAGAACTTAACCCCTTGTGTCCAGTTGTCATTGATGGGGGGTTGGTATATGGCAATCGTAAACGCAAACAATAGGCACCACACTGGATAGAGTGGTCCTATTCATCGCACTTGGAGCCCCCTTTCGTGTAAATGAAAGCTTTGTTTGGAAAAGCTTCATCTATTGATTACAGCCCCATTCAAGAACAATATAGTTGGATTGAGTACCTGCAGGTATGTGCGTATAGATGACAAGCAGCCAGGTGGCCTTTTTTCAAACAGCGGCTATATGACCACTGTCCGTATTCAAGAGAAGAGGGCTGTTAAGAAGAGAGCATTTTAACAGTGTGTAGGGATCTACTTGTATATTTTCAGTCCCCTACTTGTACTCCTGTATTCCCAGCAAGCAAACCTCAAGACCCATGGCTTTTTCCTTCCAGGACTGTTCTGCCGGTACGCCCGATTTCCGTGCGCAGCAGTGTGCCCTGTCCAACAACGAGAAGCACACGGATGGGCGGATGTACGATTGGATCCCAGTGGAAGACCTTCCACAGGACCAGCGGTGCACGCTGACCTGCCGGGCGCGGGGCGAGGACATCACCAAGGTCCTGTCACCCAAGGTGCTGGACGGCACCACGTGCTCGGCAGACTGCATCGACATGTGCATCTTGGGACGTTGCGAGGTGAGTCGGTATCTTGCAGATGTTGCCTGAGGTGACTTTTTTCCTACTTTCAAGAGAGGTTCGAGCTTAGTTAAATACTTGGTGAAATGCATTTTGCCTTAAAGTGTTTTTTTTCTTCAAAAGATCTTTGGGAAGAGAAGGAGATGTTTATAAAACATGACTTGGCACCACAAAACGGGTGGAATATATGGTAGCAAAGTTAAAACATTATTTTTTCCACCTAAACGTACAGGTTATTGGCTTTTTTTGAATGTATTCTGTCTTGTTGTAGCTTACACAATAAGTACATACTAGCCCATGCTGTAATCTTTTGAAGTTGTCAGATTGATGACCCCCTTGGTTTGATTTGAGAAAATGAAGTTCATAATGAAAAGTGCAAATTAAACTCTCAGCGAAGCACAATATATCACCCTAGTAAACACAATGTTCCCTTTTTTGGTTTAAAAATCAAACGTTGTGATATGGTAGAGAAGGATTTTTGGATGTAAAAATGTTAAAATCAGATTTGCCAGTGGAAGAACAGCTGTTTGTGCTTTTGTTCGCAAATGCCATGGAGGAAATTTCCCATCATTTCGATGGGCCACATCACAAATGATTTTTTAAAGCTAAATTCTTCAAACACATTATAAGGTGGGTATTTTTAGTGTATTGAATTGCTTGGCGTTGTACATCAGAAATGTATACAAAGGTTTAGACAATTTGTTTTATTGGTTTAAAACCCCTTCCAATCCATGACCCCTTTCATTCCACGCTCTCTTCACCATTTGATGCTTTATGCCAGCGATTTATGAAGGAAAATACTGTCCACCCTGTTCCCCGGGGAAGGGGGAGGGGGGGGGGGGATAAATACATTGTTTGTAAATAGAAAAGAAATTAAAGAGAAATTTAAACAAAATAAAAAATTGTCTGCATCAATTTTTGTTTGCATATTTCAGCATGATACAAAGACCTCCTGGAGTTTCAAGAGGTTTTCGTATTTTTCCTAAGTGGTCAATGCCAAATATTAAAGAAACCCAGGACTTGATGATATCTTTGTACAAGTTTGCTTGAGGAGAGGGCGTTTGGCATCTGAAAAACAAGGCCCACAAATTCTGATAGTGATATGACTGAAATTCTCCCCAGAGTCCAAGTGCTTGGGCGTTCTCCATCATCACATTACAGCTCATTGACTTGACCAAGTATGTTAAATATTTCAAGGGGCACCGACTGCCAAAGGCCCCAAGGTGGTTTGAATGCTGAAAAATACCGGATCCAGCCTTTTCTCTCAACATGAGCCATGCACGTGCCTGTAGGGCTCCTGGAAAATAGGGTGTTGAATGCATGGGCTGTGTGTAATGTTAGCTCAAACATGTTGTGGTTTATTTACTCTAACCCAAACCAGGACTAATGTCAAACATCATGCTAGTGGCCAAACAAAATGACAGATCATCTAAGTGATTCCAGACACAGGCATCAACTTGCAAGTCATAATTAATATTTTGACTGAGGGGTGGAGCATTTGTCACCCTGTCAATCTGTACATTGTATGTGGTATATCTGCTCTGTCAGTCTTTATTCCAGATTGCATCTACCAGTACAGTCAACATACAAATTTGTCAAATTTAAATGTCGGGATTTCAGAATTTTTAAAGAATCTCTTTTGCAATCTGGAATTCCTGATGAGGTGTTGTCCTAAAGGTGTTTTTACCTGTAAAAGTGGATATAGACCAAGGAAAATGGATGTTTTAAGGGGGCGCCTTTAGGCAAATACAATGTTGATCTGGGGTCCTTGTGGATTTTTTTGTGGATTTTTGGGTGGATTTCGTGGATTTTTCATTTTTGGCCAATCTCACCCTTGGTTTATACTTGGTCGGGTTCAACATATGCATAATAACAAACCTGTGAAAGTTGGAGCTCAATCCGTCAACTGAGTCATAAGAACATTGGGACAAACCGCTGTTTTAACTGTGCTTTTGTGCACGTTCACGCATATGAGCTAGTTTTCATTGTTGAAATCAAATAAACAAAAATGGAATTTTCAGAGGTCTTCAGATAGAATTTGCACATTATGAAAGCATTTGCAATTGAAATATATTTCTCATGATTGGTATTGGTACCATCTTTATAAACAGGAAGCTTTCAGATTGAAGAAAAAAACACGTAACAAATAACAGGTGAAATATAGCAGTTTGAAAATTGAGATGATGGTTTTCGCTGAGAGTACAGGTTATAAGCTATAATTTGATGTGTTGTGTGTTGCTGTGCTCATGCCTAGCCCATGCTATAATCTTTTAAAGTTGTTAAGAGGTATAACTCGACAACCATTCTGAGCAGGAGTCACAATTTCTGTTCGGGATTGACTCCATGCATACAACGGATGTCAGCAGCGTTGTGGTTTGTGCAGTCTTTCCAGGGAATTGGCAATCTTTAATGATCCCTTTTTTTTTAATCCGCACATTTGAGAGTCATCATTTAGTACACATGCTCAATTAAGATCTCCCTGCTGCATATATATGTACATCACTTCAGAGGGATCTTAAACATTTAGTCTGCGGTCAGAGGTAATTCAAGCAATTTTATGTCTCATAATTTTACCCCTAGACAAGCAATACAGATTGATTTGAACAACCTCATATGCATACAATGATCTTGTTATGCAGGCCCAGGGGAACCTGCAAGTCCTAAAAGGTGTATTAATGTGGGATTGTAAAGACCATTTTCAGTCCGATATTGCGCATAAAGTCCTAACCCCCAAGCGACACTGTATTTAATGCCTACAAATGCTGGACCCGGCACGCCAAATTGAAAAACGATAACCCAGATTAATCCCAACTATAAATGCAAGTTAAGCCCAGGTTTCCATAAAGATATAATTGAGCTCTCGCCTGAAGGAATAAAAAACATTACATCACAAAATGAAACTTTTCTCGAAAATTACCTCTGGAGCAGCGGCGTAGCCAGGGCTGTCTCCATAGAGGGGCGAGTAGGGAGGGGGGGGGGGGGGGCTGTATGTTACAGTGGGGGGGGGGGGGGAGGGCTCTCACAATGGTTTTTCTTTATAACACTATTATTTTCTGTGTTTGCAAAATTTTCAGTGGGGAGGGGGCGACTGAGGGAACAACAATTTTTTATGGGGGAGAGGGGGGCGCACGCACCCCCCCACGCCCCCCTCAGCTATGCCACTGCTCTGGAGAACATCTGGGTTTTTTCCTTGATGTTGAGTATTACCCTGGACAGTTGACTACTTTTATCTTTTCTTGTTTTGACGGGTTTGTTTAAAGTGACAGTGGAGGCGCCCAGTTGAGTTACAAAAAGCATTCGGCCTGAAACAGCTGTGTTGCAAAGATCCTTAAAAGTATAATATAATAATGGTCGGGGAAAATCATTGACGAAAATGCACCCATGGACTAGAAATGGCTTGGAAAAGTCAGACTGTTGGAAACCGGAGAGTACGCATAGTTTTGGCTAATTATTTTCCGACAAACGGCGCATTTTCAAGGGATGGTCATGCACAATGTTATTCCACGTTTTATTCCACTTTTAATGATCTTTCCAACCATAGCTATTTGAGCATGAACTCTTTTTTAACGTCCGAGGCGCAATGTGTCCAGGTGCAGGGGAACAATTTTAAAAGTGGGGGGTAAAAGCAGCACAGTTGCTGCCCTTTTCTATGTTTTTCTTGTTGGGGGGGGGGGGGGGGGAGGGAATGGCCTCCCTGGCTTGCACCCACTTGTAACCAATTGCCAGACTGTATATGGACTAACTAACGGTAAAGGGTACATTGGGGACAGTATTTGAAAAAAGTCAGCTTTTTCCAACGATGGCCGGCCAGTCATCACTGGAAATTGATAGAAAAATTCCCCTTTTCTCAAATGACAGCATACCAGGTGATTTTACAGGATGCCCAAGATTATTTACTTAAAGGTAGTGTACATGATTGGTCATTGTTGCAATTTTCATAAATGGGCGGATTTGGGGGTTAGTATTTTATAGGAAATATTGTTACACTACTTACACTGACCTGTTCAAAGTTTTGCGTTGTTGGATGGCGAAAAAAATGAGAGAAAAGCGGCGCTCGTTTTTAACCGTCGGGCGGATGATAGCCTTTAGTCAAGGCGCGCGTGGCTACCTGGACGAGTGACGTGCCCCAAATTCCAGCATGTCCAGGGCGCGCCACTCGTCCGGGTAGCCATGCGCGCCTTGACTAAAGGCTAAAGGGCAGTTTTCCAACGATTTCCAGCTGGAAATCGTTGGAAAACAATATAAATGTCCACTTTTCTTAACGACAGCACACCTGGTGCCATCATATCACAGTATGATTGAGGCTACTTTTAACTTAGTCTAGTAAGGTATTTCGTAATAATTCAGTAAAAACAATATTGGAGGATTACCAATCGTGTAAATACAGCCAAGTAAGGTGTTTCATTATAATTCAGTAGTTTCGTTTTTTGGTTTTTGCAAATGGTGTAGATTACCTTTAAGCAACTTCTAATGAAGCACTCTGGCCTGGGGGCATGCAATATAACCCCTTGGATATTACAAAGTCAAATTGAGTTTTACAGCAAGAATCGGAATCAGACTTATTTTGGTCACATTTCTCCATCTCTATTTTTTCCCATCTCTATATTTTCCCCTGCCATTTCAAGTTTGCATGAAAGCCAGACTCTCTTGGGGGAACCGTCCACCATTTCATCAGACTCCATGAGCTGTATCTAGCCAGGCCTGCCTCACTTCCTGCATGTAAATCACAATTGTTCTGACAAGTACATTGTACAAACACATTTCTAGCATTTCCCACTATTAAGGTTGATCTCCCAGCCAACTTAATACCGTTAATCTGGCATTGAACCTACGCTTTGCCTAACCTTAACCTTTTCTTTAAAAAGAAACCACATTGTATAAATTGTTCATGTGTGGCATGTTCAGCTCCGTCAAAGTAAATCATCTTCACCAGCAGGTGTTTTTTTATGAGGTTATAATTCTAGTTTTCATTATAACTAGTTTTCATATTTCTTTTCAGCAAGGACATGAAATGGTTTACAGCTGTTTTGGTGTCATATAATAAAGCTCCCTGCTGGTCTTTTGGAAATATTGCACGGAAGTCTGTTGACTTCTCATTTATTGTTATGTAACCATGTTGGTTTGCAACTTTTTCAGCATGTTGTAATGATTTGTTTTGTTTTAAAAGACCACCGCCTCTCCTATATTCCCTTGATGCTGCCGTTTTGCACTAGTCCCAGGTAGTGGAGGCGGAACAGGAGGTCACACTTTAAAATTTCATCCTGAGGGGGGACCTTGGACAGATATACCGTACCCTGTGGAGACATGAACACAATAGGAACAAAGGGACTGAATAGGTCTCCACTAGGCAATTCTATGGGTTATAGGTTGTCTCCACAAGGAATTTTGTGTACAAAGTCTATGGGGTTTGCTTAAGTACAGGGACAAAGGGGAGAACAATGCCATGTCTCCACAGGGATGTAAACATCAGAATGTGTGGACTGTTCTGCAGGGAATTCAACCTTGGTCGTTTCAAGGGTGATATTCTTTCTAATTAATGAAAACAGTTGTGTGAAATGAGCTGATGAGTTTGCCCAGGCACATTAAGATTTTTGTGTTGGCAAATTGTAACAGGATTGAGAACTTAATTGAGACGGAACAATTGAGAGTCATCTAGCCACCCTATAGGGGAGGGGTTGATTCTAGAGTTTAAAAATGGCTACGGATGCATCTAGAGATTCTCTCCAGTTATAACAGACTCTACACCATGCTTTGGGAATCAGAGCAAAAGAAACACACTTCAAGCCTGAATGAGTAATTTATTTGGCAAAGTAGGCTTTTTAGATCTCCTTGGCCCACTTGCACCCTTACCAGCTCTGATGTTCCTCTGGCCACCTGCCATGCAAACCTGGTACTGTGATTCCTGGCCTCCAGGTTGCACTTTTCAGTCTTAAGTCAGACAGATTCCTGTGGCTTGCACACAAAGGAGAGTGTGGTGTGTGACACCCCACACCTCGCCCTGTTGAGATTGTTAGTGTTTGCAGTGTCCAACTGTTTTTACAGCTTTTGTTGGGGATAATCCGGCCTTAGCATCAGGGTTGTGGCGGGATCAAACATGCCTTTCACACACATGGTTGTGGGGTAGCAGGCCCAACGCTTAAGCCCATTTCACACGAGTACTAGATACACGGGTCCTGTGCGATGAAATCGCATCGATGTCACCAACGCACGGATTCGGTGCCGTGTGAAAGTGTATCCCTGTCACCAAATCGCGCGCGGGTCCCGTGCGGTCCGTGACAGGGATTGAAACCTCCTGCAAAAGTTCGCATTGATGCGACATCCATGCGACGATCACCGAGATTGGTCGTGTGAAATGTATCGATGCGATTCTTGCGAGGATACGACGCGTGAATCGCTATATACGCATGCGCAGTTTGCTGTTTCTCAACTATAAAATGGCGGTTCACGAAAACATACTGATGATGTAACTACTCCTGCATTTGATGCCCAGTCGGGTCACGAAATCGTGATATGACGTCTCGCAGAAAGAGATACATACAAGGGTAATCTGCAACAGACGAGAAATGTTTCATCGTTGAAGAATACGTGCACAAATGTTCGTGGTTGCGCTGAAAATGCGCATGTGCAAAGCCACATTAGCCTTTTTTAAATGCGTCGGAATTTCGTGGTTGTTTTCATGTTTCGATGTTTTGGTATAGGAATAAAACACAGCAGAAATGGTCTGCGACTGTAATTACAAAGCCAAGGGCATGTGTTTTCTACTTATAAATGTTAGCCTAGTTGTATTTCCTGACTAAATATTAGGAGAAAAGTTGTTTATTAATAAAATTTGTCCAACTGAGATCATCATGGAAAGGAATGCCCAATGTTGGTATGACTTGTACTTGGTGCAAAACGGCACGAATGCGAGACTATCCCAATTCACTGGTTCCAACATCACGTACCCATAAAGAATACTATATGTTAACGGGGAGCCAGCGGCACATATCATTTGAACGTGCATGTGGTTTGGCTTCATACGTCTGTTTGCTTTGTATCTCAAAATGATGCGGAATGAAAGCGCAGCACGCGCGTCGCGGGAATATCACTGGTGCGCGGAAATTCCACCGTTAAAAAATGATCGCAGTACCAGCGAATAACAGGTAACCTTTGACCCACGCACGCAAACGCTACAAAACGAGGGACGTTCGCTACTGGACTGTGTTGTATCGTGAGAAAGCCTGCGAGGACATCGCAGGCATCGTGGGGTGTCAGACACCCGGCGCCAATCATTGCAGATATGTGTTTCCAGCACTCGTGTGAAATGGGCTTATCATGCATACTTCTCTCACTTCTTGGAAGGATGTGTGGGTGCATATATATAGAAACCGTATACAGAAACAAAGGAACGATGGTGTGTGGTGGGGGTTTACCCTGAATCAATCTGACAATGTTTCTTGAGGTAAAAGCATTTTACAAGGTATTTTCCATGTTCTGTGTGGAAAGTTGTGCAATGTTGTTCGCATCTGATAGAAGCCATATTTTCTAAGACGATGGTTACTTCAAGTCCAGTGTGAACAGTCTGGAAAGGATTCAATATCCTGAGGCCTGCGGTTATACTGGCCAACCACTGCTCAGTACAACCAACTGACCAGGTCAGTTTTACGGAAATTGTTAGTCGGATGTGGATAGTCAAGTACATTTAATATTCAACCATTGGAATCTTTATCACCATCTTAATAAAATTCAGAAAAATAGATAAGTCCAGTTCAAACACAGTTTCAAAGGTAGGCCTTCAAGAGTGTTTATAATTATGTTGAAAGTCAGCAGTGAGGAATAAGAAGTTGACAGAGCAATGGTACGGGGGTCAGAGGTTCAGATCCTTTTTGTTCACCTTGAGTCAAATACTGGTTCTAAATATGCGGCTCAGTAGTTCCATAAAATATACCACTATCATCCAAGAAAGAAGACCCTCAAAATAGTCTTCTGGAGCAACTTTGGCCAAAAGCTGTACTGGTACTTAAAAGGAAAGAAATAATTTTTGTTCAGGAGTGAGAAAACAGGAGGTCATTCAAACAAACACGGAGTCTCTGCACTCAGGAAGCCACACACAGGCTGTCCTTGAAGAGCCTTTGGCTACAATTGTAGAAATCTGTGTCTTGAACAACTAGCATGATTTGCACTTTACTGCAGTGTTCCTTTCTATTTTATTTCTTTTCTGTTTTGGGACGGCCATTTTGTTCCAGGCTAACTTGTTGATCCACCGGAATTAATCTCATTCAGGAGGGTGTGAGGGGGACCCATTCACGGCACTCGCACGTTCCCCTCAATTTAACGTTCCCATTACCAGGAGACCATAGGTTTGGAAGTTGTCGTTACATGGTGTTTATCCATGGCTGGCTGTCCCGGGGGCGGCTGCCAAACCACTGAATTGGGTTGTCACGCGATAGTTTGAATTCTCCGCAAATGAAAACAGATTTGAAGCACCAGGGTCTTTGGATCAAGGTGCCAGGGGCACTTGTCCAACAAGATTGAAGTAGTTGGTCATTTTTAATGACCACTGCGGTGAAAAAATAAATAACAAACCACAAAAGGAAGCTAGAAATTTAGATCTGCCGGGGGATTGCTGCCCATTTTTGCAAAATTCTCTAAAGTCTTCTTTTTTTTCATTAAAAATAAATTAATCCAGCATTGTAATGAACATGCACAAGTACATGTTAAGACATTTTGTGTATTTTTGCATTTTGTTTCGCTTTTTGTTATCGGTAGACATTGTGGGGGGGGGGGGGGGAAATTACAACTGCTTGTCATCAGGTGCGTGTGCGCGCAGTGTGCAAAATATTCTAAACACGCACACATGTTGCTCGAAATTTCTTTAAAATACGGGGCAGCAGATGCGCATCACGAAAATTTGACGCCCAAAATGCCGATGCACATGGCAATCTGTAGGAAGTGACGTCGTTAGGAAATAAATAGAATTTCAAACGCATTGCAGGAGGCTGTACATTATTATTTTTTTTTTTCACTAAATGGCCACCAGCAGCACCGAAGTAGAATTAGCACATACAAAGAATTGAAGGAAATAACCTCAGAGAAAAACAAATATTCCAGCATGTTACCCTCAAATACTGAATGATGCGTTTTGCCAGAGCTGACATCACTGTACTAGTATTCTGATGAATGTGGAAATTGGTTTTGTATATCTAAGTTTGTCCAGGGAATAAGAAAGTACCCTTTAATAGATGGTATAAAAGGCAAAGCAGCAAGCAAGCAGCAAAGTCTGTCACGAGCCAATTTGGCCCATCAGGCCGGCGTTTATCTCCGGTTTCAGTAGCATGAAACGACTGAGAATATTTCTATTTCCCCCTGGACAGGATGCTAGTCCATCGCAGGTTACTCCCCGGCTAATGCTGGTACCCATTTATACTCCTGGGTGGAGATGAAGTGTTTTGCCCAAGGACACAACATATGGCCAGTAGCTGGATTCGAACCCCTGACCCTCTGATCATGAGTCACAAATCCTAACCACAAGACACTCCCCATAAATGGCAAAGTGGATGCCACCTCTGTGGTGGAACTGGGACAAGGGCAGAGAGCATTGGCATAACTGCATATAGGGTCCGGTGTGTTGTCAGGTACCTGGGGGTTCATCGGACCATGGAGGAATAACCGAGATGTATTCGAGTCCATCACAAGTCCCTGCAAGTCCCTGCAAGTCCATCACAAGCCCTCCAGTCCTAATCCCAAATCACAAGCTATTCAAATGAGCTTTGACAAAGGCATTCCTTTGTCATTGTTCATCCAGTTACTTGTGACCGGCTTCATAAAAAGGACTTCTGACTGGACTTGCGAAAGGACTTGCAGGGACTCGAGTACAACTCTGATAAATAATCCGACAAAGAGGCAATCTCGTCATGATTGTTTGTGTGGGATGAACACAGACCATTCGCTCAGAATGTGGTAGGATGACTGTTTTTAATTTCTCCAGAGTAAAAAACAGCTACCTTTAGCTGAAACAATAATTTTGTGACAATGACATGCACTGAGATTTTAGTTGTTAAGTAATCAAGGCCACTGTTAGAACAATTTTAGAAGGCATGCAAATGAACAAATGAAAAAAGTGCTCTTTGATTCGGCATTTAATTTTCTTTATCCAAAATGTTGTGATTGTGTATTAGTTGGCCAAATCCTATTAAACAAATTCCATTTCAATTTTCAATTTTCCTTGGCAGCCTGTTGGCTGTGACCACCAGCTCAACTCCACGGCAACGCTGGACAGGTGTGGTGTTTGTAATGGAGTCAACAGCACCTGCAGGCTGGTGAAAGGCAACCGGCATACCCTGCCCCCTGCAACAGGTAGGTAAAAGACAGATATTTGATCCGCCACTCTGCGTGGGGTACCCATGTAATCCAGGACGGAATCGGTGCCGCTGCACTAGAAAAACACTCTCTGAACAGTTTGAAGAAAAAGGTCTTAAGAGGGATTCCCTGATTCCATTGTTGTACATGCTTGGATTTCTTCCAATAAGTTCTGAACCAACAAAGTGTGATCTTCTGAATTCCCCCGCAAGGTATTTTGTTTTCTTTCTCTCTGGGAATTTTTAGTCTTGAAACTCGAGAAGCTCTCAGAAGAAAAGATTAGCATGTCAGTGCGCAAGGCATGCAGCCTCCTTTTCCGGCCAGTGCGAAATTGAAAGGTTTTTGTGGTTATAACCGATGATTTCTCCACACCGTATTCTGTGCACTTCCGTGAATGAAAAATTCCCTGGTAGTTTTAGGTGGATCTCATACAATATCAATAAACTGCACACCCATGTCTGTTTTAATTGGAGGAGCAAGCATGTAGATTGTGTTTGCATTGGTCAGGTTGGTGTTCGATCCTCACCTTCCACCCACGGTGATTCCCATTAATGTCGATCATGGTTTTCGGTCCCTACCTGATTGCATGAGTTTTCTCCAGGTATAATTGTTCACTGGGATTTTCCTCCCATGACCAAAACTGAAATTTTCTTCGTCTTCTTTTCTTATTAAAGCTGGGATGTCAGGGAGAATGCTGTTCATGTGCTGATCAGGCAACCCAGGATAAATAAGAAATAAATAACAGTGTATTCACCATTTATAATCTTTCTGAAGTCTTCAATATTTGTACGTACTGTAGGTACATGTAGATGATGATGACTCATGACTTTTTTCTTGTTGCATCACAATCCCTTGCACAAATGCTGTTGATGTGTCCACACTGTAGACATTAATACCATTCTCGCACTGCTCTGTGTACCACCTTGGGTAAGTTCAGATGAGGGGGCAATGTCTAGAATGACGAGGCCAGCCAAGCTGACAAAAGTTGCCGGAATGCAACTTAGCACCACTCCGGGGCTGGATTGGGCTAGCCTCGGTCTGGACTACAGCCTAAAAAAACTGTGGCGCTAGTCTAGTCTTGGTTCCAAGACGTCCTTAGCGATGTGATGCAGCGCGCACAGGTTAATGGCCATATACACAGGCACACCAAGGCCACATCTCTAAGGACGTCTTGGCCCTTTTGCAGGGAACTGCGTGCGACCTGTATATGCATAATTTAACAGGCAGGTCAAAAGAATAATAGTGCTTGCGCACTGGAGGAAATCATGTTTTAGTAATTAGCTGGCTAGTCAGGTAACATACTTACGTACATGCATACCTCAAGCTGTATGGCGCGGGGAAACTGGACCAGTGAGTCAGCGATTATACAATGCATGCAATGTAGGTCACGCGATTATATGCACTCTACGTCACGCGCGCAGGCAAATTGGATTTTGTCGTATTTAGCAGGGTGCAAGCTAAATATACCTGTTGGATTTTGTCGTATTTTGGAGGGTGGAAAAGGATTCTTGAAAAATTTCAGTTGGATTTTGTTGGGTTTGGCAGGGCTCATACTACGAAATATATGTACCTGTTGTATTCTGTTGGATTCAGCAGGGTAGCTGCAAAATGCCAAGGCTGGTGTGTAGGTGGTACACTGCAGAATCCAACAAAATTTGTTGTTGGATTTGTTGTATTTAGCAGGCTTTTCATTTCCATTTTGTTGGAAATTATTGGATTTAGAAGAAGCATGTGAGAAAAATTAAGTGGGTTATGGATTTAGTCAAAATTAAACAAAACAAATTGTAGCATCAGTCCACTATACTTTTTACCGACGCCATGGTGTATTTTTTCTTTTTATTTTGTTTCCCCAAAAACACCGTAAAAATGCAAAGAGAGGAGAGGAAGTGCTTCCCGTTCGATATATTGCATGAATAGAATTTGAATAGATCTGGCTGGGGACTCCAATGTGAAAGAAAGCCATAAAAAGGGAAATATCGGAAAATATTGGCTGGCGTGAAGTACAAAGAAGTGCCTCCTCCTTCCTTTGCTGAAAATGACGTGATACCATTTTTTTTCTTTGTCGTTTTAAAAACATATTTTGTGTAATTGCTAAAAGTACAAATAAGGCGGGTCTGACATTGAATCCTTGCAGCATCATTCTAGCCTTTGTGAAAGATTCTCCTGAGATGGAAATGTCAGGCCTGTGAAATTAAATCATCATTGTTTTGCACTAATATTATTTTCACATGTGCATGCATGCAGTGTGCATAATTACATTTTTCATATTACGCTACACAAAATTCCCCAATTTTCCCAGTCAAGTTGGTTGTCCACGGGGTCTTAGCAACCAGTTTAAACCCACATTCCTAGCAGGTAAAAGCTATGGCCGCCATTCCTCGGGATGAATATCCGATACCAAGACCCTGCTGCTCCTGAATTTGTAGAAAGTTGTATTTATTACATGGAGATTGGGTCCAATTTACCAAATGTGCTGCCTGTTCATGACTGGTCCTTGCCACCCCCAGCAATGACCTACAAATTGACCTATTTTGTGGTCTCTATTATCCCCTCCTTGAGAGACTTGACAGCACATTATTTTTTTTCCTGACTTTCTCTGTTTTTGTTTTCACCTTCAGGGTTTTCCTTGCAAGAAAGCGGAAATAAGATTATCAGTTTATAATCTGATTGAATTTGATACTGGTTTCATTTTAGTTTCGGAAGTAGGAAATAGATCAGAGCAAATGGAAAATAACAATGAGTAAGTGGAGACTCGCGGCATTTTTCAAGGATTTTCTGAAGCAGTTCAATGGAATTTGTATCACAGTTTTAAAGTAAATTTTCTGTGAAGTGTTTTACTCTTTTACATGCATTCTTCAATACATAAACCAGCTTGCAGAAATCTTACAATTTTTAAAATCTTTGGGCATTTTACTCAGGCGTTAAGTAAAAAAATTACACACACCTTCAATCGGGGACCTCCTATTGTCCTCCTATTGTTCATACTTTAACTTTTTGGCAAGGACCCTCATTGGTTTTGGACATGATTTTTAAACGGGGACCTTTTTCATCCAGGGACCCTATTGTCCTCTATTGTTGAAGGTCCCCTATTGAATGCAAAAACAAACTCATTCTTACATACGCACCCTTACGGGGTCCCAATATTGTTCACCACCCACTTACATGTACCTGCTGTTGTTCTCCTTTCTTCCTAATGAAATTTCAAACTCCATGCCATTTTCCTTGTGGGTCCCCAAGATTTCTAAAGACTACCTTGTGGGGGGTCCCATTGGCCCCTATTGTTACCCATTGTGCATGGGACCCCTTAAGGCACTACTTATACGAACCCGCACACACACCTAAATTATTTTTGTGGATGGACAATTTTACAGGGTGACTTTAAACCAAAACCCCCCCCCCCCCCCCACCCCCAATTGGCCGCTCTTAAAAATGTTTTCTGGGTCTGCCTGTGAATGCTGATAATAAAGTTTGAAGAAAACTGGTATGAAATGCTCATCAGGCAGTGAAAGCGGCATCTTTGAAGATTTTGAAGTGCAGTACAGACATTATTACAATTTTACTGGAATCAGTCTGCATGTTTGACTCTATGGAAGCATTGTATGCACTGTTTGGACCTGTCAACAAAAGTTGTCCACACATTGCAGGATCTCAAGACGTTTGGACTTGCACACGTCCTGTCCACACAAGGTTTTCCACTTTCTTAGAGGCATGTGGTTTCTCATGTGAACTACATGAGAACGGAATGTCCACACAAGGTATGTAACACAAACATGTGTGTGCACCCATCCTCACATATGGGTAGATATGGGGTACCTCTATTGTGGACTTTACTTTCCTTCTTTTATTCTCCTTTGTCCACATTGAAATCTCAAAAGCCATAGCGTTAACTTTGTGGGGTACCTCAATTTCTGAAGACTCCCTCGTGGGGTACCATTGTCCCCATTGTTACCCTTTCTTCCCGGTACCCCGTAAGGAGACTAATGTAAAAACACATGTAGTCGTGTTTTACCGAGGACAATGCTTTGTGTTTCCTAAAAAATATAACCCAACCCCATAGACTAAGCACGTATTTTTACGTCTGAGGACCGATTTTAACAAAAGACCGACTCCCGAGGACAAGAAAGGTTCCTTTGTATTTTCTTTCTCCTCTTGCCCTCGAATGTATACAGAACATGTACATCGTGCCATATTTGTGTAAAAATTGTGTATCAGTAAATTGATTGGTCACCTTACACTGATGTAAAACCTAATGATCTTTATTTTGTAATGTCTGTAATTGATAGCATGACTCTAGTGCAATACCAACTGGTACCAACCTGCAATATTATCACTGTAGTTTCCTAAAACTGGAAGTAAGTATTGCTTTCAGTCTTTCAATTTTATCGAGAGTTGAAGTGTCATATTGTATGTTAAACAGCTGAGAAGTGCATGTCCTTGATTGTCTGTTAACCGAAACACAAAGTAATGTTCATCTTCTAAGTATTGTTCTGCTTTTTAAAGCTCCTGTGCTTTGGAAAAATTTGTGAATGACATGGATAGGCTACCTACATATTTACTGTTATTCAGCAAGGAGAACTGGGGAAGTCGGACAGTAACTGGCAGAAATGACTCTTAATTCCAGTGGAGATGCGTGTAGACTTGAGCAGTTTTTGGAACATTTTGAAGCTTATAAACAAAAACAGAATGATATCGTTGATTTAAGTAGTAAAATAATTGCACCACTTGGCCTTCTCTTCAATGCCCTCTTCCTCTGTGCTGTTGTCCGAGTGAAATTCATGCATACCATCATCTATGTCTACTTATCCAATTTGGCAGTAGTTGACACTATTCACCTCGTTATGCGAATGACGTTGGCTTGGGTCAATGCAGTTGCTGAATCTCCTAATGTTGAAGTTGTCCTGAGTGGTCTGAGTTGCATGCTTGAGACTGCATCGTGTGGTTTTGTGACTGCCGTAGCAGTGGAAAGATTCTTAGCTGTAGATCACCCACTGACATTCAGAGCAACTGCAAGCAAAGCCAGAGCAGCAAAGATATCGGCAGGGGTTTATCTGGTAGCAGTTGCTGTTGGACTGATCTACGTATTTGCATTCACAACTGTATTTGGTCCGGATAAGTTTATCCCTGGTTTGATTATTGTGGCGATACTTAGTTTAATTAATGTGGCCGCTATTGTAGTGACCATTACTTTGTATATCTTCATTGTAATAAAACTTCACCACAGGTCGCCTGTGAAACAGCACCATCCGGAGCGACTTGGGCAGGTTGGTCGTATGCTTATGATCAACACTGCGGTTTTCTTCCTGTTGAATTCAGTCTACGTCGCTGCTCGCATTCTTGTTATCGCTAGTGTAGCTAGTGTCAGGATAACAAATAGCTGTGCAGTAATTCTCCCCAAACTTGTCAATGACATGCTACGTTTATTTGATGTTAGCACATGCGGTGTTATCCTGCGACTGATCAACAGCTGCATAAATCCCATCATTTACAATGTGACAAATGCCAAGTGTCGAGCGGCTTTAGTCAAGATGGTCTCATCTATGAAGTGGGGTCATCGCTCAGTACACACGCAAGAAGTCACCCGGCCAAAACCAGTGGGAGGAGATAGGATGCAAGAACAAGTCAATGTGTCTTTGCCACCAAGACGTCTTCAGGCAATGTCATTGTCAGCAAGGCCAATGGATTCCCAGTCACCAGGGCAGGGGGAGCTACTGGAAATGAAAGTGATTCTGAAGCAAGCAGGAAGCAAGCAGGAAGCAGCTCACCGAGAGTTTTCACTGGGGACTAAAGATGCCGTTACTACCCCTGTGTGAAGAGCAGTGGACACTATATGCACCATCCACCCAAGGCATGATGCAAGAATTCAAACTCAATGTAGGCGAGAGTGGAGTAAGTTGAGCCATAGTTTGGTTACATTGACCTGGTGTAAGTCTGGAATGATAAATATATTATATAATATATTCGTGTGGCATTTATTCAACTTCTGAAAACTCTGCTATATTGCTTCAGAAAACTTACACATTGTTCTGAAAATAATTAATTAATTTCATGGATTAGAAAAAAAAAACTTATCCTGAACTGATACTGTGAATGCACTTATTTCATAGAAGTTTCACTTTTGAAGTTAAAATTCATGTTTGTCTTCAGCTTGAGCATGTATATTTACACCTTTATCTCAGCTGGCTTACTTGTATAGCAAAGGGAATTATTGAAAGAGGTCACCCATGGAGGGTAGTATCTCACTGCCTTCTCAGATCAAAATGCAGATCCAGGGGTGGCTCAACTTAGTCCATGGCTCCACCTCCCCTATACTCTCCCTAACCATGGTTATACCAACGTAGCCTGAGACCTACATGTAGGTACATATGTAGCTGGAGCCCTACAACGTATGTAGCCCCAACCTGTACCCCAAACTGGGGACTCGATCTGGCTACATTTATGTAAGCACAGGGTTAATTGGGGCTACGTTTATGGCTGCAGGCTATTAGAGTTGGTGCTACATTTAGGGTTCAGGCTACATTATGGTGCACGGCAGCAGGGGTTGCAGGTCTCAGGCTCCCAAAGCCAATGTCACAAACAACTTGGCTGAACATTTGGATTTTTGAACATCCTGACTTGTTATTCTGTATTGCACTGTATTGCCCAATTTGTGCAAGATTCTGTCCGGTACAAGAATTAGATCAGTAGATAAAAGTGTAAAGACCTGATCTTTACCATGTACATGTAACTAGTCAGGGGTTTCAAAATGTTTTAGAGTAGCAGGCAGATAGATGAAAGTAGGCGGCAGTGAGTCCTTGCCCCAAATGGCGCGCGTGGGGTCCGGGGCCCGCCGAGGGCCCCTGAAGTTTTCGGATTGTAGATGCTCTCTGGTGCAATCTAGGCATTTCCTGGCATCTGAGACTAGGTTTTCAAAGATCCTACTGTACAGTACCGACTTTGCATTCATTTATGAAATAAACAAAAATTGGCCAGGGGTTTCCCTGCGGGTGGTTAACCCATTTTATCGGAAGGCTGAAAGAAAATTTATTTTCTTAGAATTTTTTTTTTTTTCTTTCAAAAAATTTTGACAAGAGGATTCCCAGTTGATTGTAAATGTACATGTAATTATTGTATATATTTAGCAAGAGTAATTAATATCTACCGAGTAATTCATATCTACTGAGTAATTCATTTCTACCTAGTAATTCATATCTACCGAAAATGTGGGAAAAACAGCCCACCTCCTATTAATATTATTTTACAGTCATAGAAATGTAAGTTACACCGCATGCCTTTTTGTTCATGCGCACAAAACCCCTTGAATTCTGATTAACAGAGTTAAATGATCTGAAATGCAACAAGAAGACGATGAAATATATCTGGAAAAAAAAACCTGAGGTGTGCCCATGGATGTGCAAGTTATGGGCATAATGTACGTAATTGCAGAACAGCTTGCTCGAAAACCTCCGTCCTCATTCAAAATGGGTCCGACCACCGAGATCGATTGCGAATTGTGCCGGGGGCCGGGCGGGCGCGGGCCGGCAAGAACGGAGGGCCGGGTTGACAAGGCTTCACTCGTTGAGTAAAGTTGGAGTACTACGTACGACATTTACCTTCAGTTGGCTTCTTTACGGCACTTCAGAAAGACTAACGTTTGTTTCTATTTTGGCATTGTTGATAAGTAACAGCTGATAAATAATATGGACACCGCGCCTACAATCACACGTAAGCTAGCTCAGCTGAGCTGTCAAAAAACATCGTCTTGTTGTACGCGTTCACAAAACAAACATTGTACATGTGTACATGTACATTGTACAACGCTTGCGCCGCACGTGTTTCTCTTTTCTCAAGGCGAATTTCGCTTCGCGCGTGCACGTGCATTGTACATATACACTGGGAACAATAGACGGTGGCATGTGCGGTTGCTTGCACACTGCACTTGACCAAGCAAGGCTAGCGACAAAGCAACGCGCACGCGCAGATGCGCTTTAGGGGTTGGAGTTATTGAAGCAATTGCTCTAACCCCCCCAGGTCTTAGTAGCCTTTTCTCAAGACTTAAAGTTCGCAACACGTTAGCAGCGTGTACGTACATTGTACATTGGGAATAATACGGTAGCATTCAGTGCGGTTGTTTGCACTTGACCAAGACTACATCTGCACCATATCGATGGAATATGTGCGCTATAAATGAACGGTGCGGACTGCGGAGAAGTTTTGTCGGGCCGGGTTTAGAAAACGATCCAAGAAACAACACATTTAGTACATAATGTATGTTTTTTATTCTTCCATGGTACATCATACGTTACATACATACATGTATGTACTATTCTACCGTCAAATTTATTTGAAATAACTGGAATTTCGAGCAAGGTAATCTGGACTAATCCACACTTAATACAATAAATCTTAGATAAATCTTGAACGTGCGAAAAGCAATATCGCCATATTGGGCCGCGTAACGTAGAGACATGTACGTTTTGCGGTCCGGGTAGTGAGCCGTGTATACTTCACGCTGCATGCTATGCTAGCCCCCGTAAATTACGATCTATGGACCAGGATGTATTTTTTGGTGAACAAACAAAATATAATTTCTACTAAAAACAAGGATCTATTCCCCCAAAGCGGTATGCTCAGGGAATTATTATTTTTTTTTCATGATTGAAAAAAAGTAGCCGGCGCAAAAGTTCAAGTAGCCGGTCAAATTCGCCGGTTGCCGGCTTATTTTGAAACCCCTGCTAGTACTGACCAATAGGGGCAGAGTCATTGTTTTGTTGTCACACAGGCTCTCGGACCATAGTGAGCAAAGAGTGCATAATACAGTGGAAGGAAAGAAAGGGTAGATACTTGTCCATTCTAACAAAAAGGTTTTTATTACTTTTGGCCACCTTGTCTGAACATTAAATGCAATGTACCTGTCAATTTCCCCCTCCCCCACATCCTATGTTGAGGTTGTCACTTCAGAAGTGACCAAATTCCCTGCCCTGGGACACCATTCTACTGTGCAAAATATAGGAGAAAGTTTTATTTCCGTGCAAAGACTGATATCTATCTTTGGATTGATAGGTGATATATGAAACCCAAGGAAGACATTTGTCATGTTGAGCCAAGTGCGTTGTGTGCCCCCCGCAGAAGGATCTAAGGATGCTTTTACACTTTCCGAGAAAATTGACTTTAAAGTTTTTGTGTTGGCATTTCTAAATTAAGAATCGCAAAAGGTTGAATTTTTGTCAGATGAAATTTATTAATATTTTCAATAATGATGTGCATTTTTAGCCGCGTCGCATCACAGACGCGGGGCTCTATAAGCGCTTAGTGTTCTTCTTCTTCTTGTTGTGCACTTGGTCACGTGAGGGTCACCTGACAGTTTTCCTTGACGAAACTCTCACACACGCAAAGTCTACGAGACCGCAGGCTGTACTGTGCATGTGTCTTTGACGAAACTGTCACACACGCAAGTCACCGACGACGCGGCTCCTGCACGAATTCGTGCTTGTTAAATAAAAACATTGCTTAATTTTAAAGTTATTTACATATTTATGCTAACGACCTTTTGCCGGCAAGTCCTTCTGCCTTAACCCCTTGCGTACGGATGACGCAAATATGCACACAAAAAACAGTGCCACAAGGCCGGATGACGCAATTGGCCACCGTTTGTGCAGTTTCAATCCATTGTTGGATTAAACAGTGCCACCAGGCCGGATGACACCATTGGCCGCTGTTTGTGCAGTTTCAATCCATTGTTGGATTATTGTGTATAGGTTACGCTTGATTGCACAAACACATTGTAGCAGTTCGCTTGGCTGCCAGAGCCGCCGCGGCACCCCGACGTCTCCCGTAAAATACCATACTCAAGGGGTTAAATGTGCGCCTAAGCAGCATGTGAAAGGCTAACGACTTTTTGCCGGGAACAAACTTTGCTCCAAGCGTGCTAACGTCCCACTAAATAAAGTGGAGAGGTGAACGAACTTGTATCATGTTTTGTTACATTGGTATTACACACTTACGTCCTTTTTACCGGGAACAAAGAGAACGCAAAACCCCCTTCCGTCCTTTTCATTCTGTTAATTACGTCAGAATGACGTAACCCCTTGAGACGAAATGTATATCAAAATAAAGATATTTCAATACTCTACCCATTACCCCCAAAACCCGAATTTGACCTTTTGACCCATTTTTCGTCCTTACGACCTTTTGCCAGGCACACGGTCGACAATAGTTGTTTTAACATGCCTTATCCTGGAAAACAGCTTCTCACAGAAATCAGTCCTTGTGTTCCTTCCTCCATGGTCAAAAGAAGAGCAAGCAAATGCAGGTTCTGAAACTAGCCTTCATGGGTTTGGTTAGGGCATGATCCTGTGATTACTTGTTCAGATGTTAGCATGTTGCTCTTTTCTTGTAATTAGAATAGGAGTAGACAGCCAGTGTTTATCAGAGGTAAGACCTTGCTACAGTTGCGGTTGAACTATTCAAATGTCAGGGTCTTAGGAGGCCAGGGTAGAGGGGGATAAGGGCTATAGCCACCAATATATCTAGCCCCCCCCCAAAAAAAAGAAATTGGAATGTACTACAGCTTTTATGATAACTTTGAAGATTTAACGCCTCAACAGTTGGTTGTCATTCAAAAATGTATTTTTAGTCAATGATCCAATATTAACCCCTTGCGTACAGATGACGGAATATGGTGCAAAAAAAACCAGTGCCACCAGGCCGGATGACGCAATTGGCCGCTGTTTGTGCAGTTTCAATACATTGTTGGATTATTGTGTATAGGTTATGCTTGGCTGCACATACACATTGTAGTGGTTTGTTTGGCTGCCAGAGCCGCCGCGGCACCCCGACGTCTCCCGTAAAATACCGTACTCAAGGGGTTAACATAAAATACAAACAATTTTGAAGATTTCAAAACAATGATGAATTTCTCATCCTCACAAATTTGTCATCTATCAAAATTGTATTTTTAGACATTGATCAGAGTGCTTACACTTCATACGTTCAAATTTAGATTAAGATTAAAATTTTTACCTTTGTGGTTTGTTTGATAATATTAAAAAGAAACACCAAAAAAAGAAATGAATTTGTTCATCCTCACAAATTAGTCCAAGTCCAAAATTGTATTTAGCCCCCTCCCCACATTTATGTTGGTTTTTGTCTCATCTTTCATTTGTCTTTTCTGTCTACACACTGAGAACTAAATAAAAACTTGCCATCCGCAGTCATTGTCTAGCCTCATCTTTTTCTTTAATAGTGATGTGTAGAAATCCATGCTGTTCCCACCCGCTGCTGCTAAAGATGAAATGATTCATAATTTCAGAAGAGGTCTGGTTCTATACTGATCCTGTTATGATCATGGAGGAAGGAAAAGAGAGCCTTCTGACCCATTATACATAAAGAAAACAAAACCAAAAAACAAAAACAAAGCAAAAACATGAACACAAACAAAGTAAATAAAATACAAAAAAAAAAACCCCCAAAAAACAGTCCTAAGTTATTAAGTGTTATTTATTGCTTGAATAGCACGTTACATCAATTATCAAATTTTTGACTCACAAAATCTACTGGAGTATAATAATCCAGCCAGGATTGTGTGATTTATTCATGCAGGCTGCTAAATCTGAACAAATGGTTCCGCATATGTTGAGGGCGTGTGAGGTGATGCCTGGCTCCCATATCACTCAACTTGACCCCAGCTAAAACCTTCTCCAGCTTAATCTCTTTTCAGTGTCTTAATTTGAGAGAAATTTTGAGAGAAATTACTGTTGACAAATTCAATAACAAATGGACTCCGTTTGGGACTTTACAGCTGCTTTGGTGAGTTAGCCAGAGGGGCCAGCACCCTTATAAAATTTAGGGAACCAAGTCTATTTTGTTCATAGTGGGTTTATGATAGCCTATAGGTGTCTGGAAAGGTCGTTTACAGGTAATTTCTTCTGGGAATGCTTTGCCTGTGGAAGGCTCCTTTGATAATGTGTTTATGGAGATGTGTCACGTTCCATTTAGGCTAATGTTTGTACATGTACACGTATTAATGACAAAAGCAGCCAAAGCCTAGCTGCTTGAGAGTCGTAATCTTGAGCTACTGACAACCTGACCACCTGCTCGTTTGGGTGAATTTCTGACAAAATATGACACGTATTTCATTTCTTGTAGTACGTATGTACCCCTAACTCCCTAGGTGGTGTGAACAATCGTATTGAAATTGGAGGATTCGGGACTGTTAGGGATGAAACGTACTGTTTCCCATGTCGCAATGCTTTGTTTTCCTTGGAAAGTTTCCCTTCATATCAGAAATATCATAATATCACTTTTATAAATCTTTGAACGTCAGTATAAAGTCAACCGTGAGAGACCATTACCTGCTTTTTTGCAGGAACTGATAGTTATAGGTCTTCATTTTTGATTGTGTGTGTGAAATGAAATCACGTACATGTAATCCTTCCTTCTGGTTTGAAAGTAGTTGAAACTGAAAGTGCCTCATACATGTAATTTGAAATTGGTAAAATATTTTGAAATGTTTTCAATGATGTTAGATTCCGCCAAGAGTGTCCTTATCAAAAATGTGACTGGCGATGTCATCAACATTCGAGCGCCCTCCAGCGGCTGGTTGAAAAAAAATAAAAGAATGAACTTTTAAGTGATGTCTGTGACAAAGTTTGTGGTAATCGCATGATCCTTATGCAGACAATATATGTTTGAGGTTTCAGAATGATAATGTCACCAGACCGGAAGTTATAATAGAAAGATTGTTTTGATTTTGATTTTGCATTCAAATGGCACAGTAAAGGCAAGACTCAATGTGTGTTGCACTTTATGGTACGGAGCATTAAGCCTATACGTGTAAACGGGGATTCCTGCTTGACCACTGTACAGTATGACCGGTATTACAGCTCGTGAGTACCACAAGATTCCCTGGCCACCTTAGGTCAATAGAGGGCAGTACATAGCATGATTGGTAACTTCTCAACATTAAAGTCATACATTTAAAAATCATCGGGCCTGGTGGCACTGTTTAATCCAACAATGGATTGAAACTGCACAAACAGCGGCCAATTGCGTCATCCGGCCTGGTGGCACTGTTTTTTTTGGTGCCAAATTCCATCATCCGTATGCAAGGGGTTAAGATTAGTCCAATTATGTTTAGTACTTGTAGGCCTATGGGCACAAATGAACTGATTACCATTGAGGACTGTCCATGCTGACTCGTTATTGACCTTTAGTAACGTTTACTGATTCATTTGTAAAATTACCCCAGAGAATAGTCTAAAGGTTGTTGTTAACCCTGACATTGGTGGGTTAGACTCCACTAAAAAACACCCCACACCCACACAAGTGTGTAAACACCTGCAATCGGGGACCTCCTATTGTCCTCCTATGGTTCATACTTTAACTTTTTGGCAAGGGACCTCATTGGTTTTGTACACGATTTTCAAATGGGGACCTTTCTCAATCGGGGACCCTATTGTCCTCTATTGTTAAAGGTCCCTGTTGAATGCAAAAACAAACTCGCACAAGTGTGTAAACGGGTGCAATCGGGGACCTCCTATTGTCCCTCTTTTGTTTGTACTTTAACTTTTACGGAAGGCCTCCCATTGGTTTTGTACACGATTTTCAAACGGGGACCTTTCTCAATCGGGGACCCTATTGTCCTCTTTTGTTATAGGTCCCCTATTGAATGCAAAAACAAACTCACACACACCCACGCACACAGTCATGTAAACGGGTGCAATCGTGGACGTCCCATTGTTCCTCTTTTGTTTATACTTTTTCGGAAGGCCTCCCATTGGTTTTGTACACGATTTTCAATCTACGCCTGAATTCTTTTGTCCTAGGTCCACGATTGCCGGCATATACAAACTCACACATGTGTAAATACCGGCAATCGCGGAACTCCCAGTGTTCCTCTTTTGTTTTTCAATCATGGACGTTTGGTCAAAAGTGGACCCTTTGTCTATGCCCTAACCCTTTTGTCCCTAGTCCACAATTGCCGGTATATACATACTCACACACCCACCTGTGTTTAGTCTACACCATGGACTTCCCATTGTTCCTCTTAGACCTTTTGTCCTTATGCGGCATTCTTTTGTTCCCCGCCTTGGTGTACCTGTATGTACAATTGTACACACCTAATACCAAATTGAAATTTGCACAGGAAATATGAATTGAGGATTGAAATCAACTTAAACTGAAGAAAAGCTTCCCCTATATAGTGACAAATAAGAAAACGACACAAAAAACGACCCTTACCATGTACAAAACCTAGTTAAGCATACCCCTTTCTAGGCAAGTTCAAGGTCCACATAATTGAATTAAAAATTGACCCCCATCCAGGGATGCTTTGCTCATAGATTCTTGGAGAGAGAGTTGGCATTTCCGGGCAGGAATAAGGATGATGTCATTCTCAGTATTCCCTTAGTGATTCACCTTTTTAAAAGTACAAATTTATCTCTCATAATCTCTTTGCTTTCCTAGTGGAAAGTTCTCCCTCCCAACCCATTCAGAATACCCAAAAGTTACATTTATGGCTGGTTAATACTAATAGACCCTTATAATTTGTTTTTATTCAGTCATAGAACAAAGAAAGTATCGCAGAGCAATTACACAAATACAAGCAATTGAATAATGATTGTGAATTTAGATAGGAGTACCAGGGGTGAGATTTCTCCAGATTGTTCCTGATTTCAGGATTTTTTGTGAGACGTCTTCCAGATTTCCGGAAGATTTTTTTCAGGTCCTTAAATTGTTATCACAACAAAATGACATCTGCAACCTGAATCAGTGTTCTTTAAATTCCTATACATGCGGCAAACGGGCGACTCTGCCCGAAATAACCCCAAAAGGGTGACGCGCGAGTCGCCCATTTAGAGCACTTTCCCCACGCACCCTACTAAAAAACACTCCAAAGGGGCGACTTTCACAATGGGGCGACAGTTATGTGTCGCCCCATGCAACCGCGTCGCCCGAACCCACTCTTTTCTAGCATCATGTGTCGCCCCAACCGGCAATTGAGGAAAATGTTAATTCTAATGGCACTATTTTTGTGTGCGCAATTTTGAACCTTAACTTTTGGTATAACATACATTTGTACAGTTTTCCTGTTCAATTTTCAGCAATGCCATCCAAATTAAATGTTTCCAAATGTTTTGTGGATTTTTTTATTTTTCTCAAATCCTCATCCCTGAAGTACAGATGAAAAGGTGCCAGCTATGTAAAGAAATAAGATAAGAAAGGGAATAAATGTACATGCACAATTAATCAGAGATTAAAATTTAAAGACCGTTGTTTTTTTTGGTAATGGAGAGTCAGGGTCTGTCTTTTCTTGTAATTCTATATTCAACATCTTTCTGCTTTCCTAAAAGCAATTTCAAATGATTGCAGGAGGGCTTCACGTTTTGAAATCTTTATCTGTAAATAAAATACTTGGTACAAAGAAAAACACATTAAGAATTGACTATAAGGAAAACCAAACATAATTTCAAATTTTCCAAGATTAATATTGCTAATAAACCCCTTTAACCTGTCATCATGGACCACCTATGATGCACTTGGTGGAGTAGCTCTTTTAGAGGCAACAGCCTACCATCTACAAGGAGAATGCTCACACCTCCGGGTTTTAAGTTTGCTGCATTTGAACTGCCAGTCTAATGAGCCTTGAACTGAAGGCCCAATAAATCAAAAAATGTAGCACCTTCATTTATGGTGATCACTGTTTCTATTTCGTGGGATTACTACCTATAGGTGATTCAGTGCTTGTTGAATTGGACTTTCCTTTCTTTGTGTTATAGCATTTTGTTGCCTGGGAAGTATGACGGTCATGACCTTTGATAAAAGTTCATACTAGACTCAGTGGGACACGAATTATTCACTGTCAACAAGTCCTTTACTTGAACAAATAACTTTCCATTATAACACTCTAGAAATCAAAGTTCAAAATGATCAATAAACAATCTTTTACCTGAAGTATACATTTTTTTGGGGGGAGAATGTTTAGTGAACTTTGTCAATGAAACACTAGTAAGCAATCTTGGGACTGCTGGCCATGCAGATATATATTCCCATGTGACCCATTTCTGCTGTAAAGTCCTCCAGTCCAGAAATATGTGGTTCAATTTTAAAAATTGGTTACATACTCTGTGAAGTGTCACTAGTAGGTTTCACACTACTATGAACTTACCCGGGTAATTAATCACCCGGGTAGCAGTCCATTACCTGGGAAGAAACTAACCCAGGGAATCGGTTTCACACTACAAAATTAACCACGCAATTCAGCTTATCCACTTATAATGTGTGCACTTAACCCCTTGAGTAAAGTAATTACAGTGAGGAGCTGGGTGCTGTGTCGGCTTTGCAGCCAAGCGAAATGGACACAAAAAGCTTGTGCAGCCAAGCGTAACGAACACAATAATCCAACAATGGATTGAAAATGCAGAAAATGGCGTCTATAGATGTCATCCGGCCTGGTGGCACTGTTTTTGTTTGCGCCATATGGCGTCCTCCGTACGCAAAGGGTTAACTTATATTTGTCAAGTTATCAATTGTTGTAGAAATTGCAGCAACATACATGTACATAAAGACACAATGCAGTGTCAGTACTGCATCAGGATTGCTGTCAAGTGCAAGTCCCTCTCCCAAGGGGCTGGTGTGGGAGTGGAGGAAGTTCATTGCCATGTGCCTGTAGTTGTTACCCAGTCCTGAAGTCATTCCGCCCATGCATGGAACTGTCTGTCAACAAGGTGACCCTGGGGGCGCCTTCCTCAGAATCAGGTTCTCCTCTGAAAGGGTGATTCTGTACTGCTTGATAAGAGTATGCCAAGACCTTCTCCAATGAACCCTGAAATGGGAACTGTGTTTGGGTGCTTGGGCATCTGATAATTGTTTTTCTTAAGAAGGCAGTGGTATTTACAATCAGTGATACATTCGACATTAGTCCATCTTCCATAAGGACTTCAGGAGCAGTCCATCGGGCAAATCCCACCCCTTCCCTTTTGTCGATCCAAGCTGGCACCCTAATGTATCCACTACTAGTTAACAAAAAAAATACATTATGTTTTTGATAACTCGGATTGTATCTTCAATTAAAACGTGCAGTAATTCATGACGCAAAATCACTCCAGAAAGGTCATTATGGATGCTTGCAGATGTGATGGAAGGATGTGGGATGCCACATCCCGGAGATTCTAAATTCTCTGTGACCCAGCCCACATGAGTTTGTGTTATGTAAATAGCATAGCCGTGCCATGAAGTGGCTGCGTATTTTGGGTCATTTCAGTCCCATGTTTAACCAAACCATACTTACAAGGAGTATAGTATGAATGGTTCACCTGATTTGGGAGTGGCCTCCTCCCCAAGGTTGCCAGTACTGAAGGGCATGTACTATGCATGCAGATAAAATAAAAATATGTGTATATTGCAAATATGTGACCCACTCTGCAAACAGGGCAATTATGTTGCAAAATTTGAAAATAGTGTTTTATATGTAACTGCAGACATGCCAAGTAGTACGATTTTGCCGTATTTCGTACGGGAAATCCTTGAAAATACGGGAATACGATTTTGACCCTAAAAAATACGAATCTTGTCCGTCTTGAAAAATAAATTTAAAAATGCCGTAAAACGACTGCAAGCGGAGAATATGAAAGTATCTCGAACTTTTTCTAGCCTGAATACGATGTCTGGACTGTATGTATACATCTTGCGTATACCGTAATTTCTGGAATATTGGCCGCGGCGTATACATTGCTTTTCACCGCGAAAAATGTTGCTGAGGCTTATATTCTGGGCGGCTTATTCTCCAACACTTAAAGAATAAACCCGCGAACTATCCATTATATTCGAACACAATTTCCGGGTCGAGTCGGCACCACAATCATGAGTCATCGTTTTCGTTGATAAAATGCACTCCAGTACCCCAGCGGCACGCGAATTTTCCCCCCCTCCAAACTTTGCGGGTACATTGCCGTTTGTGATCCACTTTGTGATGACTTGCCGACTCCATGAAAGATATCGTGCGACTCTGCAAAGAAGCCTACATGTATTCTATATACATGTACATTGCGCCGCCGCGATCGTATAAGCTTGTAGGCCAATTCAACTGAACAACGAAACAGCCGACCGTGGCGGCGCGCGCCGCCACGGTCGGCTGTTTTGTTGTTCAGTTGAATTGGCCTACAAGCTTATACGATAGCTCGCGCGTGGACGTCAACAAGTTTCATGCCCGCTTTCTGAGTAAAGTGGCTGGTACTAGGCGAATGCGCAGACAGATGGTCAAACAGTTTGTTTACCAGCGATTCAATGCAACGGTTAACATGAATATTTAAATTTATGCAAATGTTACTCCGCCCCAATGCTTGCCTGTATGTAATGTGTACATGTACACATTACATACAGCTACACTAGTTGATCGGAGTCGGAAGGATTAACCCTTAACATGAGCCGCCATATCTTTCAAAGTGCAAAAATGCAACTGCATTGTATAACAGTACCACCACCAGCACTACTAGAAAACCATAGACAATTAATGTAAGTGATACTTGGAGCTAAAAGTGCAAGCAATAGTTCATGATGGAATGAATTATAATAGGGTATATTATTGTAAACATCATGCACTTGATAACTGAGTATGCTTAAGTCCTACACTGGTATTGCAGCCAGTAAAATTGCTTTTTGTATGTATACGTACCTGCATTGTTATGCACCATTATGTGAGTGTACAATGACCGTTTTTGAAAATACAGTTTTTTTGAAAAAAATACAGTTTTTAGGTTGTCAGAATACAGTTTTGGGATTTTCAAAGTTGGCATGTCTGTAACTGGAATAGCCATTTTATAAGTTTTTATATGGTATATGTCTGAGGCCTGTGGCATTTTGCATTCGCGAGATATTTGGAAATTTGCATGTTTGTTTTCAGGAATTTCTTGAAATGACTTAAGGAGAAACAAGCCATTTAAAAAAACAAAAAGCAAAGCAATAGATTGAAGCACTCGACACAAACACATTCTTTTTCCAACTGTATTTACTGAAATCAAAGATTTTGGTTATGAACTAGAATAATATAGGTATCAAAGATGTAAAAAAATTCCCTCCCTTAAAAATCACTTGTTTGAAGAATTGTTCACCCTCTTCACATAGAACGGCCCATTACGCGTAAAAGCATACAGCGACTTATGTGCCCTTTTTGCAGAGCGGGTCACATATTTGTCTGGCAGGCTTAATATCTTGAGTGAAACCTTGGTTTGTGGAAGCATCCTTGAAGAGATATAAAATATTAATTTGACATTTTCTGCCTTTCTGCATTTAAGAAAAAAATTAGTCCATGCTCAATCTGAAAAACAAAGGTCGATGAGCGAAGACGGTGACCATGAAATGGGCCGTGACATCATCTTTGGGAGGCAGCACACTGATTTGGCCATGTACCTGCACTTGAAATACCGAACTGGCTTATTAATGCCTATTCATTGTTCTTGCTGAATGAAAATTTGATTTATTCATCGGTTTTCAAATGAGGTTGCCTGTTTTGTCAATTATAATCATTTCAGAAAGTAAGAGAATTCCAAAATATGTCACGAGAACTAAAATTGAACTTGTCAAGAGCTGTGGCTGCGGTCAAGTTAATTTGTACATTTTTTCTTGCAAATTACACTGACTTTAATTAGATCCAAACAAAGCTGAATGGATCATGAACAACTTGATTGAATGAAGATATCTGCAGTGAGTGGTTTGTCTTGGGTGTAAAAAAGCTACATTGTAACTTTGCCTCTCATGCCATGTGGTAGTTGATGTAACTTTGTCATTGTTTTATTGCTGTATGTTCCAGACTTACTTTTCCCTTTTTGACCTTTTGAAGCTTTCCGGGTAGATTCACGTCCGTTTGACGTCAGCATTGTCTGGTTGGCGGTTTGACTGTCTGGTATGTCATATTAACAGGAATCTGTGATCCATGATCGCTACCCATCATGCCTTGCCATGTACATGTGACTAAACCAAGTGGACTGCTCAGTGACTTTGGTCTGAACATTTCAAACTTCCGTTCACCACTCCCCTTCTCCCGAGTGTGACATTTGTTCACCCTGCGGAATGCGTACTTGTACTTCGGAGGTGGAAAGGAAATCCAAAGATTACCTGGTTCCCATCCTGTCTGGTTACCAGCCCTGTCTGTCAGGGTTGCGGATTCTCCATGTAGTAGTCATGTCCTGCCAATTACTCGTCATCTGTCAGACCAAATGCTGCAAGGCACCGGGGGAAGGTTCTATCAACATTTGTTTCATTCAGAGTTTTAGAATGATGAGAGGTTCTGCTGCTTACTAAACCTTGAGAAATCAGGGGTTTTTGTTGAGAAATTCAGCTTGTCTGTACTGCGCACTTTCTCATTGCCTTGGCACATAATTTTTGTTCTATCCCCCCCCCCCCCCACACCAGTCAGCACATAATGTAAAGTTGAGTGGGACACTGGGTAAATTAATTACTCAAATGATAAATGGAAGAGTGAGGGTGGATTTCAAGTGTTTGAACTGGGGATGTATTAGTCATATCTTATTCACTATTAACCAGTGCCTGGGAATGATGTGGTCCAACCAGCTGTTACTGCTTCCCATGAGGTGAGATGGACTCACATGGTCTGAAGTAAAAAAAAATGACTTGGTCAGGAGTCTGTGTGCAATTTAACCAGACAAAAGATCATGTATATAAGATGTAACTTGAGGAAGTTGGTAAGAGTCATTTTGTGGATTTATCCAACTTGATCTAAATATAAACTTGTCAAACAATCCACAAGGGAAACTGATGACTAGGTAAATTTGAATACATTTACAAAGTGAACAAAGAAACTGGCAGGAGTGGGATTCAAACCTCCGACCTCCGGAACACCGTACCGGCGCTTTGCCCTATGTTGGCGGTCTCCCAAATTGTCAGTATCTTTGTTCGGGTGGGCGCTAGTCAGAAGTCAGAACATCATGTTTTTGATAACTGATTCTATCTTTAGGCATGCCCCTCATGGCTATAGAAGCCTGAAGCGTGCAGCGATTCATGATGCAAAATCACTCTAGAAAGGTCATTATAGGTGCCAGAGGTCGCAGGTTCGAATCCCGTTCCTGCCAGTTTCATTGTTCACTTTAAAAATGTATTCAGATTTACCTAGTCAGTTTCCCTTGTGGATTGTTTGACGAATTATAAGTTAAAAAGTCGTATCCTCATTGAGTGATCCCCACAATGTCGCTTTCCAGGTTGTATCGTAAAATGGGGTGTGATCCCTGACTATACGGCATTCTGGGTTTATGACTTCTGACTGGCGCCCACCCGAACAAAGATACTGACAATTTGGGAGACCGCCAACATAGGGCAAGATAGCTCAGTTGGTAGAGCGCCGGTACGGTGACCCGGAGGTCGCAGGTTCGAATCCCGCTCCTGCCAGTTTCTTTGTTCAAAAGAAAGTCTTTCTCATTCCTCAACATTTTCTTGTTATATGGGGCGCTGTTTATATTAGATCACAATAAGTAGGGACAAACCAATACAATACCCAGGGGAAAACATTAGAAATCAATCTGAAAATTTCACTAACTCATGTAGTCTTCACCAGAAATATAATTTACTAGTTGATTACAAAGTTTCAAACTCAACAGGAAAACATCACCAGTCCGGGGAATAAATGTTCAGGAAGGAATGTAAAAAAATACTCAAAGTTTTTGTGCACGAACCAGTGGGGATACTGTTGGTGCGCAAAACTACATCACAGCTTTACTTATTAATGGGACATTTGCATTAGCAAGAAAAATCAGGTATGAGAATTGTATTAGAACATCTGTTGAAAGTTAAAATATCGAATCGTTTCTTGGCCATTTGAATGCTTGTTGTACTTGTTTGTTTTTTTTAGTCTGAGGAATCCAACGGTCCGAAATACATGAAGGCTTGGGACTTTAAATGCACTGTAGATTAATTTTATTAAATGACCTTGCATGTCTGTATGTCAGTTGTGTAGCATTTCCTGTTGAAAAATGCTTACAAAGACGAATCGTAGTTTTTATCACATATAATTAACACAATTTTTTGCTTCAAGCACAATGTACTCGGACTAGTACTTGTACTCGTACTTGGAAGTACTCGTACTCTGACTCTTACTCGTACTCGGAAATGAAAGTACTCGGACTCATACTCGTACTCAGAAGTACAAGTACTTGTACTCGGAGACCTGTACTTGTACTCGGTTGGCAAAGTACTCGGACTTGAATGGTACTCGGCAATCTAAGTACTCAGCAGTACTTGGTAATCGGAAAAAAGCACTCGACTACAACACTGGTTTTTCATTTAGAATGTATGTGGTCACTTCACTCAGTATGCTTGGAGAAAAATGCAATTTCTTTAATATTTTGAGCTGCCACCTGTACACTGCAGTGCACATTATAAAACAATTTGAGAGGTCTGCACCTTAATAGAGGGTACAAATAGCTGACTGATCATGTAGGAGCCAGCTTGATTAGATCAGTGAATGGGAACAGACCACTCCAGTGGTCTGATCAGGGGTACATGTAATTGCACTCCAGGCATTGCCAGGGGTTCATTATTGTAATGCAATATAATCTCATGGAGTTAGTTGTCCCTGGGGATGGGATCTTCAATTGATACATCCTGAGCATTGATAAGCCCTATAGCAGCTTGGTTCACTCTTCATTCAGTATTAGAGTTAACCAATTTGACCTACATGTATTCCTAATGCCATTGAGCTTGTACTGTATCTACCTTTAGATACTGTCAGGGAGCATCATCAGTATCAATTCTGAGTGCCCTCGTTTTGTTTGTTTGTTTGTTTATTTATTTAGTTATTTTTACTGTAATGTGAAACGGCTAAAATACTGAAATAACAAGTTGGTTGAAGTTTGAGTGCAATCCGTCATCCAAGTCGCAAGAAAATCTGCTCAAACACTGAATTTGTGTATGTTTATATGGGCTTACTTCAAATCTTGCAATAAAAAAAAAGCTGCATTTTTAAAGGTCTTCAGATACCTTTGTAGAAGATGACAGCATTTCCAATGGATATATCTCTCAAGAGGATTGGTACCGGTACCATCTTTTAAAAACTAATTGAAACTAATCAATTTGGTTTTTGATCATTACTAAACGGGTGAGTTTTGTCAGGATTTTTCCTGATTGCAGGATTTTTTGTCGGGATTTCAGAATTTTGAAAGAATCTCTTTTGCAATCTGGAATTCCTAAGGTGTTGTCCTAAAGGTGTTTTTACCCTGTAAAAGTGGATATAGACCAATACAAATTTATATTTTAAGGGGGTGCCTTTAGGCAAATACAAACTATATGTTGATCTGGGGTCCTCGTGGATTTTTCATGGATTTTTCGTGTATTTCGTGGATTTTTTATTTTTGGCCAATCTCGCCCCTGACCACAGCTGTATCGTATTTTTATTTATTTGTTTTTGCAAATGTAAATGATAACACAAAGTAAATAAAAAAATAAAAAATAGAAAAATAATAAGATTACAGATTACAGGCCAAGGATAACCCAAAAAAGCTTTTTAAAACGCAGCTTATTTCCATCGGGGTCCACAGAACAAATATATACAATACAAAAAGAAGAAAATTAAATTGCACAAGAAATATTAAAAAGTGGTGATTAAAAATTAAACAATTTAAAAATTAGACTGAGAAGAGAGATGTGTTTTTACTTCAGTTTTAAATTGATATTGATTGTTCGAACATTTGATACTATTAGGAAGTAAATTCCATTCATGAATTCCGGTATAAAAAAATGTATTGCACTCTGGCCCTTTAATTCTTGGAACAACAAAATTGGTGGAACTACCCCTGGTAGAGTAATTATGCATATCGGAAACCTTCCTAAATTTATGACAGAGGTAGTCTGGTGCCATTTCATGAAAGATTTTATAAACATGATTCAGCTTAAGTTGTGTAACACGATCGTTAACGCTCAACATACCCAGCCTGTCCAATTCTGTTTGACCAATATGTGATCTAGAATTCATGCTTAAAATAAACCGGACTAATTTATTCTGTGCAACTTGCAGCCTTTTTTTCAATTTGACCGACAATGCAGAGAACCAGGATGAACAACAATAGTCAAAATGACATTGTATAAGAGCAGAACAAAGTGTTTTGCGAGATCTCTCATTCAAATAGTTGGCATGTCTATAAAGAAAATGCAATCTAGCACCAGCCTTTTTAATCACAGAATTTACAATGTTCTCACCAGTTAGACTCGGATCAAGTGTGATGCCCAGATATTTAACTGAGTTTGAAGGGGTAACAATCTTTCCATTACAAAACACTTCAAATTTATCAACACTGCCTAATTTCTTTTTGGATCCAAAATTTCAATTCATCCTGTATTTTTTTTACCAGATGCTGGTGGTGTTAAGGATCTGTTCACTATTCCTGAAGGTAGTACATACATCAGGCTTACCAGTAAAGGTACAAATGTCCTGGGCCTCAGAGGACAGTGGAGTCGGGCCAGCCTGAACCAAAGACCTCCTCCCAGTGATTCTGGAGAGTACAGGATCGCTGAGACTATTGTCCGGTACACTAGCTTGCAGAGTGGTCGAGAACATGCCTACATTGATGGACCATTGACAGAGCCTGTTATTGTCTATGTAAGTATTGATGTAATTATTGTCTATTTTTGTTTAATAATGAAATCAAGGATCCCGAAGAGTGTGTTATGGTACTGGAGCTCAGAATTCTGAAGAAAGAAAACCTGTGCAAGAAGACAATGAAGAATTTCAAAGTGGATGATCTTGTAAAAACCTGTAGAATCACGTATGAACTTAAAAGATAATCCATATTAGGTGGGACTGACCCAATTACGGATCATTATCGTTAACCCTCTTATACTTATAGCTATCACAGCCTATCAAAAACTCTAAACACCATCTCTCACAGTTTGTGTGTGTTTCAACCTGTCACTTGATAGGTTTTGATATAATAATAGGGTAGCTGGCTCCATTTTGACCTTGAGAACAGGAGGGTTTTAATCATACTCGGTAAAGAAAAAATGACACAAAATAATTACTTCAAAATGTTGCGTGTCTTAAAAAAATGTGCTGAATGCGTGTGTTTTTGCTGATTGTTTTTCCAAAGCTGTAGCCCTACTGCATGTAGACATGTAGTCCCACAAGCCCTCCCCTGTACCAGTGCTCTAGCCAGACATTAAATAGCGCTAGCACCCACTACGCTTTCGGGAATTGGCACTACGCTTGAATTCTGCTCCTACGCTACCACTACACTACAAATTTAAGAGCAAAATTATATTCTAAACAATTTAAAATCAACTAAATTTTGCCTACATAAGCTTAAAAACTTTTTCTCAAAACAGTCAAGGGAAAGTGGCCAGGAATTGCCTCAGATTACACCACAAAGCATCTAGAATCCAAAATTTATCGGGCCCTTTAAACGGACCCCATGCCATAAGGGCTTCACAGTCACTCGCATTGTCCATCCTCGCAAAATGCCCCTACGCTTTAATTTCACCCTGGCTAGAACACTGCCCTGTACACTTAGTCATGTAAACGGGTGCAATCGTGGACCTCCCATTGTTCCTCTTTTGTTTATACTCTAACTTTTTCGGAAGACCTCCCATTGGTTTTGTACACGATTTTCAATCGTGGACGTTCGGTCAAACGTGGACCCCTTTGTCTATGCCCGAATTCTTTTGTCCTAGGTCCACGATTGCCGGCATATACAAACTCACGCAGTCGTACTTTCCTATACTCGTGAGGACAATGCTTTGTGTTTCCTATTCTTCCTTTAATATAACCCAACCCCATAGACTAAGCACGTATCTTTACGTTCGAGGACCGATTTTAACAAAAGACCGACTCTCGAGGACAAGAAAGATTCTTTTGTATTTTCTTTCTTCTCTGGTCCTCGAACGTAGTACAATACAAGAGCCCATACACAGCTAAAAGAGTACTGAATAAAAGCAGTACTCATGACAAAAACTGAAAGCATTTTAGCATAGTGTATTGTGCAGACCATACAAATTTCGATCTCATTTTCTTTTGCAATGCCGTTGTGCTGGTTTTTGATCAAATAAATGTGAAAGCCATTACTGTACTTAGAACCTTTAACTATACATTCCTCATTTGCATACAACTTTCAGCCTATTAAAAGGAAGGATGCCCGGCATTTGGACTGGAGCCAAAATTTATTTCAATGTAAACCAGTAAACAGGGGTCATAAAACCATCGTTTATAGAGGGCACCCCACTCTGCGAATACAGAGAATAATGCATTTTATTATGTATGCAATAAAATGAAATGTTGTGCAGAACATGTATGTGCATACTTTCATTACCATTTTAGAGACAACCGATGGTTCAAAACCTAATACAGAGCATGCTTGATTGATCTACTGGCTGAAAGCATGTGGTCTGTTTACCTTCATGCAAAAACCGATAGGAAAGTGTTCTAATTGTCTTTGACAGCATGTGAGAACAAGCTGGGGGTGGGGTCAGGTTTTGTCACCATTCGTTAAAAGTAGATTAACATGAAGAAAGTCTATTGAAATGTCCTTGACTTATATTGAACCTTCAGTTTGAGAATATAACATCCAGGTTTTATTTGCCACAGACGTGCAAGCCAATTTTTGAGATGGCCTACACTTGCGCTGAATTCCTTCTATAAACGTGCTTCAGTGTTCCATTCTAGACTGATTCAGGGCATTGATTGGGCAAAACACAACAGTAAATCACTAGGTACTCCATAAGTCATTTTGTTGTGCTTGTGATTGAAACATGAACAGAGCCATAAATTTGTGTACAATACATGTATAAATAAAGGTACTAATCTACAACATTTGCAGACATAAAAAAACCAAACCACTGAATTATTATGAAATACCTCACTTGACTGTAAGTAAATAATAGTCTCAAGTATCCTGTGAAATCATGGCATCAGTGTGCTGTCATTTTCAAGAAAAGTGGAATTTTTGTATCAATTTCCAGGGATTGTCGGCCGACAATCGTTTGAAATAGTCTAGTTCCCCGACCAGGGGCCAATTTCATAGAGCTGCTTAAGAGCAAAAAAACCTTGCTTAACCCTAACTCCCTACATCATTTTCCCCGCATGTAACCTGAATCCGCCAACATCCTCTGATTTCAAAGTGTTAAAACTCCATATAACCTGAATCCTCCAAAATCCTCTTATGGGGACCATAGCATGAATCCTCCAAAATCCTCTAGGTTTTTTTGCATACCCCTAGTAACCTCAATCCTCCAAAATCCTCACGTATCACATTGAGCCTGATAACCTGGATCCTCCATATTCCTGCAGGGGCAAAAACCCCTAGTAACCTCAATCCTGCAAAATCCTCCGATGCATCAACTTCCAAGTGCCCTCAATCCTCCAAATTCCTCCATTTTGCAAAGAGGATTTTGGAGGATTTGGGAAGGTTAGGGTTAATAAAATCATGTTGCCAGCCAAAATTCCATGTGATTTTATTACTTGTGACTGGTATTTTATAGCTGTTGTTTGCTTATCATAAAAATCACATGGGGTTTTGGCTGCTAACCTGATTTTTATTAAGCAAGGTTTTTGTGTTTAAGCAATTTTTTTGCTTAAGCAGCTCTATGAAATTGGCCCTAGCTGGTAATTCTCGATGTCTATAAATTGCTCCGTTTTGTCTAAAGTAGGGTCAGGGAACCAGACTACAAAAACATATTTTTTTACCTACGTTTTCTGTGTTTTGCCAGCATCTATGCACACAATACTTTAAACAGGTCAGTGTTACAATATTTGCCATAACATACCAACCCCCAAATCCATTCATTTCTGAAAATTACAGCAAAAGAAAATGTTGTATACTACGTTTAGCAATCTTATAGATGAGGTTTGCTGTAAAAAAAAAAGAATGCATCCTGCCAATAGAGGGCGGCAGACAATTTTGTCTTTCTGCCATGCCCAAAACTTCTGACCAATAGGTAGCCTGTGTTACTTAGAAACACTGGATGTGAAATTCCTTATGGTCAACAGAGGGCAGCATACACATGACTCTATCAACCAGGAGCAAGTTTGGGTGCTGCTGACATAGTCCCTTTTGTCAATTTACGATTTAAACCACACATGCGTGGTCTGTTTTTCACTTGAACGCATGTAGTCAATTAACTACATCAAATCTAGTTTGTGTAGCAACAACAAACTGCAAAGAATGTCGTCTTCTAGTTGTTAACGAAGCAAATGTTGGCACGTCATTTTTATTTTCTATTTAATATTTATTTATATTGTTTGTGACCCGCTCTGCAAAAAGGGCACATAAGTCGCTGTATGCTTTTACGTGTAATGGGCCGTTCTATGTGAAGAGGGTGAAAAATTAAGGGAGGGAATTATTTGCATCTTTGATACCTATTTTATTCTAGTTCATAACCAAAATCTTTGATTTCAGTGAATAAAGTTGGAAAAAGAATGTTTGTGTCGAGTGCTTCAATCTATTGCTTTGCTTTTTGTTTTTTTTAAATAGCTTGTTTCTTCTTTAAGTCATTTCAAGAAATTCCTGAAAACAAACATGCAAATTTCCAAATATCTCGTGAATGCAAAATGCTACAGGCCTCAGACATACCTTATGAAAGCTTATAAAAGTATATATAAAACACTATTTTCAAATTTTGCAACATAATTGCCCTTTTTGCAGAGTGGGTCACAGTTTCTTTACTTTAGTGCAATAAATAGTTATCTTATTGCAAAGAGTTATTATCATTGGACAAAACCTACAATTTATCATAACATTTGCAAAACTTGCCCTAGTTTACCTATCCTCCATCTTAAAACCATGATGTAACTTGCGAATTTGACTAGAGAAACCGTGCTCCGGGACAACACTGTGAATATACAGTGTTTATAAAATACAATGTACGTCGGTGTAGGGCAAAACCCAATATCGAATATAACTCATATGTATTAAATTTACTGGGATAAGTATGTATTAAATACCATATGGATATGGCCTAAAAACAGTGGCATAGCCAGGGCTCTCTCCATAGGGGAGAGGGAGAGGGAGGGGGAAGGGGGAGGGGGCGGGGGGAGGGGGTGGGGGCAGGGGGGGGCGAGGGGAGGGGGCAGGGGGGGCGAGGGGAGGGGGCAGGGGGTGAGGGAGGGGGCAGGAGGGGAGGGAGGGGGAAGGGGGCGAGGGAGGGGGAAGGGGAAGGGGGCGAGGGAGGGGGCAGGGGGCGAGGGAGGGGGAAGGGGGCGAGGCAGGGGGCGAGGGAGGGGGAAGGGGGCGAGGGAGGGGGCAGGGGGCAGGGAGGGGGCAGGGGGAAGGGGGAAGGATGTTAAAGTGGGGGTGCCCAATTTCTATTATACCAGTATTTTTCTTTATATTATTATTATTTTCTCCGTTTGTGAAATTTACAGTGTGTGTGTGTGGGGGGGGGGGGGCGACAATTTTCTATGGGGGTGCGCCCCCCCCCCCCCCTTCCACGTCCCTTTTTTGGCTATGCCACTGCCTAGAAAATAGAACGCAATAATAATGTACATGGCCATCCCTTGAAAATATGTCATTTGTCTGGAAATGATTCATGTCCGACTTTTCCAAAGCAAACTTTCATCCCCGAAATTATTTTCATCTGTGATTTTCAGACGAAGTAATTTAGTCATGGTAAATTTTTGTTTAGGATGAACACATTTTGTAGCCTAATTGAGCAGCCCTAAGGCCACATGTCTCTTTAAAAACTTAACTTGCAAGGAAAGTGAAAGTGTGTGTCTCTTTGCTCTTGTAGGTGTTGTTCAGTCAACCGTTGTCAGGGCCTGAGACAGTTCACTATCGGTACATTGTGCCAATCAAGTACGGCTGGAAAAGTAGTAGATGGTCCGACTGCTCAGTGACATGTGGACCAGGTAAGATCAGAGTTAAGGTGTCACCTACAATATGCGGATCGTTGAGCAAAGTGCTTAATATTTATTACACTAATGCCGGTTTCACACTATGCTCTTACCCGGGTAATTGCCGGGTTAATGAAAAATTTAACCCGGCAATTACCCGGGTAATGTGGAGCGTTCACACTACAATTCGCCGGGTTAGAAATTCTCCGGGTTAACTGCCCAAAAACGCCACTTACCCGGGTAATTTCTAACCCTGCTCGCGAGGTGGGTTAACCCACCAATCTCGGGGTTAACGACGACCTTGAGACAATTCTCCGGGTTACCATCAGTAGTGTGAATGCTCGCCGGGTTTTCTTTTACCCGGGTAGGTACGTGGGTGGGTGCGTGCGCTTTGTCGTGTTTTATCGGCCAACTTTGCGAAGGTGACGTAATTTATTAGTACGGCCTCCGTGGCTGGTACTTCGCCTGTCGTCACGATCATAGCAGGCTTGCGGCTGTACACTGAATCCCGAACTGATGAACGCAGATGAACCCAGTAACTGCAAATAATACCCCACGACCGCGCGCTGACCCACAGGGCGCGTGCGCCAGATCAGATTACAATTGCAATGACTGCTGCATGCATGATCCTGTAATTATGATACATACTGCATGTACAAGTATTTTGTATGTATTTGTGCCACCAAAAATTATACGATAGGCCTACAGTCGAACATAGTCCGTGACACCCCACCCGCCGGCCAAACGCCAAAATGTACCATGACAGAACCAAACGAAAATAAGTAAATAAGTAAATCTGTATTTATAATTGTAAAATAAATAATGCACCAGCCCCTTCCTATACAAAAATATAGTTGTAGGCCTTATGTATCGAAATAAATTTTGACTAAAATCGGCTGTGCGTGCAACGATGAGCAAATCAAAGTAAAACAGCTATACTGATGGCGATATTGAGTCCACGACCTTGTGTTACATTTGACGGCAGGACTTTATGGAAAGTTACATCATAAGAGTTATTTCAACACTATCAAATAATAAACACAATAATAACAGTTATTACCAATAAATAATATACGCCAATGAAATGAGATTTCACCAGTGGCGAGTAAATCCGTGTCGAAAAGTGGGGATGATTATTGAATTTGTCAACGAAGTACTGCATCTTGAACTTTTTCTCAACGGGGGATACCCCCGCCCCAAACACCGCTTGAAATTTAAAACATCACTTTCCCCTTTTTAAATTTACGAAACAAAAAAAGAAATACAAATCGGCGGGCCCCTGAACTCCTTCCCCGTGTTTACGCCACTGGCGCACAGATCCCCACATCACTATGATAAAGATGACTACCGAAGAAACAAAGAAATAGACACCCCGACAAATATTCAAACAACCCTAATTTTCACATGTTTTGCACGAATTATTCGCTTATTACTTTTTATGACTTGAACAATTCACATACCGAGTACATGGATCGGATGTACTGTACATGTAATGTACGTACTGTACATGTTGACTAATGACTATACATTACATGTAGACTTGATGTGTGGAAATATTGTTTCACACAGCGAGTTGTTGACAAGTGCCATTGGAATAGCGACCAAGTGAAGTTGTTTCAGCTCCATCTATCAACTGTTAAAAACATAATGTACTTCTAAGTTCTAGATTTAAAATTTTTTTTCGCTGCTAAAGAACTGTCTGCAGCCACTACCCCTCTTTTAGTAGCATGATAATTTTGTTATTGAAGTGACGGGTCAAAATAAGCCTGAAGCTTTTTATCGACCTAAGTTTACAAGCAAGATACGAACAAGATACATCCAAATGAATGTACACATAATACATAGACCCTTTTACGGATACCCCGCCTGTGGGATTTTGTGTACAAAATTTAGCGCGAACTGTCCCACAGCGACAAGACACGTTGCAGTTTTGCTGTGCACATTTACATGGACAAGCACCCCGTGTGCCGAGTCGTCCTCTCTGGCAAGAGTTTCGGCATGTACATGTCATAGGTTCTCCAGCGTAAGGTTCTACTTCTATACCGCCAACCTCCAATTCCATGCAACTTTCAGACAAATATTCCATGGCACTTGTGTACTTGTGAATGAAATTTTATGAAATAAACAGATGAAATTTGAACGTTTTTTCTAATAATCTTACTCTTAGAGAACTGAGTGCCACGATGTGTGCTACTTGTTTATAAGTATACGTGTACACGTATGTGTATTTCAGTACGCAGACGCTGGACATGCGTGCGTGTTCCAGGGGGTGTAGTTTCCAAAAGCCAATTCTTAGAACAGCCATAACAAACGGATGGAGGTTAAAAATAGCACATAACCGAAATGAAGCGCAAGGGGGCGCACTCCAATATTTGATTCGTTAACGCGAGATGGCGCGACGACACAGCCCCTTTAAGTTTATTTTTACGTATACTTAATGAAAGGCACCAGTCTTCCGTAGATGATGCCTCGTCTTAATAAGTACATTTTACATACACTTAATGCAAGGCACCAGTCTAGACCGCACAGTTGCAGGATGACTAGACTTGAAATCAAGTCGGTAATTAGTCGCCATTAGTCCGACTGCACCACCCCGCGTATTATAATTCTTATTTCGCACTTTGCAGGGGTTACGTGTAGCGAGCGGTATAATAACATGTGGGAACGTTCGTGCAACCTTGGCCCCAAGATGCGTGTGTGTCGACTGTCCAATTACTGACTGGTATGAAGGAAAGAAGACCTGTCGGAACTTCACGAAAGGCGGGCATATTATTGCGTACCGCGCTGGTAAATGCGGCACCTGCAGACAAAACACGACTGTCTAAACGACTTGTCTTTAAGTCTAAAGGATGACGCGTGCACGCTACATGTACCAATGCTGATCTGATTTTTTTTAAATTTGCATTGCATGCTCTCGCGCCGCTCTCACTATGGCTAGTAGGGCAGAGATCAAGCAATGCACATTCTCCGGGTTACCATTCGCATAGTGTGAATGCGGCTACAAGTTACCCGGGTGCGCGCTGAAGCGGGTAAGCAGAATTGCAGGGTTAATTTTGTAGTGTGAAACCGATTCTCCGGGTTAGTTTCTACCCGGGTAATTACAACTACCCGGGTAATAAATTACCCGGGTAAGTTCAGTGTAGTGTGAAACCGGTATAAGAACTGTAACTAAAGTGCATCTTTGCAGTGGGTGTCGGGGGGATGTGGTTTAATTAATGCACCCATCAGCTGTTTGCCCCTCACCCTTTTTCTTTTTGGTCATATGAGAACAGATTTCAACAAATTCTCGGCCATAATTTGATGACATATGCTTATCAGTGTTGGAGTACTCGTCCCCGTACTTGGCCCATACTCGACTAGCAGTACTCAAAAATTATTTGGACTTGGCCCGTACTCGATTCTTTGTACTCAAATTTTGCACGGACTCGATAGTTTGGTACTCGACTCCAGTACTCAAGAGTATAAATCGAGTACATTTCTTTTTAATCGATTCAGCAATGCTAGCACGGTGCGCTCGGTCTAGTTCCCGCCTCCCCAATACTACTAACATTCAAAGTCGTATAGAACCGAGGATTCGTGAATCGGGAGCCAGCCAAGCCCATGCTTCTTATGCTTGCTCGCCACTTCACAGTTACCAGTGAGGCCATTTCGGGATTTTTCGCAAGCAAAATCCTTGTCCCAGCACTTCGTGAGCACATTTTTAAGCACATGTATTGTCCAATGCCTTGGGAAATCTTGGGAAGTTTACAGCGTGATCGCATGCGCAAAACAGTGCAAGGCTTTTTCCGGCTGGTGGCGGCATGGCTTGGCCTAGGCTACGTACGTGCGTACATATTTATATCACATGTGCTGCTTTTTTCTTAGTTTTCCTTGCTCTATGGTTTATGCATGAAAGATTGAATATGTCATCAGTTTCAGACATAATTAAATGGGGATATAAAGATCACTGAGAGTTCGTCACCGGTGGGAAAAAGCAGCACAGTGACATGTGCAAGCTGTGTCAAACAAAAATCTCGGAGAAGAGTAGGACGACGTCAAACTTCAACAAACATCTGCGTCACAAGCATCCAGCTGTGTATAAAGTGACTAGGCCTAAGTGCACTCAATCAATGTAACTTGTTAGGTCAAGAATGACATAAACATGGCGTTGGTCTAAAATAAAATAAAATAAAATAAAACAAAGTCATTCAAAGTAAGGCACAATTGCAGAATACCCCGCCACTCGTATCTCCACCTCGTATCCGGATACGCGGATACGGGGTCACGGTTGATTGCCCTCAATAAACTATCTCAAATACCGTATGCATGTCGGCCGGTAAAAAATGGCGCCCTCTATCGTCCCTCCCTACTCCCTTCCACCCCGTATCCGCGTATCCGCGTATCTACCTACTGGGAGGTGGATTGTACTTGTAAAAATTTTTCGAGCTAATTCCCATTCAAATTACGCACGTAAGTCCGATTCCAATCCCCTCGGAGGATTTTATTGAAAGGAAAAATGGCGCCCTCTATCGCCCTCTATAAATTAATCTAATTTTATTTGTTTTTGTACTTTTTTGGTACTGTACTCTGACTCGAACTCGGACTTGGGTACTCGGACTCGGCCCAGTACTCGGCCTTGAATGTACTCGTACTCGGTGCTTTGGACTCGGATTCGTCACCAGTGTACATGTACTTGGACTCGGCCCAGGACTCGGCCCCTAAAGTACTCAGAGTATTCTGTACTCGGATTTGAGGACTCGACTCCAACACTGATGCTTATGGGTCATTCTATAAATATGAGGTCCAAAAGTGTGACATTTTTGGTATCCCTGTTACATGGTGACATGTATAAGATTTTGCAATTCAGGACACATTCTTTAATGCCTTCTATCTCCAAGAGTGATTATGTAAATCAAAGTACCTGCCAAACAAGTAAAAAACATAGTGTGAAGTGAATTTTAATGATACTTGATGGGAAATTACACAGGTCAGGTGTAACAGAGACACGAACAAATGTCACACTTTTGGACCCCAGATTGATGGAATCATCCTTTTGGTACAAACTTGGAGTACACATCCTGTGGTAAAAAATTGCGACCTTAAAAATTTGCATATCATGCAATCCAGTACTCATTTGCAGTTTGTATTTGACAATTTTTTCCTCGAGGAAAAAGAAGTAAAGAGTATTAAATACGAAAGAGGTCAGCCAGTCTGGCATGCAAGCCTTTCTGTCTGCACCAATGATTAAATTTATTATCAAGACTCTGTGGAACCCTGCCCTGTCAGAAAATATTATGAACGAGAACAATGACGGCATGTTGCCACGGTTGCACATCTCTGGATACAAATACAGACAGTGGAATGGCTCAATATTGTTTCCATCCTTTATAAGTCAAGTTGGTGATTTGTATTGAAATGAATACATTCAATATTTTACAGACTGTAAGGAGCCTTTGGATTGAACTTTGGCTGAATAAAGCAAAGTTCAAGATTTTCTTTTTCAAAAAAATACTTTGTCTTCTTTCAGTATTGCACATTGTGTGCAATTGCTGAAGATGAATGATTGTACACCGTTCAATGATTGAACAGCAAATTTTAACAATTGCTTTCGGCCTAGTCTAGTCAATGTTTAGATGCTCATGTATTGCAGAGAACGTCTGTGATATGTGTTCTGATTCCGTGATTACAGGACAACTAGACCTTCAGATTTTGACCGATCAGCTAGCGTGTATTACTAATTTGCCCTTCCAGGTCGGAATCTTTCACAGCATACTCACTGCACCAAGTGCTGCTGAGGGAATGCACATGTAGGGTTAATTTCCAAAAAGCGCTGATTTACCAACTAAGTAATTTTCACGCATTCCAACTTTGAAACGCTTGGCACATGTTTGTACATGCGTTAGCCCACAGTGTGGCTCTGATTGGCCGGTGCGCAGGGTTGCATAAGTTGCAGTGTTTTTTATTCCCCCCCCCCCCCCCCCAAAAAAAAATATGTAAAATGATGATGCAAGCATATCAGCCAAGTTGCAAATTCTTCTCACATCTGGTTAATATTACCTGAAATACCTTGTAACCAATCATAACTTGGATTCTTGCATTAAGCATGACATTGCCAATTACTTCATTGAAAGGGTTTTTGTTCGCCCACTGTGTCAGGAATTCAACAGAAAAAATTGATTTATTTACTACATGTATAACATCGCATTTACACTAGATCTGGCAAAGGGATTAAAAGGGGGATCGAACCCGGCAAGGAGGATCGAAGGGGGATTGACTGCAAGTGTAAACGTGAGATGGATCGATGTCTGATCCGGATCTGATCCACCTTTCTCGACCCCCATTTCGGGAGAGATTTGATCCGGATCAGATCCTGCAATGCTTGAGTGTAAATACAATCGGTAGATCAGACCCCGCAATTTGACACAACCACATCCAGTATGTGTGACGCCGTAGATAATAGGAAGCCCGAAAGTCTGCGGAAAAATTAATGTTTATTGAGGAGCTGCTCACGCTGCGCTTGTCCAATCTGGAACTGTGTTGCACTGCAAATGTGTTGTTTATTAGGAGGGGGGTTAATCATGCATGCAGCCTTTATGTTACGTGTTAGAGTCAAATGGGATAGAGTTTAGGTTCAGGGCCGTGACCAAGGGATCTTTTCATTTCTGGCCAGAAAAAGGGAAGTGCTTTTAATTGAGAACATAGCCCGCGAAAAATGACTGCAAGGTCGGCTACTGCACACACTCAATGACCCTCCTTCCGCTGTAAATGGAGGATCGAAGCAGGATCAGGATCTAGTGTAAACGCGGCACAGTTTATTTGCGGTTAAGCTTACCCTGTGGTTTGATTACCTAGCAAAACCCAATCCACCTTTGCGGGATCCAGTGTAAACGCGGTGTGAAGCATGCAAGTTGACCCCCCAAATCAGGAAGATTTTGCTAGAATACCGGACTTTCTGGCTTGTGTGAAATGTCCCAGTTATGGAATGATTGGTCAGCAGTTATGGAGCAGTTCCAGGTTTGGGACATGGAGGAAAAATATATGGAAAATATGGAAGAGTTTCGGTGATACTTTGAAGTTAAAACAATGTAATTTTGAGGAAGATGAGGGTAAGATCAGATTTTTTTTTTCAATACGCGTTTTGGTTTCTTTGCATTTTGAAAAGTGAGAGCTTTCTCTTTAGAGTAATGCCTTGAGGATAGAAACCAAACAGATTACAGAATTGACATGAACACTCCAGTAGAGAAAAGGGCCTCAAATTAGATTTGAAGTAGTCCAATTAAATGTGATTTGTGGATTTGGTGAGAAACACTTTTTGCGGATACACCCTTTGAAGTTACTGAATCTAAAAAGAGAAGTGTGGTTCGAATTAGAGTTATAAAACTTAATATTTCAGTCAATTTTGCACACTGCTGACATCAACGGAACTCACATCAACAAATTGCAGGATTTCAGGTATTCCTACTTTTCCTACTTATTCCTATTTTGTTTTTACCTTTTCCAACTTTTTTCCATTTTTTGTTCTTGAAATTCTCATTTGTTCCTACTTTTTTCCTACTCCATTGTCCCATAACTCAAAAAAAAAAGAAATCTCATTTAATATTGTTCATAAGTGTTTAATACACACTGTCATATGAAAATCACAGAATGAAGGGCTTGGGTGCAGGAGTACTGCAACTTTACTTCCAAGAGCTTAGTTGAGCACAGAGCACAAGTGTTGTGAGTACAGAACATGCCAAATGAGGCTTGTGATGCTGTGGACATGGGTGAATATCACCGGAAACTACTGAAAACCTGCAAAATTCCTACTTTTGTCCTTTTTGTTGTTGAAAATGTAATTTTCTTACTTTTTCACCTGGGTCTGTTTGAAAACCTGAAATTGTCGAACTGGAATGAAAATCTAGAAATACACTTGTGTGTGTGGACAGTGGAGATACATATCTCAACAGTAAACTTCTCAAATCATAGAGGATGGAAGTAGAACCTCTTCAAATTTTTGCTTGCACCAGCTTTTCTGGAAAATACTACACTTGTTTTGAAGACAAGTTACCAGTGTTATTACATGTACATGCACTTTGCTTCATCAGGCAAAAAAAAGAGAAGAATATTCCCCCCTGAAGTTGAAATAGACTGGTCCAGGTCTCCAGCAGAGCAGCTGATTGGCTGTCTGAACTCTGTTACTTTGCAGACTATCTGTGGTTGGTCAAATGTCCTGTTTCTGTTCGATTTCAGGCTATTGTAAGTCGTGTGATATCTATTTATCTCCTTCTCCCTTCCGGCTTTTACCCAAGCAGATAACTTCTGATTATCATAGAGTTGTTTGATGTCTTCTGGAAGTATTTGTCAGGCAAAACAAGCTTACCCTTGCAAACGGTGCTTCAGGCTGTATTCGAATTTGTTTGCATTAGCGTACTGCACTACTGTGAACTCTCTTGAGTAGAGCGTGGAACAGATCGTGAGAAAACTACTTTTGGGGAAATTGTGTAGTTTTGTGGCTCGGTCGTTGGACTGTGCAGACATGGAGGACTTTGGACTGAATTGTGTGCACTGGGGGCAGTTTGCCACCATCATTTGGTTATTTTTGTCTTCATTCACCATCTGTCCTTGTTCGTCTGTGATTGAGCATCGTCTGACACTGCCAAGATGGATGAGGATACCTTACAGTAAGTACATGTAGATTCATGTATATTCAGTGCTACCGTCTTACGGTTGAAACAGTTTCAAGTCAAAACATCTGCAGCAAGCTCAGGCTTTCAAGCAGACCCAGCTGAAAAGGTAGAAGAACAGTAGGATCAAAAATGTAAAAAATAAATTGGGACAAAAGTAGGACTTTTGCAGGCATTCAGGAGTACTCTCCATTGATACTCACCCATGTCTACAGCATCACAAGCCTCATTTGGCATGTTCTGCTACTTTACAACACTTGTGCTCCATCCTCAACTAAGTAAAGTTGCAGTTAGGACTGTTCATTTTCGAATAATTTAGTATTCGATTATTCGAAACTGGGTTTGACCGAATATTTGAATATTCGGTACTCGCCAATCGCATTTTCAAGCGTCAGCTGCAACTGCATGCCGCGCCGGTAAAAAGTTGCACGCAAAGCACGCCGTTGTTTTGTGCACATCGATCAATATTATGGACCGCCCAATTGAATTTTTTTTGCATGCACAAGATCATTACGGGCAGGTATAACGTGCTGATAACGAGAAACCAAACTCCAGCCTGCATTTATGCAGTAATTATTTTATAGCCTAAGAATCAAGAGCTTTACGGACGGGAATAATAAACCTCCTTCCACAAAAGTTACCATAAAAAATGCAGCATTTGACACTGCTGAGCGCCGTAACTTTTCTAAATAGCATCAAAGTCGCATCTGTACGTGCATACATTTTCTTAGAATATTCAAACCGGCAAAAGGTATTCGAATATTCGGTTGACGATCGAATATTCGGTATATTCGGGACTGCCCTAGTTGCAGTACAGGTACTCCTGCACCCAAGCCCTTCATTGTGTTATTTTCATATGACAGTGTGTAACACTTATGAAAAATATTCAATGAGATTTCATTTTTCGGAGTTGTGCGACAAAAAGAGTAGGAAAAAATAGAAATTTTAAGAAAACAAAAATAGGAAAAGTAGGAGCAAGGTAAAAAACAAATTAGGAAAGAGTACGAAAAGTAGGAATACTTGAAAGCCTGCAAGCCATCTCAGGTCAATTTTCTACAACATTTTAACTTAAATTGTGCAGAATTTTGCATACATGTCGGACCAAACAAAAAAGGTAAAGGATATTCCATGAATAATTTTTCTTAAAAGAAGAAAAGGTTTGCTGATTGCTTACAGAGAAAGGTTTTCTTTTGCAGAGGTGGCAATTTCTCATCAAGGTGGGGGGGGGGGGGGAGGGGGGGGGACGAGACCCATAAAATGTATAATGACAGGGTGAAATTATTAGTGGGGACACTGACATATATATAGCTGTTCCCTCCCCAAAAATATTGGGGGGGGGGGGGGGGGGGGTGATATGTCTCCCCTGTCTAGCCCTGGGATCGCCACCCATGTTCTTTTGCTTTCAAGACCAGAATTTGTTTCTCACATTGGGAAATATTTTTAGATTTCAGATGAGTAAGAAATTATTTGTTGCAGTTCTAAAAATATATTTATGTAAGAAAATCACTCCTAGAATAAGAAAATATTCTTCAATTGAGAAAATGATGATGAAAAAATTAAGTGAGGAAAAATTTCTAGGAGTATTAGATATATTAAAAATGTTCAGAATTTGTTTTAGTGAATTTCTGAAACCCCCAAAAGTTCCATATTTCAAGAAAGGTTTTCTCACATTGGAAAATTACTTTTGGCAGTGTAGAACCTGGTACTGATTATTGCATAGCAGTACCCTTTCGGCAGTCCCAGCAAAATTTAGAAAATTCAAAAAGTTTTGGTTTGGCTTCCCGGACTTTCCCCCTCTTTTCGAGTTAACAAGTTTGGTTAAATTCAGTGCAATCATATTATGTAAGTTTAATAAATGCATCTCCATTATTCATCTTTGAAAAGGGTGAAAATCTAGGGTCTTACATTGAGAATTTAGTGACTGATGCCATTGGTGTAAGTATAGCCACATATAGCAATGAGAAAAAAACACCCAACCTGTCAGCATTGATTGTATCCCAACCACTAACTTGACAGGTTTCCCAGGTGAAGTCTTAGGCATGTTTGTCAAGACAACCCCTGGACTCCCTGGGCCAGGCTAAAAAACATGTCACATTGGTTTATTCCTGAACCTTGACAAAATAAAAATCACAAAGAATCACAGATTTTACGAAAGTTTGTGTTACAGCGAGCTTTGCATAATTGAGCACTTGTAGTTCACACGCACTTTTGTTTTTGTGTAAAACCACTTTCATTTTTGTTTCAATAAAATTTCATTTGAAATAGAACCTGTTAAGAATTTAACTTTGTTTTTCATTTAGCTGAAACTCAAGGGTGAATTCTTGTTCATTATCAAAACTGCTAATTATGCTGTCCATTTTAACGTTGTCCCATTTCAACGCGAACCAGTTGAACTATTCTCATGGACCATATCGAATACCCCATGTTGCCATAGCAACCACCCTGCCTCAGTGTCAGCCTCCATGTTGTGGGACAGGCATATATAATAGTATACAAATAATGAATGTTTATGAGTGCGATGGTAAGAATAATTTCATGAGGTGACAGATTGAATGGGACGTTCCATCTGTCACCGAATGAAATTATTCTTACCATTGCACGAATGTGAAACATTCATTATTTGTTTTATACAACGCCTGAATAAATCCTCGACAGATTGCATGCATGGATTTATTTGTGTACAACGTGCCGTTTACCTTCTTAGTCCTACATAAAACCGTGACAAAAAGTGGTCCAGTTCCGAATCATTTAGGCCCTAAAGCTTTAATTGTTGTTCCTGCATGTCTTGCAAATTCCTCTAATCGTTTGACTGCATATTTCATTTGTCTCTTTGTGTTAATAGCAGCGTCAGCATCGCCTACGAGTTCCGCCATTTTGTGTGAATGACAGCCTAGACTGGTTCCCGGTCCCTATATGTATATAATATACATTTGATGTCCGAAGAACAATGGAGGGATTGGAAACCAGTCTGTTGTAGCGGCACCAACAGTGACCGTTAAATTAGGGAAGTTACATTGCACGCCCCTACCGTGCGATGTAACTTCGCGCCGTGCGATGGGACGAATAATTCAATGCACGTGATCGACGATCCACCAATCGGATGGCGGGAATTTGTTCAGGCGTTGTGTAATACACCAAAAAGAATGACTTCGTTATCATTGATATTCAATGTCTCTGTACACTAACCTGGGTCCAACAAGTTCATGCGATATCTCAAATACATAATAAAAATCCAATAACACCCCACTCCCAGCTTGGCAGAATTAGGTACAAACAGGATTGCTGGGTTGCTTTCACCACAGTCTTTGTAAACACATTTAGAGTCTGAATATTTTCTCAGATTTAACCATTGGAATTTTTACCATTGCCTTGGGTATATCGTCACAAATATTAGGTCCCACATGAAGCCCTACATGAAGCTTTGGAAAATTAATAGAGTAGACCTCCCTGTGTACTGTAGGGAACCAGGGGAGGGGTGTAGATTCTGGTGAGACTGGTATTTTGTCAGTTCGAGGTTCCCTGGTGCCTGGGATGATTGCATTGTCATTTTGAATTAACTAAAAACCACTGCAGGGTTTTCCCTGCAGAAATTGTAATGCACCGCAGACGTGATGTTCAAATATAGAGTAAGGATGCCCTTTGCCTTCAGTGGCTAGCCATCCCGGCATGTAAGATTGCATTGCATATATGTCTACCCACAGTTTAATCATCTCTGTAGAAGTCCTTTTTGAGTGTCCAAGTAGTTCATAGCTTGATCCATGGTCTATTTCGTCGTGTGCCCGGCAGGACGTAATTACACTTTCCGAGAAAATCAACTTTAAAGTTTTTGTGTTGGCATTTCTAAATTAAGAATTGCAAAAGGTTGAATTTTTGTCAGATGAAATTTAGTAATATTTCCAATAATGCTGTGCATACAAAACAAAAAATAGGACTTAATTTTAAAGTTATTTACATATAACGACGTTTTGCCGGGAACTCCTTCTGCCTTTAAACATGCGCCTAAGCAGCATGTGAAATGCTAACAACCTATTCCTGGGAACAAACTTTGCTCCAAGCGCGTTTACATCCCACTAAAGTGGAGAGGTGAAACGCACTTGTATCATGTTTTGTTACATTGGTATTACATGCTAACGTTCCTTTACCGGGAACAAAAAATGCAAAACCCCTTTCCGTCCTATTCATTCTGTTAATTACGTCAGAATGACGTAACCCCTTGAGATGAAATGTATATCAAAATAAAGATATTTCAATACTCTATTGATTACCTCCAAAACCCGAATTTGACTTTTTGACCCATTTTTCGTCCTTACGACCTTTTTCCAGGCACACAACGATTTATTTTGTTGATGTCCTTTGGGAGGGGAGGGTTTATTAGTAAGAGTATCATCTGTTCAGTGGAGCCATGCTCGGATATGAATGTCTGATAGTTGCAAGCATGCGGCAAGTCATGCATTGTCAGCAGTGATGTAAAGAAGCCTGTTTATTGGTCAATAGCTGTCAGCTGACCCTATTTCATTTATTCACACACCCATTAATAATTATCCCTCCTATACTTATAACTATCACAGCCTATCAAAAACTCTTAACACCAACTCTCACAGTTTGTGTGTGTTTCAACCTGTCATTTGATAGGTTTTGATCTGTACAGCAGCTGGGTCGATTTTGGCCCTAAGAACAGGAGGTTTTGCATTAATAGAACTGACAATACATTTACAGGCAGTGGGATTCAACCTTGTGGGATTCAACATGTTTGAGCTCAATCTGTCATCCAAGTCATGAAAAAAATAGTGAAAACCATTCTGGTTTTGTGCATGTTCACACAGTCGTGTTTTCCTATACTACTGATTACAACGTTTGTGTTTCCTATTGTTCCTTTACTTTAAATAACTCCCATAGACTAAGCACGTATTTTTACGTCCGAGGACCGATTTTAACAAAAGACTGACTCCCGAAGACAAGAAAGATTCCTTTGTATTTTCTTTCTCCTCTTGTCCTCGAACGTATATATATACAGTACATGTACACATGCTTATTTTGATTATTGAGGGTCTTAATCAGATAGTTTTCTTGAAGATTACAGCATTTCAGATGGACATATTTCTCAGGAGGATTGGTACTGATATCACCTTTATAAACAGTCAACTTTCAAATTGAAAGTTATCATTTTTTATTTTTGATCTTACTAAAGCTGTGTTTAAAGAAAAACATGTGTAATTCCATAAATGTGTGGTCCAAAAGTGACATTTTTTGGTGTCCCTGTTACACCTGACCTGTGTTATTTCCAATCAAGTATTATTAAAATTGACTTCACACTATTTTTTACTTGTTTGGCAGGTACTTTGCTTTTCATAATCACTCTTGGAGATAGAAGGCATTAAAGAATGTATCAGGAATTGCAAAATCCTGTACATGTCACCATGTAACAGGGACACCAAAAATGTCACACTTTTGGACACCAAATTGATAGAATGACCCACTTGCACAGACTCCTGCTGAACTCTGCAAAACTGAGTGCGTGCACGTGAAATTATTGCATTGGCAAATCGGTGATATTTTTCGAAGGTCACCCTGCATTCGCGTGTTCTTACGCACACCAGGGGCTCACGGGGGAACACACGCAAACATGATAATGCTGTGAAAAATTCTGACCCGGAACTAGAGGATAGTAGAAGACACCTGCTGATTGGTCAAAATTTGGAGGTCAAGAGGTTGTCTTGCATAATTATAGTGAAAGCTACATACATACCTACCATAAACGTTTCCTCTGTCTGTTACACTAGGCAGGTAGGGGAAGAAGACGGGGACAAATTTAGAGTTCCACACAGCCACAGAAATTGAAATTAATCAATTTTTATCAGTGCCTATACCTGATTTTCAAGAGGGAGGGATTATAACCCTTCCCCCACCCTTTTCCTAATTCCCACCCCAGTCCATTCTCTGTTTTTCAGTCTTGAGTGGACTGTTCAGTCGTTGCCATGTCCGTTAAACAGGAATAGAGTACTGAAGTGATGACGTCAATGCAATGTTTGGAACCAGAATACTTTTGTTATTTTTTGTCAATGTGTTTGCATGACTGGCTGTTAACAAAGGAACAGTCGAAATCTACATTTGTTTGGAGCCAGTTGTTGTGCCAACTGACGTCAGACTTCGGTACTCTATATTTGACTTGATGATTAAACCGTATCTCATATTTGTTATGAGTCTGATTTGGCAGTGGTGTAGTTATAGGATATCAAAAAAATTTGATCAAGTTTTGACAATTAAGTTTAAACCCATTTAAGTTTTGGATTTTCCTGGTTAAAAGCAAAATTATGCATCATCTGCTGGGCACTTATATTTTTTGACTCCACAAGTGCAGTTTTGGTAACTCAGCATGTCGATTGCATATTATATCCAATAGAGATACATGTATTAATTGAACTGGCTTGACATGCAGTGCCATAGACGAACTCAGTAATTCAGGAGGTATTTTTATTTATTTATTTAAAAAAAAAATAAAAATTTTGCTTAAGAATACTACATATACTGACAAGTTTCCTCACAATTTTCAAAAAAAAAGGGTATTCCTGTCCCAGCATAGTATTGTTAGCACCGAATGATCAGTGCTTTCCGAGAGCCTGTTGTGAATAAAAAAATATAAAAATACACGGGATTACTAATAACCCAGTACTCAAACCCAGGACCTCTTGAATGACTCAGTCACCGAGCTTGGCGAGGTTAGCTGGCCAATTTGAATCTGCCTGGGGTGATGGAGCCATTGCAAGCTTGTGGTTGACTACTTGAGAGATTTACACCGGTAGCAGGAGGTTGTGGGTTTGATTCCCGGCCAAGTAAGAGGGCGTGATGGTCTCCAAAGTTGAACCGCTTTAAATAGAATGTTCCATTGGGAAAACTGCCTGTTTAAATCAGGAACATGGTAATGCTATTTGTGTGATATGAGAATGTTAGTCCCTGTATATGCATGCTTATTACAGAATGGCTGGAATCATTTTGGAAAACTCAGCATTCCTAATGCTAGAACACACAACATTCCCAAAAGGAACATTCTAAAGGAAACTGGGACATTCCGACTTATAAGTCGCTCCTTTAACATGTGAATTGTTTTGTGACAGGCTTTCAGAAAGGAACGACTGTACAGTGCTAATGATCAAATAAAGCAAGTCTTTTTGTTAAAATTTCCATATGCACATAACCCAGTACTAAATCTTATTTTTCTATTATGCATTTTATCCTCAGGAGAACAACAGCGGGTATATGTTTGCATCAACCTTGCCACAGGCCAGAAGGAACCAGATAGCAGCTGTGAACAGGCTAAGCCTCAGCATGAGAGAAGACCATGCAACAGGGAAATATGCCCACCAGAGTAAGTTGGTACAGAGTAATGATAACAATGTATAGGACTATGTCATAACCGGAGGGGGGAGGGAGCAGGGAGCAGGGGCTGTGTCCAAATGGAGTAGACATATGGCTCAAGAATTTCAAAATGAGTTATTCACCAAGGGGGCCCAATGTTTCACACTGCCTCCTGCTTCGTTTCAGTTCAAATAACTTGTTTATTATAGGGGGAAATCAACAGAGATGTATTCGAGTCCATCACAAGTCCCTGCAAGTCCATCACAAGCCCTCCAGTCCTAATCCCAATCACAAGCTATTCAAATGAGCTTTGACAAAGGCATTCCTTTGTCATTGTTCATCCAGTTACTTGTGACCAGCTTCATGAAAGGACTTCTGACTGGACTTGCCAAAGGACTTGTGAAAGGACTTGCAGGGACTCGAGTACAACTCTGGAAATCAATACAATTTCTTTGATTTGAAGCATCAGATTAAGTAATCGATGTGGCTCGAGAATTTCAAAAGTTACAGATAAAAAAATAATATCTTTATTGTATTATAGATGGCTGCCGGATCCATGGCAACCGTGCTCCCGCTCCTGCAGTGGAGGGATCCAAACCAGAAATGTCTACTGTGTGGAGAGGGCGCCAAACAACATGCTGATGAGAGTAGAAGATGACATGTGCTCTGGGACCAAGCCACACCCCCAACAGAATTGTAACCTGGAGCCCTGCCCACACTGGATGACGGCCAACTGGTCACAGGTTGGTACATGTACATATGTGACCTTGTTACCACAAAATGGGTGTTAAATAGCAACATTTGAAAATCAAGATTATGTAGTTTCCTGAAAGTACAGGTTAAGAGCTTCAATTTGATATAATGTTGTGGTATCTCACTTCTAGCACCCGATACAACCTTTTAGAGTCTCAATTTCTTGTTTTGAGAAAATGAAGCTCAAAGTTTGTGATCTGTGCACACTTTAACCAGAGTTCAAAATAGATTTCCCCTCAAAAAAATATTTCGAGAATCGATTCAGTTTTAAAACTTAGGGATATCATAGAATAGGTTATTTTAATATACAGTTGTTAAAATCCCAAAATTGATTTTTCAGAAAGCCATAGTGCGACTTTAAGCTCCTTTTTGTGGTGTCAGGTCACATATTACCTACCATCTCTTGAACCCAGTACCAACCTATGTTATGAAGGTCCTGTGTTGACTGGGAGCATCTTAAAAGTCAGGACACTGGGGATGTTTAACTTGAAATATCACATTTTCCTGTCCAGATCATATGCTTTTCTTGTTTAAAACAGACTGGGTGATTTATTTCATTTTCTCTTATTAACAGATTTTCGAGGCTTCGGAGCTACAGTGTGATATGCACTTTGAGGAATAGGAAGGGGTGGGAGGGGGGGGGGGGGAGGGGTGGGATTTCTTTTTTTAACTCGGGTTATAGTGTGCACAGGTCACAAGTTTGAGCTTCATTTTCTCAAACAAAGGGGCAAGACTCACATCCAAATGTTATAGCAGGGCCCATGAGTCAGCATGCATGTATTTTCAGGATGTGCCATAATCTCAATAAGCCAGTTCGGTATTTCAAAGGTCAAAGGTTATTCGGGATAAAATTGCTGACGTAATGTCACACCATGTTACGCGAACGCCCATTCTGATTGAATTTAACACGTGCGCGTTGTGCGACCACCTTTTGCGTTCACACGTGCGCATTAGGTCACGCGGGTCATTCGGGATAAAATGTCATCGTGCACATGCGCAGCTGAAATACCGAACTGGCTTATTGTCAACTTGTGCTACTTTCCACCTGTTTTGTGGTGCTAAGTCATAATAGCCCAATGTAATATTAGGTAGGGCAAAAACCCCAGCGTAGCCAACAAAATTGAGTAAACTGTAATCCACATCTGACGTGTTTATGTTTGCAGTGTTCTGTGACATGTGGGCAAGGCAGGAAGCAAAGGGATGTATTTTGTCTGGACAGTAGACATGAATCTTCCAGCGGCTGTGATCCAAGGAACAGACCTGCGCTGACCAAAGCCTGTGTAGTTGGAGTGCCTTGTGTTAGGGGGCCAGGTAGTGCACATCAATTTTTTGAAGATTTTCCGTAGACTCGGGACGTTGGAATTCAGTATCTGCCAATTGTTTCCTTGGGTTATATGAAGGCTAACACATTGGGGTTGAATGTGATTATCTCATGACTTGGACTCAAGTCTTACATGAGTCACATTATCTGTGACTTGCACTTAAAATCAGGTCACATTTTGATTGAACTGGGACTTTATAACTCCTTGAGACTCGGACCCAATGACAAAATTGCCCAATTTGCTAACAACTCCAAAAGGATATAGTGGGACCCAGGAATGAGCTACATCAGCACACACATTACATCACGTAAAAGCCTATTGCATGATTTCTCAGGTAATACCGGTGTTGTAGTCGAGTACATTTCCATGAGTACGAGTACTACAACACTGGGTAATACCATAATCTTAATTTTCAACTTTTGCTACTTTCCACCTGTTTCGTGGTGTCAACTTATCTTATGCTCTCTTTTCAGAAACCTCATCTCCCCAAGTAATTATTCCTCAAGAAATTCCCAACCAACCACTGGAAAGATCTCCTGTGCCGAGGTAAGGAGTTCATGTCGCAAAGCCATAAGTTGATGTGGGGGAATAAAGTACCGAAGTGTGACATCAGTTTACCGTGCTAACTGGTTCTACAAACTTCTTGAAAAGGGTGGCAAGTGCTAAGCATTGTGAATATTTTTGTTTTTGTTAACAAGTCTCCATTTTAAAACAAGTCTACATTTTAAATAACACTAATTAGAAAAAAAAATGAATACTTTCCGCCCTTCAAATGTAATGGCCAATAATACGGAAACTCACTTAACCCTAACCATCCCTAACCTGCCAAAATCAAACACCCCATTTGTGTTGAATTTTGTGTGATTGGGTACTGTAGAGCCTTGGCACCATCACTTTGCATGGGACTTGATGCCCTGATTTTTTCTAAGTACAAAGAATGTGCCATTGGTTTACTACACAGTGTTGGAGTTTGTGTGGTTAGGGAAGGATTCTAGTAAAAAGGCTTGGGCTGTTAGGGTTAATAGACGTGGGACTCATTTCGGAGAGTAGATCACAAATGGCTGCATGAACAAATTTGAACTCATTAAGTCAGGTCGTTACAAATTTAGATCTGTGTTTTTTCCATTGTACTTAGTTACCATACCAGTGACTGGGGGCCGTGTAGTGTTACATGTGGTCAGGGCACCATGTCTCGCTCGGTACGCTGTAAAGTCTACCTCCCCTCCAACCAGATGCTACAAGACTTGCCAGAAGGAGAGTGTTTTCACCTCCTAAAGCCGAATGACACCTCCGAGTGCGAGAGACCAGACTGCTCGCCCGATGACCTGTTTGAGGACAACACTGTTCCTGCCAGTGAGTTTGGTGGGGGACCATTGGCGGTGCAGTTTGTGTGGCGGTACATGGGATTCACAGAGTGCAGTGCATCATGCATTGGAGGTGTGTAGGTTCATTTCAGAACATTTATGTAAATGCTGGTTATATTATTTACAAGTCACCATAGTAAACTACAATATTTTGCAAACAAATAAAACAAATAAATAGAACAATGAACATAATGAAGCTGAATAAATGAATGCTTTACCGAACAGTTAATTGCCTGAGTGGTCACAATGAGGTACAGGTTGAAGCAAGGCATGTGTTCTCTCACCTGCGGACAGACATGTACAGAATGAAAAAACTATGGATAAAGTACCATACAAGCAACAGTTAACTGCAGGAAGATAACTGTTAACAGTTACTTTACATGTACATGTAACTTACAATGTGCTAAGAGGATTAGAGAGCACTGTATAGGATTAAGGGGATTAGCTGTTCACAGTTAACAGCAGTGTGTGGTTAGTTTAGCCATTGAATACTGGGGTAGATATGAGCCATTGCCATTAAATATATAAGTTTAAGAAGAGATCTTACCTTGAATATTGCATTGTGGAGGGTGAGATGACATTTGCCTGCACTCAGATTTGTTGATGATTGTGTAGAGAATGTAGCAGAAAGTCAGCAATTTACTAAATATGACCATTTCTTCATGCCTACTGAAATTCTGAAATCTTTCTATTTATATTGTTTTTTCTTCAAACAATCCACAAGGGAAACTGACTAGGTAAATTTTGAATACATTTTCAAAGTGAACAAAGAAACTGGCAGGAGCGGAATTTGAACCTGCGACCTCTGGAATACTGTACCAGTGCTCTACCAACTGAGCTATCTTTCCCTATGTTGGCGGTCTCCCAAATTGTCAGTATCTTTGTTCGGGTGGGCGCTAGTCAGAAGTCATAAACCCAGAATGCCGTGTAGCCAGGGATCACACCCAATTTACGATACAACCTGGGAAGCGACATTGTGGGGATCACTCAATGAGGATACGACTTTTTAACTTATAATTCGTCAAACAATCCACAAGGGAAACTGACTAGGTAAATTTTGAATACATTTGTCTGTCAGGTGTGCAAGAGTCTTTGATACAGTGTGTACACATTGATGGCGAGACACCGGTTAGCGATACGCTGTGTGACATCACATCCAGGCCTGATATATTCACCCAGGTCTGTAATGACGAGCCCTGCCCCCCAGAGTAAGTCCTGTATGTCCGTTTGCCTTTGAAAACTGCCTAATAGTCCTAGCCATGTTGCCCTCTTGTGATTGGCTAATATTTGCTCATGAATATATATAGTTTCTCCAGTGTGTAGCGTAAGCGTTGAATAAAACAAAATAAGCCGATTTGTTCGAGCTTCTCGAGTGGCATCGGATTTTGGATCAGTGGGATCACGTGCACTGAGTTCGATTCTCAAACTGACTCTTTTTTTGATTTTCTTATTTTCTTTTATTTTTTGCTATTTTCTAGTAAAAACAGTTTAGAGTAAACTTAAAAGATTGTTTTTTTTTTTCTAATTTGTGGTTTTGATTTTTTTCTTTTTCTAATTCGTTGTTTTGAGGATTGCTTTTTTAAGGGGAAAAAAGGTTGGGGAACCAGTCTTGCAGCTCCCGTAGCAAAGAACACAGAATCCCGCTCGCACAATTGAAAAAGGTGCTAAATGCTATAGTCGGATGTTTTTGTCACAAGTTCACAACTGGGTAGAGAGCCACGGTGTGTGTGATCAAGAGCAGGTTTGGTCAAAGACTATAGGTATCTTTTTGTAACAATTCTTGGACTAACTTTGCCTGAATGCTGGCTATATATAGCAATCATCTCTACTCGACTATCTTTGCCCAACCTAAATAAATAAACAAACTGGTGGATGAATTGCATATTTGTGACCCACTCTGCAAAAAGGGCAATTATGTAGCAACATTTGAAAACAGTGTTTTATATAAAGCTGGAAAGGCCATTTTATAAGCTTTCATATGGTATATGTCTGAGGCTGTAGCATTATGATTCACACGATATTTGGAAATTTGCATGTTTGTTTTTAGGAATTTCTTGAAATGACTTTAAGAAGAAACAAGCCATTAAAAAAAAAAGCAAAAAAAAAAACCAATAGATTGAAGCACATTCTTTTTCCAACTTTATTCACTGAAATCAAAGAATTTGGTTATTAACTCGATTAATATAGGTATCAAAGATGCAAAAAGTTCCCTTCCTTCAAAATCACTTGTTTGAAGAATTGTTCACCCTCTTCAAATAGAACGGCCCATTACGCGTAAAAGCATACAGCAACTTTATGTGCCCTTTTTGCAGAGGGGGTCACATTTGTCACACTAAAGTGTTACAAGTGAAGAGGACACCAGTGATAATAGTTCAACTAGCTATCATTAATTAAAACACTTGCATGTTATTATGTAAAATGTAATGCACGTCATAAATCAATCAGTGGTACATTATCCATTATTTCTTGATCAAACTTGCTGCATGCTGATAACTATATGTGACCCGCTCTGGAAAAAGGTATATTATGTCGGAAAATATGAAAAATGAGTTTTATGTATGTTTGGAAAGCCCGCAATATAAGCTTTCATTTGGTACATGATAGAGCTCCAAAGCCCTGTCCGTTCTGGAGATATCACATTTGTGCATATTAATTAGTTCTATGTAGTTCAAATTGCACAACAGAGCAAACAGGCTTGACATAGCTAGTTCTAATACAATGCAATGGAACAATGCACTCTAAAAAGTTAATTTTTCCACTTTATTCACTGAAATCAACATTGTTGTGCACCAAACCTGAAACTTTAGATGTTTAAGATGTTATTCAAGACAGAAAAACAAAAATGAATTTTGACGAAAAATTTCACCCTCTCAACTTGAAAGGGCCACTACACGTAAATGCATTGCGCGACTTATATCACCTTTTTCTGGAGCGGGTCACATATAGTTTGGAATGAAAATTGTGAACTCAGGAGATGTATTCATGAGATGTTTTTCTTTTTAACATCCAATAGATGGGAAGTGCCACTGTACAAGGAGTGCTCAGCATCGTGTGGTGGTGGCAGTCAGTACCCGTTAGAGGTCCTGTGCATGAGGACTATGGCCAGGGGAGTCGGCAACACTGTGGTCTTACCAGACGCAGCATGTGACGACATCCCAGTGCCTAGTGACCCTGTGCCGTGTGGTCTGGTGGACTGCCCAGCTTACTGGCACACTGGGATGTGGTCAGAGGTAAGATATTCATACAAGATATTTAACAATTGTTGACTGCTGTGATGTGGGATATGACGTTTTAAACACCCGAGGGTGCTATGTGTCCCCGAGAGTGTTAAAATACGTCAAATCCCACATCACAGCAGTCAACAATTGTTTTGTTAGATCGCCAAACCCAGTTTATTTCAGTTCAACTTGCCTTGCTTGGTGGAAATTAACTCAAACAAATCACGCGATCAAAATAGCTGTTGGTCTGCTAGTCCGCTGCTCCCATTATAGTTCACTATCGTCAACAGTGTAGGTGAAGATTGCATGGGTACCAATGATACAGCTCAATAGCTAGCTGGCTGATGGTGTATGTGATATGCTTGGAGTGTGCCAGTCGTTTTTATATACCGGACACGTGATCGTCCCAATCAAAATACAGTATCCAAGATACAACAATATGGAGATACAACAATATTAGTTATCCCAGGAGCAGAAGTGGAACACGGAATAATGTAATGCGTCCGTGTCCCATATGCCACGAGACCGAAGGCCGAGTAGTATAATGGGACACGGACGCACGACATTCTTGGTGTTCCACGAGCAAAACTTAAAACCCCAAAAAATCATGAGGTGTGCCTCCCACCCACAAGAAAATACCACGTCCTGGCTGTGACGTCATCCGCTGCAAGAAATTGCTTGTAACACCCCTAATGTTTAAAATAGTGTACAAAATGATGAATGTTATGTTCAATAAGCAATAAGCACTAATGATTCACAGCTGGAAATGGGTACTTGTTTGTTGATAGTGACACTTCAAAGTCTCAATAAATGTCTAAATCGGCAACAAAAATCTAAAGTTTTATTTTAGTTATGTATTCATCATTACCTGTATTTCTGAACCATTTATAGCATTTCTCCTTGTCTGATTCTGTGAACATTTCAACAAAGATAAGTGCACACAGTCGTACTTTCCCAATACTTCCGAGGACAATGCTTTGTGTTTCCTATTGTTCCTTTAATATAACCCAACCCCATAGACTAAGCACGTATTTTTTATGTCCGAGGACCGATTTTAACAAAAGACCGACTCCCGATGACAAGAAACATTCCTTTGTATTTTCTTTCTCCTCTTGTCCTCGAACGTATATATACAGAACATGTACATGAAAGCAAAACAACAAATCAGGTCTTCATTTCAAAGTTGAACTTAAGTACAAGTCTGAAAAGCTTTGCCATCAAGTCAGCAGCATGCCATAGATCACTGTATGCCACTGTAATTCTCTGTCAAGTATCAAAATAGTTCTCTTCGACCTCAGCGATCTTTTTGTGTGATGCATACACATCAGCATGACGATGGCAACCTTTTTACTGCTTGCCTCTTAATTTTAAACGACTTTCAATGTAAGTTTTGTCTGAAACAATTTCATTAATTTGCTCAATTCTTTGTCTAAAATTTGTATTACAACCACTTATCCAAGTTTAACTTCTAAAAACAATGTTGGAGTCCTTTTTGGGGGTAACAATAATACCCCGAAGTATACTTTTCTTGATTTTTTTCACAAACAATATCTTGCAGTATGCCACAATTTTGCACTTCAGTGCTGGACAACAAAGTCTCCTTTTTGCATAATCGGCCTGTTCTGAGAATGCAGTTCATGTTACTTTCCATGTTTTAAACAGTTGTTTTCCCGGCTAGAATCCCATATGCGTTTTTCCTGATTGGACTTCAGCTATTTTAAGAAGTGTACTTCAGCCGATGGGCCCTATGTAAGCCATAGTCAGCAATGCCAAAGCATGCCCGGCAAAAGAGGCCCTCGAGGCTCCTGCTGCTTCAAATGGCTCACGGTCTCTCGGATTCTGAACGCACGGCATGGTATCGTTAGCAGGGTAGTTGATGCAAGCCTCACTGCCAATATGGATGTCTGGGTCCCTGATGACGTAGTAGCAGTTTGCATCAGTTGGCAGGAAGGAGGCTGTCTGCAGAGTGCCCTCGTCTAGGGAGTACTTTTGGCCCTGTCTATGCAGGAGTGTAATGTATTCCTCGTCCATGGATAGCTCGGTTGTTCTGCATGAATCGTACTTGTGCACATAGGAGATATTGATCCTGTCCGGTAGAGGGCCTCCCTTGAAGACGCAGAAAAGCTCCATCTCTGCAGTGTAAGCCTGTAACCAATATAGTAATTGTAATTCAATCACATTGAGCAGCCAGATTGTTATATCTCTTCAAGAAGACTGAATGTGTCTTAACAATTTGGTTTACAGGATGAGATTCTTCCGACTTTTGGCGAAATTCCGACTTTGGGACTTTGAAAATCCTTTGAATTTGAGAATCCTTTGAATGGGACTTTGAATTCCAGTTCCGACATTTTAGAATCTACGACCTTGACAAGTTGACTTTATGAAGTTCCAACCTTTTACTTTCCAACAATTTTGAAACGAAATAAAACAGTTTTTGCTTACTATTTTGCCTCGTGTCATGCCTTTCCTTAATTTTAATATGCCTCGCGAACTAGAATGTCTATCCCCTGAACCAGGGTCAAGTTCGATCAACGTCAACTATACCAACCACTGGTCGAATTTGCCTGGTACCCAGGTTATATTTTGTGCATAGGTTACCAGGCAAAATCGACCAGTGGTTGACAAATGTTCGCTGACCGAACTTTGTGCAGGCTGCCATTGAGAGACCGAATAAAACAATGAATTCCATTGGCTCTTGCCGAAACAAAGTGGGATACCTCACGCATATTGACCAATGACAATCACTGTGTAAAGTGCATTCGTGTTAGGTCAACTATGTAACTACCGGTCTTACAACTACTCTGATTGGCATGTTTTTGTGGCCATTTCCGCTTTCAACCAATGACCGAGCATGGACCATGCGCCGCGCATGCTGCAACGCACGTGCAATGATCTGGTGCATGCCTGCGGTACTTGTTCGGTACTTTATGAGATTGTTGGTTTGCATCGTGTCTTGTCGTAAAGACATCGTTTAGTCGGAAAGCAGAGGGACTGATAAAGGAGATCGATAAAGGAATTAAAAAATACCTTGCAGTGGAAATGGGTGGAATCAAAATCTAGAGCCTTTGTGGAGGTTTTTTTCTGTCGGAATTCATCCGGAAATTGAAAGAGCTGGGGCCCGGATAAAGCACGAGGCTAGGGTGCGATACCGAAATAAACTATGCGTTGCGGGGGAAGGCGCTTGTGATACGCTCTTACTGGTAACATTTATAGTTCAATGTTGTTGCACCTTGTCAGATTTTTCTTCTCTTCCCCCAAATTTCTCAAAATATATAAAATACTTCACGAATGACATGATTTTACCACAGTAAATGTCAAGCCTTTTCCAATACCTTGCAGTGCTGTTTGACATGTTAATCGTATGGACTTTGCCGTGCCCGCATGCTGCGCACATGTTTTTCGCGCTGCACGCGTGCTCACTTTCCATGACGAAAAACATTCTGACTTCAGAATCTCATCCCTGGGTTTAGGGGATGGATACTACACAGTGAGGAGATGTGTGGAGAAGAACGTCAGTGAACCCCTTGGATATGATTTTCTATACAAAATGGACAGGGAGATCAGAACGATGCGATTTTGATAATGGACATCCAAAATGGCATCCTACTGTATTGAAAATCACATGTGAAGCCTGTTATTGCTTTCCCAACTTGACAAAGAGTATATTGTGACTTATGGGTTTAACGGCTTAAACCACATTGTGATTCTGGGTTCTGGATATGATTTTGGATCCTCGTTAAAATCAGATCCAATTTATCCTTCTGTCCATTTTGAATAGAAAATCGCGTTCAAGGGTTTCGCTGTGTAAGACCCACAAAGAGTACATAGGAACTTGCTTATGTGTACACAGCAGTAAAATTATGAGGATTTGTCGGGATGTAAAGAGACTTAAAATAAAATTACCTCCTCGATTTGCCAAAGATGTTCAGATCCATCAACCGTGTCGTGTACAGGGTAATGTGCGGTCACGTAGCCATACACGATAATCTTTGCCGTAGAAAACCTTTCCAATACACTCCGTGGTTTCCAGCCTTCACCAAGAGAACAAGGTGACGCAGAGCTGATCAACAAAGAAACCACGGCAAGGGAAGTGACTATCATCGGCCCTCTGGCCATTTTCATTGGCAGCCTTGTTGATTAATCAAGTGGAGTTCATACACCTGTGAATATGACAAGTATCAGAACAATTTAGAAGAGATTTTTGCACTTTCCTGATGCAGTGTATGAAGCACTGCATGCTCAGTACTTTCCGAGAGCCTGTGGGAGAAAATTCACAAGCTTACTCGGGCGGGACTCGACCAACGACCTCCTGCTTACTAGTGCAGACGTCTTAACTACTCAACCACTGAGCTTGCCGGGGTCGGCTGGCCAATTCAAATCCAATGTAGCAGCTGGTACTGTATTTTAAATGTGGTATACAACATTTGCTTTTGCTGTTATGTTTACTAATGTTGTATATTACCTTTAAGTAGTTCAGTTTTGGGACCAACTTCACACAAAATCTTCATGACACTTTAAATAAACACTATCCATTTTATGATGTGATAAAGCTTTGCAACCTATGTAAAACTGTGCATGTATGAAGCGGCTATAAGAACGGTGTGCTGTATGCCATTTTGTGCACTTTCACTTTATGCTACGCTCAAATTTCTGCGTAGCAGATGGCGAACCAATACACCATGCATTGCTGGCACCAAGCCCACCGTTTCTGCAAATGAACGGAGGTTGCTGTGTGACCTGTTTACCCAGTACAGATAGCCTAGTCTAGATTAACCTGCTAACAATGTGAACACTCCACTTTGCTACCACAAAGGGGAACAGCCAAGAATTGCAGAAGTTAAACCAGTCTGATGTGAAGACATTTTTAGGCTATGGATAAAGGAATTATAAATCTGGAACACTGCATAACTGGAACTTAAAACTTACCAGGCAAGTGCAGGCTGCTGTACTGCTTGTATCAACCAAGCCCTATGGGAGCTGACTGAATGGTGTTGCCTGAATGAGTCATGATTGGAGGGAACATTTAAGTGGGAATGTCACAGAGCAAATTAATCAATATCCCCCCCCCCCCCACACTCTACATGCATTCTGATTGGCATCCAAGTACTCAGACATTAGCTTGGTAATACGTGTATTTTGGTCATGTTGCCAGGGAAGTGCTAGGGACCTTTGTGTGATGACTCTTGAGGAAAAGGTTGAGGGTAGGCTAGGACCACTCCCTGCAGGAGTCGACTCGACTTGACTCCAACATTAGAATCAGAGTCCAGATTCAATTTTTTGGAGGTGTCGCTCATTGAAGTAGCCAATTCCTGCTTCTTTGGAGTAGATTCAAGGCACCGCCTGTTATAAAAGTTGCAGACTCCAGAAAAGATTTGAAGATAACCGATTCCCTGAAAGGACTGCATACAGCACTTCACGGAGCCTGCTGTGTCATCCATCAAATCAGTCATGATGCCGTGTATAAAGGTATTCCTGCTGTCCACACGTGTTCCCGGCAGACCTTGTTAGGTACATTTCGGCTATCTCAAAGTCAAATCAGCCAGTTCTTTATGATTCTGATTACCAGGGAACCGGAAAAAAACCAAAAAGCGTTAAACAGTGTTTTATGTAGAAACAAAGGATGTGCTGCTGTCATGTGTTTTGTGCATGATCATATTCCTGCTTGGAGTTGGAGTCAACTCGAAAAAAGGTTGGAGTCACTTAAGCCTTGTTGAGGGAAAAAGATCGAGAGGGCAGCGGAAGTCTACATGAGAAGACGGCATCAACATTTGGACAGGACCTTCTATCCATTCAGCAGTGCTACGTATGCAACATCAAACAGCATGGAGGTGTCAATAATTGAGATAAAACAATAGATAACATTTAAAAAAAATAACACAAAAGTTAAGATTAAAGAAACCTTAAAACAGTAACATTTAAATATTAATGAGGGAATAAATATGTGCTGGGCCGGTTTTAAACAAGTATGTTTAAAACCGCCTTGGATCCTGGATGCTTGATAATGACCCGAGCCGAAGGCGGGGGTCATTAATAATGACCCGAGCTGAAGGCAGGGGTCATTACCCAGCGTCCAAGGCCCAGCGTCCAAGGCCCAAGGCCCAGCGTCCAAGGCCCAGCATCCAAGGACCAGCGTCCAAGGCCCAGCGTCCAATTAAGGCCCAGCGTCCCAGGCCCAGGCCCAGCGTCCCAGCGTCCCAGCGTCCCAGCGTCCCAGGCCCAGCGTCCCAGGCCCAGCGTCCCAGGCCCAGGCCCAGCATTCCAGGCCCAGCGTTCCAGGCCCAGCGTCCCAGGCCCAGCGTCCCAGGCCCAGCGTCCCAGGCCCAGCGTCCCAGGCCCAGCGTCCCAGGCCCAGCGTCCCAGGCCCAGCGTCCCAGGCCCAGCGTCCCAGGCCCAGCGTCCCAGGCCCAGCGTCCCAGGCCCAGCGTCCCAGGCCCAGCGTCCCAGGCCCAGCGTCCCAGGCCCAGCGTCCCAGGCCCAGCGTCCCAGGCCCAGCGTCCCAGGCCCAGCGTCCCAGGCCCAGCGTCCCAGGCCCAGCATCCCAGGCCCAGCATCCCAGGCCCAGCACATATTTATTCCATTAAACTGCGATAGGTCAATTGGATAGAAATAAACAAACTAGCTAATGTGGTGCTCTGCAGTTCCTTGTTGATGGCACAGTGATGTGATGTCAACTCCTAAACTAAGAAATTCACATTCTCACTTCATAGTCACATTTCATTGATGATTCTTTTTTTCCCCTTTATATTTGACAAACAGTGTTCAGAGTCCTGCGATGGAGGCATAAGGTCACGACCTGTGACCTGTAAGAAAAGGATGAGGACTGGAGTGGAGTCCACAGTAGACTGGCATCAGTGTCCACTGACTGCTCCATTGAGTACAGAGTCTTGTGGCGGAGCGTCATGTGACCTGGTGCATGAATGGAGGCCCCAGGAGTGGTCAGAGGTAATAGACCAGTTGACTAATCAATTCAAATTTATGCACGTAGTCCCACAGCGCTGCAGTTTATAGGCAAGAAGCTTGAGCTGTCCATTGGAAATGTACAAGACCTACATTTTGCTGGAATTCCTAAAAATTTTGTCTTTATTTTTGCATTTTGGTGAAGTGAAAATCCTGCAGAATCAATAAAAGTATCAAGCTAACAACTTTGGAGTTAAAAGAGGAAACGTTTAACCGGGAAACATGTCCGAGACATTGGGATACTAGTTTGGATGAATGTGCAGTCCTCGTGCCACTGCACGTGCATCCAAACTAGTAGCCTGGCGACTCGGACATGTACATTTCCAATGGAGAGCTCAAACTTTTTTCCTATAAACTGTAGTCCTAACCTTTGTGGTGTAATTTGAATTTATTCGTGAACTGGTCTATAAAAACACTCCTTTCTAATTGCTGCATTCTTTTACTACTTTGGAGACATCCTCGACTTCATGGCCTGCTTGTTCCACTCAAAAAGTGACATATAAATAATAACTGAGTTGCTGACATAAACTTTAACCCAATAATTTCACACACGCAATAGCAGTTTTGAAAACTTTCGTTTGTGTTGCAAAACATCCCTCACTGAATTTTGCAGTAGTAACCTGTTCATTATGTTTATATGCAGTGTTCAGTCACGTGTGGTGTTGGGATCAAGGTGAGGCCCATAACATGTATAAGACGCCAGCCAAACGGAATGACGTCATTGGTGGATTTCAGACTCTGTCCCAAACACAGTCAGCCGTCACATACAGAGTTCTGTCAACTTAACCCATGTACAGGTATGACATTGATTGTATTAAAACAAACAATAAGGCTTATTAAAATTTAATTCTCAAAAGTCCAGCTGAACAAAGCAAACTCCCTAAGCAAACTGTCGGGCCGCGTCGCCATGCTTGTACATGTACTTAGTTCAAACTGGCCTCTACAATGCATACATTTCTGGCATATGGATATTTCCGATCATTTCACTGCTGGCAATTTCTACTCCCAGTTTGGGATTTCGATAATCCTAAAGCTAAAAGAAAATGTCATTCCGGCAAAAATATTTGTCTTTGTTGCTGCCTGGGAACTTTGATTGGGAAATTGGATTGGGAACTTCTCCATCGATCGCCGGATACGCGATATGCATGCCAGGAATTGTGCTGTCCTCAATCTCTGTTATTGCTGCCGTCTTTCTAGACTTCTGGTTCATACATGTGGGGAACAATTATTCCGACTTCATCCCCATATGTTCATTCTTTTCTGAGTCAGATAGGGACAAATTTTCTTCTAAAAACCTCTGATGATTTTGCCATGTTTCTCGGTTTGGTCGTACACGCGCTATACACATCGTGCATGCATATGGCTGGCCGGCCTTGCCACTCGTTCTAGTGCTGACGTCACGTTTCTGACATCCGGGCTACTAGTGTAAGTGGGATTTTTTAAGGGCGGGGTGACCTGCTCGAAATTTTGCACTTAAAATGGTTGTATTACAATAAGAATGCAAAAGTTCAATTAATAATTTATTGATTACAACTCTAAATGATGTATTCTTCCATTTCTCAGAGTTCTATTTCAGTGACCCTTTAAAGTTGGCAGTATTTTGCAATGGCTATACTGCTTGCACAATTGTTTTCGTCACAATAGTGTGGTGGGGTGGAGGGCGTGTCAAATTCAACCAAACTTTCATGGGCTTGTCTGAATTGTCTGTGAATTTACACCAGCATCCATTTAATGGCTGACACATCTTCTCGGTATCGCAGAGCCCACGATAATGGCCAACCACACCAACTACCACCAGGCGGGCTTCAAGACCAAACTCCGCTTCACCGTGGGCATGACGGCGTACGTCAACAGGGGCGTCACTGTCACGGTCAAGTGTCCTGTCGAACACTTCAAGAAGTCCAAGATTGTGTGGCACCGAGGTCGCAGGGAGATCACCACCAAGGATGCCCGGGCCAAGGTACTAGGGGAAGGGACGCTGCGGATAAGACGTGTCAAGGGGGCAGACCAGGGCGTGTATAGCTGCATCGCTGGACCAGCCAAGGAGAGGTTTACACTTCACATCAGAGGTATTTGACTATTAAACTTTTGATTTTTATTTTGCCTGTAAAGTGTTGTCACTCCCTCTGTGTGTTCTTGTTCTTTTATCTCTACACTTGTGTCATTTGTCTGTCGGGTGTCTTCTGATGATTAATGTTAATGGTTAACCTGTGTGTCTATTTGTCATTGATATTTGTCATTGATATTTGTTTGTCGTCAACCTTGTGAAGTTTTTTCTTTTGTTACCAATGATTTAAAGGGTCGTTTATTATATTTTGCATTTTGTTGACATTGCTGTTGTCAAGTTATATGTTGTATGTTATCAAGACTTTTAATATGTACGTACTATTAATATATAAATGATTATTTTATTAAGGTTTTTCATGTTTCTTAAAGCTTCTGTAATTTTGAACGCTATATATTAGATGATCTTTTCCAATTACAAAAGTACCCTTAAGGAGACACTTTGTCGTCATTTTTTATACCTTAGGGAGACAAGTGGAATTAGGGAGATATTTCAGTGTCTCCTTATAAAGTACCCCCCCCCCCCCCCCCCCCCCCCCCCCCCCCAAGGAGTGAGAATTTTACTGCCGAAAGTGAGTTATATCGATAGAGGATGGTCCAAAACGAAAATATACCAAAATTCGTGGGGGTAGGACAAGGGATATTTGGGTTAGGTTACATTAAAGTTGAAAACAATTTTGTGCACGCGTCTATGGCAAAGTCTCCCAAATGACCCATCGTCGGTAATTATAATTTTCCTCAATTACCGGTTGGGGCGACACATGATGCTCGAAAAGAGGGGGTTCGGGTGACGCGGTCGAATAGGGAGACACATAACTGTCGCCCCATTGTGAAAGTCGCCCCTTTGGAGTGTTTTTTAGTAGGGTACGTGGGGAAAGTACTCTAAATGGGTGACTCGCGCGTCACCCTTTTGGGGTTATTTCGGGCAGAGTCGCCCGTTTGCCGCATGCACAGGAATATGAATTCTAATTTTCCTCAATTGCCGGATAGTGCGACACATAATGCTATAAAAGAGTGGGTTTGGGTGACACGGTCGAATAGGGCGACACATAACTGTCGCCCTATTGTGAAAGTCGCCCATTTTGAGTGTTTTTTAGTAAGGCATGTAAGGCGCGTGGAGAAAGTGCTCTAAATGGGCGACACTCGTGTCGCCCCTTTGGGGTTATTTCGGGCAGAGTCGCCCATTTGCCACATCCAGGAGATTTCTAATTATTATTATTATCATTAACCCTAACCCTCCAGGGTATTTTGGCTAGAAACCCTGCCAGACGCATCAGATTGCATACTTTGTCACATTGACTTGTGTACAGAGTGCAGCAAGGTGAAGCTGTCACCACAGATGCACTGTGCTGCATCTGGCAGGGTTAGGGTTAATAGTATTGAGCTTTTGACCTGAACCCAAGATCTCCTGACTACCATTCCATTACATCATCAACTGAGTTATCCAGTACTTTATTGGTGTCCTACCACACAATCAAATGTCCTTAGATTGGGTGCCAGTTACTGTTTATTAGTTTTAGGACCACGCTGCATGTTTCCAAACTTGGAAATCCAAACCTGGTGAGGTCAGCCATCCATTAAACCCTAACAGTCCCAAATCCTCCAATTTTAACATGATTTTGCATGCAACCTAGGGGGTTAGGGTTAAATTAAACAGGCATGCAACTTGTCCTCAGATCAGCTGATTTCCTCATTTTTCACTTCATACTTATGCCATTAAAAATTGAACAACACCTTATAAAGTCTTGTCAAGATTAGAATTTCCTCGTTTTTTTAATTCCAAGTTGCATGCCTGATTAAAGATGTTTTGGGCCTGCCCTTTTCAACTCATGAGGTGAGAATTGTATTAGGCCGTGTTTTTCTGATATCGTAATTTTCACACGAAATTCAGGACAGGATTTGGTTCTGTTCATATTGATATTTTTGATGAGATAATTACAGACGAGTCAGGGAAGCCCCCCCCCCCCCCCAAAAAGGCAAAGATTTTAAGATTGTTGTCCGTCATAATGATTAAACTGAGCATTTAAACTGGTGAACATTAACAATTAAACTGGTGAATTTGTTTTTTTACTGTTTTTTAATTCATAACAGAACTGGAGGAAATGAGAAATGGACCATCCCTCTTTGACTCAAGGTAAGGGAATGAATGTTGACTGTAAAGTAGAAGTTAGCCCATGTACTTGGTTTAGTAGAAATCTTTTTTTAGAGAAGGAGGTAAAGTTATAGAGCCAAACGTAAGTGGAACTAAGTAGAGGGAAAACTAGCTTTCTTTCAAAACTGTAACCCTGCTGAATCCAACAAGATCTAACAACAATTTCTGTTGGATTTTGTTGATCTGATGTGAAGGCAACAAAAAATCTACTATTCCAGCTGTTGGATCCAAGCTGTTGGATTCAAGAGACTTCAAACTTCAATAGCTGTTGGATATTGTTGGAACAGCAGGGTCTGACACAATGCCTGCAGACATTGCCCGTTGTATGTGATAGAAGCGCAGTGCTCATTGCCTGTTTAATAATTAGTACTAAACGGGTTTGACAAAATTGCCTCGTTGACAGCATTGCCTCCTGACAGGATTGCCACCTGGGCCCAATTTCATAGCACTGCTTAACACACGATTTTCTGCTACAGAACCCCATTTCATAGAAACTGTGAGCAGTGAACACGACTTGGCCATGAAATACGCTAATGCTCCAGCAAATTTTCCTGCTATAGTTAGCACAACTTTTCTGCTTACCGTTAAGCAGCGCTATGAAATTGGGCCCTGTTCAATGCCTGTTCATCTGCAAGGGAGGAATCTCTGCTAAGCAAGAAAATTTATTTCTCAGCTTACACTAGAGAATGCTTTTCTAGAATGGAAATTTGCATCGTTACAACTTACATCACTGTCATTAAGCAGTCATTGCTAATAATAGCTTCTTGCAAATGCAGATCTTCGTAAAAATGAGCAACGGTTCCTTTCGCAAAGCATTGTGTGCTAAACTTTGTTATGAAATGAGCCTCTCATTCAGGATTTCAACTTTAGGATTAAAGGTAGTGTGCACGATTGGTAATCCAATTGTTTTTTTTTACTGAATTATTACGAAATACCTTACTAGACTGTAAGTTAATAATAGTCTCAATCATCCTGTGAAATTATGGCACCAGGTGTGCTGTCGTTGTCAAGAAAGGTGGAAATATATATCGTTTTCCATTGATTTCCAGCTGGAAATCATTGGAAATCTGCCCTGTAGCCTTTAGTCAAGGCGTGCGTGGCTACCCGGATGAGTGGCGCGCCCCGGACATGTTGGCATTCGGGGCACGTCACACGCCCAGATAGCCACGCGCGCCTTGACTAAAGGCTATCATCCGTCCGACGGTTAAAAACGGGCGCCCTTTTTCTCTCGTTTTTTTCGCCATCCAACAACGCAAAACTTTGAACAGGTCAGTGGAACGATATTTCCTATAAAATACTAACCCCCAAATCCGTCCATTCCTGAAAATTGCAACAATGACCAATCATGTACACTGCCTTTAAATATCTTCCTCTGAACTCACAGGAAAAAATAATAAATATTAAAAGTAGCACTTTAAAGACTAACTAAAATTTAAAATAATGGCATAAGCTTTCGTAGCTACAGCTACATCAGATGCAGTCTGAACAATTGAAAAACTGCCTGTTGACTACCAGCCAAAAGTTGCAAACTGATACCCGTAGCTGCAGTATGAGACTGTGGTTCCCTTTTCCCCAATATTTTTGAGAAGACGTTGAGATTTTATTTACAAATGTTGAAGATTAATGTATAAAACAAGAGTAGATTGTACATTTTTTACAAAAACACAAACTGCCTGGCTAAACTGTTTGTGCCTATACAGTGGACAGACAGCTACACAGGGCCCTGCTTGCATGAGTTTAGATGTTCCAATTGAAATGTGCACTCAGTCTTTGAAATGATTAGGACTTGATTGACCCCCTTATTACCTTATTGACCCCCTTATTAAAACTATTTCACTAATTATTTGTCCTTGATGTACACTGTAGATGGATCATTGGTAACTGGACTGAATGCTCAGCTACCTGTGGTAGAGGCCAGCAGACAAGATCTGTGGTCTGTCAGCATACCTCCATACTAGGCCGCTCGAGATCCAACTCAGACAGGGCATGTAAGGTTCAGGGGCTGGACTCACCAGAAGCAGTAAGGGACTGCAACACTCACAGCTGCCAGCCACATTGGGCAACAGGACCATGGCAAGAGGTATACCTCCTCCCTTCCCCCCCCCCCCCCCTCCCCCTATTTCCAATAGAGTACAATTGTGACCTACATGTAGCACTATGAATGAGACGAAAGTTGCGCTATTGTGTTACAAGCAGAAACAACATTTTTTTCACTGATTCCATTGATATTGGAATTTTAGCATTTGTTTACATTCAAAATGCCCCAGTCTATCATATTCAAAAGTTTTTAAACAGAATTCAATCTCAAAATATTTTTGGGGTGATTTCCTTCTTGAACTCAAGCGTGCATACTTCACTAACTTTGAGCTTTATTTTCTCAAAGCTAGGGGTCAAGACTCTGACAGCTTCAAAAGATCATAGCATGTCCTACATTAGTCTTGGTTCAAGGCGTAAATTTGTTTCATGCAGTGCGCCCTCTAACAGTACAATTAGACCAACTCATGCGCTCATACTATCGTCTTGGGAATCCTGCACCAATGTGGGCGCGGCCGAATATACAAATGAGTTTGTTTGTGTTAACTCTTTCACTACGGTATTATAATGGGTGCTGTGACGTAATTGTTTTACAGAATGTTTACAACGAGCCGCTCTGAGCGGCTTGCCGGCAGGACTGGGCTTTTTTCGAGCCGCTGTGAGCGGCGCGCCGTAGCGGAAGAGTTAATATTCATAACTTTCGAACAACATTGCGCTTCTTGCAGTCAGCAACCCGATGACATACCATACAGTAGTGTCTGGTTTGTGGGAAGAAACCGAAGATTGTATATCACTGTGGCCACGTATAGTGCCACGTATAGCTAGTTGCTACTATAGGATCTTTGGAAGGAACAAATAACATGCAAAACATATTTCTCTGTTTAATAAATAAATGTGAATTTATGGTTTTCTAGGGATATCGTTGGGGATTATACTTCTGCATCACGTTACGTGTGTGATTCATGTCACAAGAAAATACTCAAAACACTGTCGAGAATCACGGATGCATTTTTTTAAAGTGAAATTCTTACTGAAATTCATTATGAATTGCCTCATAGGCTGCCCTAGGGGGTATGGGTATACAGGTCCGTGTTTATGATGGTTTTAAATATCCCAATTTCCATTCACATTTTCCCCCCAACCGAACCACTCTTTCCTATTTGCCCCAACCACTCTAGCAATTGTAGACAGACTCCGACTGCAGGAATTCCCGTCCTCGATAGACTAGTAAAAAGAGCCTCAGGGCTTGCAAACACAAACGAATTAATAGTACTGGCCCTGAGCGTCCTTCCAGCACCTCTCGCTCAGCTTTATTCAAAGCCAATTATTTGAGAGGCACTGTACAATGTGATACTACTATAGCTGTGACGAGAGATTTGGAAATTGGAGGCGTAGTTGTTCTTGAAATCAAAACAGAAGAGAGACACAGATTGAAAACCACATGAAACGGTCGTTCCCAGTCACCGGTTGCTTGTAATTGTGTGATAATTGCATATCGCATATCGCGCGTTCGGGGACAGTGTGGCTAGCTGGGCAATGCATGTTTACATTTTAGCCCTAGATCCCGACCCGTTAATATATTCAGGTCATCACAGAATTCATATGCATGTTCATTTTGCGATCGCTGATTGGGTCCCTAGGAAAGCCTAGGGAGAAATAATAAAAAAGTTAAACCGCTGGTGCAGGATTCCCAAAACGAAAGTGTGAGCGCCATTAGAGGGCGCACTGCGTGAAACGAATTTACGCGACACTGCACGATCCATTATCGATCACTATCGTCTTGAACCAAGACTAGTCCTACATATGACCAATGACAACATATTACATCAACTTTATGTTTATTGCATGTACTTTCAGAAAAGTTTCATTCCATTTTCAACTTTGCTACTTTCCACTAGTTTCATGGGGCCAAGTCAAAACTTTTTGGGAGAGCAAAATGTGGTTCACCTATTTGTGGCATCTACAGGAAATGATCTTGAACCTCCCCCTTTCAAAATCACAGTGTTAGCATCAATTCTACAAAATGTGTTGGGGATCTATGAAATATCTTATCTTGATAAATACTTCCAAAGCCCTCTTTGGCCATTTGCCAAGGACTATATAGGGTTAACCTAAAAAAAAAAAAACCGAGAAATGAGGCGTTACTATTCCAAAAATATACGTGTCATAGATATATCAATTATTGCATCATATAGGAGCTACAACCTTTCTGAGTTTTAATACCTATGTTGCAAGGCTATCCGTGACTGTAGCCTTGTGACTGTAGCCTTGTGACATAGGTATTAAAAGAAAGGTTATAGCTCCTACTTTATGATGCAATAATTGATATATCCATGACATATGTATATTTTTGGAATAGTAACCCTTTTTTTTCTCGGTTTCGTTTTTTTAGGTTCACCCTGTATTAGGAAGGGAATATACAGCCAAATCATGTAATTTTCTACTAAAAAGGACTCCATTGATTTTTGTTCTTCCAAATGATTTTTTTTTTTAGGGGTGGAAGGGTTGGGGCATAGTGGTGATGCTGATGGACATGATGTACATAACCAGTATAACGGTTATACTGGTCATATACATCATTAAATAAAAGCAAAATATAACCAATCTTAAGATCTAGTTATACTATAACCAGACCTAAATATTGCTTTTATTTGATTAAATTTACAAAAAATACCACCATTGACTACCCTCCTCTCCTATTCCATAAACTTCTGTTCATTACCGATCACAGTTTTTCCCATTATATGTGTGGTATTTATGTGTATTCTTGTCCCCAGTGCTCTACAGAATGTACCGGTCCCTTTATTGGAAGTCAGGTTCGAGAGGTTTTCTGTGAGGGTGGCAAACAAGAGAACCTAACGGATAGCCAGTGTGACGGCACTATAAAACCAGTGCAGCATCAGCAATGCCAGAATATCCAATGCAGTCCAGTCTGGAGAACGTCAGAATGGAGCGCAGTAAGTGATGTTAGGGAGTATTTATTTTTGTACAGTTGTGGTATCGATTGCAGTACTGTTGTTTTCTTTGCGGCGCTGCATTGCGTACCTCAAACCCTAGCTGTTGAATGAGAAGCCAGGCGGCTTGAATAACTGAATAATCATGAGGTGAAAACTGCAGCTTGGAGCTCATTAAAGCCCAGTCGGCTTGTCAAAGATTTCCCGTTTGCAGGGGTCAGACCATGGACAAAGAACCCTATTAGTAAAGGTCTTCTGCAATGGCTGTTTATTAAGAACTGTGTCTTGGAATACTGTAATTCCCCCTTGTCCACCGAGATGGATTGGCCAGAGAGCCAGGAGATTAGTGATACCACAATTGGATTCTCTGTAAAGCACTATCTTGCACCACACACTCATGAATATTGTGGTGACAAAACTGCCTGTGTGAACTGACCTGTAAAGAACGAGCTCATTATATTAGCCAGCTGGGCATTAATACTGGTACCGTAAAAACGGCATTGCTGCAGTTGTTAATGCTTTCAGCCAATATGAAAGGATCCCTTACATGATTAGTGAATAAAGAACATTACATTATAACACCCGTCTTACTGATGGTGTAGCCTATGGGGGAATGAAATGTGGTCATGTGGGGTTAACTAAAAAATATTTTTTGAAATATGTACCATTACATATTAGTTGCATACCAACTCTTGCATGCATGTTGTTTCAAAAATCTAGCATAAAGCTTGGTACTATACACAAAGTGTTCTGTACAGTTTTAAACCAGTCTTTTGGCTTTTGTTGTGATAGTGCTAGTCACAACACCGCCAGCCAAAAGAGTTTGTTAATTTCGTTTTCAGAGGATAAAAACAATAGGTAAACATAAATATTGATGTAAAGCTTGTCTCCATTAAGTTGCAATGAATGCTAACGGCACACAAGACTTCATATCACAGAATACCAGGACCAAGGTGGTTCATGACGTAATTTCACACACAACAATTAGAGCAAAATGGCATCTTTTGGCAGTTGTGAATTTTCTGAAAGCTGGACAAAAACATTTTGTGGATAGATTCGGATAGATTCTGTCAGTGATTTTAACTTGAAGCTCAACTTTACAGCTCAGATAAATATACTTCCAGTTGCCCAATCTCTTTGATTTTTTCTGTGGTAACAGAATAACTATCGAGCAACGATTGTGCTAATTTGCAGCTCAATCAGGCCATTCTAACCCGCCGTTGTCAAGGAGATACCAAGGCTGCCCCCTAATCGTGAGCCGTTCAGCGGTGCGGAAATGAAGGACAAACTTTGTCGCTTGATTTCTACAATAGTGCTGGATCATCTAATAAAACTAAAAGACTTTGCATAGTAACAAAGCAGAAATTATGTTTTGGCGACATTTATTTTTTCCGGTTGCTACTCTGCTCACCACTGATCTGTGGTGTAGTTTTAACTGATTTACCTGAAAATAACACAGTGCTTTTGTATTTTCCACATTGTTAGTGTTCAGCAACCTGCGGCTCACACGGCATACAGACAAGAACGATACGCTGTACATATGCTGGGACAGGAGATGCTGCAAGCACCATGACATGTGCTAGTCTCAAACAGCCGGCCATTACTCAGAGATGTATCCATATACCAGAATGCCAAACAGGTATTAGTCATTTTTCAAAACTTTTCAGGATTTTTCTTCCATGGACACGCATGACTTTTACAGATACATGTAGCCTTATGCCTTTAGTATTCCCATGCACAGAGACACCCAAGAGCCCATGGTTACCATGGCTTTTGCAGAGACATCCCATAGTGTTCTAATAATTGCAGTGACGCCCCATGGGATAGTAGACTCCCATGGGTGCCATAGAGGGTACATGGCACCCGATGGGAGTCTACTATGGGGTACCATAGAGGGTACATGGGACTTAATGTTTTTTTCTTGTTTTCAAAAAGTCCAATGGGGAGTACATGGGAGAAAACACTAAATCTTTGGGGTACCATTGGGACCTCCCTGGCGACCCCATGGCAACCCCATCAGACTCCTATGCTATTCCCACTGAATTTTCATGGGATGTTTCTGTAAGGCCTCACAGCCAAGGTCTGTTCCACCTTCCCAATCATGATTTCAATTATCATGATTTCAATTATCATGAAACTATGCTATTCAACAAGATTTACAGCGTGACCAGAACCTTTCCATTAGCTAACATTCTTTAAAAAAAGCAAAACTCTTTCCACTCTCTTTCCACTGCAGTTACCTGCGAGGACAAAGTCAACTTCTGCAGCCTGGTCAAGAGAATGAACAAGTGCCACCTGAGTGCATATCAGTTGTCCTGCTGTAAGACGTGCTCATAGGGCCTGCTGCCAAAACACTTCGGGCATTTCGAGGTATTGACAGACCACATGTAGCTACGCAAAACCTTTCTATTCTTGTAAACGTGGTTCCATTCCATTTGCTATGCAATAAATGTGCTTCAGTTCAATTTAAGCAAATGATTTTGTGTCATTCCTGACTGATACTTTGGTTTTGTGTGGTTATTTAGTATTGGATAGAGAGTTCTTTAAATGAAAATGATGAGCTGAAAATGAGCTGAAAATTTGTAGTAACAAAAATCCTATGGAACGGTTTCTTTAAGGAACATGCTACACGCATTCTCAATCTCATGATTAAAGCCTGTAAAACAAACGTTCGGCATTTAAAAGTGTGTGAAATCAAGTGGTTTTTGGCCCTTTTTGACAGTGTATAAAGCACTGTATGCTAGCTCAGTGCTTTCAAAGAGCTTGTGGAATTTCTTTTTACAGGTTCACTCGGGCAGGACGTGAACCCATGACCTCCTCCTTACTAGTGCAGACATCTTTAACCACCGAGCTTGCCAAGGTTGGCTGGCTGATTTGAATCCAATATCAGCGGATACCGCGTAATCGCTGCGAAGATGAAATTTGCACCAGGGGAGATGTAAATTAGAAGAGAGATATTTTTCCCTGTTGAAGTGTTTGTATAGATTGACTGTACCATCAGCTTGCTTGCGTAAGTCTGGCTGCTTATAAAATTGTTATTTGAATGACGCCATTTCAGTTCGAAAAGGACAGATATCTGAAATAAGAATATTAACCCTAACCCCTCGGGTAACTTTACTAGAAAGTATCCCGAATCCGCCAAAATCCACCTATTTTGTCATGCACAAAAAGTTGGTTTTGGTGACTGCTCAATATGGAGGTATCCTGAATCCATCAAAATCCTGCAGTACCGCTAGGCTTACAATCCTCAATCCATCAAAACCCCCCAGGTTTCAATATGGAGGTATCCTGAATCCGCTGAAATCCTCCAAAACAGGAAGAGGATTTTGATGGATTTATGTAGGTTATTTAGGCCAGGGTTAAAATACAGAACTAGAACTTAGGCTCGTTTGAGAGAATTCCAAAATTGACCTCCAATAACTGACCAATTAAATTCAAGTACACCTGTTCTCAGCTTCAAGATTATCTAAGTAAAACAAAAATCACATCCACTTGAAGAAAACAAATGTTTTGTAATTACATCCAAGAATTTGTTTGCAGTATCAAATAAAAAGGAACATTTTACTTATGTGATGATACAGATACTATCTTTAACATATTCTATAAGTGACCACATACAGCAAGAACGTCATTCAGTTTAATTTTGTAATTTGGAGTAGGTCAAAATAACTCCGAACTCTCCACGACAAAAACAAAACAAAGGGAGAGTGCTTCATGTGTTATGACCCATGAAATAATCCATCAGTTTAAGAAAATTAATGAATTTGAGAGTGTGTTGATATCTGTACACAGTACTTTGAATGTGTTTGTCTTTTTCCGTTTGTTTTTAATGTGTGCCTTTTTTAAAAACACAATGGATAGTAATGAATCCATGCATTTGCTGCGCAAAGTTAAGTTTAAGGTAAAGTTAAAGAAAGTTAATGTCTATGGAGCAGTGGCACACAGAAGGGGCGATGCGATGCTCATGGTGCTTGACTGAGTAATACTGACTGGTGATCACTGTGGGTGAATACACACCTGCTTGCACACATGCAACAAAACACAAAGCTATCCATGGTCAATTGAACAGTGTGTCTAACTTTAACGCCCCTGTCACCTCAAACTAATGTGCACACAATACTCTGTAACACTTCCAACTCAACATGTACATATTTATAAATGATTTCATACCTATAAACCTTTAATATTAAAGAAACGAATCTTTGAAGTTGATATTGAAATCATGTTATGTATTTTCTATATTTTAACAATTATAATACTGAAATTAAACTTTTAGTAATGTTATTGGTTCATTGTTCCTTTTGTCATTGTTTTTAAACCATTTTTACTGTTTAGTGATGTAAGTCCGTGTCCAAAAGCGATAGGGATGATGATAATCACATTTTTTTTTATATCACTCCCCGAAAGGTGACCCAGAAAAAAACTCATTGACTGAAAGATATTTTAAAAGGTGTACTGTACGAATATATGCCTTTACAATTAGAACACTGACCACAGTTCAAGTTCTTATGAATCATTTTGCATATTTCCTTGCATGTATTTTTCACGTCATTGAAAATTCTGATTGGAGTGGAGATGGTCCTATGTTGTAAAGAGTTAGGAAAAAATATATCCCCATCCCCAACCACTCCAATAAGATTCATACCAGCGGCATTTAGGAAAGCTGGTTTTCCTCATGATCGAAAGCAAACGTTTTGGATATATATACTGAACAGCAAAAGGAACAGATCAAATCTTAAGAAGTACACTCATTAAAATCCTCCACGGAAAAATGAAAAATATTTTAACACAAGTAGTCTTTAGTAATCTTCACTAAGCACATGTCAGTTAAACAAGAAATTGCCTCAGTCATAAAAAGAAAAAAGCATGAACATCACAAGGGGTGTTGCAACAGCACGGCAAAAATGCACCTGAATAGTCAAAATGACACGGGAATGATTTTGTATTGATCTTGCTTGATATCTTATTAATGAAAATTGTTCGAACAAAATTGATATACAACGCTGTATTATAATCATGCTTAGGCAATTTGGAGAATGATTAAAGAAACTCATGTAGTTATTGCAGTGTTTTGTCATTAAGAATGGTAAGTGTATAGATATATTTATTCTGCCAGCTTAATGTGACCTTTGACATTTTTAAAAATATTTATGTATGTACATATGAAGCAGCCTAGCCACACAGCTTTAAAAATATATATTTTCAAGTTTTCTGGAAAATGACAAAGGGAGAGTTTTTCTAAATGTGTATTCTTTGTAATTCTTTCCTACCCTTATAATTGTGAATTAATTATTTTTTTTTTCACAAGTCCCTACATTTTAAAAGAGAAAGTAATTAACGTTTGCCACTTGTGTAACATTTTACGTTGTTTTGTTTGTGTTTGCACCAAGATTTAAAGGGATTTTATACAGGAAAGAATTCTATTTTGTTTTTATCTTGGTGTATTGCTGAAAACTGCTCAGTTTTTTTCTCAATACTGTATTGCTATTTGTGTCCTATAAGAATGAATTTGAAAACAGGGTGTACCAATATATATGTCAACAGTAATTCATTGAGAAAGTCTTCTCACACAAAAGATCTGTTTGCTGAGAAAAAAATAACGATTTATTTTATTTATTTAATATTTTTTTTGTGGGGGTGTGTTTCATAATTATGTTTTAATTTCAACCTCAGCTCAAAGGATTACATTTTGTATGGTACATTTTTGTATGGTGAAATTACAAAGAAACTATTAAAAAGGATATATGCGTAATGGCTAGAAAAATTAGGATCAGAATAATTTAAAAGTTAAAACGATGGGCCTGTTTGTTTCAGACAGATCTGGATCTCCATCGGTGATCCCCGCGTTGGTTCACTGATCGAGATCCGGATTCGTGTGAAACAAACAGGCCCTAGCTGTCATGCATTGAAAAAGTGTGATAGAAAACAGAAAACTATCATTAGTAGTAATAGTAGTATTGATGCAAAAAAATGCAAAGAACAAAAAATGTCACCACAGCAAGATTTGTGTACAACATTTTTAGGTAAATCTTCGAAAGGTTTTCAAACAAATGCTTGCCGGATGTGTTACATTGACAATATTGTTAATCGTGCAAGGCACGCTAACAAAAACAAAGAAAAGCGTGAAATAAATCATCGTACTGTCAAATGCGTTGAAGTCTTGATTCCTTGAGTTTTATGTTAATACCTTTGAAGGAAATAGAAATGGCCTTGGAAAGCAACAGATTTTTGTTTTTCAACAAGATGTGTGTCGGTCAAAAACATCTCTGTTGACCGCGGAAGACACTCCCCGCTACACCCAAAAAAAAAAAGAAATCGGATTTATAAGGAACTATAACGTATAGGGAAAAACACTAATATTTCTACCAGATACATTTTTGTTAAACTCTAGTTTGGTCTCTGGCATTCCTAAATGTCTCAAGAGTCAATTTCACTCAAATTTAGGAAAATGTCATTTGGGGTCAAAATTAACAATGGCAAGGGGTACCCCTTGGCATTTTTAAGATCAAAAACAGTTGCCTACAAAACTGCAGCAGAGAAATTTGGAATGGAGGTTACATCCCCACAATTTCAGCTGAGGTGTCTGGGTATTAAGTATTGTTTTTTATTTATGTTTTTAAAATTTCAAATTATTTCATATAGACCCCATGAAAAACCAATACTTGTGCTTTTCGCCACTGCTGCTGTGGTTTTGTATTTACGCGCAGTTTTCTTCCATTACCGCTCACCTCCAATCAGCTAGCACACACCAGTAAAGATATTGACCTCCCTATAAACGGGAGATAGAACGAGTGAACAATAATCCCCCTTCGAGTGTTTCCTACTCCCGCGCCTATTCTTCAACTGCCGCTCTTCCCCAAAGTTTTCTACATATCAAAAGAGGTGCAGTAGTATCTTTTGCGTTGTGCGATTTGATTAGAGTCGCACGGGGTAGAAAACACTCTGATAACACTCCTAATGGGTTTCCGGCAGTCCTATTGTCAGTGTTGTAGTCGAGACCCCGAAGTCCGAGACAAGACCGAGACCTGATGGTCCGAGACCGAGACCGAGACCTGGAAGACCGAGACCTGGAAGACCGAGACCGAGACCTAATGGCCCGAAACCGAGACCGAGTCCTCGAGACCTTGTATGCATTTACATAATAAAAGAAAAAAACAATGTCCAGCTGTAGAAACAACCGCGATGGCTTTATTACGCGGTACAGAGTACACGCCGCTGATCGTAATATACATGTACACGTAGTTCGTGTATTTGAGCATGTCGTTCCCAACTTCCCATACATGAAGCTAATGCGCTACATGTACGTTTGGGCACGCGTACACGGCAAAGAAACAAGGTTGTCATCATGTCATGTACTGCACGTTTATAAATCTTTAGTCGAGTAGAGCGTACTGTAATCGATTCTGCACATGTGCTGTTTGTATAAAATATTGGTGGTCTCGATACCGAGACCAGCAAAATACCGAGACCACGGGGTACCGAGACCGAGACCACAGGGTACCGAGACCGAGACCGAGACCGAGACCAGGAAAAACTGGTCTCGAGATCGTGTTCTGTTTCAGTTCTAGTTTGGGTGATGGGGTGTTTTTGGGGGTCAGATGCGGCGAAACACTTCTGAAAGTGGGGGGGGGGGGGGGGGGGGGAGGGGGGGCAAAGCCTTTTCATGTTTTTCTTGTGCGGAACTGCATGCCCATAGTGGGAGCCATCCCCCGTTCCGCCGCCCATGGTTGGGGTAATCGGGACTCGATTCTGTTTCTCCAGCACTGATATAGACAACTTGCCTCTCCATTCCTCAGTAAGCGCTTTGAGCAGCTCCCTGATGTCATTCGGGTGATTCGGACGTATGTGGATTTGCCGCTGATATCGATGTTCATCCCATGCATGCTATATGGGAGACATGTCAGGGAGGAAGGCAGGCAGTGGCACTGTCCCTACTCGTTCTTGCTTGAGGCCTGCACAATCCTAGTAGCATGAGGTTTGGCGTTGTCCTGTTGTAAGAAACTCAAGGCGTTGCCTCATGAAGTGTCCCAAATATGGACTTAGAGCCTCACCCCAGTACCGCTGGCCGGCTAGGCTTCCATCCAATTCCAATTCCAATTCCAATTCCAATTTATTCAATCATGTTCAAAACATGAACATTATCTTCCCAGTGGATTATAAAGAAGCATTAAAACATTCAAAAACATGAGCTCTGATAAAATATATAAATATAAAAACAAAGTCACTATAAAAGTAATTAAAAAAGGCACTATAAAGACCAAGACAAGTCACGATGATAACCAGGTCAGTTCTTGACTTAAATGACATTCCCGCCCAAACAATGACACTTTGTCCTCCCGATCTGTCCTGCTCCACAACTACTGCGCCAGAGAATCGTTCTTCTGGTCTTCTGCACACCCTCACGCGGCCAGTGTGTAGGTGGCTAGTATTATTTTGCCGTCAGAATTTTTTCGGGTGAGCCTACCTTAAACCCCCACCCCCCTACAAAAAGGGCTTTGGGTCCGCCAGTGATATATCACCCGGTCCCACTTTTACAAAGCACCCCCTCTCGAGCCCGTGGCTGCGTCCTCTACCCAGTTGGTTAAACCATCAAGGTTAGACGTCGCAGAAAAAGCCAGAGATCCCATCCCATTTATAACAGTCGGGAGAACCGATCGTAGAGCTGTTAGATCAACACGGCCCAAATAAATTAAACCTTCCATTATCATGGATGCTGTGCAATGGTAACAACTAAGAACAACAACTATTTTACACACGCAATAGACAGCCTGTCCAAAAACTACATTAAAATCTTATATACATTTCCCGGTACACAACTCCGACCTAAGGCTGAAACCCGAACACCGCCCCCATTCTGCAAAACTAGAAAAAAAAAGAGTGACTTCAGACCCGTATTGTTCCACTTTATTGAGACTCGCCGATCCTTATTTCAAACTGTTTCAGATTTGACTATTTATCATATTATATAAACTCTGCACGCAGAAATTGTCAATGATATCCGAAAAAGGAAGGCTTGCTAACTCTGGCTTTATGCTGATATTCTAAATCTGTATAGTAAAGCCCACTCAGGCAAGCTCCACAACAACATGAATGAGTGACTCACTGTACACTGGCAGTAAGGGCGAGCAGTTTTTTTGCTGGATGGTCAAGAGTCACTGCCAGACTGAGGAGACGCCCAATAGTAATCCGTTTAATAACCGTAGTTCAGCCCGCAACTTTACATGTCATCCAATTGGTCTAAGGATGACTGACGTCAACGTGGCTTTGTCATTCATGCAAGGCTTTGCCAACTCTATGGGCTTAGTAGTATACTACTTGTTCAATATCGTTTTGTCGGCGTGGAAATTCTTTTGATGTATGTTTAGCCCTGGAAATCCGGGAATTACCGCACTGCCGAAGAGACAGTGATTTAGAAAAAAAAGACACAAGCTCATATTGAAATGCAGTCACGTGTGAGAGGAGTTCAAATTTGTGCCGCCGTTGGCCAACCAACCACGTGTCACATTCTGGAAAAGTGTTACATGCCGTCTGCAAGTCAGGCGCACCGTGTTTTCTGCAGGACTTTAGCACTAACTTCGCCGATGTTCGTCGGTGGTGAGGAATCTCTCATTCAACAACTGGGGTATTTAATTTCAGGTCTTCACACCTCCGATATTGGCCGGTGATGACTGCAGGCTGGCTTTTCATTGGCGCTTGGGGAATCATCAATTTCAGGGAGGAAAACTTTTGACGAGTCTCCGTCGAGACAACCAGATCGACACCACGCCAACAGCCTGCCTTATAAAACCAAAATCCTGGAAGAAAGTAGAAACCAGAGAAACTGGGGGACAGTGATCGCAAAGCTCTGGCTTGAATCTGTGGTGAGGACAGTAAGGATAATTTTTGATACCAATTGTATCAGAATTGTTCCTTCGTCCGCATCCCAATTTTCACACCACTATAATCGCGCAGAAAACAGATTGGTTGAACTTCCGGCGTATTCGGACAGCTATATCAATCACAACTGTAAAAGGAGGATCTTGACTTTTTTTTAAAAAGGATTTTGCTTGAAACATTCTTGACTTAATCAACTTTCGTTGCCATGGATTTGTCAGGGTTCATAACAACAATCTGCCTCCTGTTGTGGCTGGTCAGCTTGGTCGCCGTCGACCCAACTGAAGCTGGTGAAAACAGGGACAATGCCCGGGACAAGAACGGCGGCAGGGGCGACCAGGAGAAAAACCAACAGAGACGCGACGAGTCCGGGAAGGGACGGGATCGGGGTGGACGCCGCCGGCACGGAGGGTCATCGAGCCGGGACAAGGAGAGGAAAGGGCGGGAGGTGGAGCAGCTCCGCTGCCCGCCGTGCGAGCAGCTCCACTGCAACCCCAGGAAACCATCCAAGTTGAACTGCAAGGGCGGGATAGGATCGGGGATCTGTGGTTGCTGCCCACGGTGCCTGAAGGTGGAGGACGAACTGTGCGGCGGAAAGTGGAATTACCTGGGGAGTTGCGACGCGGGCTTGGAGTGTGTGCATGACGACACGCTGGAGGTTCAAAGTGATGTGCCTCGGGAACAAAGAAAGGGCATCTGCAAGCCAGGTATAGTGTCCTTTCTTTTTGCCTAATTGAGCTTTTCAGTTTCAAATGATTGTTGCAGTTTCTTCCGTAGTTTATAATTTAGTTGTGAGCGGTCATCTCCAACAATGTACTGAGGAGTATACACAAAAGACGTTCTGTTTTCAGCACATTATAGACAAAGGAAAAATCATCAGTCAAAATGAAATATTTTCAATAGTTTTGAATGATTTTGTTTATGTTATTTTGTTTTTGTTCTGTAATGTTTTTAAGCCTGCTAAAAATTACCACAAAATGATGATGAAAGTTATTTTAATGGTTCGTCGTACCCAACATTACAGTTACCGGAAACGCATGGGAAGTCAGTGGAAGAAGGAAGTCACACAACACCAACGCAATATTCCACGTAATCAAACACCTTTGCAATAGCAAAATGTGACATACCAGTTAACCTTGCACAAAGTCAAAAGCGAAAAAAAAATCGGCTTCATGGCATCATGTTGGAATGCAGTCTTCGTGATCATCTTTTAGCTCTGGTAACCGGCGGAATCTCGAATTGGTCCACGCTTCCAAACCCTTCCCGAGAATATTTGGAATTCCGATGCGTCTCTTTTCCCCTGCTGAAGTCCAAGGTTACACGAGGTTCTTTTGTTGAATGACAAAACTTGAGGCTCGCGAGTGCACCGCCCGACGTTGGAATTAACCCGTGTAAGGGAATATGGGTGTTAACAGTCCGAAACCACCTTCGCCAAAAATGCCAAACGCATTGTTCCACGGTCGTATATTGGGGATTGATTTACATTGTATTTTGCACAAATTGCTCGATTGAATTATGGATGTTTTTGCAACTCAAATGACAGTCAATAACTTGTAATGGTTCCAGGCAACTGACCCTCAGTCAGATATAGGCCCTTGCTGTCAAAGTCAAACCAAGGTCATTTCAATTCCATATTTCGTAATTCCTCGCACATTGGAATTTTTTGGATTTTTGCCAATCATTCTCTTGCCAGTCGTACTCGTCGCCCGATTAACTTCAAATCTTCTCAAAAAACCGGATGATATTTACACGCACACTTGCAAAATGTAATTCAACAACTTCCTTTAAAGTTACCATGTCCGTGTTTTGCAGTGTGTCTCCCTGAAAAATAAATGTTCAAATTGCATTTCCTGTATAGTGTTAAATAGGCCCCCTAAGTTACGAGTTTTCAAATGATAATTAGTTTCAATTTTTGAATTGGGTTCGGTATGCTCCCAATTCATCGAGCTCTAATGTACCGGTATCTCAATCTTCGCGCGTAGAACATAAAACATATAGGAAGTACTATTAAGACACATTTAAGCACATGGTAGTGGTTTTTCGTTCAAAAATAGGCTTATTGTTTTCTTCCATAATTCGTTAGTAGAGGGAAATCCATTTAATTGAAATTTCAGTCCGATGGACATAGCAGCTTCATATTCTTATTTAAGGTTAACGGTTGGGGAACCCGCAGAAAAAAATCGTCTAGCCCCACCCCCGCCAAAATTTCCCCCACACCTTATTTTTTCAATCCAACGAAGTTTTTTTGCAAATGAAATATGCATGGACGTTTTACGAAGCATTGGAAGAGTCCTGAAAAATCCTGAAAATCGGGTCCTCATAACCTTTTTTTTCACACTCCAAAAACATTTTCGATAAAAATAAAAACAACACGCCTCCGCAACTCCGCTGTTTTTCAGTCCGGAGACACTTGAAGTAACGGTGCTTGGCGTGAAATTCATTCACAATAAAAAAAAATGTTAAAATAATCTCGATTTTAGCTCATCTTCAATGTTCCGAGACAGCTTTCCTCAGCTTTCCCGGAAAAATCGAAACACGCGAACAAAGGAGAAAATAGCACCACACGGATTGGAGCTCCGTCCAAAATATCCTTTCAAAATGATTCCTCTAACATTAACGCACTGTGCCTCAGTATACAGTGATTTCACGCGCCAACAGCCGCAAAAACACAAAGAATTCAAAAGTTTTTCGGTGTTTAGGCCTACTATTTCTTGATTGAGGTTAAAAGAAGGTTACCCGTGTAAACAACCTTCCGAACATATTTTAATAGATATTTACACCAGAGGAAAAATCGGGCCTGGGATCATCCTTTATGAACTCAATAATGTTGTCCAACGCAGTCTATAAGTTTCCAAATTAAGTAGTAGTATACAAATATTTACTGCTTCAAGTGGTGCAGTAAAACTAGCCTCCCGAGGTGATCCATTGAGCATTCTATTTTCCCGAGGCGAAGCCGAGGGAAAATATAATGCTCCCTGGTAAGACAAACGACAAATGACTGCCATTAGGGCCTATATAAAAAATAACAAGCGTAGAAATCTCGAACAAAAAAAAGCCAATTACATCTCCCTCGTCGATAGCACAAGTTACATGGACTGCTTGCTATCTTCAGTCGTGAACTTGTGCGCACGTGACAGCTCAAGATAGCCGCGTCCATTGGAGCATGATTGGACAAATTACGAGGCTGGTATTTTGTCAATTGGTAACCTGTGGCGAGCATAACAATCCTAACACGAAACCCAAGCTGAATACCAGGGTTCTACAATGCGGAATTTCTCCATAGGGAATCCGCCACAGAAACTCATCTTAATTGAAGGAAACTTTGCTTTCCTGTACGAGTGACGCGTGTCGGCATGGAACAAAGCTAGAGGCAAACTTGACAGTATAGTAATAGTACAAAGCCTGGTAATATGAATGGAGAAATAGTGAAGTTAAATAGAAATAAAGAATCACAGTTCGTGTGTGTATGGGGACAAAACCCTATTTTTACCAGAAACTTGCCTGCATCAAATACCACCAGGATATCAGGAAAAGCTATTCAGTAAGATGTGTTCTCATTTGGGGGGAAAAGCCAATTGATTTTAAAACATTTGACAACATTTTTGTCAGTTTAAAAGCCAAACAATTTTCACTTCAAGACAAATCTTTAATAAACTCCCCGTTCACGGAAACCGCCTATGTTAATCTCACTGTTCTCATAAAGAGCCATTTAAAACAGAAATTTTGATGATTTTTGTACAAAATATTTCCCTGCATACAGAAACGTTCGACTTTCGTCATGTGCGCGTGTAGGGTATAATGGTGGGTGTTACCATACGCTGTTACTTGTATCAGGAAACGGGGAACCTTTCAAGGAAGAGGGGAGCACTTCACAGAGATATGAGGGTGGGGATATGGTAAGGGTTAGGGTGTATGTAAGGATGGGTGAAGATAAGGTGGAGGTTGATGTAGGGTGTGGGAGTTGATGTGGGAAGATTGTGAAGGTGGGATGATAGTGGAGGTGGGGTGATGATAAGGGCTAATTGAGGTGGGATGGTAGTGGAGGTAGGGTGGTGATGATAAGGGCTAATTGAGGTGGGATGATATGGAGATACATTGGTGATGGAGGTGATGTGAGAGTTGAGATGATTGAGGTCAAAGGTGGTGTTTGTGATGAAGTGGGGGTATTGGTGGTATTGAGGTGGGATTAGGGTTGAGATGGATGGTGTGAGGGTTGAGGTGACTGAAGTTAGATGCGGTCAAGGTTGCCATGTTGGCAGTGGTGTGAGGATTAAGGTGGAGTGAGGGTGGAGGTGGGTGTGATGGTTAATTGAAGTTACTGAGGTTAGAAGCTATAGGGTTTGAGGGTCGAAGTGGCAGGGTGATGTTGGAGGGGTAAGGATTGAGGTTGGAGGTGATAAGGATTGGGTTGAGGGCGGACATGTGTGAGGTAAGGTGACTGGGGTGGTGTGAGGGTTGAGGTAGGAGATGTTGCTGGTAGTGGAGGATAGAAGTGGGGGGTGGAGGTCAGATGAAGTGAGGGTGTGTGGTTTCTGTTTATTTTTAAATACTGACTGTGGGGAGGAAAGGGTGTGTGGACTTGGGGGGGGGGGGAGGCTTGGGGTTGAAACTACTGACCCATCCCCTCATTTTAAGCATTATAACTCAAATTTGTCATGTACGTTCTCTTCCAATCCTTTGCAGTTCCCTTGGAGCGCATTCAGCCGGACCCTCCTCCAGTCATAGGTGACTCCTTCCAACCCATCAGTGACCAGGGCCAGCGAGAGCTTGTAACATGCAGACCCAAATGCACACCAGAGTACTGCGCCAGCGACCCAAAGGCCATCTGCTCTGCAGTGTAAGCAATCTCATTTTCTCTTTGCACCCCCCCCCCCCCCCCATTTGAATCTAAAGAGGTCACGCTAGAAAAGAAATCATTCACTTTTAACCAGAAATGTAATCGAGTCCATCACAAGTCCCTGCAGGTCCCTGCAAGTCCCTGCAAGTCCATCACAAGCCCTCCAGTCCTAATCCCAATCACAAGCTATTCAAATGAGCTTTGACAAAGGCATTCCTTTGTCATTGTTCATCCAGTTACTTGTGACCGGCTTTATGAAAGGACTTCTGACTGGGCTTGCGAAAGTACTTGTGAAAGGGCTTGCGAAAGTACTTGTGAAAGGACTTGCAGGGACTCGACTCCATCTCTGCTTTTAACCCTACCCGTGCTGAATCCAACAAGATTAAACATCAGGAAATTTCTGCTAGATCTCATTTATCTGCGCAGTGAACAAATTATCTTTTATTCTAGTTGTTGGCTTCATACTGAGTTTGTCAAAACGATTTTTTTCCAAACAAGCTAAAACAAACTCAATACAATTTCAATCCAGCATTCAGTCAAATTGAAGTTCGAATGAGCTGGCTATTTTGGCAAGAGAAGGTTAATTTTAACAGAAAAAGATGCACTACATGTTATCACTTTCCCCTAAATAGAGATATTGTGATATATTTTACAATCTGTATTGACTGAATTGGAAAATGGTTACTTGATAAAATATGACCTTCATGTATTAATGTCTTTCAACAATCAAAGTAATTATGAGCACAATATCAACCTATAGATGTGCCCAAAAGTACTGTTAAATTTTTTTTTCACTGTTTGATGACCGATTGAGCTCAAACTTTCACAGGTTTGTTATTTCATGTATATGTTGAATCACACAAAGTATGAACACTGACTGTAACTGCATTGTCAGCTCTGCCGATGTCGTACCTTTCAGGGACTTCAAGATTTAGTTCTGTTAAAATCACAAACCACTTTACAGAACCAACAAAGGGAAGCTGTTAGCCTTCGAGAAAGATTCTGCTCGGATTGAAACATATCAAGCCCTCCATTTCTCACAAACACAAGATGGTATTTTGTCGGCTGATGGAATTCAGAGCTTGCCTTCAGAACTAAGCAGTCTTGGGCAGCTCCGTTTGATGGGATTCCACAGTTGTTCGGATTCGTCCCCAAGGGGGGATTGGGGGATTGTCAATATTTCACAATGTGTATTGTTCGTGCAGGGGATGTGCAAAGCAGTAAACAAGAGTTGCATTGTGAAGTGGAGGGGAGGGGAGGGGGGACACGCTAAGGTGACACCAGGAAATTGCAGTAATTAGTCCAATCATGGGAATAAGCAAAACCATGCCCTTCATTGAATGACATTTTGTTTGGTACCTAATTTGACCTTTATTGAAACCTTCACTACTAGATAAAAGTACTGCACATGATTTGAGCCAGAGGGGTGGCTGGGTGTCCAAAAAAGACACCGTTTTGAATTTAGGCATGGTTTTATTCACTATTTACATGCAAAACGTTATTATAACTGTTCAGTTGGACACCCAATTTTTCAGTGCAAATTTGGATTCCATCTTTCTAAATCATTACTAAAAACACACACAAAATGTAGTTCATATTTCAGTGAGTGACTTTATTTTCTCACAGTGATTAGCCTAGGCCTATATGTGTTGGGGACATTTCAAGAGAGTGAGTTGACTCAAGTCAAATTAAAATCTCAGTGTGTTGAACACATTCATTTTGAACTTTTTTTCATCAGTCACTTTTCACTGGAAAATCACTCACAATTCTTCATGCATGTCTTGATTGGGGCCAAGAATTGGGAACAATTTGGCAGCTAATCAATTTTTGGCCAAGATCTTAGATTTTGTTAGAAAAGTATAACCACAATGTATTATATTTTTTAAAAGGCCAAATTAAAAGTTGACTGTTAAAAATGAATGCATTGTTCCAACATTTAAAAATCCCATATAAATATGCAAAATCAGGATTGCATTTCTCTGAACAGGTATAGCCAGAGGCACAATATGGATTTTTCCCACGCAGACTGTCAAGGGGAAGTGGGCAAGGGGCTGTAGCCTGGAATGCCAGGAAGACCCCAGGAAACAAACCATTCATCAATGTACTTCCTCCATTGCTGTGGTGCACAATGTCCTTGTTTTCCAATGCATATGTGCCAGTCAAAGTATGCTTCTGGGCTAGTAACATGGGCTGGTTCTGCTGGGGGGGGGGGGGGGGGGGGACAGTCATTGTCAAAAATGGGGAAAGTGAAATTTTTGTCCCAGATTTTCGGGACCAAATTGTAACACTTTCATAAAAAAAGTGTCCACATATGCCAACAGTATAAACCTTGTTTTCAGGAGGAGACAAGTTATGGGTTTTTGCCCAGATGCAAAAGCTAATTCAGCTTTCTCAAAACTGCCAAAAATCAGTGTGGTTATGACCCCGATTTTTCATAAAACATTTTAAAGGTATTTTTTGGGACATTTATGAAGAACACTGAAGCTGAATAAATTGATGATATAGTCCCGAAAGCAGGAAACTGGAATTGTCCCGACGGGGAAAACAAGTTGTCCAACAGCCTTACCGATGGTATCATTTTTAAGGGTGGAGGAACTTGGCTTTAAAGAATTGTGCTGCTATCAGCTTCCTGGGACCATGGAGCTATAGCTCCATGCTGGGACACAGCCCAAACCGACCCCTTCCCCTGGATTCCTCCCTGTAATGCTTGCTTCTGGCACACACAATTCTGGTTTATAACCTGCACGATAATGCAACGAATCTGGCTGCACTTGTCAGCAAAGAAAAAGCTTTCTATTTTAGTATTATCCTGATGATGGTCAGAGTATACCGACTAACTGGCGTTAGTTTATACCTTTGGTTCTTGCACCACTCTTCGTAGAGTTTGTCACTTCGTATGGTACCGGTATATCAGCATCCTCTCAATGTGAACTGTTCACCATGCAAAGCCTTAAATCAGAGTTAACTTTATCAGCAGTTTAATTCCTCCTGACTAAACAGGCCAAGAACAGTTAAAACAAAATCATCAATAGATTTTTATAACCTAAAATTATTTTGAACAGCATTGTTGCCCTTTTTTGATATGTTAATTACCACTGCATACTCATGAGATCTAGTGAGAAAAAACTTTATGCATTACTCAAACAGAACTCGAACCCACAACCTCAGTGCTTACTACTGAAGATGGTCAATTAGAAGCCGTTTAATTTATGGACTTGGGATCATATCACCCTCGTCTGTCAGATAGGAAAATGGAATATTAAGATAATACTTTCATCACATGTACCAAATAATATTTGTAGCTAGTGCAAGAGGATAGCCATTGGCCTACGTTCCTTTGTATCAGACAGGATATACCTGAAGTGGCATGAAATTTATTGAAGCGGTCAGACAACTTACACCCAACCCCTATAAAGCACAAAATATGATCTTGGCATAAGCACATCTAACCTTTCTAGCCCAGGAAATCCATAAAAATCTTCCAAAATAAACTATCATAAGGCAAAATATAAAAAAAACATGTTTCGCGTCCCCGCCCGATTTCTTTTTGGAGGTCGCCTGGATTTAAAAAAAAAATTGACCACAGAAAAATTTCGTATAAAAAACAAAAAAATGTCAACCAGTCAATCGGAAAATAAATACTTGCGAGTCGAAAATTATTTTTTCAGTTTTGTTTTTGCTGATCGTGCTACAAACATACTAAAAAAACACTTTAAATATGTTCAGTTCTCTTGTCCAACATGTCTCTTTCATTTTAAATGCATCTGAACAGGGAAACACCAACGGTTGCCAGAATTATTTTTAAATGATGGCCATCTTGAAAATAAAAAATAGAAAGCCCCTCTTCCTCCTTTTTTTTGAAAACCCGCACGTAAAATATGTTTTGTTTTTTTACTCGGCCTAAGATTCTTAAACAGGAGCACAACAACACACACAAACTCCCAAAGCCTGGCCCACACAGGGCAAAAACATCTCCAGGCAAAACTTAACCTGTCAGCACTCAAATTATACTGGATCACAGGCATAAATAACCACAATTAGAAAGGAAGGTAAAACCTTTAGTGGCGGTAATTCCACACCAAGGTCAACCCTTTTCCAACTGCATTATTGGGGATTACAAAGACCAACTTTTGATTATGGACGGCTTTGATTGAAACGACCAGTCCTTGGGCTTATGTAAACTGCCCTAAGATAAAGACAGGGAAAAAATTCCCCTCAAGTAATATTTCTAGTTGGACAAGTTGGTTGAGATAATTACTTTGATCTTCTGCTGATCCTGAAATTTGGAGGGCAAATGATGAAAGGAGGCTTTCCCAGGTTTTTGAGGGCTTTTAATTTAAGGTTTGTGCAAACAAAATGTTTAGTGAAGAACATTAGAAACGTCTGGTCAGTGGTAATTGAGTAGACTTCCAGACTGCTATGGATTTGAGCTCATTGCTGACTCAAGCTGAAGCAGCTGAGACAGTAACTTTTCTGAAATTTTAAACATCTGTATGTTAATGCTGAATGGCGTCCGAATCACCATAAAATCACACCATAATGCATTTTAAAGGAACACATTACATTGCCTTAAAGGAGAATTCCAGGCTCTATAATATTTTATCTAGTTTAAAAGAACATACACTAACATACAGGGTCCACGATTGAAGGTGTTTACACAAACATGAATGCTCTTGTATTGTACATGTACGTTCGAGGAGAAAGAAAATACAAAAGAATCTTTCTTGTCCTCGAGAGTCGGTCTTTTGTTAAAATCGGTCCTCGAACGTAAAGATACGTGCTTAGTCTATGGGGTTGGGTTATATTAAAGGAAGAATAGGAAACACAAAGCATTGTCCTCACGAGTATAGGAAAGTACGACTGTGCGCCCTTTATATTTACGATTTCTTGCCATTCAGCAGTACAAAGGCCAAGGGCGCGTCCATACTGTTCGAAATTCCCGCGACATCCGGGAGATTATGGAAACCCATGGTTGGCTACGTGCGGTATGCACTGGTATCACACCTAGATGCAGCTTACTGCATATGAATACGTATGTTTTATAAGGCGCCCGACTATTGCGTGTATGCGTAAGGCTGATGTTTATTTCGACTTGACGTGCTGCAATTTATCGTGGTTTTTCGTATATTTTTTAGAAGAGCACAAAGTCTGTTCTGGTCGGAAAGAAAATATGTTAGGCACTGTATCATCTCGAAGATTCTTAGCCTACCCCAGGAGAACTGCCTGCCGATTTTCCTGGAAGCAATCTGGTTCGAAGTCGAGCTTCGCGTTTTTATATCGTTCAGCCATTTTTTACAAATATCCGGTCGTTTGGGGGATTGGGAATTGTGAAGAAGCTGAGACCTTTTCGAGAATTCGGGTTATTTGAGCAGCCAAAAGCTTGCCAAATCGTCAAACGACAGAGTTTTGCTTTAGTAGTCAGGCAAAAATTCGCCAGGAATATGGAAAACAGACGTGCCTCAAGGAACAACATTGCCACGTTCTCGTGTGTTTGCATGTCGGACAATGGTTCACTAGTGCACTCGCACAGCTCAGGCCGCGGGGCCGGCCGGGTACCCGGCCGGCCGGCTTAAAGGGACACATTGCTTTGGATGTTGCGATTTGGGCTATAAAACTGAAATGGATATGGTTGGAAAGCTTTCTTAAAAGTAGAATAAAAAGATTCACATAACTATCCCTTCAAATTGCGTGGTTTTTGTTTAATTTCGTGACAAATAACGGTCCGCCATTTTGTAGAACCAAATTTTTGACTCCACAAAATGGCGGACCGTGTTCACCAGTCGTATTTCCAGTCGCATCTGGTTGAAGTCTGTTGATCCATTTTGATGTACTGTGATGTGGAACGCAACGGCGCGCAGCACCCGCGAGGTAGAGAATTGTACCTGGCGATCATCTGATAGGTTCACAAGGCCACTGGCTGCGGCGCCAGCCTAAAGACTCTTAACGCGTATATATTTTGCGCATTATTTAGAAGGTGGTATTTATACTACTGGAAATAAGTCTATGTTTCGCGGGTCAGATGTCAGGGGGCAGCGGGCAATCTTTTGTTTTGTAATCACTACTCACTAATTACAACACATTATAAGTGTTTTTTTGCATGAACAACTCTTATAAAAGATAAGGAACATTTCCAAACAGCAAAATTTCATGACATTTGAAGGCAATGTGTCCCTTTAATGGTAGTGCAGCCACTACTATGTCACAGTATCCCGGATGTACCGATATTCCAGAGCAAAAGGGCGGCTCGCATGACGGCAGGCGCGTTATGAAAAAATCTCCGGTTTATACGATTACCGAAACCAATCAAAATTAAATAAAAAGGACGTCACAATTGCAATTAACGTTCTTTAACAATATGTTCTTATAAACTCAGGGTGGAAAAAAATCTTTATCCTAAAATTGCTGCGTTTGGAAAGATCATTAAAAAGTAGAATAATAATGCACACAACCATCCCTTGAAAATGCGCGGTAGTGTCTTAAAATCATTGACAAACTGAACTACACATCAGCCTACTGCACGTATAATATCCAAACTTTTCAGAATCAAACTTTCATCTATAAAAGTAATTTCATCGTTGATTTATAGACAAATGGCACATTTCCAAGGGATATTGGTGTACATTATTATATGCTACTTCTGAATGATCTTGCCAATCATACTCAATTTTAGGACGAGCGTTTTTTTGTCGCCCAATTGAACACCTCCGAGGCAATATGTCCTGTTAAAAAAGAAACTGAAATCTCCTGATTGGGGGAATGTATAACAAATAGGGGCCTGGGATTTAGGTCCCCCCTTGATATTCCACTAGTTTTTTCCCTCATCCAACCACTCCCTCTCCCTCTCCCTCTTCTTTTTCTTTAGGGGTGAGATTTGTCAGAATTGTTCCTGATTTCAGGATTTTTTGTCAGGATTTCAATTTTTTTTTTAAGAATCTCTTTAGAAGTCTGGAATTCCAGGGATGTTTTCCTAAAGGTGTCTTTACTTGTAAAAGTGGATATATAGACCAATAAAAATGGATATTTTAAGGGGGGTGCCTTTATGCAAAACTATAGACGTTAATGATTTCGTGGATTTTTCATTTTTTGGCCAATCGTGCCCCTGTTTCGTCCTTGAGATTTTCTGACTGTGTGAAATTTGTAATCAATAAGGGTTTAGGTAATTCCCCTTCTGTCCAAAGCCACTGCCCTTGGTCAAGTGAAGAATATTTAGAGTTAATAAAACTTACACATATTTTGCAAGCTTTAGGTCTACCTCATGAATAAATCATATGACTTATAATATAAACAACACATGCTACACAGTGGGCAAGTTCTCTTAAAAGTGTCAGGCCTGGGGGATAATGCCACTAATCAAGTATAAAGGCTAGAACGATGTAGGCCTCAGTATATATATAAAAATAAATTTCAGTTTTGGAACGAAACTGCTTGGGAAGCCCGCATCAATGTATTATATCACGGAGCATACATGCATTCTGCTTTGACTGCTCTAAGTGAGCCCAGACACTTTTTCCACCCACGTCAATCATAAAGACGACAATCACAAGTCAATCATGATGCATTCTAAACCAATATCCATGGGGGAGTTGTACAGCAATCTAAGGCCATAAAACACTTGGGATCCAGGGGAAAATATTGTTTGCATGTCCCTGAAAAAGAGACTGGCGAACAATGCATCACAGGCTATTTGGTTCTTCTTGACAGCTATTACACCTGTTGCACGCTGCACAAATTGTCCATCAAAAAGAACTTGAAGTAGTGGTTATCAGGACAATCTTTTGCTTCATAAACCCTTCTTTTAACTATTCTATTTGTGGTATAAGGAATACAGTTGTGATCGAAAGTTTACATACACCGCAGTCCTGCAAACAAATTCTGCATGAAAGAGGAAGGACTTTTGAAACACGATTTTCATACACCGATAATTTAAAAAAAAAGATAAAAATGCAAGAAACAGAGAAGCCCCGAGACCAATTGAAGGAATAATTTCCAAATGAATGTAAACTTTCGACCACAACTGTTTGTGTTTATAGATGTATGCTTATCATTTTTGCTATGAGACAACCTAGGTATGCTAACTACACAGTAATTTGAGGCAAGCGCAAGTTGCTACTAACAAAGACTATGCATCTGCCTGTGCACTACATAAACAAATCTGTGCAAACTGTTTTCCTTGGCTGAAAAAGGACAGATCCAGCCAGTATGTACTGAATATTGGCACTTTTCTAGATCTAGGGAGACAAAAAGATGAATGTTCTAGAGAGTGTGAGTCTGTGCAAGACAGCCTGTGAATGACTTGCAAGGTTCAAATCTCATGCTCAATGCATGAGACTTGGCAGGCCTGATGAAGACAAAGGAATGTTTGTTTATCTTGCAAAGCCAAGACAATTCAAAGTCAGAGACTTCAGTGCATTTTTAAAAAACTAACTCTTGGCAAATCATCCTTGCCTTGCAAAAAAACATCGTAACCACCATTCAGTCACCACAAAACTTGCATTGGTTCTCATGGGCAAACATCAGGGAACAGTGTTGGCAATTAGCTTGCAATCCTGGCTTCAAACTTTGCAAGAATTCATCAATCTGACCAAAAACTCCAGAAATCTATATGAGTGACCATGAGCCAATATAAGGTAACACAGGTTACTGACCACATACATTCAGCAAATAATCTGAAGAAAAAAAATCATCCTAGGAAAAATCGATGAATCAGTGTCAATCAAAAAGCAAAGAATAACAAGTCAATCATATAAGCCTTTCTAAACCCCCATCCGTGGGGGGATGCTGTATCCAATGCACGGGCACCACTTGTCCGGACCAGTAAATCTCTGTAAGTGCCCCCACTCTAACACAAAAGTACACAAAAGGTGCACCTCCCTTGCAAAAAGCCTGGGCTAAACTTCATCAGCCCTACCCTTCTGTCTGCGAGGAAGTCCCACCAGACCTAGCAGGCTTTTGCTGTTGACTAACTTCTTGACACTGTGGCCAAGACCTCCGAGGGTTGACAGTCTTGAACAGTAGTGCAGGATTACACAAAGACTAACAAAAGATGAAAATCTGCTTTTATTCACTCAAGGATTTTACAGTGGCTAAGGTCACTGACCCTGTATGATCCCTTTGGACTTTGGAATTTTTTATCAGTTCGGCCAGTGAATGAATTTTGGTGTTGGGCAAATCTAGGCGAGAGCGTCCAGAAGGATTTGTCTTCACAAGGAGAGAAATTAATAAATCTTAAAAAGAGTTGCACTATAAATAAGTCTAATGTGACTTTTCTCATGAAAGAGATTGAAATGTATGTATGTATGTTAAAGTTTTAGGTTAAGTTTTGGGGTAAATTGAGTCTCATTTGAAAAGTTTAAGTCCAATTGCAATCAAACTTGGGTCAGGTGCATTATGTTAACCGTCATGATGGTGATGTGAACGGTCACTTACTGAGGTCAAAGGTCACTTACTGAGGTCAAAGGTCACATACTGAGGTCAAGTTATCAAATAGGCTGAAATTGTAAAATTGGTCTTATTTGAAACTTAGATGCAGTGACAAACAAGAATGGTGTGTTGACAAACATAAATGCCCTGCCAAGTTGAATTACCCTTTTTAACTAAAGACTGATTTCTTAAAAAGAAAAATGTGTTAATATGACAAACATGCATCAAAGGAAAGTGCAAATGGCTAGCATCAGAGGTTATGGATCTGCTTACTGTATCTGCAACAGAAATAAGACTGCCTATTTCAGATTAAAGTAAGTTATCATGTCCCAACCATTTCTATTGTTTTAAGCATAATGGTCTTGACCTTTGACCTATGGGGACCAAAATCAATAGGGTTCTGGAGGACCCCAAGACCAATCCACATACCAAATAGGAAGTATATGCCAAATCCTTCTCAAGTTATCCCAACCATGATTTCTTTTGTTTTAAGCATAATGACCTTGACCTTTGACCTATGGGGGTCCAAAACTAATAGGGTTCTAGAGGACCCAAAGACCAACCCACATACCAAATAGGAAGTTGATATGTGAAGTCCTTCTCTAGTTATCGTGTCCCAACCATCCACATGACGCCCACCCCGGCATCCTCACATATGGGTAGATATGGGGTACCTATATTGTGGACTTTACTTTCCTTCTTTTATTCTCCTTTGTCCCCATTGAAATCTCAAAAGCCATAGCGTTAACTTTGTAGGGTACCTCGATTTCTAAAGACTCCCTCGTGGGGTACCATTGTCCCCATTGTTACCCTTTCTTCCCGGTACCCCTTAAGGAGACTAATGTAAAAACACACACACACACACACAGTCATGTAAACAGGTGCAATCGTGGACCTCCCATTGTTCCTCTTTTGTTTATACTCTAACTTTTTCGGAAGACCTCCCATTAGTTTTGTACACGATTTTCAATCGTGGACCTTGACACAATCGCAGACCCTATTGTCCTCTTTGTTAAAGGTCCACGGTCTGAATAGCTATACAAACACACAGTCGTACTTTCCTATACTCGTGAGGACAATGCTTTGTGTTTCCTATTCTTCCTTTAATATAACCCAACCCCATAGACTAAGCACGTATCTTTACGTTCGAGGACCGATTTTAACAAAAGACCGACTCTCGAGGACAAGAAAGATTCTTTTGTATTTTCTTTCTCCTCGAACGTACAATACAAGAGCATTCATGTTTGTGTAAACACCTTCAATCGTGGACCTCCTATTGTCCCTCTTTTGTTTGTACTTTAACTTTTTGGAAGGCCTCCCATAAGTTTTGTACACGATTTTCAATCGTGGACCTCGACACAGTCGTGGACCCTATTGTCCTCTTTGTTAAATGTAGTGTACACGATTGGTTTGTTAAATGTAGTGTACACGATTGGTAATCCTCCAATTTCTTTTTACTGAATTATTACGAAATACCTTACTAGACTGTAAGTTAATAGTAGTCTCAATCATCCTGTGAAATGATGGCACCAGGTGTGCTGTCGTCAAGAAAAGTGGAAATTTATATCGTTTTCCAACGATTTCCAGCTGGAAATCGTTGGAAAACTTGGCTACCTGGAAGAGTGGTGCGCCCTGGACATGCTGGTATTAGGGGCGCGTCACGCGTCCAGCCACGCACACCTTGACTAAAGGCTATCATCCGCCCGACGGGGTTGAAAACGAGCGCCGTTTTCCTCTTATTTCTTTCGCCATCCAACAACGCAAAACTTTGAACAGGTCAGTGGAACGATATTTCCTATAAAATATTAACCCTCAAATCCGCCCATTTCTGAAAATTGGAACAATAACCAATCATGTACACTGCCTTTAAAAGGTCCACGGTTTGAATAGCTATGCAAACTCAGTCGTACTTTCCGATACACAGTGACCCCCACACGGAAGGACAAGGCAAATGCAGTATGCCCTCTCGGCTTTGCCGGCAGGGCATAAAAAAAAAGGGCTACACATGTTGACAGATAATATTTAATTGCGTAATCCAAATTTGTAAAATACAAGTATTTTTTAGAATGCCAACTGGCACAAATCAAAGCAACGTGCATGATGACATCAGTCCTAACCTGTCAGGTCACCATGGCTACAGCCGATGATGGCTTCTCATTTGGGACTCTAATTCACACCTGGATCCAGAAAGGACTTGCACATGTAGGCGGGAAACAAATTACTGAGCACTGAACCTAAATAATAGGTTCCATCCCAGCAGAGATCAAGCATTTCGGGCAAAAGTTCAGCCATGAAGTTTTTTTTTTAGATTTAGAGCAGTGTTTAAAGGTACAGCACACATATATCAGTGGCAGTAAATGATATGAAGCTAACGTTTGCATTTCCAGTACCAAGTGTTTTCTACAGACCATATCCAATATGACGACATGGTAACCATGTTGTGGGACACATGTGCACAACAATACTTGCTGATATGATCATATGCCTGTGCTACAATATGGTTTATGGTTTATTTAAAAAACATGACACATAGCAGCTAAAAAACCTGAATTGCATGTCATTTACAATAATTAAATAGCAATTAAAAGACACAAAAAAAATTAAAAGTATTTAAACAATAATAAAATGGCAATTGAAAGACACAAATAGATATAAAAAGTATTTAAACTAAAACATAAAACATATGGTGGCCTATTGCTGTTGCTGTTGCCATAGTGACAGTGGGTATACAATACAGTCTATGGGGTTTTTCGAAACCTTGGTTTAGTCTCCGGCTTCGTCTCCGACTTCTGAATAACTGAGAAGCAAACCAAATGCTAAATTTTGGTGCATGTCCTGCTTCAGGAACATTCATTCAGTTGATTATGAAAGCAAAATTTTTAATATTTACATTTGGTTTGCTTCTCAGTAATGAAGAAGTCGGAGACGAAGTCGGAGAAGAAGCCAAGGTTTCGAAAAACCCCTATGTATCCATAATGAAAAAGACAAATTGTTATTTCAGTTATTTCCAATTATGAGAAACATAATAAAATATTTAGATTTGATTCATCAATCTGATAATGTTGAATATAGTTTTCTTAGAAAATAGCAACCCAAAAAATTAAGAAAAAAATCCACAATCCACGTAAGTTTGGAATTTTGCAATGGCACACCAAGTGGAATTTTATGTATGTATTTATTTATTTTAATTCTTTTTGATAATTAAACCAAGTGTTCCTCAAACTTGCATATTGCACTGTAGCTTGAATGAAAGCTTGAAGAAACCTGCAGGAAGATGACGAAGAAATGTTAAGTTTTAGACGTGGCAGGAAAACCCCAGAATATTCTGGCAGGAAAACCCCAGAATATTCTGGGGGGAAAATCCATGGAATCAAGCAGACTAATCCACATGTCGGCCTTGGTGGGATTCGAACTGGGGTCACAGCGGTGGAAGGCCAACCTGACTCCCCTAACTTTACTCCTCTGAAATATGTTTCAGTGATTCAAGTTTTTCCTATCAACTTAAAAAAAAAAAAATATCATTGGTAACTTTGATTGTGAAACAATGATACAGAGGTCAAGACCAACGGCCCTTGTACAAAACAGGGAGGTACTCTCTAGGGATAAAAGCAACTTTTTACCCTAGTAAAGGTAACACTGATGAAGAAGAGGAATCTCCAGGGGCCTCATTCAATTCCACAGTCAATTTGCACTTTCCTGACATGAATGAACTCCCCGAGACACTACATTGTTTGTAGGAGGGTTTTGTCATGCCCTGACAAGCCCAGGTCAAAATGTGACAGATTTAGACCCTAAACGAAAAAAAGTTTCAGGGAGTGCTGTCATAACAAGCAAGGGTGTTTGGGGAATTTTTTATTGACTTTTAGCCCAGAGATTAAACACGCTGAACACTGTCAGTCATCAAAAAGTCTTATACAAATTTGTACTTTTTAGTAGATTGATCAGGCAAAGCTGGCAGGTTGATGAAAATAGCATTTGATGGCTGTACAACGCGGAGTACTCCTGACTATAGATATAAGTGGTGAATTATTTGTCAATTAACCATGGAGGCACACCCTTCCCCCCACCCCAACTCCAAAACCCTCTACACAAGGCTGCCTTCCTACTGGTATCCCGGACCACGGAAAATGCCTATGCAACTGTGTCCTCAAGTAAATAATGCTGAATGCAACGGATGAGATAGCAGTCCCAGATCATGGATGAAGCTGTACTCGGCAAGGGCTTGGTTGTGGGTACAAGTTTGTTTTATACCTTGAGATACAAATTAATAATATTTAAAAGTGATGCTGCCTCTGAAAATATGACAACATAAAGCAGATAATTGTGATATTACCCTTCATGCACTAGTGTACTATGGGACATGGGTGTTTACTGTGGAAGACTTGGTCAAAATGTCGATTGGCAAGCTTTCCTTAGTTGGAAATAGTGTACAAAATCAGTGAGGGGATTGCAAAAAAAGTACAAATAAACGAAGCCATGTTGGAAGTCCTTGAATACAAATCCGTATGCTCTATGGGTAAACCTCAAATGCGTTTAAAGGTGCATGCAATAAGAAGCACGTGGACGTACACCGATGTGCATTTTGTTATTTGACTCTATAGTTTCAATAAATATCACACAAAAATGTCTGACTAGTGAATAAAATTACTGTTAAATTACTTAAAATTACCTGTAAATCATTATTGAATTCGAGCACTATGTGCATCCATGTCTGCCTCATCAACTGTGTTCAACATGAGACTGAAAAATCCTCTCTAAAAAAACTGAAATGAGACCCCCCCCAAAAAAAAATAAAAATAAAAATAAATAAAATAAATCTTAGAATCAGGTTGTAGGGAGTATTTGCATAGCTCAAAACTTGTCTTGAAACCAGACCAAATACCAAGAAAAATTAAAGACGTGTGTGTAGTCACACGATTTCACAGCATTACAACTTCCAGCTGTTGTCTCATGATAATTTCTTGATAGTCAAAACATGGATTGATTCCACAAACTTGCATTGCATCAAAACTTGCAAAATAATAGGCCTACGTGTATTTCATGTAGGTTGTCTTGAAGAAAACAAATCCGGCAAATGTCCTAAAATCAGGGCCTCCGCCATAAATGCCGAGTATCTCCCATGAACAGTTATACCCAAAGGAAATCAAGAGCTCTCCAAGCACAAAGAAATCTTCAAGTCAAATTCCTCAGATTTGACAAAAACATCTTTCAATCTCAGTTCTTCCTTGTTCTCCTGCACAATCCTGCTCTTTTGTGCAGTTCCCTTCACAGGAACCCCCAGGGAAATCACAGGGAAATGATGGTGAAGCTGGAAAGTTGAGCTTGCGTGGTTTGGATAATCAGAGTGAATGCTGGATAGTGGCTGGCATTTTTCTCAAGGATTAAAGTTCAGATCACCAAGGATAGGAATGCATGACCATGCAGTATCAGATGCAATAAAGGAGACGGAGAGGGAGGAATGAGAAGCTTCAATTAACAAGGGCTCTTGCAGCTCCCCAAAATAACTTTACAGTTTGACATTTGTTTTACCTCAAACCAAAAGTAAAATGCACACCTCCATCTTCACCTGTTTATGTCATCAAATGCATGTTCCCAAAACCATCACTATAGTAGACTCAACCTCCTATGCCTCCCCTTCCCATTGATATGGAGGTAGGAGCTCCAAGAATGAGGGGGAAAAAGAGCCTCTTCACACATTTGGAAAATCCTCTTACTAAAGACAGCAGAGTTTAGTACAATGGCCTAGCTGTGTCAGATGAAACAAGTGCAGACAAATCCTAGATAGTGATGGGCTTAACCAATACTAGTGCTTTTTACTGTAGTATTTCCCCTATTTTTATACAATCCAGTTAGTTCAAAAATAAAGAGGGACGGCATATATCGGGTTGAATCTACAATAACCAAAACTGACCATACACCACCACCCAATCACCATTCAATACCACTACCAACCTTTTAATTTTGTTTTTCAAAAATGGTTGCCCCGGGGTGGGGTGCCTCTTTGTATATTGTTGGCACCTTTTAAACATATATTATACCTGAAAATATGCTATGTACATGTCACCGTCGCCATATTCATGTGACTAAAAAAGAGAAGTGAAAAATAATATTCTGCCGGAAAAATGACAACCCCTTGGATGTATCACACCCCTCCTACATACAAATAAGGGTGTTCCTACGAGAAGAAAGGGTAACAATGGGGACAATGGTACCCCACGAGGGAGTCTTTAGAAATCGAGGTACCCCGCAAAGTTAATGCTATGGGTTTTTTAGATTTCAGTAGGGACAAAGGAGAATAAAAGAAGGAAAGTAAAGTCTACAACAGAGGTACCCCATATGGGTACATATGTGAGGATGTGTATGTAAATACCGGGGTTAGGGCGTAGACAAAGGGTCCATGATTGATCGAACGTCCACAATTAAAATTCGTGTACAAAACATATGGGAGGCCTTCCAAAAAAGTTGGCGGTATTTACACACTTGTGTGAGTGTGTGGAGGATTACAGGTAGGGAATCTGAAGAGAAATTGAATCCTTGGTTTCAGCACCAGAAATAAATAAATAAATAAATAAATAAATAAATAAATAAATAAATAAATAAATAAATAAATAAATAACCAAATCCTTCCGCGCCTTAACTGATAAAATCCTTGCAATGTAACTTGAAAATGAGTCATTATCAGCTCAATTATACCCTCATCTTCATACATGTAACTGCTTATTGCAATATATGACCAAATGCAGATTTCTTTTAAAAAAAAAAAACCAAAAGTTTCCACAGATAAATGACTTTGCAGTACTTGGCAATCCCTCAGTGCTCGCTGATTGACCCCTGCCATTATCTACACTCTTCACCTCCCGATATTTGCAGACACATATTTTGCTACAACGACCCCCAATGTGCCTGCAGAAGAGACAATATATCCCCCGTATTTTGTCATCCTGTCATCTTTGAGTCTATTTTCCGTCATTTTAAGCCATAGGTTTTCGATAAATCTCTTGTCAAACTTTCAAATTGTTTACGCCCGTATGACAGCTTTTCAAATTAATACCCAAGTGAATGACTGAAGGGTGTGAGAATTGTCCAATAATACTGTAAATTCTCATTGCTTGATGATATTGTATCGGTCAAAATCCTCCTAGAAGTCGTATTTCAAAGACATGTTTATTATTTCCCACTTTTTAATCAAGCTGCATTTTTTCTCAAGTGGTGACATTTGCGTGGATATATATTTTTAAAAATAACCAGCATAGCTACATGTGTGTATGTGATCGGGTACCCCTTATTTGTTAACAATCCGGGTTGCAGAGGCCAAGCTTGTTTTGCCATGTTAACTACCAGCTCCTGAACATAGACAAAGCAGCCAGGTCTGTGGGAAAACTATAACCTTCGTAATAAATATATTAAATATCATCAGGAACAGTTGGCACTATGTCAGAAATACTAACAAACAAGCATAGCCTTGACTATATGGAGAATGAAATCTTTAAAAATAGTAGCCACATCAACACAAACTTTCATGACATCAACAATCGATAACAAATGCATATTTCCATACCGACCAGAGGATCAACAATAAATCTGTGGGGCAAAAGTAATGCAAGTATATATCATACTGAAAACGGCTCTCCCCCCCCCCCCCCCAAAAAAAAGCCAATTGTTTACAATGATGAGCAGGTAATATTTCAGTACCTATTACCACTCCAAACATTCATGATTAAAGACCCAAAAGCAAAACATGAAACTAGCAGAATCCAGTGTTACCAGTCTTGTCACTTTCTTTTAGTGTGTCATTAGGCCTTTGAGAAAGATGCTCCAAGGTTCTAAAAGCCAGGCCCTCCTAACATTTATTAATTATATATTTCAGGTTATTCCAGTTGGTGAGCAGTGTTTTATCAATTATTAAATAGAAACTTACGAAGTTCAAGTTAAACTTGAATTTGAAACTTCCGACAAATCTAATCTCCTTCAGAGTGCTTTCAAACAACATACTAAACTCTCTAAATGCAAAGATCCGAGTATTTTACATGTTCCACAGTAGCCACTGGAGTTGTAATGTTGATTCAGAGATGTGATGAAGTCCACAATGTTTCTATATCACCGCTTTGTCTGCTAAAATAATTTTCCCAGTTGTCTGTCCAAACAAAACTCTTGAATGCCCTGGCACAGGTGCATGAGAATCCAAAATAACAATAGTTTATTTTTCTTCTGAAGTCCATGAACTGGTATGTGTGGAATTACAATTGGATACACTGGTGCCAGCATATGATGCAGATAAGGGGCAGAGGCAACCCCCCCCCCTCTTTTGTGTTGGTCATTGTGTTCCCGGAATCTCAGGAATTCTTTTCAGATCTCTAGGGGGGATGTGTTAGGTAACAATAGTCTGGAGAGTGTATAGGGTATAGGGACAAAAGGGGGGTACCCCTCTGCCCCATATTGTGGTGGGTATAGGTGCCAGATAGGCTATTCTTCAAGTTGTTCACAAGAAGGTGCCCACCATTCACTGAAGTACATGTACATGTACTGCAGCATGTGGTTTTGTTATTGTATTAAAGTCCAAAGAACTATCAGACTGTTTTCAATACCACACTGCATAGCTTTCTTTTAGAGGGACTCTACCCCAACATTTTCATGATAATAATACATACATTGGACATCATTATTTCTATGTTGCTGTGAATTTTCCTGTCCTTTTTGTCCATTTAACAATTCTAGTGAGTACTTACAGAATTTTTGATTTTTATGTTTAAGGGACACATTTCCTTGGAAGCACCCAATTGGGCTATAAAAAGCATCCGTCCTAAAACTGCTACAGTTGAAGGAGCATTCAAAAGTGGAATATTTATAATGTACACGACCATCCCTTGAAAATGTGCCATGTCTAAAAATCATTGAACAAAATAATTTCAGGGACGTCGGTTTGAAACCACATGCAGTCAAATCTTGTACTGAAAAAAAAAAAGAACTGAAAATGATAAGTGAATGAAAGAGAAAGACCTGCTCGTCAGGTGAGAAGTTGTTCTGTACATGGCTTTCTCGCTTTACTGACAGTTACAACCAAACAACCGGAGAATCAGGAGACACTACAGTATAGTTGTTAGAATAACTCATCTTTATTCTATAGAATGTTGGACTATTGAGTGTGAAGCTTTTGCCCGATCTGACACTTACACATATTACATTTTCATACAGTCCACATTTGTCTGAACTTGAACCGGTTCAAAATGTAATTAATACCAGTGATATTTGAATTGTTATAGAGTACCGAAGTGATGATGTCAATCAATGCAATGTTTGGAACCAGAATACATTCTAAACTGCATGTGTTTGGAACCATTGCTGCGGCAACTGACGTCAGACTTCGGTACTCTATTATTTACTTCAGGCACTCCAATCAGTATGACCTTTAACCCATAACCATGTCATAAGTTTAGCTGGTGGCAATTTCACCAATTTGAAGCAAGATATGAAGACAGAGGTACAGGGATCACACCCCAACTTATAACACAACCAGGGAAGTGGCAATATGGGCACAACTCAATGAGGCAATAACTTTATTAACTTTTTAAAGTGGTTTGTTTGATGAATTATTTTATTTACTTATTAATTAAAGAGGATGTTGATTGCTGAGAGAGATCTACGTAATTCTGTAGATTTATGTAGATTAAGGCACATTAAAATAAAACGACCAAATACTTCTACCATGAAATAACAAAAAAGTGACTTTTGAGAGCTGTTTTTATCAAGTCCCGTCTAGCAAAATGACGCAGACTTCTCGCAGCAATCAACATCCTTTTTAAATGTTATCAAACAAACAAGCGAAACAGATGAGGTAATTTTAATAATTTTCAGAGTGAAAAAAACAAAAACTGTCGGGATTACGATACCGGCACTTCTAATGACTGAGCCATCTTGCCATACGTTGGCAGTCTCCCAATTTGTCGGTATCGAGATATGAGACAATAAACAAACAATCACAGAACACTACCCGAGGACTAAGTGATACATGTCGCTTACAAACTTCTATGGACTATGTTCCTCTCATGCAAGCTTACAGTGAGACAGTTTACCCATCACACAGACTTTGAGTTCCTTCTTTACTTCCTCTGAGGAACCACGGTGGTTTGCAACCCGGTAAACATGTTGCAGGGCTGGCTTACAGCCATTTACCTGAACTGAAGCTGGTTCAGATGATCCAAGTAATCAGATTACATGCTCATGAGTCGGTTTGAGTTTAATAAGATGAAGTCAATGACTTTGCCTTTATACTGTCAAAAGCCAAGCAGAGCTAAGAATAAAGGTTTTCCTCAAGAGGATTCAGCAGCGTAGCCAGGGCTCCCTCCACAGGGGGGCGAGTGGGGGAAGGGGGGCTGGTTGTTACAGTGGAGGGGGGGCGCGACTGGGAAGAGCGACGATTTTTTATGGGGGGGGGGCCTGCACCCCCAAGCCCGGATCTCCCCCCCCCTTAGCTAAGCCACTGATGATGAGAGGGTTGGATTTAAAGTAACTATGTGTGGCAGTATATGGTTTAAAGGGAAACATTGCCTTGGAAGCCACCCAACTCGGCTACAAAAAGCGTTTGTTCGAAAATTGTTCGATCATTAAAAAGTAGAATATTATAAAGTACAAGACCATCCCTTAAAAATGCGCCGTTTGCCTGAAAATCATTTACGAAAATAATTTCGGGGACGGCAGTTTAGTTTGGAAAAGTCAGACATTGGAATTCCGAGTGGTGCCGTTGATGCTTTGGTTGCGTACAGGCTGTACTATGTCTGAATTTCCAGATGTCAATGCGTCAGTTTTTTCCTCATTTCTCTGTAAATGTTACACATTATGTTACAATTTTTACACTCGGACCTTGGAAATAGGTTAACTAACCAAAGAGATGAAATTGTTTTCTTTACCAAATTAAGGTTAGTCCAAAATTTGAAAAACAAGGCGACCAACTTAAAATTTCTACAACTCTTATTCTTTAGTTAAGTACATGTAAGTTGTACAAGGGGGTCTGCCAGTGTCTCATCTGGCTATCTTTCTACCTGTTCAGGGGACAGGCATCAATAATTTGGGACATGCAGTTTTTGTTTGTAGGAAATGTGTAAACTCCCTTTGTTTTTGCATACAATAAAACCCAAGTATCTTCTCCGAAAATACTAGCCACTATAAAAATTAGGCTCAGACTGCAGCAAGGGATATCAGCAGGAACATTTTGGCTGGGAGTGGACAGGGAATTTTTCAATCTTCACTGGGATTGGATAGGCAGATTGTAGATGAAACACTGGTAAGTTAGTGATGAGTGTAATACCATGGAGGAAGAAACTTCCTCCATGGTAATACATTCTTGAGTTAAATCAAAACAAGGTTTTGCCCTTTCCGACGTGGCATTACATAGCAGTGCTATCAGTACCGTACTTTCTGTGAGGGAAAACCTCATAGGCTTACAAGGGTGGGGCTCGTACCCATAATCCCCTGCTTACTAGTGCAGACGTCAACCACTCCACTGCCAAGCTTGTCAAGGCCGCCCTACCTGATTCAAACATGGTAATTGTGTACCGTTTTTCAAAATGAAAAAAGTAACTTTTCTGCACTCTTTCACAAAACGCATCGTAACGTACGTGTTGTAGGGTTGCATCCCAGCTGTATCACAAGTGTATTTTTAGCAAAACTAAACAGTCGCAATGATTACCAACAAAAAGAATTTGGATTTTTCTCTCAAAAGGTTTCAAATTCTAAAACAAAACGGAGGTCAAAGAAATTAGAAAAGAAATAGGGACTATTTTGTCAAATCAACTGTCTCACAAAGACAATTTCATGTGCATTAACACATGCTTTTGGTAGGGATTACGTACTTGTCATGCCAGAAAAGTGGCTTTGAAAAGATAGTTCTCAAGTTATGACGACCCAAAGACACTTCAGAACAACTTGCGATGTGTTTCATCAACTTAATCCACAAAGATCCTAATCCAATAAACTTATAGGAGTGTAAAAAGGAGGGAACGTAATCTTTGGATCAATCCGCACTGTAATCTTCTTTGTAATTCATCTTTAAAAATCTCTTAATTTGGAAATCTTTCCTCGTGGTACCTCAACTAGTCAGTTACCTTCAGCACATGGTCAGTACGTTGGTCCAACGTCCATCACCTGGTAACCGCATACTTTGCTTTGTTCTGCTGGCGTCGCTAGGCATTGTACTGCATTTATGCTGCTCCGCCTGAATCAGACGACTTGTCGCTGTGAGTAGGCATGGCTCATTGAGTCCTTTGTACTGCACGACTCCACTCTGCGGGTTATGACAAAACATATAATTGTTGGCAGTAAAGGATATCATGCAAGATACTTGAACAAGAAATACCACAGGCTGCTTGGATTGTTTGGATTGCAATTCTTGGAAGGACATTTACACATTTTGGAAACCAACTAATTAGTAGGAAAGTACTAAAAAATTGAACATTCTTTGTGTGCAAGATGCCACCTATCAGAAACTGGGAAGAGGCTGTGATAAATAACATTCATACAGTGATGTAAACTGGCTTCCTCAAAGAGGGAAGGGGAAACCAGACAATTTTGTTGATAAAATGACCAAATCTCATTCATTTAGTGTGCATACATGTATATGTAGGTGATATCCAAACTCAACAGCCTCTTTCCTGACCTTAGCCCCTAGAAAAAAAATATTAAGTCTGTCATTAGGGACATAAAAAAGCCCCAAGAACAAATGTCTACATTATGTTCATCACATTGAAGCATATAGGAAGGAGATGCCTATAAACCAATATAGGTACACACTGGTACTCCACTACCCATGCTCAAATTGACCCTCAAGTTTCAAAGCCTTCATAAATGTAAATGCCATTATATTTCCAACTATAGGGCCTACATGAACTTTGTTTTGAAAAGGGTGGGACACACACACCTAAATGTCTGCACTGGATACAATTGTCGTAAGGTCATTTATAGAATTCTGTGTGATTCTTGCATGAACTAACTACAGAAAATCTTCCAGCAGTGAAAATATTGCTGAATGATGAAGTCTGTATGTATTGTGTGCCATATATGTACTGGGTTTTGAGGTCAATGACCCAGGGTCAGTGGTCTGTAAGGAAAACCTGTATTAAGCATTTAATGCAACGAGAATGTCTTGGCTTTTTCACAGGATCCAACAATTCTCAGTTTAGACCCTGTCCAATTGTACAGGTTTCCTATACACTTACCATATTTTACAGAAGGTTCAACTCTGATAAGGTGCTGATGAAGTAATCTTTGTTGTGCATGGTCAGTATATCTTTCAAAATAAAATTTCTTTCCAAGTCTTGTTTATCTAGATATGCATGCATTATTTTTGAATCCTCACTGTCAAAAAAAGACATGAATAATTTTTATTTTCAATTTAGGGTCTTTCCATAAAAAATAAAATATAGGTTTTTCCCGGCCAATTTGCGTTATTCAAATTTGCATGTTTTTTACACATCAATTTTTAAGCACTCAAGATTTCGTTCCTAATGTTCGTTTTCATTTAGGGGCATTCTATTTCGTTTTTGTGCATTCAAAAATTCATTTGTTGCATTCTTAAATTGAGTTTTGAAGAATTCAAATTAGCAAATGTCGGTGTGCATATGACGTATGACCTTGCTTGATAAAAAGTGAAATATGTTTGCCTATAAGTGAAAATGAATGACCGATTAACCCCTCACCGCTAGGCCAGACGAAATTGAATGAAAAATACGATAGTTTTAATTTGAATGCATCTTTTACAAGCACGATTGAAGCTAAAAGACGATAGAATGCTCAGATAGTGAATTTGAATGATTATTTTTGATTGTCGAATGACTATCTGCGCTATCATTCAATTTAATTCTAAATCGAATGAGCCAGGCGTTAAAATGAACGAAAACATGGTGAAATTGCCCGGGAAAATCTATAAAATGGAGAGTGTGGAGACAAGCAAAAAATGGCCATGTCTGTTCTGCTGAAAAATTGTACAATTTTTCGGTGACTCATCCACCTCTGTATTTGGCCTCAAAAGGGGGAATTAAAAATAAAAATGTATTTGCTTCAACTTATCGTACATAAAATTGAAAATAAAAAAGTGACAAAAATAAATTAGAACAGAAAAAAAAGCTGATGTCTGCCACCCATCAGACAGAACAAAAATATCCTGTGCTTTAAATAACAATCTGGGAGGAGAAACAGCCTTTCCGGTGTCAATGTCAAAACTTCATAATATTGACGAAAGGCACACAAGAAGGGCGGTACCCACACTAAAAATCCTGTTAATCCTACAGGCAATATCATACTAATTACAGGTGGCAGACAAGGCTTAAATTGTTGTAATACTAGGGGACACTCAGCACGTTCATGACTAAATGTGAACATCAACCTCACTCCCAGAGTTTACCATCTTCCTCGTTCTCGATGGTAGACCCTGCATGGGAATAGGTACGTCACCTTTTCCTGATATGGTTAATACAACAAACTGATAATTCATAATAATCGTTCGAAATTATTCCACGAGTGGAGATTTCTTAAAACTGTAACTGAGAAAAACCCTAAATAATGAATAACCTTAAAAAATGTCCTATATCACCAAAAGCACGAAGAGCAAATTTTTATCTGGGTGCGGAGAGGCAGTTTTTCAGTCTTCACTGGGAATGAATAGGCAGATATTTAATCCCAGATACAATCCTGTTGGCTGGTGACACAAATTACAAGCAACCTGCTTGGTTCATTCACATAAAATCCACTGCCACTGCCTGTGCATTGTTCTTTTCGCAAATGCCACTAGCATTTATACTATGGGAGTGCATGAGTAGATCGACCAAGACTCATGTGTATTGATCAACTCCTGGTCGGATCAATGCTGGGCTGTCATTACAGTTTGTGTCTCGTAATTGCAAGTGACTATCACAATTTGGAAAGCTGTGATGATACAGCAACATCACATACTCCCAGCCACACTGCTAGCATGATCCGACAGTAATGTCAATTTATGCTGAGTCAACCAATGCCCTAACTGCTCTGTGAGTTTCCCTATAGCATCCACCCAGTCCCTAAACATTTCAAAATGTATGGGTGGATCAAGGCAGAGGGGAGCATGGGAGTACCACTTTGAAAGGGGAAAAGGTGGTGGGAGGGGGAAGGAAGCAGTTAATGTAAAATAACGTTTCCATGTTTAGTTTCTTGCCAACAAGTGTCATACAATGTCACTCCCTCACCAAACCAGCAAATCTATAATCAAATCTATTGTCTAATACAGTTTATTTTGACTTGTGCTTTGGCAATGGTGTTCTCGAGGCTCTAATCAGTGGCATGGGGGGGGGGGAGGTGTGGGGGGGGGGGGGGAGGTGTGGGGGGAGGTGTGGGGGGAGGTGTGGGGGGAGGTGTGGGGGGAGGTGTGGGGGGAGGTGTGGGGGGAGGTGTGGGGGAATATTCCCCCATAAAAAATTGTCTCTCCCATCACCCCCCCCCCCCCCCCCACTGACAATTTTGCAAATGGAGAAAACAATATTATTGTTAAGAAAAATACTGTGAGCGCCCCCCCCTCACTGTAACATCCAGTCCCCCTCACTGTAACATCCAGTCCCCCCTCACTGTAACATCCAGTCCCCCCTCACTGTAACATCCAGTCCCCCCTCACTGTAACATCCAGTCCCCCCTCACTGTAACATCCAGTCCCCACTCCCCACTCTCCCCCTCCCTTCCCCACCCCCTCCCCACCCCCGCCCCCTATGGAGAGAGCCCTGGCTACGCCGTTGGCTCTAATGTACTCAGACTCAGATTACCCGAGTTCCAGTACACTCAGGCTCTGATATACTCAAACTTGGATTGTTGGTCTGGGACTCGATCAACCACAAGCGTACTCCGACTCGGTCCACAGTCAGGCCCCAGTGTAACCCAGAACTCATATTTGAGGACTTACAACACTGGAAACCATTCAAGAATCATCTATAGCATGCATGTTTGATTGCATGCCGTACAAACTGAAAATGCGACAGAATTTGATTTGTTGAAAAGGAGAGAGAATTAAGAGTCTTAATGAAAAGCACCAGATGAGATGCCTACAGACATGACTGCATAATATGTACATGTATTTGAAGTACAACACTGAAACACACGTCAGCCGTACTTTGACCTTTCCAAATGATTGCTCACTTCCCCCGACAACAACCAATTTGACTGTTTCATCTCCAGCACCTGATTCAACATCTGCGAACCTCCAAACAGAAGCACAGAAATCCTTAATCGTCTTTGACAATGTGCAAGATTAACACAATGCGACAGATTTGTGTTTCCTTACAGCAGCTTACATGTAGGACTTTGTGAGTGGATAATCCAAGAATAACTCACTCAGGATGTACAACAGCTAGGGGATGAGACTTAATTGGTCTATCTTTATCCCCCCCCCCCCCCCCCCCCGCACTTCTTTTGAATGCTCTTTCCCCGCAGCATTTCTGGTGTGTGAAAACTATCCTTGGCATGCTCACAGCCACATCAAGAAGAGGCTACAAGTTCTACAGTGGGGTTTGCAGGTAACACTATGTGGAAGTCAATTTTTTCTTGTAAAAGAAATGTGGTTTTCACCGGTGGTGAGAAAGTTTTCTTGCTGTTTTGGATAGTGTGCTCTGTCTGTCCTCCGGAGAACCACAGACCTGTCTTCCTCACCCAGTGGCATAAATACTGGGGGGATGTTCCCCCATCCCATGGAAGTTTTAGTTTTGTGTGTACGAGATAGTTCAATCTACTGTGTTTTCTCCCTGATGCTCCCCCTAAAACAATAAGCCAGTTCGGTATTTCAACTGCGCATGTGCACAATGAAATTTTATCCCGAATGACCCGAGTGACCTAACGCGCGAGTGTGAATGCAAAAGGTGGTCACACAACGTACACGTGTTAAATTCAGTCAGAATGGGCGTTCGCATAACATGGCGTGACATTAGTTCAGCAATTTTATCCCGAATAACCTTTGACCTTTGAGATACCGAACTGGCTCATTGGTACACCCCTAAGTCTTGCAAAGTGCATCACAGTAAATGCCACTCCCCTTCTCCCAAACCCCTCCTTGCCCCTTATGCCAAAGTGAGGATCTACCCTTGTGTCTTTGTCACGTAGACTTTGCTTTGGATTCTTGTGGGATCTTGCGTGAAGTCACGGTCTGCAGAGGGTGACATTGGAAGGAAGGCTTGTGATTGGTCTTCCTATTCAACCATCTACCATAACACAAACAGTTTGCCCCTTTCCTGAGCACAGGATGTGTTGTTACATTGCGGACTCATACATTGTACGTGCTTTCAAAATAACTACACCCAAAAAGTCTTGACATACTGTGGGAGTGCTGTATGCAGCAAGCCTGAGGTCATTTCTACTCATTGTTGGATGATTTGTTGTGTTGAAACAATTGAGCTCTGATTCATATTGTCTGGAAAGTTATTTTTGTACAAATTGGAGAAATAAATTCAAACATATTTCTGAGTTAACTGATACATAGAGTAAGAAAAGCTTGGTTTGCATCCCCAAAACAAAAACACAAAAAGTGCCCCTATTCAGTCTGCTAAATTTATCAAATTATGTAAGGAACTTTGATTAAAAAAGGGAAGATTTTGGACAATTATATAATTTCTTTTATGGTTCAATATACTTTATTTTCTTCCATTGATATTGAGCTGTAAATCGTTGAGGTTTTTCAATCTTAAGTATACATCCTTCACAAAAATGGGGGGGGGGGGGGGACACTTTCCACAATTTGAAGAAACCATCATCTAACAAGAACCACAAGGGAGCCCTCAATTTTAGCCCTGGAAATGCTAATTCCTGTACAAATGACCTGTGCTCTCCAGTTGTGAAATAATCCAAAAGAATTATTGCCTGAAGTGTATGTGTCACCCCTCCCAACCGACAAAGGAAATGTGGTAAAATCCATCACGTTTCACACATGAATTATGTCAAAATAGCGGAAAATTGGATTACAAGAAAACGGCAACTAGCCCGCTCTCTGTGATTAGGTTTGACAGTTGAAACTTGAGACGTTTCCAGCCAAACGCAGCCAAAACATGAATTCATGTCTCCTTGCTTTAATGGAAATCCTATTAGGAAGTAACTGCTTGGCGTCTAGATGGAGAGTATTCAGTGGTCTTTTTATAGCGGAGACCCAAATTAGATAATTGATGTTATTATATATCCAATGATAGCCAATAAAACCATCACTCTATTTGTTCTTTGTGCACGGCCAGTCTTAAAGTTAAACTTCGGCACTGAACGCTTGTAGTCAAAAGTATACATACACCCAGTCCTGCAAACAAATCTGAAATCTATCCCAAAGCTGTGACCCAAATTCAAATGATGATACTTGCGTTAGGAAGGACTTTTGAAACACTGTGTTGATATACTAAGAAATTACATTGCCAGAAATAGAACAGCTTCGGAGCAATGGAAGGAACAATTTAATGCTTTAAAATATAAATATTTCAATTTATACATTTTCTTTAAAATGTAAAGCTTTTGTACAAAGCACTAATACTAATTGGAAACACTAATTGGAAGCACAAATACTAATTGCACTACTAGCACTAATTGGAAGGATTGGGATCGCACTGGGAAAAGTACAATTATCAAAGAAAATTTTTTTAATGCCAACTTCCTAGGTGGTGAGAAAAATTGCATTGAAATTGGAGGATTCAGGACTGTTAGGGTCAATGAAAAATATATTTTCAAAGTGTGGTTTTGTTTGATGAAAAATATTGTATAATTGGGCTGTCAATACAACGTACCTTGTTATATGTACAGCATGATGTGTTTATGGCTTCTGACTAGCGAATCCCTGAACAAAGATACCAACAATATTGGGAAGCTATATATACGTGGAAGAATATTTTTTTGGTTCTATGTCTCGTGTTAAAGTGAAATTTGGTATAATGAGAGAAAGAAGCAATTATTTCAATTTCTCTTTTTTGGGGAGGGATTCTAAAAAAGCATCATGTGTAACTAGTACAACTTTGAAGCTACTATGCTTGGACTGAAAATTTCAATATAATGGATTTCTCCTAAAACCCTGTTCTCACTTGGAACGATTTTCTACGCGAATGCCGTGCGACTACCAAATCGCACAGGGCGTATGGGAGTCGCACGGCAGTCTGTTGATGATTCGCACAGGTTGTAGGGGTGTCGTGTGTAATTCGGACGGGTCGCATGCCCGTGCGAGTTTTTTCAAATTTCCATACGGCTGTCGCACGGTTCGCATAGGTCGCATGGGGGTCGCAAGGCAGTCTGATAGGTCGCACGGGAGTCTAAAGAGAGTCGCATGGCTCGGCCGTGCCGTTCTTGCTGCCTGCGTGCTTGCCATCACTCTTCTTCGGTGGCACTGTTGTGTTGAATACTTGTTGACTGTTGAACATCAAGTACGGTTATGAAGATCGACGCCAAAAGGCCCTGCTTTTTATGCGATTCGCACAGATCGAACGGCGCTTGTACAGCGGTCGCACGGCGCTGATTGGTTGTACGGCGGTTGTACCGCATGCGCACAGGTCGCACGCGAGTTGAACAAAAATCGCACGGTGCTTGCGCGGGACTCGTACAGGTTGTACGGCAGTCGCACGGAACTTGAACCGTTATCGGATGTTTCGGGAGGAAAAGTCACACGAGAGTTGAACGGCAGTCGCACGGCAGTTGTACAAGTGAGACTGTGCGGGAAAGAAACAGGGAAATTCGTACGGAAATCGCACGGCTGTACGATTTTTTGTCGCACCGCAGTTGTACAAAAAATTTCTCAAGTGAGAACGGAAGTATTATGAAAGAAAACGGCATTTTTGAACCAGAAAAGCACTTACACTGTACCCTCTATTTGGTCTTACCTAAAATGTATTTTTCATAGCAAAGATTGATATAGAATTACAGGATCATCTTGTTCCTAACTCAAAATGTGAAGCTTACATATCTGTTACATACATCATTTGTAAGTTTTTTTGTGGAAAATCCCATTGGTTCATACTGTAACTTAATGCTCACAAATTTCTTATTAAATTTATTTCTTCAGGGTGAAATACCCCAAAAGTGTGGTCAGAGTAGCTTTAATATAAAACTATCAATATGAAGTATTTAAATGTGTAAAAGATTCATGGGCCTACTTGATTCACCTAAGAATTTACAAAATTTCAAGATAAAAGAAAAGGACATGCCGGGGTCACTCAATTTTTGAGAACACAAGATGCCAAGCAAGACCCTAATTGACCAAACATTTTCCCGGCTCTATAAAAAGCAAATTAAAATTCTTGGATTTCCACTCCGTAGTCTCGCCAATAATACACGTACACGCCAAACACAGCTTGACCAGTAACCAGAGAGCTCGGAGGGTGTCGGGGATTGGGGACAGAGCTAGGAGGTACGAGGGGGTCATTTCGCTGGATCAATACCCCACAGAGAGGCAGTGCTGGGGATAATTGGAAATTTACCTTGGCCAATTTGTTAAGCTATTTGGAGGGAAATCCAAGATGGCAGCATCCTTTGACCTGTCACTCACAATATTTTCGGTCGTTGGGCGGATCGCGGCATTGAAATTAAGTACGTGATCCAAAACGTTGATGACAAATTACCAGCATAACAGGATGGGCATTAATAATGTCTATTTGTGCATTTGATTTCCAGAAAATCTTAATCATATTTTCACAGCTGTGCGCAAGAGAGAGAGATAGAAGCATGTGGAAGAAGCAGCATGGCAAACATGTTTACTGCGAATGGGTGGCATCTTTTCAGAATTTCTTCTTTCGAGAAATCCCATGGATTTGTCCAATAAAGCAGGCTAGCCTACTTCCTGGCCAGATCTGCACAGGCTGTCTGGATATTTGGCTTGGTCAGAAACAAGCCGATGACCCAAAGTTACAACTGGAGAGGAGAGGAGAGGAGTGTACAAATGAATTAAAATTGGCCTGCATATATAGGCCCCTACCACCACCGACATCCCATAATACATGTAGTGCTGCTGGTTAACCCCTTGCATACGGATGACGCCATATGGCGCAAAAAGAACAGTGCCACCAGGCCGGATGACGCCATTGGCCGCTGTTTGTGCAGTTTCAATCCATTGTTGGATTAAACAGTGCATGCCAGGCCGGATGACGCCATTGGCCGCTGTTTGTGCAATTTCAATCCATTGTTGGATTATTGTGTATGTTACACTTGACTGCACAAAAACATTGTAGCGGTTTGCTTGGCTGCCAGAGCCACCGCGGCACCCCGACGCCTCTCGTAAAATACCGTACTCATGGGGTTTTAAGGGCCTCGTCACACGAGGCAACTTTTAAAAGCAACCTCTATGTGGAGGCAACTAGCAGCACTGAAGCTAAAGGCATGCTAATTGGGTAGCACAAATAATTTTTTCTCACAGTAAAGGCCTGTTGACATTCCTAAGAAAACTGTGTACACATTGAAATGTGAATATATTTGTCCTTCCTGGAGAGTGTCTTGAACTGATTGCCTGTGAATTGCCACATGTGACATGGCCCTAAGGTTCACAGGAAGTACAGGAAACAATGATGAATGCATCACAAACTGAGATTCTGATGTATTCTTTTGTATTTTAGTAATTTATATAGAGTTAGGACAGAAAAACATCATGGAGTTCATCCCTACCCACAAAAGGTGCTCTTTTTCAGCAAACACAATTCTTGCCATGCCCATGATGAGGTCTCGAGCCTTGTACAGACTCAGTGTACATGTATATGTATGTGTGTAGGGACACGGCAAGTAATTGCATCACCGTCAATGATGTCCCAGTAAGAACAGGGTATTTTTGTGTACGGTGGCACGCCCAATGATCTTTTTTTCTGACCTGGGACCTGATAAAATACTGAAACACAAAAATACATCAAAATCATTATTTCTGATGAATTTATCATCGTTTGAAATCCCCCAAACTTGATACCATTTACAATTTTTGTTCCTGTTTTGATTCCCGTGAAGCTTCCAATTCATGATATTTTGAAAGAGCAATACAGGACTTCTACTAAACTTTGCAATGGGAAACTTCTTAGACACTAGTGGCAGCAGACATACCGTTTTTTTTCCATTGCACTCACCAGTCGTGCACATACTCAGAACTATGCGCGCATGCTCAGAACAAGCAAAAAGAACTGGTATGCCTGCTACCACTAGAGACTCAAAAGCACACAACCAGCGTAACAAGTTGTAAAACAAGCTGTGAAGTTTGCCCTCACTGTAGTTAGGATCATTAAGGTAGTGTACACCATTGGTAATCCTCCAATTTTATTTTTTACTGAATTATTTTTGCTGAAGTTAATAGTAGTCTCAATCATCCTATGAAACGATGGCACCAGGTGTGCTGTCGTCAAGAAACGTGGAAATTTATATCGTTTTCCAACAATTTCCAGCTGGAAATCGTTGGAAAACTGCCCTGTAGCCTTTAGTCAAGGCGCGCGTGGCTACCCGGACAAGTGGCGCCCCCCGAAAATGCTGGCATTCGGGGCGTGTCACGCGGGCCAGGTATTTCCTATAAAATACTAACCCCCAAATCCACCCATTTCTGAAAATTGCAACAGTGACCAATCATGTACACTGCCTTTGAAACACTACTTCATATGAGACTCTCCATAATCCCAGAATGCTGAAGGATTATACACTTGAGAGACACTGATGTGTTTATTCAATTCATCAGTGAAAGGAAATGGGTATCTACTTCTATTATTTCTGGTCTCAAAAAACTTCAAAGTGAAATCCATGGTTAATTATTTTGATTACTTGCGATAAACCAACAGTAGTAAACCAGGGCGAAACTTATTTTCCCTCAAATAACAAAACGGGCATCAAGTATAAAAAATACATCCACGCATATCCCAACTATCCATCTAGTCTGACAGCTCACAGTGTAGTTCCTAATTTGTCTAATTTCCTACATGTGCCTCAAACTGAACTCTTTAATACTAATTTCCAAGTGACAAGGCCATATGCCACAGCCATGCCCAAATCATTTATGGCATGTTTAGCTCTTCCTGCCATTTTTATGTGGTCTGCGCAGCCTGGTATATTTCTTCAACCTCAGGAGGGGTGGGCATCCCAGGAAGAAGCCTAGACACCACTGATGAGTATCTAATCTCACAGCCTTGAGAAAAAAAAAATCCATTTAAAACAGTGCCAAGACACAACAACACTTTGCCCCACCCCTTTTCCTTTTTTCTATTAAAACAGTTCAGAGGAAGGAACAACTCTGGAGGCTATAACTCAACTCAGGAACAATAAAATCCAGGATGAATTGAACGCCCTGAACATAACAGAAAAGTGCACCACAGGCACATCTACAGTAAACTTTTCACTTGTGATTTTCATGCCTACAATCCATACTTGTTTCGTACTCTATGACAGCTTTGAAAGGTACATTTATTAAATGTAGGTTGGAAAAGGGCACTGCTCTACTGAAACTCTGACATTGTCAATTACCACAATTTGCCATTTCTTGATTGATTAAGCTTCTGATAGTAAGAAAATATAGAAAATAGAAAAAAATATTCTAGAGTGTAGCAAATTTAGTTTTCATACAAAAAGTGAAATTGTTCGATAATTTGTTAGAAGGAAAAAAAATATATTTTCCTAGCAACACGGATAACCTGTCTCTAATTTGTTAAACTACTAACAAAGAGCCAAACTGGGCAAGCTTCACTTTGCAAACTTCCAACAGCCACCTGAAATAAATCCATGAATGTATTGCCAAGGTCTCTCTCAAAGTTTCATTTCAATTTGGCCTGCAGTATCTTCTTAGAGGTAAGATTTTTTTTTAAAGCTTTGGTAATGATAACAAATTTAAATTAGTTTCAATCTGAAAGCTCACTGTTTATAAAGATGATACTTGTGCTAATCCTGCTGTGAAATATTTCCGTCTGAAATGCAGTCATCTTCGAGAAAATTGTATCTGAAGATCTCCAAAAATGCTGTAGCTTACTTTGATTTCAACATTAGTTATCCCACGTGCGCGAAAGGAACATGGAATAATGTAGTGCGTCCGTGTCCCATATGCCACGAGGCCGATGCACAACACACGCGCACGTATCAATAACAGTTTCTGTGTTTTGCGTATAGTGCAATACGCAGAGTGCGATATAGACCGTGCAATATGGGATATTATACAACACCTCAATAAATCCTCGCCATCCGATTGGTGGATCGTCGATCACGTGCATTGAATTATTCATCCCATCGCACGACGCAAACCCGCACCACCAAAAAAAGTTCTATCACATGGTTCTATCAAACGGTATACGCGTTTGATAGAACTTCCCCGCCGCCACAACACGGCTGTCATTGGACTGGTTCCCGGTCCCTCCGTTGTCCTTCGGACTTCAAATGTATATTATCTACATATGAGGACCGGGAACTAGTCTAGGCTGTCATTCACACAAAATGGCGGACGGTGTTTCCGAACCGCGGTTTGTTTACCTAACAGACGACGAAATATTGGAACTCGTAGGCGATGCTGACGCTGCTAACACAAAGAGACAAATGAAATATGCAGTCAAACGATTAGAGGAATTTGCAAGACTTGCAGGAACAACAATTAAAGCTTTAACTGATTCGGAACTGGACCACTTTTTGTCGCGGTAAGGTAAACGGCATGTTGTACACCAAGAAATCCATGCATGCAATCTGTCGGATTTATTCAGGCGTTGTATAAAACAAATAATAAATGTTTCACAATCGTGCAATGGTAAGAATAATTTCATTCAGTGACAGATGGAATGTCCCATTCCACTCGGCTTCGCCTCGTGGAATGGAACATTCAATCTGTCACCTCATGAAATTATTCTTACCATCGCACTCAAACATTCATTATTTGTATAATATCACCCCACTGTCAGTTGCCATGGATCGACCAATCAGGATCGAGGATTCAAGTTTGCTTGAAGATAATCAAACTAAGCATCTATGAGGCTTACTACACATAATCACTCGTAAAAGAGAAGGGTTTTTCACTATTTTCTTGTGACTTATTAGATGACGGATTGAGTTCAAACTTTCACAGGTTTATTTATGTATATTCTGTTGAATATCACAAAGCATGACAACAGCTTGCAACTGTGTCCTTGGCTGTACCAATGATACCAGGGTATCTGCATGTTTCAAAAAGTCAAATGTAAGACTTTTTAAGACCCTTTTTAATGCTACCCTAAACAAAATTTAAGACCAACAAAATAAGCCGACAATCAACAGCTTTTGAGGAGCTAACAATGACTCAAGAAGATGTCCTCATCAGAATGTGTGACCGGTTTACTGAGCTGGAGCTGCGATTACAAAAGGCACGCTTGTCCACTGAAAGATGAATATGTAGGGGGAGGACTGAGTTGGGGTGATGGAGCCAGAATGGCAGTGCGAGGGAAAGATCGAACCTTGCTGAACCAGGTGGAACTCAGCATAATTGGTAGAACGCTGCAATTGATAGTGGAGGGAGGAGGGCCGGAGTTCTTACCAGATCCACCACTCCTCTGATGTGACAAGAACAAGAACAATAGCTGTACATGTGATGTAGCTATTGAAGTTCCTGGAACTATTAATCATAACCCCTAGAATGCTCGGTAAATACAATGTGTGGTGCCTGCCAAGTGCAGTCAGTTTTACGGGGGAATTCCTGATCTATTTTTTACACGCTGTTTGTGTGATCGTTATTTACAAGCTGATAAGAAAAGTCACTAGTTTAATACATCAATTGTTATTAAGACCTTGGAGAACTAAATTTAATGCTTTTTAAGGCCTTAAATTTAGAAAAGACTTTTTAAAGACCCGCAGATACCCTGGATACATGCCATGGAAATCTTTTACTTGGAGAGGGCATGTCCACCATCTATAAGAATACCAAACTGTCTGCGGGAAACATTTCAAAGGGTATCAAAGGCTGGGAGGAGGGGAGGAATGGAGCAGCTGCTTCCGTTAAGATTTCTGGCTGATGATGCATGACTAGGTCTCAGTGTTGCTGATTCACTGTGATCCCAATAATCAGGAAACAATCAAATTTGTTTAGCTCGTGATCAGCAAGTATACATGTTGTAGACATGAAAAGGAAATCACAAATCACAAAAACCAGAAACAAAATCAACATGGGAAAACCAAGAAATTCATAGGACACAGTCATCTATAAAACGGTTTCCCAGCAAAAGATATTTCCAGAATTTGCCCAATGAGTATCCTAGGCCTGAAGGGGGTAGCATATGCACCCCCCTCCCCCCCAAAAAACAAAAAACCTGCGACCTCCGGGTTACCGTACCGGCGCTCTACCAACTAAGCTATCTTGCCCTATGTTGGCGGTCTCCCAAATTGTCAGTATAAATAAATCAATGAATCAATAACAATAAATAAATACATTTAATAAAAAATAATAATAATAATAAAATAATAAAAAAATGTTTACATCCTGTGTGGAAGTGTATGTATATACCGGCAATCGTGGACCCAGGACAAAAGAATTCGGGCGCAGACAAAGGGTCCACATTTGACCGAATGTCCACGATTGAAAATCGTGTACAAAACCAATGGGAGGTCTTCCGAAAAAGTTAGAGTATAAACAAAAGAGGAACAATTGGACGTCCACGATTGCAGTTATTTACACACTTGTGTGTACATGTATGTGTAAAAAAAAGTGGGGTACACCTTTTTAATGACAATTAAAAGATTTGATCAAGAATTTTTTTTTACCCCCTTCCCCCTCCCCCCGCCCCCCCCCCCCCCCCCCCCCCCAAAAAAAACATGTGTACGTGCCTGTATACACTACGAGAAATGTCAACAATATATTTATGGCGCAAAGCTGGGCCAAATACTGTATATACAAATGTACTAGACTAGACTCTAGGGCAGACTCCTGGCTACCAGAACTTCAGCAGGGAATTGTACAACATTACCTCATGCAGAGCACAATCAACACTTTTCATAGGTAGACCGGGAGAAGGGAAAAAATATCCTTATTTACTCAGGTGTGTTAGGGCTTTGATTTATACTCGGAAGTCATTTGAATGAACGGAAATTAAATGTTGCTTCCGAGCAGTGAATTACGGGCCGAGGTAATACCTTATGGGACTGACGAAAGGGGGAAGAAATCACACACCCATAAAAACCTAAGTACTTATAACCTAGTTATGCTGCAAAGCCACCTTTAGCATTCTAAATTATCCATGTACGGTAGCACTTGGAAAGTTTTTAAGAGATGGCAAAGGTAGAGATCAGTGCAACCAAATTAAGTAATATGCTGATGAATAATAAGAAATGTTACACATTTGTTTCGGCAAAGTATAAGTGGACCCAAAAAAATGGAGACAGACACAGCAAATGCATAAAGCTCTTGTCTGCAACAGAGTGTGCACTTCAGAAAGTTTCAGCTGCAAAACTTAAGCTCCAGGTTTTCCAAGTTATTCCAACTGTCTAGTTAATGAGGTTCCTTACTGCGATCTTTGATCTGTGCCCAAGTGTGATTCAAGCCTTTCAAGGGTTCCAGAAGATATATATTTTCTGGACCTAAAGCTATGATTCTTATCCGTCAGCCGACCCCAGCAAGCTCAGTGCTTGAATAGTTAAGGACTTTAGTAAACAGGAGGTTATGAGTTCGAGTCCCACCCAAGTAAGCCTGTGATTTTTTTCCTGCAGGCTCTTAATTAGTAAGCACTGGACATGCAGTACTAAACACCACATCAGTGGATCATTGTGAATTTGTTGCAGAACACCTGGTAATTAAACGGGCTGTGTAGTTAAGTATTGGAATTTTCAATGAAGGGCGAAGTTGGTGGTGGTGGTGGTGCGGGGGGGGGGGGGGGGGGGGGGGGGGGGGGGGGGGGGGGGGGGGTGCCTCTTAGTTTCAAACTTCAACAAGAAAAAATTATACTTTTCGGTTTGATATGCTAGCTTATTACTCTTAGCACCTTCCTCATCTCTTTACACCTTTTCTTCTTTTTGAGATACAAATCTGTCAATTTTAAAGGCAATTTCCTTTTTTTTTTGTAATAAGAGCCAACCTCCTGATAGTGATAAACATTTCCTGTGCCGAAAAACAAATAAGCACCATGCTCCGTGGGCCACGATGGCAAAAACAATAATACGGCAGAACTAAGATAAAGTTCTTCCGCAGGGGCAACGAATGCCAACACTTCGTCTCTTGACAAAGGATGCGGGGTTGGCTGTGGCGTCCGTCCTCCCTTCCTCTCTCGCGACGACAGCGCTATATGCAGTTTAGTCTGACTCAGTCGTCTAGGGCATCAACCCACCGAGGGCCTTTTTTTATGATCTACAGGAAATACCTGGATCACTGGGAATAGGTTGTTGGGCTAAATATACAGACACGGTGTGACTGCTACTAAAGGGATTATGTCGACGTGACCGAATCCAAGAAATCAAATGAAAATAGAAGCGTGTAATGATACTGTACCCTCAAGTAAAGCAAGAACATGCCTTTCAAAGTGGCACTGCAAAGATAAATAAAGAGGAATAGGAGGATGAAAGAGCTAGCCTCCTCACTCACTGCCTCCCCTTCAGTTTTCAGACTGCGGCCATGCAGTATACAGTTCAGAATTTATTTTTTTATCCCCTTAAAAAAATATTGCATATCCCTGGGTAGTTTCCCCCTCCCCTCCCTGCAAACTGGACCTCTGTTCCATGTACAGGAGGCAGGTACATGCCATTTTCCCACCATGTGCCCCAGCCACCCTGACCATATTCTGAAACAGAATTTAAGGTACTGATTTTGTGAAAAATACAATGATCCTTTTTTTTTATGGCCTAAGAATAGCTGAATTTGAGCCATTTTGTCCTTGGATCCACGCCGTAAGCAACAAGTTTGATTCCAGGTCTAATGGGTTGAGTGTGAGTCATTCTTCATCCCGACTCCAAGTCTGAGTCACACGTATTTGGTATTCACCACGCACAATTTCTTTTTGCCAAGTAGTTCTACTATGCAAATAAAATGTTACAGAACAAAATCAATTCATGTTACCACAATACAGGGTTGTAAAAAAAATAAATAAAAAATAAACAAACGCATATTGGTCAATCTTGGTGTCATTTTGCCCCCAGGAAGTTTCCCAATCATGTCATGTTAGTTGTTTTTACCTTGGAGTAGCAGAAATATGCACTTGCATTTTTTTTACCACCCTGTATAATCCGCCTTCTTCCCATCTCCAAGAGCAGTGCACATCCAAGGGTTAGAATTTTCTCCACTACTGCTTCAGTTCTAGTTTGTCAGGTAAATACATAGCTGGAAATCACTGCACGTCTTGGTTGAAACAAATGTTTTGTATTGTGTTGGATTATCCAAGATGCTTACAAAATACAAAGAACAAGCTTGTGAACACTGAACAGACCTCTAGTCTGTTCAGCACTTTTCCAGAGTTGGCATATGTTCCTGTAAAAAAAAAACATTCAGCACACAACCTGGAAGGGTTGAGATTTACGCGCACGACTTGGGGTAATGACAACATGAATGTCACAATCACAATTAATGAGACCACAAGTGGTGCTTAAGAACAGAGTTTGAACATTTCTGACCTACACGCGTCACAGCACATCTGCTGCAAAACAATTCTGTCCGAGTATCTTCCTAATTAGGAAAAGGAGACTGCATCTGACAGGAAAACAAACATCAATCATATTCTTTAACACGTTGACTGCCAGCCATAATTTATAGGGCGCCACCACATTGTGCAATCTGAACATACAGCGCATGCGTCCATACTGATGAGGTGCTTTCAAGCTGTCTCTATCGATCACAACCATTCCATACATTGATGTACTCATACTGCCAGCAGCGTATTTGATGCGTCTTCGGTAATGCCAGAGTATTCAATTACCATAACAATAGCATTTGGTTCACTACTGGTATACTCGGTGTGGCAGAATCCGGTACACCCGTCATCAATACGGCAGTCAACGTGTTAACCACACTTGTCTAGAACATACACCCAAGAAAATAGTGTTCTCCATCAATATTCATTTTCTCTGAAGGGTTGTGATTTTGTTTTAGAATTTTTAGGGGAGGGGGAAGTGAAAACCAAAACCATTCATGTAGCTAGCTCTTACCCCCACCCCATTTTGTATTTCTGTTTCCAAGTTCAAATAAAATGCTACTGGTACAATGCTATATACGTACATTTGCTGCCTTATGCAAAGGAGTTGCAGTTGTGCACCAGACACCATTCATGTGACTTTGCACCAGAAAACAGGTGCAAAGTAGCGAAAGTTGAAAACTCAGATTAAGGTATTTCCTGAAAGTACATGTACAAGCAATAAGCATTTGATTGTTGTTGCTCCTTCTTAGCCCTCGCTATAACACTTTGAAGTTGTCAGAGTTATAACCCCTTGTTTTGAGAAACCATGCCAACTAATAAACTCTTAGTGCAAAACAATATATTTTGTCCAGTCAGATCAGTGTAATGGCCAGTCACCTTTGCCACGTAAAGACACCTTTGTATTTGATTTAGCAATGTTATGCAAATGACATACAAGATGGTACGCCTGTGATGTGAATAGTTCTCACACAGTCACCAAAGGATGAAAATTTGGTTTCGGAGTGATGTCAGATCGCCTTTGAATTATGTGAACTATGTAATAAACACCATACTGCCCGGCACATTTCAATATAGGGCACATGGTTTGTAAGGCCATCTATTTGCCACAAAATAAAATTTCCCATCCAAAATCAATAACCCCGACAATTTTTACAGCAGTGAAATAATTGCTAACAAGTGCAAGAATGACAGCAAATTTATGGATTTGACAATGTTGCAGGCATGGTGTAGAATTCCCCAGTCGGGCATGCTGGCCCCAGCATAAGCACCCTATGTGGGCAAGTGAATCACCGGGGATACAATCTGCACAACAGGTGCACCACCGTAACGTACTGTGAGCTAACATAAATCTCTGTTTTCAACTCACCATAACATCCCGGAGTAAAACTCAAAATCAATTTTTCGACATTTTCAAAACGAAGTAGCAAGAACCATTCAGCAATGAACATATCTTGGTAATTGGTCATTTTGCAATACCAGCATCTCAAACATACATGTACATGTACATAAAGCTTGTTCTGAAAAATAATAACAGAAAAATTAAACTTGTTGTCTTGTATTAATTTGGGGTAAAACTGAAAATCAAACTTTTTGAAATGTTGAAAAGGAAACCGAGTATGAGAACCATTTTGCAATATTAGTGCATGTTTCCTGATAGTACACTTAATTAATCTTGCACCAAAAAAGAGAAAATTTAATGATATTCCATATGCAGAGTGTTTTTTTTCAGACTAAAACTTTCACAGCTTTCTTATTTTATACATATGTTGAATCGGAGAAAGTATGAACAGTGTCTGCAATTGTTGTCAGCACTACCAATACTATATTTCACCCTTTTTGTATCCTGCATTGACAATAGGCCTACACCTTTCCTAAAACACCAGTTGCAAGTTGCCAAGTTAGAGACAAGGCACAGGGGGTGAGATTGGTCAAAAATGAGAAATCCACAACATTCACGAAAAATCCATGAAAAAGATAAAGTTTGCATTTGCCTAAAGACACCCCCTTAAAATATCCGTGTTTATTGGTCTATATCCACTTTTACAGGTAAAAACACCTTTAGGCAACATAACAAAAATTAGTTGTTTCTCATCAGAACCCTTGTGGCAAAAAGGTCCGTCAGGGCAATTTATATTTTATATTTTATAGTGCAGCGAGCTTGCTCTAAATACGTATGTATGTATAGCGAACGCCGATCCGTGGCACGCACGGTGCCTGCAGTGCTTGTGTATACGCACCGCCCCGTACTATCCGTGCTCCGCCAGGAGCACAGCCTTGATGATACTGTTTACTTCCGGGTTTTTCGTTATGTTAAAGGGACACATTGCTTTGGATTTTGCGATTTTGGGCTATAAAACTGAAATGGATATGGTTGGGAAGCTCTTTTAAAGTGGAATATAAAGATTCACATAATTATCCCTTCAAATTGCGTGGTTTTTGTTTAATTTCGTGACAAATAACGGTCCGCCATTTTGTAGAACCAAATTTTTGACTCCACAAAATGGTGGACTGTGTTCACCAGTCGTATTTCCAGTCGCATCTGGTTGAAGTACGTTCTGTTGATCCATTTTGATGTACTGTGGCACGGCGCGCAGCACTGGCGATATGTGTCGCGAGGTAGAGAATTGTACCTGGCGATCATCTGATAGGTTCACAAGGCCACTGGCTGCGGCGCCAGTCTAAAGACTCTTACAGCGTATTTTACGCATTATTTAGACGGTGGTATTTAGTACTGGAAATGAGTCTATGTTTCGCGGGTCAGATGTCGGGGGTAAGCGGCCAATTTTTTGTTTTGTAATCACTACTCACTAATTACAACACATTATACGTGTTTTTTTGCATGAACAACTCTTATCAAAGGTAAGGAACATTTCTAAACAGCAAAATTTCATGACATTTGAAGGCAATGTGTCCCTTTAATGTTAAGCTATTTGCAATCGCGCGCGATCTGATTGGTCCTAAATTGAACGTCACGTTGAATAATTCATGCACATGCGCACGTAAAAAACATGGCATCATCACGCGATGAACGCGCGTTGGTTCACAAAGGTCAACGGTAAAACATTCCAGGTAGCTGATTGGACATTTGTAAATAAATAATTCAGATTCAGCTGCGCAAACCAAGAAGCGATTGGCCATTGGGAACATACCAGACTAGATTTATTGATTTTCCTGGCTTCTGGCACATGGCCACTGACGTTACTATCATTACAGTAGAGTTCACACGGCCCGCTGTTGGGTCAGGTTGCCGGTGTTTATAATAAAACCTCTCCAACGTGAGTTTTACTGGTATTGTTTACAACAGCGTGTTTTACAGCGTATATAAGAAAAAAAATCATTTTTTTCTGCTCGGAATTTTTGAGCATCCGGTACATTTATATTTTAACTTCTTTAATTATAAAATATAAAAAAATATCCACCCGGCACGAAAAATCCGCCCGGCCGCTGATGAGAAACAAGTTATTTTTTTTAGGTTGCCTTAGATTCTTAAGAGATTCTTTAAAAATTCTGAAATCCCTACAAAAAAATCCTGAAATCAGGAAAAATCCTGACAAATCTCACCCCTGAAGGCAGTAAAAAAAAATTGTTAGTGAAGCAATTTGCACCGACACATTGGACGCCAAGACTGACCGTTCGATCCACATGAAATGCTGCGGCATCCACTTGGCCCAGTATTTCACTTTTAGAGGGTAGTAACACATTTACTCTCCTCACTTGTCCCGCAATGTCAGTTAGCAGCACATAAAAATAATCATGTGGATTCTAGAATGTAAACGGACTCCCAGGTACTGGTGAGAAATTAAAAAAATAAAATGTGTGTTCTCCTGGGGGGAGGGGGGGGGGGAACGGGATGTTAAGTGCTGAGAATGCAATCCTGTTTAGCCCCTCCCTGCGATTTATGATTATGAAGAAAGTTTTACTGATAGCACCATCTAATCTATGTCAACCGTCTATGAGCCCCCAAGAATGGAAAATGTTGAAATTCAAGCAACTTTCATAAACCCTAACCTACATGAGGATTGTAGGCCCAAGCCTAGCAGTACTGCAGGATTTTGATGGATTCAAGATACCTCCATATATTGAGCCAAAAACCAACTTTTTGTGCATGACAAAATAGGTGGATTTTGGCGGATTCAGGATACTTTCTAGTAAAGTTGCCCAAGGGGTTTGGGTTAAATTAGAAATCCACATGAGTGCAACAATCTCATTTCAAACTGTTTGAGAATATGTCTGCATGAAAAAGAAAACAGTTGAGGCTATAAACTTCAATGTTATGAGTTATGAAGCTTTGTTCACCTTCTTGTGAGACTAAAGACAAAGGGCTACACCAAGTTTTGTGTGTGGTTTTCCTTTTTTTTTTGGGTGGGGGGGGGGGGGGGGGGGGTGGTGGTGGAGTACATTTTCCAATGTTTTTAAACTTGAGTTGATAAAGAAAAATGCTATATTCATAGCTATTAGGTGTTGACATGTAGGCCTGCAAAATAATGTACATATATGTTCATGCTAAAAGGCTAGTGAAAGCACCCCTTCAAAACTGGTATCTACACCCCTACTCCCCCCCCCAACACCCCCCTTTCAAACTATGAAGCTGTGCCTCCAAAATTTGGGGTCACGTTGTGGAGAAAAAAATTCATAATTTGCCCACACTGAAAACAAAAAATCCTGCATACAGACCCAAGAACAGTCTTCAACTACATGTATCTCAACTTTCCCCTTCCCAATACTATGAAAATTAGCCTAAGAAACTACCTGTTCTTATTGGTCCTTTTATAACACTTAGACATACTGAATGAAGTGGTGGGTAGCTGTGTTATAGTCAGGCAATTATAAATAGAAGTTATAAAGCACTTTAACCCTAACAGTCCTGAATCCTCCAATATATGATTTTCCACACACCCTAGGGAGTTAGTTACATGTAGGGTTAATGACCAAATAAGGCAAAACTTTGCATAAGCTTTCATAGCGACAACTACTTTATCAGTTGCAACTTGTCGCCACGAAATTTAGCTTCTGCAAAGTTTACCCTTGTTTATTATTGTGCAATATAACTTGTCCATGTAACGGACACAAATTCTTCAAAAAAGCCAGTTTTCACATAAGCTTTCACTTGGGTTTCACAAATTCCAAATTCTGCTGCCATCTGAAACTAATTTGGACTGTCTGATTTACAGCGCTGGACTACTTTTCCCTTGTTGATACTGATTCCATACAGGCTCTGCTTGCCGCATGAACACGGCCCCATGAGATGGCCGTTCATGTACACATATTTAAAAAGAAAACACCTGAATTGCACAGCTTCATTGAATAATAAATTGTGATTATTACCGAGCTATTAAATGGAGGGATGGGGGTGGACTTGGGCGTTGACAGTCAAGCATTAACGTGGCGGTGACATATTTCCATCATAAAATCAACTTGCCGTTGTAATTTAAAAAAATGATAACATGTGGCCCGCACATGTATGAAAAATCAATTCTATTTTGTACTTGGACATGCTGTACACATTTTCACTGGGTGAAAGTGATATCTGTGGAATTGCCCATATAAAGTGTCTTGGATCCAAGGGCAGATCCAAATGGACCAAAGGAGGGGGGGGGGGAGGCTAACTGTTCTCTCCTGCCAAGCAAAAAAACCTAAAATTTCCCCAAAAGTGTAACTGATTTTTTTAGCTTTCAGAATCTGCTCCAGTTACTGTCCCAAAAACCAAAAACCAAAAACCAAAAACCAAAAACCAAAAACCAAAAACCAAAAACCGCTCCAGATCCACAAGTACTTGGATCCTCAAGCATACCTTCATCAATGCATGTACAATGCACCCCAGCAGGGGACGGGCTGCATAATGCTGTAACTGGAGTACGATTTGCAGAGGACTCAGGGGTGCACCAAACTGAGATTTAGTATTGTCCAATGACATTAGTTATAATTCGATGAGAAACATGCAGAATCTAAGGAAAAAAAACAACATTTCTGCACGAAATTCCAAAGGGTTGTTTAAGGGGCGTGGTTAGGTCAATTGCCATTCAAGATTCAATTCCCTCCAAATCCCCCATGCAAAAAAAAAGAAGAAAACCTTGAAGAACTTGAAAATCCGAATAAACAGTGTTTATAACAAACAAAGGGCAATAACAGACATGGTTGCAGCAAAGAACTAAACAGGTAGCTATTCACTTGTACTCAACATGTACCTATATGTATGCTATGAATTAAACATAGGCCCTAATACCAAGTTCAACACAGATATTACGAGTAACACACACACAGTCATGTTTTCCTATACTACTGAGGACAATGCTTTGTGTTTCCTATTGTTCCTTTAATATAACAACCCCATGGACTAAGCACATATTTTTACGTCCGAGGACTGATTTTAACAAAAGACCGACTCCCGAGGACAAGAAAGATTCCTTTGTATTTTCTTTCTCCTCTTGTCCTCGAACGTATACAGTACACGTACATGTACACACAGGCAGATTTCATGATAAATGAATACATTAACCAAATTCGTACATCTCCTTATGCCAAATTAATTACCCTTGACTTCTAGCTGGACCAAACCTCTGGCATTTTCACTGTTAGCAAAATGAAGCTGGCGTCGCAATACACTTGATGTAATGAGTGCAAAGACTGATGAAATTTCCATGGCGTCATCAACCGAATACGTCCGTTAAGTTGTAATTGTAAGCCTTGTTGGTGATGAATTTACTTAAACGAAGAACCGATCACTGCATTACTTGAAAATGATAAGCTGGTGAATCATGCATTGATATTTATTTGGAAGAAGTGACAACCAGTTCTTTGGGGATTAAGGATAATTCAGACAAGGCCAAATAAAGGGAACAGAAAATATGAAATGATTGATCTCCAAAACTATGATTTCTGTGAGGAACTCCTGCCAGTGTATAGCATATTCACTGTTGAAATCACCAATGACGAACATGGAAGCTGTTATCTTAAAGCTGTAACGTCCATGCTTGGGTTGGGGGTGTATCACATTTTAAAAATAAATATTCAAATTGAATTGATGAGCTTTCCAATGAGACACTAATGATAGTTAACAGATTTAACGAGCTTCAAATTTGGAGTTAGGAGCAGGACGCTCCTAATAAGACGCTCCTAATAACCAAACATGGGTGGGTTTTTCGATGTTTCATTCAAAAATGAATAATTTTTGTAGTGCTAAAAAATAGCAATTAAAAACACAAAACCGAAAATGAACAACATAGCTTTATAGCTTTAATATACAACCTCTCACATTTCGGATAAAAACAGAAATCAATCAGTGACTACAATGAAAAGGATACAATGCTTGGACAAGCATACCCAGACTCGGCATTTTAACACTAGCAACTGAGCAGGAAATGCCCCAGAAACACACATTCCACAAGTTCAAGTGTTTGCACTTTTATTGAATATACAAGTCCTTCATGTGCCTAACCCTTGCCCTAAACTAGGACTAGTTAAGAGAGGGATGGCATAACAACACACCCTAATAAGGACAAGTGATGTAACACCCTTGCCAAAGATCAGACACCCTGTGGCGATCTGTCCTTAAGTCTGGGATCACTGGGCCATCTGTTCTTGTGGTGAATGTAGTCCATCTCATGTGGTTGCCAGGTAGCTCACCCCATGGTATTCACAATAACATAACTCATCTTTGAAAACCTTCACCAGACAGTAAGGAAACTGTCAGGGTGTGATAATTCACATGTGAGCCAGATACAACCCCTTAATTTATTTTCAGGAAACTTCATTCATATATTCACATATAAGAGACTGTGTTTGAGCAAAACACAACAGGCCTTCTTCTTCTTCTTCTTCAATTTCAGGACTGTTGCCTGTCATCTTCCTGAAAAAAGTGCAGCATTGGACTGTTTAACTAAATCTAGACTTTTAAAAAAGAATTGTTAACAATCTTCAGAATGACTGACTCATGAAACTGGGGGGAAAAGACTTTATAGCATAACGATTTTGACCCTTGAGAATCACAGTTTGACTTAATGTCTTTAGTTCCAACATGTACCTCCATGATTCAAGTAAAATCATGCATTTGTCAATCAATTAAATAATATACGACATATCATGATATGCCCACATAACAGATTCAACATAAAAGCATCAGATGAATTTAGTTACCGAGAATAACGAGCTGCACTGTCCACCGTGTGGGGACTGTTTAGCATAGTACTAAAATGTCTTAGGGGGTGCAAATTCAATAATGGTTTCCTCCATGACTAATAACACACCGAGGCTGTTTTATTTGGCCGAAAGCTTCCAAATGTGATAAGGAACCAATTAACACGACCAACATTTCTGGGATTTCAGGACAGTGTCCCTTTAAGTGTTTGTCTGTAACGCATGTAAAATTGGCTCCTGCTCCCTTCCCAGCTTCCCCTACCTGCTACAGGTTGACGCTTCACCTCACAAGCTGGGGACAAGAAACCCCAGCAGACACCTTGCTGTGATCTGTCCTCAAGCCCAGGAGGTCACCCGGCCACCTGTCTTCTTACAGTTTATGCAAAACTCACACACATCCCCTATAATTCTGTCAACCAGGGGAGAAGTCTGCCAAAATTACCAGTATAATTGATGGTTTATTGGGGTTTACCGAGGGGGCTAATGCTTCAGGGTGTTGTTCAGCTGCTGCCTGGACATGCCTTTGAACTTGGGATTGGGGAATTGCGGTTCACAGGGGGACACTGTGTCTCTAGTCATTAGGGGGAGGAGAGGCTGAGTTGTTCCAAACCAGGTGAAGGGATGGTGTGCGTAGACTAGCACCTGACGAAAAATGTATGGTTGAGTTAATTAAGACCGAGAAAATTGCCTCTTGTATAAAACATGTCAACACTTGTTGATGTCTGAAGACTTAAGTAGTTACTCATACAAATTACAAAGTACACGTATTACTAGCATTGTAAAAAATTGAAATCACGCAATACAAGGCTAAAAGCTATTCTAGGTAAAGGGTTACGATCAGAGGTGGTAGGGTTGGCGACATTTTGAATTGCCAACCCTACCACCCTTACAGTTGTCCTGGGCGCAGATCTAAATAGAGGATAATTTTTCAACAGGCGGGGTAATAGTATGATCACAATCACAATTTGTTTTGTTACTTTACAAACTCCAAGAAGTAACACAGAGCAGAAGAGAGGGAACTGTTTTGATGACTTGTATTTTGTTTGTATCGGGGCTGAAGTTTATTCAACATCGACTAGACTACCCAGGCAGTAGCACAAGACAAAAAGTTTATCAAAAATGTGTGCATCCCTCCCCCATGCAAATTGGACCATAGTTACACCAATGCATGCTAGCAAGTAGGATTTCAAACATGAACTATTTTGCGATTGCCAACATATTTTATTGCATCGTCAATAAGCATTTTCACACAAGAAACTCTCAAAGTAGGTTGCAGAGCAAAACCAGGGACACCTCCAGCTTGAATCATGATTTTTGAATCTTGTGTTCAACCCTGCATTTTTCGAGTTCATACTACCAGGATATCTGCTCATTTCACAATACCATCTTGACACAGGCATGAGTTTCAACCCAGGTTGAGAAATATCAACCTCGGTCCGAAGCAGAGTTGAGTTTGACGCAGGGTTGGTGTGGTTCAGAAAATTGTCACGTGAAACGTCACTCGTTTTCATCCTTGTGAAAACCTCGAGATTTGTGGAGTATGAAAAGGTCTAAAGGCTGCAAAGCTGCCAGGAGCTGATCCTGGACATTTAGAAGGGAGGGGATGCAACCTAAAGGCTGCAAAGCTGCCAGGAGCTGATCCTGGACATTTAGAAGGGAGGGGATGCAACCTAAAGGCTGCAAAGCTGTCAGGAGCTGATCCTGGACATTTAGAAGGGAGGGGATGCAACCTTTAGGTTTGAAAGTGTAAGCTCCAGAGGCATGGAACTTCCATTGCTTGTTATATAGGACATACAGGCCTTGGGTTGGGAAAAATTATAGCATGCAAAACAATGTCACAGTAGCTTGACACGTCAATTAAAATGTATCCACCATTTCTTAATTTCTTATTCTCCATTTTTTTCTTCAGTGACAATGTGGATCGGAAGAAGGGCTGCCAGGGTGAGTGCCAGCACACATCCTGCATGGCGTGTGAGTTTGTGGCCCTGGAACCAGACTGCGGACGCTGCGGCCGGGATGACTTCCGCTGCATGCGGCACTTTGCAAAATGTATAAGACGGCAGGTGTGCTCCAAGTCACAGTGGCCTTGCGCCAGCATGGACCAACAGGTCAGTACAGAATCACCACACCTAAGCATTTTCACATTCACTAGGGCTGTGTGCATCCGAACCAGGTACCCGAGTGCCCGACCGCTAATGTCAGAAACCAACTCCAGATTATGGAATTGAGTACCCACAACCGAATTAACACATTACTTAGTAATTTCGCAGACAATGAATGTCATTTGTGGGGAATTTTCTAAATGTTTGTGATGCTTGTGAAAATACAATTTACACTGTAAGGCTATAGAGCTCACTGTACACACTTGCATCTTGCTGCATTGATGGACCGATGTGGTAGTATTAACATGTGGACCTTTACGAACAATATGAACAGCAATTTCTGAGATTTAAGTATTGCGATTGACTGTCTTTAATGGGTACCTGGGTTACCTTGGTACCTGGGTACCCGTGCTTTTCTCACTCGGGTACCCGATTCCCCTATTTCACACTATTTCAAACTAGAGCCTTTCATCCAGGGTTAAGGTCAATCTGTGTTGAAGTCAACCCAAAGCGAATCTGGGGCTGGCACGGTTTGAGTCTTGAATTTGTAACCCCACGTTCCACCCTGGGTCATTTCACACTTCTTTGGAGTTCAACCCGAGACAAACTCGTAACACTCCCCTGCTCATTTCACACTACTCTTTTCAACCCGGGCAAGAAATCTCAACCCTGGTCTGGAGCAGGCTTGCATGGGTTCAACCCCAGGGTCAGGCCAATCTTTGGGTTGGGGTGGGGTTAAAAGTTGGCAAGTTGGAAAAGGCCTTTTGTTGTTTGAGAGAAGCTCTTTGCTCCCAACACAATTTTCAATATGTGGAGAAAAGTGTGATGACCATACCGTCCCTTTGAGGTCTTTATTGACTGGTACTGGTATAACTTTAGATCGGGTCGTCACATTTTTAACCCCATTCATGTCTTCTTTTAAAAACAGCCAAAATGACCTCTGTCAAAAGGGTTAAACACCACCCCACTTTTTCTTCATTTTGCAATGTGCACGGAAATCCTGCATAGGTGCAAGACCTGCTTCAAGCTTGGTCGGCGCGAGGGCACTGATGTGCTTGCTTGCTTGTGTAAAATATAGTGTTTAACATGTGTGTGAGTGCAGTCTCTGAATTTATTTGCATTTTGGGCTTGCGCATGTCGGCTGAGATCAACCAGTTCCTGACACGTATGTTTGAGTGGTCTTGAACTTATGTCTTATAGTAGGAATTTATAATTTTACAGAATTTCTTGGTATGTGGAGCCACAGGATACCTTCGTTATATTTATCATTTGGAACTAAAACGAGACTTACCCATGGCATGCCATTGCAAACCAAAACCACTTTTATGATCATTCCGTTTTGGGAATCCAGCATTAAACACATGCCTATTATAAGTCACTGCATTTGTAACATTTTTCCATTTTCAGTAATTACATTCATTGGCATCATGCATTGTTGGCACAAGTCCGCCTTCTATATTGAGCCGCATGCAAAAACAACATTTAATATGTTCCCCGTATTGGAATTTCTAAATATAAGGTTTGCACACCGACGCCAGCAAAATATATTGAGATATTCGGCCCGAGTACATGCACAGCCAAATATATTAAGATTTTGCCCAAAGCAGGTTATGGTTACAGCAAGACGTAACAGCATGCACAGGCTTGTTCAGAATAGCTCTATCAACTGAGATATTAGATTAAGCACCCACTTGCTTTGGAACGCTTGGGCAATTTGAAAAATCTAAAATGTTGAGTAGAGTAATCAGTTCTCGTTTTCCAATGTACCCGACCCGAATACCTGACAAATGGCTTCCAATTGACCCATGGCAACCCCTTCAATTCTCTTGTCGGATCCCAACCAGCCCAGAGAGTCAAAATCAACACGTCTTAAATGCATTTTATTAAAATGTACATCTCTGACGAAGAGGAAATGAAGATGCTGAGAAAATAAACACTATATAGAATTGAGTGGTTTGTGAGATGCCGCCCAAGCTTGACATATAGAAACACTCAAGGATGTAAATAAAGAGGTCACAAGTTCTTATAGATACGAACAGGCTCTGTGTCTATCTTGGCCGGCCAGCAAGGATTACCAAGTACATGTACATAGCATTGACACCCATGCCAGGATGCAACAAACTCTGAAATGTCCAGGTGTTGAAATAAGAATTTGGCTCGACGGCTGGATATGACAGCCAAAAATGCAAAGGTTACATAAATACTTGGGACACTAGACGGAGACAATGGTGGATCCAGCGAGCCATTTGCCACGAGGGGGGGGGGGGGGGGGGGACGTGCAGTATGTTCCTTAAGGGGTTATAAATCTTCATTTAAAATTGTTTCAATTTGCCAGGTGTGTGTGAGTTTGTTTTTGCATTTAATAGGGAACCTTTAACAATAGAGGACAATAGGGTCCCCGGTTGAGAAAGGTCCCAGTTTGAAAATCGTGTACAAAATCAGTGAGGGTCGTTGCCAAAAAATTCAAGTATGAACAATAGGAGGACAATCAGAGGTCCTCGATTGAAGGTCTTTACACACTTGTGTGTGTGCTCTAACCTTGCATACTCTATGTGGACCTGTGAACAAAAGAGGTCCACATGAAGCAGGAAGACTGATGAACCTTGTGGACTTGCCAACGTCCACACAAGGTTTCCCACTCTCTGAAAAACAGCTTTAGAGGCATTTGGGGGTTAGGGTTATCTGTCGCAAACTGAAGGGGAACAATAAATAAGGGGGATCACAATCATAAATTTGCAAACAAATAGCATTCACAGTACAAGTAAAATTTGCTTTTTTTTCTCTGTTTATCTTAACTACGTGATGAAAACAAATGAATGTCCACAGTAGGTATGTCAGATAAGTATGGGTGTATGTTGGGGTGCCCCTCCGTGCCCCTCCACCCCCCTCTGAATCTACATGTAATATCGGGATATGGTGGCCGGGTCACAAGTCTGTGCTGATGGTTAAACGTGGTAATTTCACTGAAAAAGTTGTGAGGCCCTCAAGAAATGAACTGAGGTGCTGCAACCCATGGAAGCACTGAATGATGGCTCACATAAAAAGAAAATAAAACTTGTTCTAAAATGATTTTCTACCCCCTCAAAAAAAAAAGCTTAACCCAAAACACCAAAATGGGACTTTGGGGGAGACACCCAATATCCACCGGATATGACATGGAATACTCTACTTTTAAGGACTTTGTTTTCCCCTATCTTTCCCCCCCCCATAATTTCAGCCACCTATACAACAGGTGGCTGATGTTAATCATGACAATGTGACAACCGGAACCAGACTGAACACTCTCATGACACAATGAGGGAAAAGCGGGCTCCTCTGGAGATTTTCCAGCGGTTCCCTTTGAACTGTTCCAATATGCACAAAATGCAGAGGACCGGTGACATATGGAACCTTTTGTAATTAAGCTGGCCAATAAACAACATACCCACAACTACTAGTAATGGACTCAGATGACAAGTTGGCGGTTCATAGTTCCTTAAAAGGTTTTCAATGGCCCTGATCCAGAGAAATATGTTTGCCGTTTCCACTTCAGAAAAGTGCAAAAAGTCCAATACAGCCAATGGCCTTCTACATGTACATGCAGTAATCCTTTATCAATACTATTATTTTTTGCTACACAGCCAGAGAGTTGCATTTGTTTGTTGAAGGGGGCACGCCAAAGATTTGTTCTATCCTAAGTCTCAATACATCACTAAAACACCAAAATACATCAAAACCATAATTTCTTAATTACAGAGCTGACGACATACATGTATAGTTACAGGCTGGGGGCATTGGGGTATTCAAACCGTGGACGAAAAATGTTGGAGAACAAAAGAGAACAATATCGTCCGCGATTCCCAGCATACGTCCGCGATTGGGAGTGTGTACAAAACATATGGAGGTCTTCCGAAAAAGTTAAAGTACAAACAAAAGAGGGAACAATAGGACATCACATTTGGAGGTCGATACACGTTTAACTGTGTTCACTGACTTTAAGGGGCTCAACATACACAATGTATACATGAAATAACCTGTAAAAGTTTCAGCTCAATCCATCAAACCAAGTCATCAGAAAGAAAGTGATTTAACCGTTCTGTTTTAATTAATTAGTGATTGTTTGTTTTGTTTTTATTTCAATTGTTGAAATCAAAATAAGCCACAGCATTTTTGGAGGCCTTTAGATACAATTTCTCGAAGAGGACAGCATTTCAGAAAGAAATCTTTCTCAGGAGTATTGATAGGCCTCCTGGTACCATCTTTAGAAACACTTAGATTCAGGTTGACTAAACTAATCAATTTTCTTTTGGCCATTACATTGTACATATACCTTTACGTCATTACCTTTTTGATCATATACATTTAAGTATTCATCATTGTTTCAGAACCATATAAATTGAATTTTTCCTACTTTGATTTCTATGAACCTCTGAACCACCCATGCCCCATAATGCAATGCAGCCATGTATTTATTACAGCCAGAGAGCAGGTGCCGCGGAACACTTTTGAAATTGGGGGGGGGGGGGGGGGGTGGGGGGGGGGTGGCAAAGCCGGTGCGGGCCAACTGCTGCCCTTTTCTATGTTTTTCTTTATGCCGAACTTCCAAAAGTGGGGGGGGGGGGGGGCCTCCGTTTACCAACCAATGCCTTGGGTATTCCTACACAAGTTCCTTTGGTTGCACTAGTTACCCTGCATAAGCAGACATGCATGTACCTGCAATACAGGCAATACACTGAGCACAAAAGCGTGTCTCGAGACTGGCAATCTGTAAACAGCCTTTATCCGACAATTTTAGCACATTTTTGGAAATCAAGCGCACAATATAGGAGGGACGTGTATGGCAAGATCTCAAACAACGGCTAAAGAATTGACCAGTAGTGAATTTCAATACTTGAGTGAATCAAAGACAAAAGCTGTGACTATCTTTAACTGTATATCTTCGGATATATCAGTTGGGCAGTACCAGTGGCAAACCAAGGATTTGGCTTGGGGGAGTGGCTCACCAAATTGAAGGGGTGGGGCTATAGGACTGCTGGTGGTGGCAATTAGACCTCTATTATTCTACTACATGTATATATCGCTGCCTTAAATTCATGTTAATAAAAAAAAATAAAAAAAAAAGCTCTTGATGAGCTTAACTCTCCTGGGTCCACCACTGAGCAACTATAATGTGAAAAGCATTCAGAAGCCTAGGACCATTATAAGTTGTTTCCAAGATTTTTGCCTAGTGAAAAATTTTGAAGATTTTAACGGATACCAACCTTTGTTTCCCCAACATAAAATCACCAAGATTTGTGTCCTAGCGAAAAATGAACCTTGAAGATTTTGAACGGATATCAATCCTTTTCCCCAAAACCGCCAAAAAATACCAACTTTTCACAACAAACTTGTGGTGGCACACTGTATTGTGAATCATGTAAAGGGTGCACCACACTAAATAAATTCCCATTGACCTTAGTGTAAAATCCACTAACTTCACAGTGTAAAAATCCATATCCAGGAGTCTCTCAGTTTTTGTGACACTACTAAAAATTATAGTTTGAATCTTAATCCGTCAAATTCTTTTCAATTTTTTGCAGGTCAGCTGTTGAGAATTTTTGCTAATTATCCCCAGAGAGTACTACCCCCGAAAATGTTTTATTCTCCAAAAACCGGCTAGCTGCCATTTTTCATAAAGCACCCCACCACTTGCCAAGCCAAATAGGACCAATTTTAAAGCCAAAATTTATCAAGTCTTCACAAAAGTTGAAGCACAGATAACCACCTGGTTATGATATCTGATCATAATTACTAAAGGCCTTTTCACACTATGTACTTTCGACCCGTGTTGAAATTTACACGGGTCCGACCCGTGTAGACTTCTTAAAATTTCAACACGGGTCAATTACGCTGCCTTTTCACACTACTCAACGCAGCGCCAGCATTTTTGCTACACGTGTAATGTTTCGACCCGTGTATTGTGCGATCGTTTCACACTAAACACACGGCCGGCCGTTCAACACGGGTCGAATCGGAAAATCCCCCATACTGCATTCTGGTCGTTCCGCCGAGCTGGCTTTAGTTGGATGGAGCTGTCAGCCCAAACCCTCCTTACTCCATGTCGGTCTTTTGTCTGATTTGGGGCCCATTTTCTCCGACATATCGGAGGTAATTAAAAGAATCTCATGAAAGTAGCATGAACCATGGAGGAAGGAACCGTGTTACGTGTTTGGTGCGCATGCATGAGCAATGCTGCAGGTTCGTTGCTGAATAATTTACGGATCAAATTGGAAACCCGGCAGCCATCAACGCTTCGATTATTTTGACAAAAACCATATTATTTCTCGTCGTTCCATTGAGCTGGCTTTGGATGGAGCTGTCAGTCCAATATAGCATTCACCTCCTCCTTACTCCATGTCGATCTTTTGTCTGATTTGGGGCCCATTTTCTCCGACCTATCGGAGGTAAAAGTATCCAGTGTGTTTTATTCCTCCTTGCTTGCACGCGCACTTGTACTTGACCGACCGGCCAAGGCTAGCTGTTTGCAACAAAGCAACGCGCACGCGCAGATGTACTTTTGGGGTTCCCCATATTGAGCAATAACCCCGGCCCCCTCATGTCTAAGTAGCCTTTTCTCGAGACGAAGTTCGCAAAATGTTAGCTGCATGTACGTACATTGTACACTGGGAATAATATGGTAGCGTTTAGTGCGGTTGCTCGCATTTGACCAAGACTACACTAACGATGGAATACGCATGCACGCAATGTGCGCTACATACGGCGCGGAGATGTCGGATAAGTCATGTCGGGGTTTAAAACGATTAAAGAAACGACACATTTAGTACAGAATGTATTTTTTTATTCCTCCATATACGTTATGTACTATTCTGCCGTCAAATTTATTGGAAATAATTTCGAGCAAGGTAATCTAGTCTAATCCACACTTAACGTATACACACTTTGGAGAAACCATAAACGCTGCAAAAACTGAAAAAGCAACATAATACCGAAACATTGGCAAATATCGTCATATCGAACAGCCTAGCATGTGGTGCTCTGCACGCACACTCCGATCCACGGTTACACGGGTCAAACTCAACCCGGAGACGTTCACACTACGACTTTCAACACGGGTCCAACTTCTCTACACGGGTCGAGAGCTCTCAACCCACCTCCCGAGCAGGGTTGAGTTTCAACCCGGGTTATGCGCTCTACACGGGTCAGTGCCGTGTTGAAAATGTTGCAGCAGTGTGAAAAGGTCAGTCTAGTTAACACGGGTCGGACCCGGGTCCAACACCGAGATTTTTCGTAGTGTGAAAAGGCCTATAATCTATCAATTGCATGACCCCAAAACATTTATTATTCAAAAAAAGTTGTGGGGTTTACCGATTTGAGACTGTACAAGCCTCACCTTGATTGGTTTGTCCGCTTTTTCTTGCAGGAAATATCAGGGAAGTTCCAATGCCGGGTACCAGACTGTATTCCTGGATAGGTAATCGTCAACCTGCCTCATCTCCCTATAGCCAAGGCAGTGGAATGGAAGGGGAGTCTGGGTCTCATATACCTTCTCTTACTTAACTTGTGTCTCCAGTAGCCTATATAACCAAACTGTGTATTGTAAGACTTTCCAACACTTGATGGAAGGCAGTGGTTATTAATTTTTTGTTGCCAAATGGACACCAAGGGTCCCACAGAGTTGAGGGCCTGTGGCTGTTTTACAACCATTTGTGAAGTTAGGCTGACATCAGTTGGTAAAGTTTTTCAAATCTTAAAGGGTGGCTGCAATGAAATTGTACCAACAATATAATTTTGTGATGTATAACTCTTTTACAATATAAGAAATGTGATTAAAATGTGTTTTCTGTGTTTCTGCCCATTTTTGGTGTTTAAAGTGGAATAAAGTGCCCCCCCTTTCTCTATTGTTTCCGCGCCCCTAAATGCGTGACGTCATCTCGGGAACACAGAAACTCAGCAAGAGCAGTTTGATCAGTGTACGTTTGTGTACGTGTGGACGTATGCCGTTGTTGAGGGAACCAGCCACGCGCGATTAAATAGCTTTGGATGAAGGGACCAGGGAAACATTTCTCGTCGCGTTAAAATCTTCAAACAGAATCTTTTGGATCTGAATCTGACAATCAAGTGTCGACTTTAGACTTGTTGATTCAGACACTTCTTAGGAACATTATTGGGGCGAGGAAGAGGAGGATCTTGGAGCTCTTCCGTACATGTATGAGCCAGAAGGTGAGAGTAACAGCGAAACTACTGAAGACTCCGAATCGGACTCCCGATGCGGAACGCGTGAAAGACTTGAAAACAACGATTGCTAGGCTAAATAACACTCTCCGAGTCCAAATGCTGAATCCAGCAGCAACACAACGACACGGTATTATCGACGAAAAACATTCGCAAAACACTGAAAGCTTTCCGCGACAACGAAAACACACGTGCATGTCAATGCAACGCACGCTCGGTTCCCGGGATGACGTCGCATCGGCGTTACCACTTGATGGGCGGGGCTGACCCCCTCCCGCATTAAAAAAAAAAATTTCAAATGCTTACGCGAAATAAAAAAAATACAAACAACACACAGTTGTGTTTCAAAAACTTTATTTCATCGATATACACAATAAAAATTGCATTGCAGCCACCCTTTAACAATGTAACAAAAGGTTGATTAATTATTTTTAATTATTGATTCACTGATTGCATCCAAGGTATTCACCTTTTTTAAGATGTTGCATATCTTGACTTGCTATAGATATATTTTTTAAGTTAAAGTAGTTTACAGAATGTTTTCGTATTTTCATTATTGCACCGTTTCTTTTTGAAACCGTAAACACAACTTTGTAAATACAAGATTGATGAATATATTTACTTTATAAAAGTCATTCAAAAATATCTGTTAAATTAGATTTCTTTTCCCTTTGCATTTTAAAATTTACATTTACACGTACATGTACATTTATAACAAAAACAAGAACTCTGGCTTTTTATTGTCTTTCCTAAAGGATATTCTGTGTGGTTTTAAACTGGCTTATCAAAGGCCTACATGTAGATTGTCACACAAAACACAAGACTTGATTCTCTTAGCTGCATTTGTGGTGACCTTGCAAAATTTGACTATGATTGTACATGATTCCTAAAATGACGACATATTTATGTGGTTGGTTGACAGTGTCACATTATACCATTATCGATCCCCTGATGATGGACTGGCTTATAGGTTTTCCTAGACCCATCAGCTTGGTGGGAAGAAAGGGGATGTCATAAAAATAGGAATGTTCCTATTTCCTCTGGAGGGAGAACCTCTTTTGGGAACACTGTCTCGTTTGGGAATGCACTGTGTTCGAAGCGTACTTGTTCCCCCGGCACAACCATAAGTTTTGTACACAGCTTCAGGGTGTGGCAAGGTATGTTTTTACTGCTGATTGTAACACAAGGGCTACAAGTCTACAACAGAGGTGGTTGGGTTGGCCACATTTTAGGTTGCCAGCCCTACCACCCTTACGGTTTTCCTGGGTCCAGATCTAAAGAGAGGATAAATCTTCAATAGATACCAAAGAAATGATCCCAATTTTCAGACCTATAGACCCAGAGGGGATGCTTCCACCGTTCGTAAGACCAACTGACCCCTCCCCCACCCCGATAATGTCACAGCAAGATTTTTTTCTTGTGGGCTGGGGACACATTGTTCCATTGTTCTGATGTATTCATATTTCTTTTCTTCTTTTGAGGCACTTACATATGTGACCCGCTCTGCAAAAAGGGCACATAAGTCGCTGTATGCTTTTACGAGTTATGGGCCGTTCAATGTGAAGAGGGTGAAACATTCTTCAAACAAGTGATTTTGAAGGGAGGGAATTTTTTGCATCTTTGATACCTATACTATTCTATTTCATAACCAAAATCTTTGATTTCAGTTAATAAAGTTGGAAAAAGAATGTATTTTTGTCAAGTGCTTCCATCTATTGCTTTGCTTTTTGTTTTTTTAAATGGCTTGTTTCTCCTTAAGTCATTTCAAGAAATTCCTGAAAACAAACATGCAAATTTCCAAATATCTCGTGATTGCAAAATGCTAGAGACCTCAGACATATACCATATGAAAGCTTATAAAATGGCCTTTCCAGCTATATATAAAACACTATTTCCAAATTTTGCAACATAAGTGCCCTTTTTGCAGAGCGGGTCACATATATGTTATCCATCAGAATAGTCACCTACATATAAATATGTGCAATGTGCACATGTACTACAATCCCAATTGACTGAAATCAACAAGAACAATCTCGCATGTCAATTGTATGTGGGCAACTTTCTGGTTTTCTTGAATGGAGGTTTATATCTAAAAGAGAAAAACACAAAAGTCTTCACTGCAAACTTAAATCCAGTTAAGAGAGCTGACATTATAGCAAAAACGTATGGTAAAATGTTTTCATAAAGTTTCCTGATTTACACTTGTTTAACCATGCATGTACAAATCTTGTAAAACAAAGAGAGACCTTGAAATGTCATTTTTGCAAGACTGCATTTCAAATACATAGAAATATAATATGCCAGATCACATTTAACACCAGGATTGGTATCTATGCTGACACTGCACGAATTGATGCATACGTACGTACATGTACGTACGTACGTAAAGGAAATGCTGAATTTGAGATGGTAAATGTGAACATTTATTTTTCTTCAAGTTTATCATATTTGCTTGTGTAAATAATGGTTATGACAAGACAATAGCTGTCTTGGTATATGGCTAATAGTCACATTTGTAATATTGTCATGGAAAAGTTGAACCAAGATCAGTATACCAAAGTTTCTAAATTTTTAAGACAATTGTTGTTAAAAATGTTGTTGAAAATATTTGCTTATTAATATATATACGTTTGAGAGATACAGTATATCGATAAGACTAATAACAGTTTCAAAGTATTCATCCCTTTATTTATGATATGATGGGGAGGTTTTTAAGAAGTCAGCAATTATTGATTCCTCAAGTCTTGGCCAAAAACATCCATGGTACCGGTATATAACCCCCTTGTATCCAGCTGTTGGCTGTTGATGGGGTGCTTGTATGCCAAGATAGGGGCTGCGTGTGCAGCCAGGCGTAAACGAAAAACAATAGGCACAACAATGAATAGAGTGGTCCTATTAATCAAACTTGGAGCCCCGCCCCCTTTCATGTGAATGAAAGCTTTGTTTGAAAAAGCTCCTATTCATTACACACTAATTCAAGAACATTATAGTTGAAACATGAATGGATTGAGTACATGCAGAAATGTGCCTATAGACATCAACTTGTCAGATGGTATTTTTCAAACTGAGGCCCTCGTCCGTATCCAAGAGGAAAAATTGCATTTACTTTATACTGGGCATGTGTATTTGGAAAAACAAAACAACCTGAAATCATCGCCTCCTTTATTTTCAAACTTGCTCTTCAAGTTCAGTTATTCATCAAATGTTCACATAAACGAATTGACCTATCGCCATTCATAAGCATTAGCCAATCATAGCGTCTCTGAATATCACATGCCATTCCAAATCTTAGACAAAGGTACGTCTACCAAACACATGCAAGTGGCTGCATGATGAGCACCTTTTTTCATTAAAACAGAATATATGAACGCACGTCAAACGTAAGTGTGGTTAAATTACAGGCATCCCTTATGAGAAAAATTACTGACATGTCTCAGACAAATCCAACACAACTCCAGTCAGTGATTCGTGCAGCAAATACTTTACGTGCACTTGTGCACATGTATGCTGTGCACAGTTTATCACATGTGCTGCACATGTGCAAAGTTGTCTAGTAAGAACTCGCAAATGGCAATATGTCAATTAGTTTCAATATATTCCATCTTCTGACTGATAGTGGATTTCTGTGAATTACACAATGTGGTTTGTGTAATAGTAACCCATAACCAATAGTCATTGTCATGTGAAAATGACTGCACATTACCTGCTGGTATTTTGAATACCAATTGGCCAGCCGACCTGTGCCAGCTCATTGGTTGAGTGGTTAGGACATTTGTGCTAGTAAGCAGGAGGTCATGGCATGGGGTTCAGCCCTGCCTATGAACATGTACGCCTGTAAAGCTTTTTCCGAAGGTTCTCGATAAGCACTGAGCATACAGCACAAATGCTGCTTAAATCTGAGCAAACAGCTACCTGTAATTTGATATAAGTTGCTGTCTTCTGCTCATCAAGACTGCATTCTCAATTTGCGGGGAAACCAATACAAACAGCCACCTGTTTTTGGCTCATGAGCCACACCTCCTTGACACACAAATCAGATAGTATAAGGATATGGGATTAATTTCATAGTCTTTAATACTCTTGAGGCAATTTATAAGAAAGTTTATTCACCATACAAATGTATGGTCACATTGCTTATTAGAGATAAGCTGTGTACCACTGGTGTGTGGTACAATAGCTAGTCCACTGTGGAGCTACTGTCTGGTTTTGTATGGTCAAAAGACTTGCCTGTACTGAACTATGTAAGGTGATGAATGGTAAATCAACTTGACCTCTGTATGGCACTGTAAGGTTTTGTATTGTTGTACAGGCTGTGTCTGCTGGCAAGTGCAAGGTTTTGTATGGTGAACCAACTCCATTGTTTACTGGGGAACTTGATCAAAAGGCCTATACCATTTTAGAATTAGGGTGGTTTCTCAATACTATTTATTGAATTGATATTTATTGATAAGCCACAATGAAGTATATTCACCACACAAAACCATTTGGCATACATTGTACACCACAGTGAAGCATGTTTACCATACAAAACCATTTGGCATACACTGTGCACCACAGTGAAGCATACTTGCCATACAAAACCATGTGTATGGTTTTGCCATGTCAATAAGCTTGCTATAACATTACACTGTATGGTTTTGCCATGTGTGTGGCCATGTGTGTGTTAATGCTATGGTAACATTTGGATATGAAAATTTTGTAAGGTTTTGTATGGTCAAATAGCAGGAGGGTTAATGGCTAATAATGAGAAGGGAGGGCTGTAGTTGTTAATAAACAGTGATGAATTGTTTTAATGCAAGTAGGCCAATGCATGATCAAGCGTTGAGTGCACTACGCGCTGCTTACCTGGCCAATAGCACCAATCTATATATTGAACATTGAACACCCAGGTGATCATCTTTCATGTATTAACCTGGATCAATAATACAACATTAAAACAAATCACCAAAGTATTTATGAATTATTCACATTATGAATTATTCAGGCTCTCAGGCATGAGATACTCAAGCCTAACTTGGACCCAATTTTGTTTCTACTATTTGTATAAAATTTCAGAATTAAAAAGATTTTTTCAAAAATCTGTTATGTTGTAATTAAGTGCATATTGAAGAACTACTTATAGACATTTTAATTGACATTTCAAACTTGAAGTATTTCTTTTTAATGTACTCGAAGTAGGATCATACAACAGACATATAATTCAAGTTGCTAGAGCTTTTAAACTAAAATCTCTGCATACCACATACATGTGGGAAAAAATTCTGAGAAATTTTGTTCAGTGTTTTGGGTTGATACATTACAATGAAAACAGTATTTGGAACAAAGTCATTCAAGCCACTTATATGTATATAGACATACAATTATGATTTTCCATGTACTACCCCTGTTATGTACCTGAAAGTATACCATTTTTCAGTTTGTACATGTAACTAAGACTTTCTTTGTGTATCAAACTTTTACGTTATTTATTAAGAATAAATAAATCGGCACCAATTTCTGTATTTGTAATAAGACCTGCCAGCTATGTTTGAATCATAGCATGGATTAAAATGATATAAACTATACATGTTGTGATACTGCTGTTGGCTCTGTCAGTGTTTTTATTTCAGTGTTTTAATTTTAGTTGATGGTGTAATGATAATACATGTTTATTAATCTTCCCAAATTGTGTTCTATAGTCTCAAAATGGGGCAGGCTTGGGATTGGAACTCGTCTAAAAACACAACAAAAAATAGTGATTTGAGGATTTGCATCGTGAATATTAGTTCAATTAGACAGAGGCAGATACATGTACATTAACTAACTCCAAAAAGAGAAGTGTGGTTCGGTGGCGTATCTACTTTTGTTTTTAGAAACTGAAAGCAACAACTTTACAACTGGAATTCCTCCCGGTAATATTCCTTTTGGGAAAAAAAAAACCTAAAAAAGAAAACCACCAAAAATAAATAAACAGGAGATGATGGTCAAGGCTTACTGATTGAAATATCCATCTTATACCTCTGTTCTACAAAGCACATTTCACTTTCTTAAGTTGCATCCCCATCCTCTTTGTAAGCAGCATTAAGTTGGAAAGGGTGTTGAGCAAAATGCATGTATTCTCCATTTGTTTACACTGCATGACACGCAGGATACTACGGCTTCAGGCTGGTGGACAGATATACCGTACCCTGTGGAGACATGAACACAATAAGAACACACAGTCATACTTCCCCAAAGTGAAATCTTGTAAATGCTTGGGTGTAGTTGTTGATGAAACATTAAGTTGGGGTACACATGTTGAATACGTAAGGAAGACTGTTTCGTCTAAATTGGGTGTGTTAAACAGAATTCGTGATTACGTTCCCCAAAGCAGCCTGCACACACTCTTTGTAAGTTTAGTTATGCCATCTTTAGAGTATTGCTGTACGGTGTGGGGAGGAAGGTACATATCTCACGACAATACCCTCAACAAATGTCTAAAAAGAGCCGCATGGATAATCCTTAAATGTACCTCCCTCACCCCCTCAGCTGATATGTTTGCCAGACTAAATTGGATTCCTTTTAAAGAAAGAGTTCAGTTCAAAAAGGCTATCTTTGTTTTCAAAAGCCTTAACAAAATGACTCCTTTGTACATGACAAATCTGTTCACACCACTTACAGTGATTCGTGAAACACGACAATCGACCCAAATGGCACTGAAAGTTCCTTTCGCCAAAAAGGAATGCTATGTGACAAGTTTCGCTGTGAGTGGTGCCAGTCTATGGAATAATCTGCCTGAACAAATGAGAACCATAAACTCTTTAAGTACATTTAAATCGGAGCTACGTAAAGCCATCTATCAGTGATATTTCTGTAATTTACGCTGAACTGCGGAGTTATAAACTTGGTTGCCAAAATACTTTGGAGCCGGATGGGAATTTCCCCTTGTTTTTCACCCGAAAAGGGTTTTTTTTTTTCGCGGGTTTTTCGCCCATCCCGTAAATCAGCAATAGGCTTCTACTGGAGAGTTGAAAAGTTAACCGAAGATATATTTATGTAAACATTATTGTATTTGTTTAAATATTTTGTATGAATGTGTAAATATTCAATTTTAACTAAAAATATGCAGGGCCCCAATGGAAACCAGTTTTAAACTGTTTGGGCACATAATAATGTAATATTTATTGTAATAAATAAATAAATAAATAAATACGTCCGAAGACAATGCTTTGTGTTTCCTATTGTTCCTTTAATATAACCAACCCCCATAGACTAAGCACGTATCCTTACGTTCAAGGACCGATTTCAACAAAAGACTCTACGTTCGAGGACTAAAAGGTTTCTTTGTGTTTCCTTTCTTCTCTTGTCCTCGGAGATATATACAGTACACGTACAAAGGGACTGATTTTAGGTCTCTAGGCAATTCTATGGGTTAGGATGTCTCCACAAGGAATTTTGTGTACAAAGTCTATGGGGGTTTGCTTATAAAGTACAGGGACAAAGGGGAGAACAATGCCATGTCTCCACAGGGATGTAAAAATGAGAATGTGTGTGAGTTTGTATATGCCGGCAATCGTGGACCTAGGACAAAAGAGTTTGAGCGTAGACAAAGGGGTCCACGTTTGACCTAACGTCCACGATTGAAAATCGTGTACAAAACCAATGGGAGGCCTTCCGAAAAAGTTAGAGTATAAACAAAAGAGGAACAATGGGAGGTCCACGATTGCACCCGTTTACATGACTGTGTGTACGTGCACTGTATATATCTCCGAGGACAAGAGAAGAAAGGAAACACAAAGAAACCTTTCAGTCCTCGAACGTAGAGTCTTTTGTTGAAATCGGTCCTCGAACGTAAGGATACGTGCTTAGTCTATGGGGGTTGGTTATATTAAAGGAACAATAGGAAACACAAAGCATTGTCCTCGGACGTATTGGGGAAGTACGACTGCGTGAGTTTGTATATGCCGGCAATCGTGGACCTAGGACAAAAGAATTCGAGCGTAGACAAAGGGGTCCACGTTTGACCTAACGTCCACGATTGAAAATCGTGTACAAAACCAATGGGAGGCCTTCCGAAAAAGTTAGAGTATAAACAAAAGAGGAACAATGGGAGGTCCACGATTGCACCCGTTTACATGACTGTGTGTGTGTGTGTGTGTGTATGTGCGCAACTGTGCATGGGGGGGGGGGGGACACTACTTTTTATCCAATGGCGCATGGGTAATTGTTTAGTAGTAAACATTATCATTAATTAACCCTAACCATCCCTAACCTGCCAAAATCAAACACCCCATTGTGTTGAATTTTGTGTGATTTTGCATGGGACTTGATGCCCTGATTTTGTCTAAGTACAAAGAATGTGCCATTGGTTTACTACACAGTGTTGGAGTTTGTGTGGTTAGGGAAGGATTTTAGTAAAAAGGCTTGGGCTGTTAGGGTTAAAGTGGCATAACAGCAATATAGCACTGCAAAAAAAAAATGAATGCAATTACTTCACAAAGGATGCAATAGTTGCTCCTGTACCTTGGTTGCCTTCTCTACCAGTGCCTTTAACCCCTTGTGTACGGATGATGCCAAATGGCGCAAAAAAAACATTACCACCAGGCCGGATGACGTCTATAGCTGTGGCTATTTCTGCAATTTTCAATCCATTGTTGGATTATTGTTTTTGTTACGCTTGGCTGCACAAGCCTTTTGTGACCGTTTCACTTGGCTGCACAGGCCGCCCTGGCGCCTCACTATAATAACCGTACTCAAGGGGTAAAGCTTCTTGGCTCACACTTGAATTTTGAGCTTCAATTTAGTGTTAACTTTTGCCAATGTTTGCATGTCTGCTTTTACACATTTCACGGTGCACTGAAGCACGACAGAAGAAAAACTCATCATGTACATATAAAATACCATTTATCAAAGTTGTAATTAAGTCAATCAGAAGTCAGCTCACCAGTTACAGGGGATGAACAATGGCAAAGGAATGCTTTTGTCAGAGTTGGTTTGAATAGCTCGGCTTGAGACCAGACTTGTGATTGACTTGATTACAACTCTCCCATACCCCCCCCCCCCCCCCCCCCAAAAAAAAACCACCAAAAATCCCCAAACATTTGTAAACTGGTCACATTTGCTGTACACCAACTGCCCACCCAGGATTCTCTTTGCTAGGCTTGCCAACTAATACCTCACAGTACTTTGGTGTAAGAAGTGGGTGCAGCTATCTTATGAAATATGTATCTGAATTATTTCAGTGTCATCACTTTCCTTCCTGCTGGTCCACATCAATGGCATGGGTGGCTTGTGCGTAAAGCGCTCGCCTCTCACCAATGTGGCCCGGGTTCGATTCTCGGCTCGGACCATATGTGAGTAGAGTTGTGCATTGGTTCTCTCCTGTGCCACGAGGGTTTTTCTCCGGGTCGTCCATCCGGAAAAATCAAACACTTTTGATCTCTGGCTGTGCTCTGGCTGTGGTCATATATGGGTCGATGTGGCCGGCTGCCAGAGACGCCTTTACGTGCCAGCGACTCGACCATGTTGTAGCCGCGTCCTTCGCAATTCAGCACCCCAGCTGCGAGTAAGGATGATTAGCCTCCCAAATTATTATTATTAAGTGTTTATTTCTAATGGTCTTGAAATGTAGCCATGCAGTTATCATGTTTAAGTAACATGTTTACCATCTTTAGGAAGCTCTTAGTCCTAAGGCTATGCCTGCTGGGAGATTACTAGGCAGTAAAAGAGAGGGGGCACTTCTGTATAATACCAGCCACTTGAGGTATTTCGGCCAACAAGAGGTAGTTATTAAACCAGCTGTTTGTTTTCTGGAGGGAGAGCATTATAGCGTGCAGACAAGCAAACCTAGCTATTTGTAGGAGAGGCCTATATTTACCTGGCTTTGGTAAAAGAACAGCGAAGATGCACAATCTTCATTTAGGTAAATGTATGTTTTGAAAATGTATGATCAGGTTGGCAAAGTGGTACTTTCCTCGCCATTCATCACTGTGACCCCGGTTGGAATTAGGCCTAGTTGGAATCCCACTGAGTGAATTGTACCTTGGCTGGGAGTCGGGGGTGAGATTGAACAAAAATGAAAAATCCACGAAATCCAAGAAAAATCCACGAAAAATCCACAAGGACCCTAGGTCAACATAGAGTTTGTATTTGCCTATAAAGACACCCCTTAAAATATCTGTTTTTATTGGTCTATATCCACTTTCACAGGTAAAAACACCTTTATTTAGGACAACACCTCAGGAATTCCAGATTGCAAAAGAGATTTATTAAAAATTCTGAAATCCCGACAAAAAATCCTAAAATCAGGAAAATTCCTGAAAAATCTCACCCCTGTGGGAGTACTAGTCCAATTGATTTGCCACGAATACATGAAGGAAACAAGTTCATCACAAATTGTTCAATGAGTACTAATATGAGTACCAGTATTGCTGTGAGTACAGAACAATGTACATTTGTACATGTACATGTATGTTTATCAGTACTACAACACTGACCTATGGTATTATAACCTAAAAAATACCAACCCAAAACATTTTTTCCCCATTTCGAGATTGCACCTCCGAGTTCACATTTACAAATTTTCAGATGTAAAAAGTGAAACCTGTATGCTATTAAGCATCTAGACCTTGGCCCTACCTACATTTCCCAATACCTTCTATCACTGACACATGCATAAGCTTTGTTGTATCAGTTGTGGCTATCTATGAAGACTCATGAGCTCACACCTCCCCAGAAGAGGTCAAATCATCAGCAAATAAGCTGAGTAAAGTGGTTGACTTCCCTTGACAAACAACGACTGGGGTAGTACTCGGCATGGCTTACTGCTCTGAGTGAACCTAACCCCGCTCAATCCCAAAACCCATTTACAATCTCAAGAACAAGGGTAAATTGCCACAATATCTGACTGTCGGCATCCCCCTTAAACAAACACCGGGAGCTTCCGGAAGAAGGCCAGCACTTGTAGATACGGATAAACTGCTAACAGAACTCAAACACAGGATAAAAGTGAAAAACAGGCCACTTTAGGAACTCCGAGTAAAATGTCAGCCTCTTTGAAGTGTTCTTTTTTTTCAATGTGTGTCTGAAACAAGCGAAAGTTCAAGTTAATGGAATGTTAATTGTGTTGGCGAAAATGAAGTGTTTATTTAGGACTTTGGAAGAAAGTTTGTGGAGCCACGCTGGCTGTCTCTTGTGTCTCGAGCAGGCGGTTCAAGAAAACTTTGGGGAGACAGCTGGAATATCAAGGAGTATGTGGACGTTTAGTTTGCAGACACTTGGGTGCAATGGGCGCTTTCTGGCAAAGCAGAAAACACAGTTCTAAAATCCACTCCTCGTAAAGCATGCCAAAGCCCATATCTATGTGCACCACTGCCTCGATAGCAAGGTAAATCTCAAACGTCTTAATCAAGCACGTCCATCAACACCAACATCCATGAGCATTGGTAGATGGTTTAGAGCAACCATTCAGTTTATCTGTTCACTTGAGTAGATAAAAAAAATCAGTCTACAAGGATATACATGTAACGGTTTCCTCATTCCTGAAACAAAGTTGCAGCATTTTTAAACCCCAATTGCAACCTTTAAAGAAACTTTACGTCAGATCAGAAAACTTGTCTTGATATTGGGAAAGTTTGATAATGGAGAGGGGATGGAGGACAGGGATGGGGTGGGAGATCATTGGGGTATTGTTTAGGCCTAGTATTGTTGTTCCTAATGCTACAGAATATGCAAATCTTTTACTTTATTGAGGAGTTGCTGTGCTGGCTCTGGCCATCATGTTTCAAAGTATCATGCAGGTTTTGTATTTTCATTTTGTAATGACAACTACACGAGGATGAAACACAGATTACAGAAACTGCATGGATACCATACTCCCCAACACATTACCTGTGGTTCTCTGGTACAGTTCAAGCTCACAATGATGACAAGGCCGAAATGCATTTGCAACAATCCTGCCTGAGCAATGGTCAAGACTCTACTGGCTTCTGATGTAAGCTAAGCACATGCTCACGTTTTAAGGGGGAAAATTACATCCAGGTATTATTTTACATCTATCTGAAAACTGGAAAAAATGTCTACGTTGTAGTGCTCTTTTAAACCGAAATAGTAAATACCAAGATCAAGCCAAGACTTAAATCATCTGAATCTTGATTACAACACTGCTGGACACATCCAGGCTTAAAATGCAATCAACACCATGCATATGACCAGTAACACACTTGTCAGCTACAGGAAGTGGCCCTGTGATATACATCAACAAATGTGTTCATATGAATAATGCCTTTCATCTAAAAGATCTTAAGGGATGGGTCTAAATACTAATGAGCGGCAATGCCTTCTCAGGAAGTGAAGACAGCAAGTCAGCACAACTTCTTAATCCCCAGTCCTGTCTGACTGGCAGAGAGAATAAAAGTCACTTGGGCTCACACCCTCACCACAGGTGTTACTGATCTCCTGTGCTTTCCGCAGCAAACATGCAAACGGAAAAAGAGGCCCAGCAGAAACGGAAGGCAGCGAAGGTCCATTCAATGAAATGCAGTTCAGCATGTATTATGCAGTGCACTCGACAATTCTATGGGTTGATATCCGACCAACATGTACAAATCACAAGAGTCAGAGGCCAAAATTTCGTAAGAGATGTATTTCATACAATGTATAACGGCTTTTCTTATTCATGACTATGTACATTTTGTCAAGTTCATTTCTATGATCAAGCAAGTAGAATACAATCAGCATATAATTACTGAGACGGTAATTTTGAACGAAATAGCAAAGTGAACAAAGAAAACTGGCAGGACCAGGATTTGAACCCGCAACCTCCAGAATACTGTCCTGAGCTATCTTTCCCTATGTTAGCATCTCCCAAATTGTCAGTGATTATGTTCGTTAAGCATAAAAACTATCCCAACCCGATCCCCAACAAGGTTGGGATCAAGACCCTCCTACATGCAGGAGTTTTCGGATACAATTTTGCAAATAGAGTTACCCAATTGTTTAAGACTACTGTTGTAAGTGACTTAAACAACCAGCCGCATGGCAAATTTGTCAACTTTAATATGAATGGGAAGCTAACCACTCATGGTTCAAGACCTTTTTGGTTGAGGGGAGGGTAAACTATTTGAGCTAAACCGGTAAGTTTCTTTGGGGTGGAGGGAAGGGTTTAAGACCCCCTTAGTCACCCCCTTTCCTCCTGCAAAAGTGCCCGAGATTTAAACTGAATCATCAAGTTAAACTTCGTTCAGTTGATGTATCACTTGTTATGTAGCAAAAAAAACAGTCAAAATTCAGCAAGGAATTTTCCTTGCTGAATTTTGACTGTTTTTGTGTAGTGTTGAAGATAACTGATAAGTCCAAAAATGATGCTGTTCTTTAGTCACCCTTATTCATTTATTTATTACCAACCGACTTGATTATTGTCACAGTCTTCTTTATGGTTTACCAAACTCTGAAATAATCAAATTACAAAGAGTTCATAATGCAGCTGCAATGCACGGAAATTCAATCATATATCACCACTTTTGCGTCAACTACATTGGCTGCCAGTGAGATTTTGTATAGATTTGAAAGGGTGGGTGCAATGGAATTTTTATTGTGTATAACGTATATATATGAAATAAAGTTTTTGAAACACAACTGTGTGTTTGCATTTATTTATTTCGCATAAGCATTTGAAAATATTTCTTTAAGTCGGGAGGAGGTGAGCCCCGCCCATCAAGTGGTAACGCCGCTGTGACATCATCCCGGGAACCTGGCTGGCTGGTGGCTGTCGGCCATGACTCGACATGTACATGTAGTATAGTACATCGAGCATGCGTTGCATTGACATGCACGTGTGTACGTGCACTGTATATATCTCCGAGGACAAGAGAAGAAAGCAAACACAAAGAAACCTTTCAGTCCTCGAACGTAGAGTCTTTTGTTGAAATCGGTCTTCGAACGTAAGGATACGTGCTTAGTCTATGGGGGTTGGTTATATTAAAGGAACAATAGGAAACACAAAGCATTGTCCTCGGACGTATTGGGGAAGTACGACTGTGTGTTTCCGCTGTGTCGTGAAAGCTTTGTGTTTTGCGAATGTTTTTCGTCGATAATACCGCGTCGTTGTGTTGCTGCTGGATTCAGCAACACCACTAAGGATGGTGTTAGTCTTGCCCTCTTTCCAGTAGAACCGAAATACTGTCGTATTTGGATTTAGAGAATGTTATTTAGCCTACCAATCATTGTTTTCAAGTCGTTCACCGCGTTCCGCATAGTCCGAATCGGAGTCTTCAGTAGTTTCGCTGTTACTCTCACCTTCTGGCTCATACATCAAGTTCCTCCTCTTCCTCACCCCAATAATGTTCCTAAGAAGTGTCTGAATCGACAAGTCTAAAATCGACTCTTGATTGTCAGATTCAGATCAAAAAGATTCTGTTTGTAGATTTTAACGAAACGAGAAATGTTTCCCTGGTCCCTTCATCCAAAGCTATTTAATCGCACGTGGCTGGATCCCTCAACAACGGCATACACACGTACAGACACGCACACTGTGATCAAACTACTCTCGCTGAGTTTCTGTGTTCCCGAGATGACGTTAAGCTGTTAGGGGCGCGGAAACAATAGAGAAAGGGGGAACTTTATTCCGGGAAAATTAAACACCAAAAATAGGCAGAAATACGGAAAACACATTTTAATCACATTTCTTATATTGTAAAAGAGTTATACAAAACAAAATAAATTGTTTTTGTACAATTTCATTGCCCCCACCCTTTAAAATTCTGCTTTTGACTTTTAAAGTTTTACATGGCCTCTCCCCAAAGTACATTAGTGATCTTGTCAGTGTGAAGGAAAGTTCTGCATATTGCTTACGTTCCAACAAGAAAGTATGCTTGGAAATTCCGAAGTGTAAAATGTTAAAGACACTGGGAGGTAGATCATTTTCATCAGCAGCCCAGAATTGTGGAATAAGTTACCTGTTGACGTTCAGCGCTCCCAGTCTATTGACATTTTTAAGCGTAATCTTAAGACGTATCTTTTTAAACTGGCCTTTAATTAATTTAATTGCTTTGTACAAGCTTATTTACTTTACTTCTTTTTTAATCCTTTTTAAATATTGGCTTTTAATCCTTTTAATTATGTAATGCGCGATTGATCATTGAATGGAGATCGCGTAATACAAATTTTTATTATATTATTATCATTATTATTATTATCATTATTATTATTATTGTAGAAAAAATGTTGGGCTTCTGACCTCACACACTAGAGGCATATTGATCGGTATTTCCATTCACATAAAACCTCTGTAGGCCTATTCAGTATTACCATGGTACTGGTTGATTACATCATTGGAAAACCTTAAACTGTCCGATTGCCAGGGCATTCCAAAAGTAGGCTTGGACTTGGGCCAACATGGCCATCTTAGCCACCAGACAAATCATGTAACTTTATTTGGATATTAGCATGTTATGGAGGTCTTTAGAATGACTTATGCATGTAGTAACCTTACATCTTTTTTGAATTTTCCAAATTTTATTGACGCAATAATCAGAAACACTGCGGTAATGAAACAGGAAACCGACTTTGTCGGTATTTGTGTACTCAGAAAAATAAATCAATTGGTTTTAGTCGGAATTGAAAAAACTGCATATACCCATGCATATACCCATACATATACCAAGTGTGTCCTTAATTCCTGATAAGTCTGATATATACATGTACATGTACATCAACAAGGCCTGTGAATCACACCCATGGAGGGGGGCAATTTCACAAGCCAGACACCAGGCATAAAAATTAGGAAATTACATCATGAAGAAATCAGAAAGAATGGACATAATTATTTATAGCTGCATGAGTAAACAACATAGTGTCCATCAGACTGATAATTTGGAATTTGTGTTATATCGCTCATAGGCCTCATCAACTCTGTTTCTGAAAGCCTCAATATACATGTATGCAGAGCAAAGAACGGTAAGCACTCAACCACCAAAATGACATCGTCATGTATTTAATACTGAAAATGCACTAGGCCTTATGAATAGGCACAACGTGCAATGCGCGCGACGATGTCATTTTGGTGGTTCTGGATAAGTGCTTACCGCAAAGAACGGATCAAAATTCAAATCCAAGTACCCTTGGGTGGTCATCAGGAACCATTGATCATAGCCACTGTGCAGCCAGGGGCATCATCCTAAAACACTAGACAAGTTCTGTCTTGGGGTCTGATCCCCAGACAGTGAAAAGTTTCCCCCCTCCCCCCTCCCCCCGCCCAAGTTTTCACCCCACCCAAGCAAATCTATAGTACTTTGTAGCTGACGATGAAAAACAGCTGCCATAATTAATAGACTATCTTCTCTCTGCATGCAGATTCAGCTTTCTCGTTCCATGATCAAGTCACAGACCTTTTCTTCAAATAATCTCGCAGCTGTTGTGAACCCCTTGGATGTGATTTTCTACGACGATGTGATTTAGACAATGGGCATTCAAAATCACATTGGAAGCCTGTAAACTATTGTCCTATACTATTGCTCAAAACTACAAGAGAAAAAGCTACCTAGATTGGCACATGATCAGCAAAGATAAGTGTCAAAAACATTTAGTAATGGGTACCGAGATACATGTAGACGAAATGCAGTTGGGAACCATCAAGCTCAAAAAACAAAACAAAATAAAAATAGAAATTGTCTAATCAAGCAGGGTGGCCTGACTGGGGTCTTGGCATAACTGGGTCTCAGCCTTCCTGTTTTGTTTGTGGTTTCAACAACCATGGTTAACATCTTTCAATGAATCTTGTCACTGGAAAAACTATAATTAGAAATTGGCACATAACAGACGTACATGTATGACGGCAGAACTGCTACGACACAGCTACATTATTGTCCAATTGCATCAACTTGAAATCCAATAAGGAAATCAGAACATCTGAGACGAAAAAAAATTACAGCATAGTATTCCATACGGTTGTCTAATGGGTAGGGGTATGTGCCAATGAGCGACAGGTCAATTCACAAATTGAAGCAATTTGTTGAAAACCCAGAGAGCCCTCTTGGAAATATAGTGGCGTACGTATTGAGTAGGAAATCTGCCCATCTTCACAAGACGACTTTCTTAGCAGTGGTGTAACTATGGGGAAGGTGCCTCCTCCCCCAGCAAAAGCTTAAGACTATTCTCCTGCCTGCCCCCCCCCCCCCCCCCCTCCCCGCCCTCATTTGATACATTTAGCAAATAAAAATTCCTTTCCATATGTTAGGAAACATTTATTTACATGTGCATGAAATTTACACAATGAGGCAGTCATTGACTTATGCAATAATTCATGTTGTAGCTTAATTACACCGTATTTGTAGATGGATTAGATGTTCACTGGTCTGTACAACTGACATAAGACCTGCGAGCATCATAGATCTCACTGTCATTAGAATGTAATAGAAGAAATTCTCAATCAGTGGCGTATCCAGTAACTTGCCCCCCTGGCGGCATTTGAGGCGTCATCAAAAACAAAAGGAAATAGTGTTTTTAAGACGATTCAGACGTTGTTTGCCCTCCCTGGCACAAAAAGCTGGATACGCTACTGCTCAAATTATACATGTATGTCCTTTTCAGGTAATAAGTTTGGACTCTGGTGCGCATTTGCCCTTGAAGTTCTGAAAAGTGCCGAATGTTTTTGCAACAAGTGGATTTATACATAAGCACTAAGCAGTTTAAATTCTGTGAATTCGCAGCCTCCAGAGCCACATGTACTGAAACGCCTTGTGCAAATGCACCATAATCTCCATGGGTTGGAACAAACCCACAGCTGTCCGACCCGCCCTAGAATTGGGCGGGTTGGTTTGGACTCAGATTTGATTAAGATATAAGAATTAAAGGAGCAGTGCTCACTTATCCTTTGTTGAATACATCATTTCTAATATCAAAATATGTGACCTGGCACTACGAAACAGGCTGAAAGTAGCACAAGTTCAAAACTGAGATTGTGGTTTTTCCTGAGGTAATAACAATTAAGCTTTAAAGGGGTAATGCAATAGGATTTTTAAGACTTGAATACATGTAGGACAGTGACATTTTCATGATATTTCTAGGACCTTTGTATCCATTTACGTAATTGTAACAATTTTGTTTTGTTTAAGTTAATGCAAATGTTCATATTAACATAAAGCCAACACATGTTATCTGAGACACAGCACTTGTTGTCACCATAGTGTTGTGTACAAAAAATATAAAACATTATACAGTTTGTTGGAGAAGGTCCCATGTTTTAGTTGATTTGCATACGAAACAGCTCATACAGGTTTCATTTTTAGAATTAACATTTCTTCAAAACTTTGTTGGTGGGTTATTTTGAAGGACTGGTTTTAGTTACGTTATGCAATTTGGACCAGTGCACTCTTACATGAGTAAATTGAAAGAAATTAATAACAATTAAAAACCATCACCTTCTTTCTACTCAATTCAAATGAAAATAGGCATTTTGATCATGCTCATCATCACCTTGTTTAAAGACATGGCCCATACGTGCGAAAACAAGTTTAATGGATATTTATTGCATGTTTCTTGAAAAAACTGTATGTATTGTGATGCTTTAGCTCATTCCTAACCCATGCTATAACCTCTTTTAAGTTGTGCCCACTGTTTCGAGATATTGAAGCTCAAAGTCATCAGTGAACTGTGCAAAATATACTCTCAGTGCAAGAAAAAATAATCACCCTAAAACAATATTTGCATTCAGATACAAAACCTTGGGACAGGATAGAAAAGAGCTTTCTGATGTGAAAATGATCAAATCCCTAAAATGACTTCGCAGTGAAAAAAAATTGGTTGGTTGTGCTGAAACTCAGAATGCCATAGTGCAAACTTTCTGCTCATTATTATGTTATGTCAAGTCACACACACTGAACGGCTAAATATACAGGCCAACACGGTAGTTGCTTTAACCTAGCCCTGAGCTTTCCTCTTCGGTGGAAGGGAAATGAGCCGCAGACCAGCAAAGACCGTCAGGAGATCTAGCTTCCTCCCCAGAAAGCCACTCAGCATCCAGGGACAGGCTGCTGAGGATGCGGGGAATCAGACTCGACAGGTTTAGGGGGAGAATGTTTGTCGGGGGGCTGCTTCCAAGACAGAAGAGTGATCGGATATCATGGTTAGTGGACTAGGGGCACAACATCGGTCACAGTGAATGTACTTTTCAAGAGGATCAAAGTACACTGCGCAAAGAAAGTTTTGGGGAGGTAGCCTTGTAAACCTTCTCTCATGTAGGAGAAACAACAGCACAGCCAATTTGTTCTGAATTCGGGGATAATTCACTGTGGTGATGAAGGCTTACAATGCATGATGAACAGCCACAGTACTTTAAAAAAGGAATTTTATGCTGTCCGCACACTTAATCACTACAACATATAACACAATACAGAGAGCACAGACACACCTGACAAATGAGCCGAATACACCATTTTCTGAGAAAATGGGGGCCGCTGTAACAATGCCATTTATGGGGTATACATTTAAATGTAAACTAATACATGTAAGTCCTAGAATACCTAATTTCCTATTATTTGTTAAGTTGCAATGGTTTAGCTGTTATTTAATCTGTGACCTGTGTTGTTCATTGTCGAGTATGTTTATGTTTAACTGATTCATGTATTTGATTATTTTTACTAAATCTTTAAGCGGTATTGTTTTGTCTTGCTTTGTTTGGCACATCCATCACAAGCTTCAGCTTTTTAAGGTGATGCCTCCACACCTGTTTTAATGTACATGCAGTATTCAATGTGACTAAGAGTGTGGAAATATATGTTTTCTTGAATTGAATTGAATTAAAAGTTTCACGTTTATTGAAAACAATTGTCATATTCAGTTACCTAATACTTCATTTAAAAATGACGGATTATAAAATAGTTGACAAGGAGTGCCAAGGAATGATGACAAAACAAAAATAGCGCCCTCATGCATTATACTGATGAAACAACTTTCTAAGAATTGAAAAACTACCACTTTTATTTTACTTCCAATGAAAACAAGTAATTAGATCCTGTTTGTTGCGTGTACATGTCACACATAGTAATATGCATAACAACAAGTCGAGCTGAATATCTATGGCATTTGTGCAGTCTCCAGTGATACTATTTCTGTCTCGGTTGATCACATCTGCTACTCAAAAAATCTTCTTTGAAAGAATCCTTCACTGCAACAAGATAAGCGTGCGTAGAATTATTGCCGAACAAATAAACCCTGCAATGCCAGGCTTCAAGAGTGTAACGCGCACGCAGAGGATCACAAAAACTTGCAACGGTTGTTCCACGTCCGACACTTTGCCCCTGGTTCACATCTAGGGCAAAGGGATGGAAGTGTCATATCATACAAATTGACAATTACGTAGCCAAACACCACCACCCTGTAAACACAATCGGACAGCTTCAATGTGTTAAAGACTCCTGCATCCAGTGTAAAAAGATTCCTGCTTTCCAACGCCATGTGTTTCGCCAAAGGCACACGCCCAAAACAACATGAGCTGGGCTTAATTTTAAGGCGCCATGGCTATCAGTAAACAAGTCACGGGGCAATTCCCATATTCGGTCTGTTTCAGACCAAAATACCCACACCTTTTTCTGGTCAAAGTGATTCCTAGTTTTGGTTCAAGTCGTCAGTGGATCGATCGTTGATCGATGTGCCCTCACACGACTGATTTTGACCAGCAACCTAGACTGGTTGCCAGTCCCTTCATTCTGACTTTGATTATGGGGACTGGTAGTGAGTGGTACTAATTAGCACGAAACCTTGCAGAATTCTGACAGGTTTATGCCGATTAGGTTTTTATATCTATATACCAAAATTACATTTTCAACTCCCACAAAATACATGTGTACATTCAAAATAATTTTCTCTATAATTCAAACATATTTCTGATGACAAAAAAAACAGCATTAAACTAAAAAGAAATGTGGGGAAAATATTACAGTGCATGTTCACACGAAGGCCATTGAAAAGTGCCATACCCAAGGTAGCTATCAGTCCTAATATTTGGGAGTGGGAACAATCGCACTAATGTGAATGGTTTGCTGGTCAAGATCAGTCCTGTGAGGGTGCACTAACCACACAGTGCATATGAAGAACAATCGGACAATCTGACGTCTTGAACTAAGACTAGGTGATTCTATGCATTACCTCTCAACTCCTTTTAAATCATGAAGCAAGACCTGTCAATTCAGACACCAAATTGAGTGGAAGGATGGGTGGGGGGATGCCGGGATATGATGGGACTGCATAGTGTCAGACAAGGCGAGATTGTCGTCTGGCCAAACTTGGCTGAATGGGGCAGCCTATTTCCCCCATCCAGTCATAAAATTAAACTTCCACATCCATAACTTGCAGAAAGCTGGTTAAAATAAATCACTGCTCTCTTGGAAGGTTCTTCTTGTAAATTTCCATAGGGTCACCACTGCAAAACTCCTTTAAGACACACACGCCTGGCAAGTAATGGGTTCCATGCTGAGCAGTGATGTAGTGGAGGCACAAGACCAGGCACAAGACCAGGCACAAGACCAGGCACAAGACCAGGCACAAGACCAGGCACAAGACCAGGCACAAGACCAGGCACAAGACCAGGCACAAGACCAGGCACAAGACCAGGCACAAGACCAGGCACAAGACCAGGCACAAGACCAGGCACAAGACCAGGCACAAGACCAGGCACAAGACCAGGCACAAGACCAGGCACAAGACCAGGCACAAGACCAGGCACAAGACCAGGCACAAGACCAGGCACAAGACCAGGCACAAGACCAGCTTGTTTTATATAGGCACAAGTAACAGGCACAAACCATGACAAAGGAATTTGTTAAAGATCTTGTGATGGTCTTGTGTTGGTCTTGCAGGGTCTTGTGATGGTCTCGACTACATCACTGATGCTGAGATATTTTGCGTGCTGAAACGTAACAAATTTGTGGGAAAATCTCACATCACAAAAAAAGAAGTACATGTACCAAATGGCTTAGTTGTTTTATCTTTCTTGTTGAAGCTTAGCAATCAGTGTTGTGAAAATTGGTTCTGTAAGAAGAGGCTGGTTTCAATTTGTGAATGATCAAACTGTCTTATTCATCAGGTAGGGGTGGGGTGGAAGAAGCTGGGGGAGGGGGAGGATAGACAGCGGTGGATGCAGGAAGATTTTGGCGTCGAAACCTTTCCTACTCTTTGGCAATATTGTTTTCTTTCCTACTAACTGTTGCAAACCAGCAACACTTTTTTCCTTTATGGCTATGAACAAAAATTATAGGTTGTTAAATGGCACTACCAACAGTATGCAAGCAAGAGCACCTGCCTCCCCCCCCCCCCCCACGCCATGTAAGAGTACCAACCCCTCCCTATCCCGTTTCCCCAGTTGAGGAACATTTTTGAGATCTCTGGCAAAAAGTTCTGGGCTCTGTTTCATAAAAGTTAGGAATATTCCTATCTTAGACTTATGAAGAATAGCTGTTCCTAAGTCCAAGATAGGAATATTCCTAACTTCTATGAAATAGAGCCCTGGATACGCCCCTTTAGTATCTACAAATTTATATGAAAGTTTCCCAGAAATCCAATGAACCTTTCAGAACTTGTTTGATGATTGTATTTAACTTTGTGACACTTTCATCAAAAACTGGCCCTTATCTAAAGATTTTGTTCAAATGTTTGGTCTGGAAGCTGGCCTGAATAAACCTAATTTGTTTAATAATAATAATGTTCATCGGGCCTAACAATCATCTCTCAAACCTTCTCAACTCCCTGGGGAGTATACAGCACTGGCTTCAAGTTCAGCACATGTGAGCTAATCAAACACATGACCACCACTGCTCTCACAGGTACCCATTAACTTCTGGGTTGAGAGAAGCAACTTGTGATTTGAAGTATCTTGCTCAAGGACACAAACACCATTACCTTCTGGACTAGAATCCACAATCTGTAGTAGCACCACGATCTTGAGTCCAGTACATGTAACAACAAGGCTCAGCACTCCTTTTACTTAACATGGAAAATTAACATGGGCTGGATTTGAACCTACAACCTCCAGAACACAGTACAAGCGCTCCACCAACTGACCTACAGTACCTTGCCCTACGTTGTGAATACCTTCTCTCAGCCACTTCTGGTTTATTTGATATTTCCGAAAACTATAAAATGCCCGATGTGACCTTGAATTCCTGCGTTTTAAGTCTCTACCTAGCTTTCTTACTTAATTTGGGAATGCCAAACGTCCGTCACCTGTTGGAGACTAATCTCTTTCTCTTGATAGTCTGTGTTTCCTCCGTAAGACAAACTGTAAAGACATCTAGGTCTGTTAATTAAAACCGACTTGCCAAACACACCTTTAATCCTACTTGTCAACAGAGTACAGAAGTATGACGTTATAGTTGCCATACACCCTTTTCGTAAAGTAGAAACGCACACATGCATTCATTCTGTTTCTTCCACCTCGTACATTCGATAATTTACTCTGGAATTAAATATATTTCAGCTTTTTTTCTCATTTTCACCCTTATCAAAGTACAGTATTTTATACTGCAGAAATGGATGTGGGTAATAAATATAGCCTTTAAAGTGCATAATTTTGAACAAGGTGAAAATGCTCTTCTGTAGAACTTCAAGTCATATTTGGATCAAATTGGTGTTAAAGATGCTGTGTCCATGGTTTTTCAATGTGGCACCCTGAAAAACAAATTTTCAAATTGAACTGCCAATTTGTTGGTATTAGAAAAGTTAAGAGCTTTGGAATGAGATATTGGAATGAGATATTGAAATGAGATATTGGAATGAGATATTGGAATGAGATATTCCACGAACAAAATCGACAAATGATAAGTAATTAATAAGTTTCCATTTTTGCATTAGAAGTAGGACACTCCTAATACACGTACAAGCAGTCTCAATGTAGGCCCTGTAGGGCAATCTTGACGTGTAGAACATAATAAGGGATGACAAAATAGATTGGAAAGTATAGTCAGTGTTTTATAACCATTCAAAATTTGTCTCCATAATCTGTTTGTAGGAGAAAATCCATGAATTGGAATTGTCAGTCAGAGCACATCAGACAAAGCACTTTTAAGCCCGCAGGGTTATATATTTCAATGACGCTGTCACGTGAATATCAAAAATCCAAAGGCAAATGTCATTTGCCATTGAGAAAGAACTTGCTTAACCCCTTGCGTACGGATGCCGCAAATGTGCGCCCAAAAAAACAGTGCCACCAGGCCGGATGACGCAATTGTCCGCCGTTTGTAAAGTTTCAATCCATTGTTGGATTAAACAGTGCCACCAGGCCGGATGACACCATTGGCCGCTGTTTGTGCAGTTTCAATCCATTGTTGGATTATTGTGTATAGGTTACGCTTGAATGCACAAACTCATTGTAGCGGTTCGCTTGGCTGTCATAACCGTCGCGGCACCCCGACGTCTCCCGTAAAATACCGTACTCAAGGGTTTAAAGGCCGTGTACATGATTGGTCATTTTGTTGCAATTTTCAAAAATGGGCGGATTTGGGGGTTAGTGTTTTATAGGAAATATCGTTCCACTGACCTGTTCAAAGTTTTGCGTTGTTGGATGGCGAAAAAACCGAGAGAAAAACGGCGCTCGTTTTCAACCGTTGGGCGGATGATAGCCTTTAGTCAAGGCGCGAGTGGCTATACCAGCTGGACACGTGACGCGCCCTGAATGCAAGCATGTCCAGTGCATCACTCGTCCGGGTAGCCACGCGCACCTTGACTAAAGGCTACAGGGCAGTTTTCCAACGATTTCCAGCTGGAAATCGTTGGAAGACGATATAAATTTCGTAATAATTCAGTAAAAAAAAAAATTGGAGAATTACCAATCGTGTACACTATCTTTAAGTTTGAAACGTTAGTCCATCTAATTGTGTTTAGAAACAGATGACGCAATCATCATGCCAGCACAAATGAACCACTTCAACCTCAGGCAGTGTTAACAAAGGGCAATAAACGCTTAGCAGCCATGTTAGAATTCTGTTTAGCCTAACCAGTTGCTATGCCAACCGACGTCACATTTAGACTTTTGCAGTTGTTCAAATAATTCCACAACTCACAATCAATTGCTCTTATGGTTCAGTTTAGGGCTCTATTTCATAAAATTCAGGAATTTTCTTATCTTGGAATAATTGTTCCCAAGTCTTGTTTAGGAACATTATTATTCTGCCTACAAGATAGGAATATTCCTGACTTTTATGAAATAGAGCCCAGATGTCTAAAATCAACAACTTGTTGATGAAGACTGTCAAAGAATCTACATTTCACCCTCGCAATTATCTGTATCCTGTATAGGAAACATCACAAGGTTTCTCACAAATTTGTAAGTGTCAAAAACTTCCTGAGCTATAGACAAATGTAAGTAGCATACAAGGTAAATAAAGCCATCAAAATAAAGAAAGCTGTGTCAGAAGAGGTTTTTGTCATTAGTCATATCATTAGTCATATTCTTATGTGACTCCTCCTGACAGTTTTGCAATTTAGAAAAATTGCCAAGCTTATAAATCAGTGTAATTACTGCCCATTTCGTCAAGGGCAGCTAATTGGAGCGTACTTAGCAAACTTCCACGGATTAATAGGCAGACATGGATAGGAAGATAAGATCCGTCCCGTCCCGTCCCGTCCCGTCCCGTCCCGTCCCGTCCCGTCCCGTCCCGTCCCGTCCCGTCCCGTCCCGTCCCGTCCCGTCCCGTCCCGTCCCGTCCCGTCCCGTCCCGTCCCGTCCCGTCCCGTCCCGTCCCGTCCCGTCCCGTCCCGTCCCGTCCCGTCCCGTCCCGTCCCGTCCCGTCCCGTCCCGATCACCAACGGAATATTCGAATACCTTTTTGCCGGTTCAAAAATTCGAAAAAATATATATGCACGTACAGATACGACTCTGATGCAGTGTCAAATGCTGCATTTTTGACGAAGGTAACTTTTTTGTGGCCAGAGGGTTTTTTCCCCGTCCGTAAAAACGCAGGCTGGAGTTTGGTTTTTTATCAGAACGTTACGTACCCATCAGTGTTAAGTCAAGACCATCACAAGCCCACACAAGACCCTGCAAGGCCAGCACAAGACCATCAGTCTTAATAATCCAAGTCTTAAGCTATTCAAATGAACTGTAACAAAAGCATTCCTTTGTCATGGTTTATGCCGGTTACTTGCGCCTGTTACAAGCTGGTCTTGTGCATGGTCTTGTGCATGGTCTTGTGCATGGTCTTGTGCATGGTCTTGTGCATGGTCTTGTGCATGGTCTTGTGCATGGTCTTGTGCATGGTCTTGTGCATGGTCTTGTGCATGGTCTTGTGCATGATCTTGTGCATGGTCTTGACTACAACACTGGTACCCATACAACAGGCGCATGCAACAAAAATGTCGATCGAGTAGTCCATAATATCGATTGCCTCACGTAAAAACTAAAAAACACCAGCGTAATGGCGCGGCATGCAGTTGCAGCTGACGTGTGAAAAACTTGATCGGCGAGTATCAAATATTCGAATATTCGGTCAAATCCAGTTTCAAATAATCGAATACTGAATTATTCGAAAATGAACAGCCCTAGATTGAGCTACTTCAAGTTGTTTCTGTTCTGGGTACAAGCTTGGATCTTTCAAAGCTTCTGCTGGGGCTTGTTTCATAATTTGCAGGGTTTTTTTTGCTTGAGATATGGGAGAGCCGGTGTCGGGAATCGTGCAGTCCCATGCTGTGCCTATTATACCACTTACGGAGCACAGGTGACAAGTGACTAGGCTTGTTAAAATCTGATCAAACACACTTCCATTTAGAATGAAAACTATTTATTCTTTTGAGTATTTCATAATAAGCAGCCAGTGTTAGTCTGATCTGAAGCATGCAGCCTAACTGCCGCCAAGTACATGTAGTGCCCAATTGTTTTGTAGAAATAAACATGTAGTTGGGTATAAAAAAGTATTGTAATGACTTGAGTGGATCAAGTCCCTTTTTTTATTAGCCTGACGCCACTCAAGCTGTCCAAGTTAAAATGCTTTGGGTCGAATGACTTGACCTGGACTTGCGCACTTTTCTCTATGTCAAGATCTGTGCACATTTGCCATTGTGCACTGCATGAAAAATCCACACCAGCAGCAGTATAGTACTTCCATACAGTGAATAACATGTATTACCAGGATGAAAGTAGGCCCTGGGGAAAAGGTTGGCAAACCTATTGTACTGGGAGTGCTAATATGGAGGACGGCAGCCTCAACTCGAATAGCTGATGCACTAACCAGTTTACGCAAACTGTCGTAAACAACTCTAGATTTGAATCTAATATATTTTCCTTCTCCCAGTCATATGTACAAAGAAATCAACTAATTTTGAATATTTGTCAATGACACACTGATCAGCCAGAGGTTGAGGTCAAATTTTGGACACCATTTGCAATACTTCACAAGACCACATTACAGTTTCCAGCTCGGTCCAGTAAAAAAAACACCAAAATTATTTCATAAAGTAAGATGCTGTACACATTAAAACTACTTTACAGTGTGCCAGATCTCTCGCCAAATCTCCTTGGACTTTACACACTACTCCCAGCTAACACATTGTAGTCCAAACAATGTACAGGTGTAATGTACATTTTTGTAAAGCCGTGTCCACATTGGACTTTTTTGGTAAAACGTACGGAGACTGTTGTCAACTTGTCCAAATTAAGTCTAATGCGGACAGCCGGTAAAACTTTCCAAATTGTCAAGTGTCGATCGTCGGTTGTCTGTTTATCCCTCCGCAGCGGCAACTTTTACAGGGCCAACCGTGTAGCGGAAGAGTTGCGTGGCAGTTTTACATCACTGAAAAGTCAAGTGTAGACAGCTACAGTAATGTAAAACATGCATTTTGATCACATGTTTTCCTTGCTTGTGACCACTGCAAATATAACGTGACCAAGGACTTTCCGCGAGCCGTGCAATCCAAGTGCGGACGCACAGAAGAATGACCACAGTGGAATGTTAACAATCACGCTCGGTAACTTTTGACAATAGTTATTCCAATGCGAACGCGGCTTATGACATCACACACAAGTAGGCAACTTGTGGCAATCCTGGCACACTACCATGGTGCCTACATAGAGCACCGGTACCGAAGTCTGACGTCAGTTGGCACGACAACTGGCTCCAAACAAATGTAGATTTCGACTGTTCCTTTGTTAACCCCTTGAGTACGGTATTTTACGGGAGACGTCGGGATGCCGCGGCGGCTCTGGCAGCCAAGCGAACCGCTACAATGTGTTTGTGCAGTCAAGCAGAACCTATACACAATAATCCAACAATGGATTGAAACTGCACAAACAGCGGCCAATAGCGTCATTTGGCCTGGTGGCACTGTTTAATCCAACAATGGATTGAAACTGCACAAACGGCGTCCAATTGCGTCTTCCGGCCTGGTGGCACTGGTATTTTTTTGCCAAATTCCGTCATCCGTACGCAAGGGGTTAACAGCCAGTCATGCAAACACATTGACACAAAATAACAAAAGTATTCTGGTTCCAAACATTGCATTGACGTCATCACTTCGGTACTCTATTGGACATGAATGCTATCATTCAATATTTATGACCTTCCAGGTAGCAAGAAAGTGCAAACCCCGATTGGCCTCCACAGACACCCAACAGAGAACATTCACCTATCCAACCAGGAAGCCATGTTAATTCAATTTCTGAAAAGAGGTACTTAGTGGTAAATTTGATTTGGCGGCTGTGGTCATGATCGCCTATGGATAATATCAGTCTACGCAATTCAAATGACAGCATCAAAAACACAGGAAATGGGTATTAATATTCAGCTATGAATAATTACCTTCGCTGGTTTTCAGGAAGCAATGCTGCATCTCAACTGGTTTGCTGAAATGTTTCACCTTAACGGTGCGGTCTGTTTTGGCTTGTGATAATTGGTCAATATTGAATTTGAAAAGCCTCCAAGCTTGAATTCTGTCACACAATAACGATAATTCAAGCAAAAAGAAGTTAGAAATGAATAAAAATATGATCTTGTGTCAAATATCCATCAATGATGGGCAGTATGCCTTAACCCCCAAAAGCCGGGGGGGGGGGGGGGGGGGGGGGAGGGAGGGATACCCCTCTCCCCTCTAGTTTTGTTAAGATAGTGTCTTAGTGCTATTTTTTTGCACGCCGAGCCTTTCTGATTTTTCGTCTTGGGCACATTTTGCACCAAAGTTGTAAAAATGGGGGATGCCATTCTCTTGCAATGCAACTTTTTGCGACAGTGGATACAAACTGCTGTGATCGCTTCAATGACCCTGAACATAGAAACCATGCTATTCACAAAATATGGTGCAGTATGTATAATGTATCACAAGTGCAAAATCCTATAATTAATTGGAATCAAATTTTGCACAGGAAATCATCATAAATATCCTCATCTGCAAACTTAATGTCATAAATATATCTGTTACTATTTGGCTGAGATCTTGGGGTGGAATCCCCCTCCAAATGAATTTCACAAATGGAGAAAATAATAGTATTAAGAAAAATATTGTGAGCACCCCCCCCCCACCCCACGGTAACATCCAGCCCACCCACTTACCCCCCTATGGAGTGAATCCTGGCTACGCTGCTCCATTCACGTAATAACATCCTATTGCCTGACATCGCCCTTCCCTTGATTGACAAGTATTTTCTGTAAGGTTTCAAGTTACAGTATGTACATTTGTGTCTAGTGTGTATCCGTAGTAATCATTCCGTGAATTCTTTTTGTGTCATTTTAAGGGTTGTTTGATTTTATGAATTGATGCCTTATGTTCAAGTTTCAACCAGTGCGCTAACTTTTGCAGAAAATGGTTGGGGCATTTATTTTGCAATGGCAAGGAATGTAGTGCATGTGCGTGCCTCAAAGATTCTGTGCTTGTGGGGGGTTAGTGCAGAATTTCTTTGCTAGCTGTTTCAGTTATCACAGAATTGCAGACTGTACATATGCATGTAAGCATATAACCTAGCATTACTGATGATTGGGACATGGACATCTTTCAGAGCGGAAGCTAGACTGAACGGGATGGGTTAATTAGGTACTTCTTAACCTCTTCAATATGGATGACGGCCATAGCCGCAGTTTGAAAAAGACCACCTGGCTGGTTGTCATCTATATGTGCATTCCTGCACGTACTCAATCCGTTGTTTGCCTATTGTTTGCATTACACTTGGCTGCACAAGCCCATCTTGGCATACCAGCACCCCATCAATAACAGACAGCCAGAAGGGTTTAAAAGTCTATTTTTTTTATATCTTTCTACATGTAGTTATCTCTTGAAAGATAATACTCAATGAACTCATATTGGATTGCAGATTGATTTACACATCATGTACAGCTCCGACATACAAACCTTGCTGAGACTTTGAATGTATGATAGCATTGCTAGAGCTGACAAAACATTTGCAGGCAGTCTCCATACTTTGTGTTTCAACATGAAATATACCTGTGACAGTTTGAGCTCAGTTCATCATCCAAGTCACAAGAAAAGAGTGAAAAAACATTGTTTTAACCCATTGAGCCCGGATGACCTTTACAGAGCCAGTTGATGACTTCTATACACACCTTAATCTTTATGCATTTTTAATTTGCTGTTGGGCTATTGTGTATGCCATGCTTGGCTGCACAAGCCAGCATGGCACACCAGCGACCCCATATAATACCCTGGCTCGAGGGAGTTAAAAGTACAATTTTACACACATTCAATATGTTCATATTTTGATTGATAAAACAGAAATAAACCAGTGTTTTTGTAAGTCTACAGACCAAATTTTCTCAAGGATCACAGTATTTCAGATGGAAATATTTCTCAGGAGGAGAACCCATATCAAATGGAAAGTAAGCATTTTGGTTTTTGATCATTACCAACGCTACAAGCTTCTCCAACTAGAAAATTCAAATTGTGAACTCTTGACAGTCTGGGCATGAATCTTTGAACTCTTGGGGACACAGGGTTCAATGTCGCTTCCATTTGCCGGGGATGTTTATTCATTCTTAAGCTCATGCTGTGGCAATTAGATGCTGCGCTGAGATCAGGTGAAAACTGTCTATTTGTATTAGCATGGCAACTGGTAATGCAGCAAAGGATGTAATTCCGCTATATTATGGGAATCACAAAGTTAAAGGGGAGAGATTTAATGGCAGGGCACGACACTCGCACTGGACCAGACTCCGGCATTGATCTGGCAGACTCCAAGACCCAAACTAAGCCAGAAGGCCGATGTCTGATTTTTCTTTCCAATAATCTAACATTTTAAAAAGATGAATCTCAGCTTCACTCTATATGAAATCTTTTGTTTATTTTCATTCAATTAACAAACTTTCAATTATGAACAAGTTTGGACTCCAATTGTGCCATTCTTGTGTAATTTTAGTACAATATGTTTTTAAAAGATTTAAATAGTAAGGTAATTAACTGATAATCACCAGAATTTTTGTTTAGTTTTCTTCATAAAATTCATTATTTTTCGATCTGTGTAATCATAACAAACCTGGTATCAATTTAAAGCTGGTGATCTGAACTCTTCATTGATTGGCTGATCTGACCGATATTTCCACAAATAAACCAATGAGACACTTTTAGGAGATACCAAGGCTACCCCCTAATCGTGAGCCGTTCAGCAGTGCGGAAATGAAGGACTAACTTTATCGCTTGATTTCTACAATAGTGCTGGATCATCTAATAAAACTAAAATTATCATAACTTTTTTAATACTGCTCCGATTTTAATCACTCTTTCATCATTTTATGATGTGTTCTTTCCAATGGTATATAAATCTAGAAATTATTTTTTTGCGATGGGAGACTGTTCTCTATTGAGAGTGCCACAATTGTAAACATAGATAGCTAGTTAATAATACAGCGCTGCACTGAGTATCTCAATATTTGTGTAGGTCTTGAAAAACTGACTGTCATCTTGTGGATCAAGTGTACTAGTACTAGCCTGGCGGTCTGGTGGGTGTTTGTATGAAATTCTTCAAGCCCTGGAACGGGGAGGGGGCATGAGAATTTCACAGAAGCCAGGATGCCATGGGTCATGGTCGTGGTCTAGTGTGGCCCCTTGAAATGTTTCCATGTTTGTCTTCTGCTGGAAGAGCACTTTAAAAAGGCAAAAACCGTCTCAATTTATTGTTCTAGCCGGGAATTTCAAGCCTGTATTGTAAGGCTCTGTTGCATTCAGACTAAACATTGCAGCTTTGAGTCAGTTGTCGGTGTTGTATTTCTGCACATCCCATAATTACAGGCAGGCTTGGTACATCCCCCAATGGCGGCTATAAAAGTGTGATGAACCGGCCTCCTCCACGTCAATAACTACCGAGGATTGAGATCATCTCAGAAACTTGGCATGTTATAATTCCTACATGCACTAATTACACTTCACACAAAATGACAATCATTCAGGTCTAAATCACAATATTTTTCTTGAATTATAGTTATCAATGTTTGAAAAAAACTTTTTTGCAGACGCCTTGCTTTCTGCCAAGTGTTGGTCTTGAAATGCCCTAGCCTCTTCATCAACTTATCATAAAAACAGGTCGAAACAGGGTGCTTGTTTCCACAGAGTGACATTCTCCACTGTGACGGTACATTTCACATTACCAACACAGGTTTTCACTATTTTTAAAAACAATATTAGGAAAACTATCACTTATGCAAGATATAAACCTGTTAACAACACCTACCTTATCAGTCCCAACACTTGGCAATATTTTGTTCATAATTTCAACAAAGCTGAAATGTTTTGTCTGGAAAATGTTCATGTGGTCTTCCATGTAACTAGCCCTTCTGCAGGAAACTACTCCAGAACTACTAAGCAGAATTTGTCCGCGCAATTTTCACATTGTAATGGTTAAATGTGGAGAGAAATAAAATAATGAATAGAACTAATGTTCCTGTATCTTCTTGCTTCAGCTTTTAACCCTAACCCTGCTAAATGCAACAGAATGCACCAATGGTAAAGAAGTTGCCACATTTAGCAGTCAAGGCATGTCTCCAGGGGTCAATTTCATAGAGCTGTTAAGCACAAAAATTTGCTCAGCATGAAAATGTCTTGCTTAATAAAAACAGGTTACCAGCCAAAAGTCCATGTAATTTTCATGCTAAGCAAACAACAGCTGAATGCCAGTCAAAAGCAATATTCCACACATGGAAATCTGGTTTGTAATCCAGTTTTTATCAAGGAAGCATTTGCATGCTAAGCAAATGTTTGTGCTTAACAGCTTTATGAAATTGGCCCCTGGTCTGATGCATTCTTTTGTATTTAGTATTATACATGTATAAAATAAGCCTCCAGCAACAAGGCTGGTACAGATGAGTTCACTGCACAGTGCAACATTGCATTTGGCAGGGTTCTTATTTCGGCTGTGTTGCATTCTGTTGCATTTAGCATGGTGCTCATCAGAGAATACCCCGTGGGGGTTAGGGTTAATAACTGTTCCTTTCTTACACTACAGAGTTACTCTGTAACACTGAAAGATCGCATACCTATATTATAAAGCTTAATATAAAAAAGGACTGGGGAACCATATTTCAGAGAAAGCTATAGTTATGCCCAATGATACATGTTAGATATGATAATACATATCTGGCCACCCACAGACATGCACAGACCTCAGAGGCTCCTTGTGTCGCATTCCGAAAAATGCCATAATTTGGGTATTTACGGAATGTTAAATTGTATATGGAATGCTAGCTCTTCAGACTACACGGACAGGTCCAGAGGGTTGATGCTAAGCGATTGCAAGCCTGTTTATTTGGAAATCCTTGGAAGAGATTGGGAGCCAGACCCAAACTAATCACAACAAAAAACTAGCTCCAGGGTGCGTCTGCCAAACTGCAACATTCGGTTTTATGTTTTTAGTCTTTTAAAGAGCAACAGTAAGGAAGAGTTTGATACAAACGACCTAAGAGAGGGATGCAATATTTGTAGCCGACTCTCTTTTGGGTTGACTGAGTGGCTGAGAGAACAAAAATCTGTGGGGTAATTACATGTATAAAGCATTATATTTAAATAGAATTCATAAATGCCTCAGCGAGTTTCACTATCCCTATTGGTCGAGAGCCTGTCACGTGGGGGGTGTTTAAACGGTTGTTTAAACACGGCTGGAAGTTGTTTAAACACGGCGCGGTTTCAAACTTTTTTTCCGGTGTCACACGAAATGTAGAGTCCTACAAAATCTGGTCCATTTTATTGGTTGAACACTCGAGCGACCAGTCACTCTCCTAATAACGCAAGCGCAATACCGATGTGTCCGTATTTAGAGTCCATAATTTCACGCTACACCGGCACTGCTGCGTTTGCACCACCTGGCGAGCGCGTGCGTCAATTTCCGTATAAGGACTTGTTTACCACTACTCGCGCGTGGCACGAACCATTAAATAGCTGAAGGGGTGTTATACAAACCAAGGTAAAACAAATTAAACAAAATCATTGGAAATTTATAATTGTCGGTGGTTTTTGCTTAATTATACAAAAAGGTATTTTATGAATGGGAATAAATATGTGCTGGGCCGGTTTTAAACGTACGTTTAAAACCGCCTTGGGGCCTGGACGCTGATAATGACCCTCGCCTTCGGCTCGGGTCATTATCAAGCGCCCAGGCCCCAAGGCGGTTTTAAACGTACGTTTAAAACCGGCCCAGCACATATTTATTCCCTTATTAACAAATATGAGAAAATAAAACACATAATAAAAGAACTACACTGCCAAAAAATAATTTCTTAAAGATGATGTTGATTGGTGAGAGAAGTCTGCATTATTTTGTAGTTTTATGTAGATTGCGTATTGAGAGCTATTTTTATCAAGTCCCCTCTAGCCCACTGGTACCATTTTTAGACAAACGGTACCAGCGGGCTAGAGGGGACTTGATAATCAACATCATCTTTAAGCAAGAAAAATATTCTTGAATAAAGAATACAATTCTTGTTGTGGGTAATGTCGTGAGAAAACCTTGTTTTCGAAAGAAAAATCTAAAATTTTGGATATTTAAAACATTAAGAGTTTTTTTGTCTTAGTCAATTTCCAATGTCAAGTAATGTTTACTTACTTTATGAATATTTTTCTTTTAATAGTGAGAACATGATTCAAGCAATAGCAAAAATGAATATCTTGAACAGGAAAGTTTTTCTTAGCACAAGAAAACTTCTGCTGTTTCAAAAGCACAAGACAGTTATCTTTATCAGAAGACTTGCCCAACCAAGGTGTTTTCTTTCAGCTAATCTGTACAATTCATGCTGTATTAAAATTGTATTATATTGAGAAATTACTTTTCTTAATTTGGTAGTGAAACTTTTTTTCTTATAACAAGAAACATTTTCTTGACCACCTGTATGAACTTGTTTTCAGATCGGAAAATATTTTGTTTTAAGAAATAATTTTTTGCATCCAAGAAAATATTTCTGATAATTTTTTCTTGATTTCAAAACAGTTATGGCATTTTCTTGTGTCAATCCCTAGAAAATTAGACACAAACATATTTCTGGCTGTTTTTTCCCTCTAAATTTTAGAAATGCTATCAGAAATAAAATCTCCAAAATGAAATGTTTTAAAGCAACACCAGAAAAAAATGTTTCTCTTCATATGAGAAATTAAAAATTCTTGATTCTAATAATCCAGAAAAACCTTTGATTTGGGTTTTCTTTAATCAAGAAATGCTTACTAGAAAAGTCTAGTATCACTCCCTAGAAATCTTTTTTTTTTCCCTGAAAAAGAAAAAGGAAAGTCATTTTTGGCAGCAGTAATGGACAGCTGTTACAATTTGTGGCCTGGTAAGGTAAAATGAGCAGTAAAGATGGGACGTATACACGTTTAAAGGAAACATGATTTAGGATTTATATTGCATTATTCCTGCTTAAAACAATAAAGTATTATCTTGACAATGATATTTTGTGTCCAGAGACAATTATTTCCCAGATTAAATATGAGAAAAAAAATTTTTGAAAATGTTTGTCCAAGCTACTCCGCCCCCTGAGTGGGACCCTCATTAACATAAGTGTGTGACGTAGATCGAGGCACATTACAGATTCTGCTGCGCGAGCCGGCCCCATTCATCATGCGTATGCATTGAGTGTACATGTACGTGTGTGTGCAGAACGATGTTTTTCGGCCACGCCGACAAGGTGTGTGGCTGCTGGGTGCAGCAAAACAACGAAGGATGGAGTAAGCCTTCATTTATTTCCAACTGATGCGAAATATCGGAGTATTTGGACGGCGAACGGTGACAAGAGCGAAGTGGTCCGGCCCCAGCAGCTTCTCAGCGTTATGTAGCGACCACTTTGAGCCGTCGTGTTTTGATACTGGTATTTTCAAATCATGGGATGACCATTAAAAATATGCTCAAGTCCTATGCCATCTTAACAAAGTTCCCAGATGTGAGTATTAAAGGTACAGGCGAAAGCAGTTAAACGGCCCATTCCCCGAGGAGCCTTCGCTAAAAGGGAGAAAATCAGGGCAAGTTCGATGTTAGTTGTTGCAACTTACGAAATTGCACGTGTAGACCTAGTGTGTATACGATGTACATGCGTCATTTACGGGTCCAGACTATCGAGTCGATCCATGGATTTCGGCGCCTCGGTCTACGTCACGAACAGCGCCCTCAATTTGAGTCTCAACAAATTCCAAAAAGGGGGGGTCAATTTTTGGGCGGCAAATAAACACACTAAAACTTCACCTGAACTAGTTTAGCATTTAATTCACATTTAATACATATAAATGAATTTATTTATGAAATAGAATGTGATCCGGCCAGTTTGAGAAACATGTTTCCTTTAAACGTTTAAATGAAAACAAATGCAAATCCGTTTAGAAATTTTCTCAAACGTTTAAACGGAACTCAAATTTCAAAAATTGTACATTGTATTAAAACCCTAACCCTGCCAGATGCTGCACAGTGCATCTGTGGTGACAGCTTGACCTTGCTGCACTCTGCACACAAGTCAATGTGACAAAGTATGCAATCTGATGCGTCTGGCAGGGTTCTAGCAAAAATGCCCTGGAGGGTTAGGGTTAATGCAATCTACCTTCAAGTTTTATTTACAAAGAATCTACGATCTTTGTACATTTATTTAATTTACAAAGCCTTTAGTACTTGATCACAGTCCAAGAAGTTTAATCTCTCAATGATGGGCAACCATCTATTGTGTCAATGCTACACAGTGTATACAATTGTCAGCGTTTGATGTTTTCAATACACCTCTGGGCCAAGATTAATGATACTGTGGGGAGCGTCCTAGTGTTAATCTGATTAAAATAATGTGTTAAATTTGGTCTAGCATAAAATCCGGGCTATTAATACCTGGCCTTTTTTTTTCAATCCAGTTTTTAACCTCTACTACGAAAAAAGATACATTTAATAAATTATTTGGACTTGGCAATATCCCCGGAATTCGTTTACCCATGTGCATACACAAAACGGTGAAATTTCATGTTCATTTCAGTTTCCAAGCTCATTTCTTCATATAACGGTCTTTAAAAAAGAAATGCCCAAATAAAATCCCAACTCCAAAAAAGCCTTTCCAGAGAATGATTGACAGCCCCATTGTTCAAATTGATACAGTGTGTCTCTTGTTTATTACAAAGTATATATTTGGGTTCAGCTGTAGGCCACTGGACTTTGAGGACCAGCCGCTAGTTAATGGGGGTGTTCTTTGCTGATGGACAGTGATAATATTTCAGCCAATTAAATGAGCCAGTTCCCAGCAAATAAATACGTCATTGGTTGTGGTTCCTTCTATGTGCAAGCTGGAGACATTGTCAATTGGAATTCTCAGCTGGCTGAAACACAGGTGCAAAAGCAAAGACACCTGACTGGGACAGCACAAATGCTGGGAGGGGGCAGGCAGCCTTTTTGCAAGTGTTGACTAAACCAGTGTTGACTAAACGTTTAAACACTACCAGAAAGCTTTGCTAAACAATTAAACGTAAATTCCCATCCTTAATGAGCAGAAAGTTGCACCGTGGCATTCTCAGCTACAGACAGAAACAATTTTTTCACTGGGAAGTCAATTTTAGGATTTTAACATTTTTACATGAGAAAAGCTTATCATATCCCAAAGTTATATTTTTGGGTGACTTTTTTTAAACCAAGTTTACTAACTTTGAGCTTCAGTTTTTTAAAACAAGGGGTGAAGGGTCTAGCAACTTCAAAAGGTCGGGCCAGGTCATGCTGGTTAAGAACCTACCATAACCTTTGTTTTGACTGGTTCATGAAAACTGGTTCATTGGCAGCAATTAGCTGCTATGATATGAAATACATGTAGGAAGTGTTTCAGGCACTCGCAGAAATGGCAACAAAGTTTGTACAACAGAGTTGTAAATGTGTGCACAGAGCTTGATTACTTTAAAAGCCCGGTGTACCAACACTAGTCAGGACTGCTGCGGGCTAGTCAAACTTGCCTCTTACACAGGCATGCAACTCTTCAATTTCTAAAAACGCGGAAAATAAAATGCGAGCGCATAGCGCTAGCGTGAAGCTCTTACGACGTCGTGCAAACATGTACATGTAGGTATAGTGTCCGTTTCCCGATGTATTGTATTGTATTCATTGGCGCGAGAAAAAAATGCGGAAACAGACTATCAGTCTATAGTCGATTGAGGGCGCTATAGCGACTAGTTCATACAACGGCAAGACTATACATGTACGCGACAGAATGTGTATGGAGTATGTGTATGGAGTCTGTGTCCTGCACCTTTCTATGTAATGTATGTATACAAAATACGGAGCCAGACGATGTGCGCTACATGTAGCAATATTGGTCATGTTGGTGGACGATTCCGCGGTCGGCACGGATCAGCGGAAAAGTTGCATGCCTGTTTACAATAGGTTGCCCAGCAGGCTTGTAAACAATCTGCAACTTACATATAATGGAACTATGATGTGAAGTGAATAAAACAAAGAGGATGATCATTATTGTTAGACAATATTCCCAATTTATTTTATGTAATTTTCTCAAATTCTTTTCATTTTTCGCATTTTGTTTGCTCTCACACTAAATCTCTGTTGTTCCCATCATTATTTTTCAGACCTGTTTTTATACCATTAAACCTATTGGCGGCCCATAATTTGAGCATTCCTCACGAGACATTTTTTAAATTGTCAAATGGCGCAAACGGTCTAGTGAAACTTTATATGGGCTAGTGAAATGTACAGTTTACTAGCCCAGGGGGGTAGTCGGGGAAAAAATTGCCCAAGGCCTGTACACATACACCTTATCTCTTCTGTACATGCATGTATACTATAATGCAACATACAAGCAGCTGACATCTGCATGCTCACAGAACTTCACACTGAGCTCACACTGAGCCCTGTGAAACTACATGTAACTCAGTTAGTTAAATTGAGCACAAGGTTTGACTTGAGCCCTGTCCGCACTGGACTTTTTTTGGTAAAACTTACTTTACCCATTTTAAGTCCAGTGCATTTCCTGAGTCCAGCGGTTACTTCTACCGGGCAACTGCTGCCCAGTGCGAGTCGGTAAAAGCGGCTCAGGAAAGCGTACATCCGGCCCGAGCGCGAGGTCATGCTACACAAGGACACCACGCATGCGCTTTGCATTGTTTCACCGCGGTGCGGTGCATATGTGGCAAGTTTCCAAATTCCAGTGCGTTGTTCCTCTTTTGGTCGAAATCATGGCAGATTTTATTATTGATACAGTCGGAAGTTCGATTGGTGCTCAAGACGTAGGCCTGCGTGGGTCAATCGTGCAATGTAGAAAGGTCACGCAAAGCGCCCCCATGAGTCGTTATATTGACAGCTCGGTTACTTCTACCAGTCTCGGTAAAATTTTCCCGTGTCGAAAGTCCAAGTGCGGACTTCATTTTCATTTTACCATCGTCTCGGTAAAACCTTCCAAAAAAAAGTCGTTTGGACACGGCTTTGGAGACAAAAAAAATGACAGGAAAGTTTCTGAGCTGTTCACACAGGACTTGAAATAGTAAAAGTAACCATCATTCTCAGTGAGTTCACCACTAAGAGTGCGCAAACATAAATGTTTACTCGAGTGAGTACGCTGAGAGGGTGTGTGGTTTCCCAGTTTTGCAAACTTGTGGGCATGCTAGTCTACACATAAAGTGACAATGAAACAGTGTGTACCATGCGGAACATGCACGTTCTGTTGAATCATGATTTCTCAGTTGAGAAAGCATCCTGCTGGCATCAATGTGTATTTTTAGAAATACAGCGAGCCCGTAAGCAATAGTTTTCATACACATTTTCTGATACCCTATGTGGTAATTTGGTGTGACTACAAAAGGTCAAACAAAAATGCTAGCTCACTTTGTCCTGCTTGGAAAAGTTCAAGAGGGACTGCAACTGTGCATGATTATCCCCTCGTTGACTGATTGTCATTTTAGAGGGGGGGATTAGCCAATTACTAGTGCTAGTAACTCCCCTCCCCCTTCCAGGATGCGTCTCCTATTGGAGGAAATTGAAGATTTTCCGACGTTGCATTTCTGCAAGTTGCTTTTCTCTGTCCTAGAGGTCTTAAGTCAATTCTTGTTACAGCTCAATGCTTAATTGATGATGTTTACTGGGCTCATCACCTGCCTACATGAAACAGGTGTACCGGTTGTGAACCCAAGGATAAGGTCAAATAGTGAGGCTCTCCACGATGAAGATACCTGACAGAAAATTTAGGGAAGTGTGAGAGAAAATGGAAAATTTTGAAACGTAAAAACTGTGCTGGCTGCTATGGCAACCTTAGTCAAACATTTTCTCTGAGTAACTTGTAGATCAGGGTACTCATTCCATGTCAAATACCCAACACAAAATTTAAACCTGACCCCCTTCAAATTGGTTCAAATTTGATGAATGGGGTAATTGAGGCTGAAAAAGCTGAAATTTCAAGTTTTAGTCCCATCGAACCAACAATTTTTGCACTACGGTCATATCCCTCTTTTTTTGCGATTTTGTCCAAATGGGCACACCCGCCAGTTTTGAAGAGGGTCAGGTTTAACCCATTGGGTGATCTGACACAGAATGACCCATCAGTCATTCAATGATGATAACCTTAGCTGTACATTTGGCTGGCTTTATACAGGACCACTGGTGTCATATACAGCTACACTGCAAAATGTACATGTATGCTCCACCAATCATTGGCCATTTGTACACTGAGGGCTCCCTTCATATCTTACAATGCATTCATGTGATGAGAATGCTGGGAAAAAATTTGGTTTTCTATTCAAACCGTTGTACCATTTTCAACAGGTTTTTACCTACATGTTTCTAAGTCTAGTCTTATTTTTTAATGGAGTTTTATTGCATTGTTGGCTTTATGTTTATATATTTAGTTTTTTAAACGTAGTATACAACATTTGCTGAAAATTTAGGCGGTTATCATATTTTTACCAAGGAAGACTTGTCGTGCTCAGCAAATTTTTGCTTAGCAGCTCCATGAAATTGGGCACTGGTTAGCGCTCTTGTATTTTGGTCAGAGCATACTGACCGAAACGTTGAATTAATACCTATGGTTCTTCCAAGAACCACTCAAGTCGTATCCTCAATTGAGCGATCCTTTGTTCCTTCACATGCTGCATCCACAAAATTCTCTCAAACTGCACAAGTATAGCGATTGGTGGAAAACATTCAGTTCATTGATTTCTTCCCCCCATCGGTCACTGAGCAGTGAATAGCTAAGAGTGTGGTTGAGGACGAGATCACCAACAATATCACCTGTGGAAGGCAGTCTTCAGGCATTTTGGTAGTTATGAAACTCACCGGTCAGTCTGCATGGACTCTGATTATGATACATGTAGCTAGAACACCAGCTTCTTCGCCAATCGACCTGAGGAACGAAAACAAAATATTCAGAAGAATGGGTGCCACATTAACCCTAGCCCTGCTAAATGCAACAGAATGCACCAGTGGTAAAAAGTTGCATTTAATAGCAGGGTTCATATTTCCGGTGTGTGCATTCTGTTGCATTTGGCAGGGTGCCTAGAGAATACCCCTTGGGGGTTAGGGTTAAGGAACCTGCTTCATGTGGCCAACTCAACAACCTCATCGGTGACTTGCATTGTTTTTAATAGAAGAGCGGACAAAAAGATTAAAAAATACTAAAATATTGCAAAAACATGTGGGATTCTTAGCAAATCGTACATGGAATCCTGGGCAAGTGGGCACATGAGTTTTTCTGAAACAGCTGAGCTGGTTAACTGCAATAAAGTGGTTTTTGCTAAAATAAAAAAGAGGGAACTTTCAATGTTCAACAAGTTTGCGAATCAGTGACCCAAAAAATAATGTGAAATCTGAAGATAGCTTTGAATTAATTGACTCTGCACATCACTATTGGGTAAAGACAATCTAAGAAGTTTGTGGCTAGGCTAGTTTGAGTTTGGAATCAAGATGTTGACATAAAAAGAGATTGTAAAGTCATAAAACTAAAAAGACCCACAGCTTGACCTTGCATGGGCAGCATGCAGAGTGTACTGAACCGTGATGAAATATGACATGACCTGACTATCACTCAGACATCAAAATCAATGTGTGATTCCCAGCCTATTCACTCTATATTAGTTGTATTTGACCTGTGTCCAACGGACTCCAACCTACAGGGTGCACTACACTAATTCATGTCCGAATTTATGCGCCAGCTCATCAACATAAAATGTATACCCACAACTTTTTTGAAAAAGGAGAGTTTGTGCCTCTAAAAATTGTGGGATTGTGTAAACATAGCCCAGCATCAACTCCCTGGTTTCTGGGCTTCCATCCGTGTGCAGACTTGATAAAATTACTGTTGAAAAATGGGTCCTATTTGCCCAAGAAAGTGGAGGGATGCCAATATAAAAAGGGCTGTTGATCTGCTTGTGAAATAGGACTTTTTGGGAGGTGGGTTTGTTTTGTGTCAATAATTAGAAATGTAATTGGCTAACCCCCCCCCCCCCCCCCCAAAATAGAAAAGAAATGGAAAGACAAAAGATCAGACAATAAGTGACATTTGTTTGTGTAGACCCCAGTGATGCTGGGGTACAGGTTATTGGGCCCTGAACTTTGTTGATTTTACACTGTTGTCAATGGAGCTTGAATTAGTGTGGTGCACCCTATATGTAGCAGAAACTGCATCTGACGTCACATCAAGGAATGTGACAGGATCAGTAAATCTCTGCATTTTCTCTGTCAATGAATTCAACTAGCTCAACAAATTTAGATAAAAGTTAGGAGGGTTTAGATCCTAGCAGAATCTTTCTCAAAGGCCAAATGACATTAAAAAAGAAACACACTGACACATTTGAAAGGAGGAAGACAAAAAGAGGATGATGTGGGGGTTAGAAGTAGGATAGTCGGAGTAACTTCTCCATTTAACCCTGCGGTGTGCCATGACAATATACACGCACTGTTACACCATGGTGACCTACTTAACAAAACAGCGTCATGGCACATCGCAGAGTTAACTGTACCAGTGTGTTTCCATGCTTGTCAGTTCCTGATCTTGTGTCATTTTGCCATTAGCCTTTGAGAAAGAACTTGCTTAAAGTTTGAAACGTTAGGCCAGCTAATTTTGTTGATTTGTATATTTCAGGTCAATCCAACCAGTTTGCAGCAGTTTAATTCACTTTCATTTTGCCATTTTGATAGATTCTACAACAAATGAAACATCAGGCCCTCCTAACTTTTGTCTGTTATATATATATTTAGGTGAATAGCAAGCAGTTTGTAACAGTATTATGACTATAACAAACTGAAATAAAACTGTCAATCCCTATAATTTTCACCAGGGGAGGTGAGTTTGTCTCACCAACGGTGGAAGTTACCCAACCTGGGTCTATAGGTCTAAAAATTGGGACAATTCCTTTGGTATCTATTTAAGAAATATCTTCTATTTAGATCTGGACCCAGAAAAATTGTGAAGGGCGGTGGGACTGGCAACCTAAAATGTGGCCAACCCCACCACCTCTGTTGTAGCCTTTTACCCAGAGTGGCTTTTAGCCTTGTATTGGGTGATTTCTATAAAAACAAAATTGGAAACAAGTGAAAGATGATGAGTCAAGCGTCATTTTGTTGTACACTGTATTCATCTTAGAGTGAAATTTTTACCATTGATGTCTTTGGAACTTTATTAAAATGTCTGCACTAGTAAGCAGGAAGTCGTGGGTTCGAATCCCACCCGAGTAAGCCTGTGAATTTATTAACACAGGCTCTCGGAAAGCACCGAGTATACAGTGCTTCTTACATTACATCGGGACAGGGCAAAAGAGAAAACATCTCTGTTCTAATTTACATCATCCCCTATGCACAAATTCCAGCTTCTGACTGATTACACGGTACCCACTGCTGCATTAGATTCGAATCGGCTAGCCGACCACGGCAAGCTTGGTGGTTGAGTGGTTAAGACGTCTGCACTAGTAAGCTGGAAGTCGTGGGTTCGAATCCCGCCCGAGTTAGCCTGTGAATTTGTTCACACAGGTTCTCGGAAAGCACTGAGTATACAGTGCTTCATACATTACATCAGGACAGGACTATAGAGAAAACATCTCTGTTCTAATTTTTACTTGATTTGCAGTTGGCCACCCCAAACAGCACGCAACTCACCTGAATCATCCGGTTGTTTTCTCTTGGTTGCTGCCCTCGTGTGTTGCTGTTCTTTCAGGACGGCGGCTGGTACCCCGGGCATTGGTAACTCTGGGCCTGCCGTTGGCCCTGGCTTATTGCTGAAGTATTTCATTCTTAAAGCCTAAAGACAAGATTTAAAAATGAAGTGAATGTTTTCGCAAGCCAATCTAAGGCCACCTGTGAGGAAGTTCAAAGACATTTAGTCCATTGGCGGGTTGGCCGCTGTGTAGTCACGTGCATGCTCATCATCAATGTGCAAACCATTCTAGAGAACTGCTGTCACTGGTTCCCTCATCGTTTCTAAGAGTTTAGCACAAAAATGATGCTATTGATAACCAGCGCAAACATATCCTGTAGGCTGGTTCCAGAGGGTTGACGAGCCAAGATTTAGGTTTGGGCAAGAGTAGTCCAAAAATTGTAAACAATTGCTAACTACTGTTCCTGCCCGAAATCGTTATATTGTTGGGCTTGAAACTCAAGCTGCTCAAACTTCATTTTAAGGCCAAATTCGATTAGTCAGTTTTTGGTAATTCAAGAAAAAACCAAAGTCCCTGTTTGCGGAACCCCAAAAAAACGATGCCAAATCCCTGAAACCCAAATCCCTCATTCCTTGAAAATTTGATAGAGCATCTGGATAGTATTTTGATTTTATTACTCAAAATATGCTCAAAATATGGGCAGGCTCAAGAGAAATATGAAAAAATGCCTGCAAATTTATTTTGTTCAAATTGTTTAGGTTTTTACACACTTTACCATTTGTCAACTGCTGTACGATTTATTCCTGACTAGTAGCATGTGCAATTTCAGACTTGCACAAGAAATTCTGTAGAACCGTAACCGGTTCCCAACTTGAACACACAAATCAAACCGGCGCTTACAATTTCTGACTTGCACTGGCAATTCCAGATCGGTGCACTCAATTCCCAATAGGCACATACAACCCTGAACCACCATACACAATTTCAACTTGCTGTACGTAATTTCCAATCGACATATTTCAAACACTAAATCCAATCCAAGTTTAAATGCCTAAAATATTTAAATATTTGAAAATACACAGCTCCGGTTCCTGCCATTTGAGGAATAATAACAGTGCCACCATAAGTCAAGAACAGAGTGTTTGAACTTGGCATTGGTAGATACTTCAATACATTGATATAGATAATAGTCGTTTGTTTTAAAATAACCTCAATCAAGTTTCAAAACTGACGGAATATTTGTCCCGTTCCTTTGTTGACTCAAACTCTACCTAACTAGAATTGACCTCGGCAAAACCTCAGCGAGGAATGGACTCTCACTTGAAATCGCTAAAAGTGGACTAATAATTCTTAATTATCACCAAGTGACTACAGACTTAAAGACCTACTATAACCAAAGTTTAAATCTCTAAACAAGATTAGTATCTTGATTATGAATGACAAGAAACCAAATTCGTGCTAAATATTGTCATTTTCTATCCATCATTATTAATTAACGGACGAGAGAAAGATGCTAATTAAATATTCAAATTTCGCGCTTACTCCAAGTTCTCCCCCTGCTGTTAGCCTTGACGTTATCGCATGTAGTCATCCATACTAAACTCGGATTTGGAATTGAAATAGTAGGCTTACATGATGGGATACAGAGACGAAGTTAAATCAACATGTATCGACTCATGTAATAACTTGTACTAAGTGCAACGATCGGACTACACACCATGACGTCATGCGCAATAAATGCATAACGCATGACATGCAAATGGTGGACGTGACATACGCTTTTTCAGACGATAGGATTTTCAAAAGTGAGCCAATTTGCATTTTTTTTTTCAAATTAAAAAGGACAATACAACATATTTTTTGTGTATTGCTCTCTATATTGACATATCTTTAGACTGAGACAATAATTTCACATGTTTTCAAAGCGTTCTACTAGGTCTTTAATATGAGTCATTCTACATAATTACCTGAGAGGCAGTAAATCTTTTCAATGGGTTAATGCACAGTAAAGCTCCTATCACTTCCAGAAGATCATCGGTAGCAGCTGTGAAGATATCCGAGAGCGGGGTACCAGGAAACTTCTTGAATTCTATGTAATCAGGTAGAAGCGTCATTCCCTGCAAGGCGAGAACAAAAAGAGATAGATGTGTAAGTTGACCTCAACATTTCAGGGAGATTTTGCGGGAATGCCTCCTTCAGGGTGTACCGTATAGACCATTTTGAAGAATTTTTAACCCCTTGCCAACGTGCGGATTGAAAATTGCCACCTGGCCAGTTGATGTCTATGTGTGCCAATCTCCGCAGTTCAATCCATTATCGGGGTATTGTGTACGTTATGCTTGGCTGCACAAGCCTCTTGTTTCCATTTTGCTTGGCTGCATAACCCGGCCTGGTGCCCTAGGTTCTCCCATGTAATGCCCGGTGGCAAGGGGTTAAAAACGGGGTGGGAGTGTCAAGATTGTTATGGTGTTGAGGCGTCATTAAATCTTTGAGATAATTTGAATACATAAATACTGTCAGACAACATGCCCTTTGCTGACCGAGATGCAATTTTGTCGACAGCAACACGAATTTGGTGACAAAATGGAACTAATGCGGGTGTCACACCCCCTCTAGCAATGCCTATGACCATATAGGAGCTAAGAGATGTACTGTGTCCTATTTTACGGATCTGTTACTGTTTCTGACTGGGCTGAGTTGGGAAGTATTGTCTTAACCAGTTCGCGTCGGATGACGTGTATACACGCACTCAGCGAGCCAAGGGTCCAGCGGAAATATCTGTCGGGGACCGGCTCGCAGTGAGCGAGGCCAGGGTGTGCTACCCGCAGATAAAGGTCTAAACCCATCTGGCACCCAGGCTCGTGAAAAATAATCTTGGCGTGAACTGGTTATAAGTAAAAAAAAAAAAAAAACTGCCTGACTGGTCCCAATTTTATGGCTTACCACAGAATTAAACATTTACAATCACCATTCTGTACTCGGCATATATTTCTACACCGGTCAAATCTTTATACACACTTGGACAGAAAATATGTTCCTTCAAATGTTCCTGGGGCAGTTTGGTTTGCTTCCAATTATATTGTCAATTGTCAGTATATATCCATAAATTCATGTTCCGAAGCCTCTCCTCATGCATATATAATCATCTAGATTTGATTCACAGCTTTGGGATAGATTTGAGATTTGTTTGCAGGAACTGCAGTGTTTGAACAATTCTTGACCACAAATGTATGCTAGCTGTTAAACACAGAGTTTTCCACTGCAGTTAGCAACATTTTTTGTGTGTAAATGGTAAGAAAGACAAATGAAATTGGGCGCAGTGAGCCACGTGCAAATAACCTGGTCAAGTTATTCAGAACGATTACTGCTCATGAAGCTTTACGTAAGTTTCAACTCACAGGCCACTGCTCCTCAGTTGCTGTTCCTAACGTCTGGAATATTCTGGTTAGTTGATCTAGATCAGACTCTCCGGGTAGAAACGGTAACCTCAGGAGAAGCTCAGCCAGTATGCAGCCCAGAGCCCACATATCCACTCCTACACCGTAGATCCTGGCCCCAAACAGTAACTCCGGACATCTATACCACCTGCATTAAACAGAAATGACAACATATTTCGTTTGAAGGGACACAATGCCGTGGAGAGGCCGTCCAATTGGACTACAAAAGGCATTCGTCCCAAAATTGCTATGGCTGGAAAGATTACTCAAATGTAGAATATAATGATGTACAAGGCCTACCCTTGAAAATGTGTTGTTTGTCTGAAAATCATTGATAAAAATGGTTCCGGGAAGCCATTTTGGTCGAAGAATGGTGCCCTTGGCGGTTTTGTTGTTGTTGCATACAGTCTGCACTAAGTGCGCTGCCAATGCTTCGTGTTTTCTTTATTAAATATATTATGGTAAGTAATACATGTATGGTAATATGGTAGGTAAATACTGCACATTATGTTAGACTTTTTACACTCAGACCTTGGAAATACAGTCAGACATCAAGTCGGAAATGGGCATCTGATCTTATGAACTAGAGAATGAATACCTTGTGACAACCTGATGTGTATAAACCTTGTTAGGGCTGCCGTAGAACTTTGCTAGTCCAAAATCTCCTATCTTCAGTAAACCATTTGTATCTATCAGTAGGTTGTTGGGTTTCATATCCTGGACAGAATGGTAGAAAGAAAGATAGAGAGAGAGAGAGAGATTATGAATAAGAGGTTTGGTTTCCATGATTTGATTAAACCACTATTTTAATATAATTCGCAGGTCTGCAATGCTCAACAAATCACAAAATATGCACGCTTACAAAGAAGTTGCTCGTATTCTTAATAAGGAGTTGCCCACTTGCCAGAGAAATGATGCAACACAATGTGCACACTGGAATGACCAGCATGGTACATTTGCATTCTAAAAACACAAACAAATCGCAGAAATACGTGCATGCACAGGTCAAAATACCAACAATCTCACAACTAAGCAGTTTTTATCCACAGCTTGATGGTCAAATCTGCATTTGAGAATTTCCCGGGAGTGAATTTCCCGGGAGTTTATTTCCTGGGAATTGTCCATGTAGTGTGAAAAGGGCTTTATACGTGTGGACAGACATACCGTACCCTGTGGAGACATGAACACAATGGGAACAGAGGGACTGAATAGGTCCCCACTAGGCAATTCTATGGGTTAGGTCGTCTCCACAAGGAATGCCATGTCTCCACAGGGATGCAAAAACGCGGATATGTGTGTGTACGTGCACTGTATATATCTCCGAGGACAAGAGAAGAAAGAAAACACAAAGAAACCTTTCAGTCCTCGAACGTAGAGTCTTTTGTTGAAATCGGTCCTCGAACGTAAGGATACGTGCTTAGTCTATGGGGGTTGGTTATATTAAAGGAACAATAGGAAACACAAAGCATTGTCCTCGGACGTATTGGGGAAGTACGACTGTGTGTACATGTATGTGTGTGAAGGCATTTTGGCAGAGCCCCATGAGAAAACAGACCATTTCATAATACCAATCCTCACATCGGACCTCAGAAGGCCCAGGGGAGAGGGGGGGGGGGGGGGGGGGGGGTGCAGTGGGGACCGCAAGTGATAGCCTCATAAGACACTTACTCTGTGCAATATCCAGTGGTTATGTAGATATTCCAGACCTTTGAGTGTCATGATCATGTAGCCTTTAATGTCTCCTGGTTTCAAGACTAAACTGTTGTCTTTGATAATAACCTGAATTTCAGATGTGTAAAGAAAAGCAGCAAAATGGTTAATTCATCAAGTGGTCAAAAAGAAAATGACTAAGCATAATCAAATCATCAATGCAATGTTTAGGCTTGTTCTCGATCTCACATTGAACCAAAGTTCAGTCAGACAGGTCAGTTACATGCCATCTGACAATGCAGCAACTTTCACATGTGATACGGCAGACCTTAATGGAAATGGTTTTCGACATCATTATGGCTCCTTTTTATATGGAAATCTTGACATTACTGCTACAGCAGATTTCAATTCCCGCTAAATCCCTGTGCTAAATTTGTATTCCTGCAATTGCGCATGTACATGTACATTTCAGTTGGTCAATGTGTTGGTTACGACACGGGCCATTTTTTTTCTTACTGGCTGCTAGTTTGGATAAGACCAGCATTCTAATTATGTAAGACCCTGATTGTGAGAGGTATCAAAGCTTTTAAATTCTTTTTGGTAGTAGTGCGGACACAATCCCAAACAGCTGTGTACATTTACATGCATCAGTCCTGACCAGTATTGTAAACAAGTCCCGATCAGAGTCTGATGCAAAGGAAGGGGAGGTGAGTTTGGTCTCACCAACAATGGGAGTTACCCCGCCTGGGTCTATAGGTTTGAATATTTAGATCCGAGCCCAGGAAAACCGTAAGGGTAGCAGGGTTGGCAATTCAATATGTTGCCAACCCGTAACCCTTTATCTAGAGTGGCTTTTAGCCTTGTATTGGGTGATTTCAATTTTTAAAAAGTACACTTACATGTAAGTACACTTGAGTACAAAACTCAACAACAGGCTTAGATTTGGACATGACTTGAACCTTGGCTTAATTGTAGAATTGAATGTGGATTACAAAGTACTGTTTTAGTATAATGGTTTTGGACTCGTACCTAGACTTGGCCATTCCAAACTTAGCCAAGTTTGGAGTGTGAAAACCATTATGACATTAAAAAAATTAGGTTCAAGTGGACCGACTGACTGACTACAACACTTACAAGCCTTATGGTTTACCGTATTTGTGCGAGGCCTCAGAACCCTGGAGGTGGTTGAATTGAAGTACAGCGTTGCATACACAAACCTTTAACCCTAACCCACCTCAATCCTCCAAAATCCTCCTTGCAGTTTTGGAGGATTGAGGATGAACGGTATTTCAAGAAAGAGGATTTTGGCGGATTGAGGATGAATGGTGTTTCAAGAAAGAGGATTTTGGAGGATTGAGGATGAATGGTGTTTCAAAAAAGAGGATTTTTGAGGATTTTGGAGGAATGGTATTTCAAGAAAAAGAGGATTTTTGGAGGATTGGGGATGAATGGTGTTTAAAGCACAGGATGATTTTGGAGGATTGAGGATGAATGCATTTTTGGGGGCAGGGCAATCAGAGGATTTTTGAGGATTGAAAATGGTTCCTAGCAAAAAGGGTCTAGGGGTTAGGGTTAATGAAATATGTCTCACCTCTAAATCTATATCCATGTAATCAAAGACGAGACTAATGTTTGACTTGTGTCCAAACACGTCCAGTAACTGTGAAAACAAAAAGAAAAGCCAATCAACATTCCACTTACCATTATTCACTGTAACGAACAACCACCAGAGTGACATTTTTTTGTGGATCCCATGGTGTTTGTTACAGCGGCGTTGTACTACAACATGGGAATCTTTCCATATGTCCCCAATTGGCAAACGTGGTCAACACTGTGATTTGTACGTGGGTCTTTCTATAAATCTGAGGTCCAAAAGTGTGACATTTTTTGGTGTCCCTGTTACACCTGACCTGTGTAATTTCCATCAAGTTTCATTACAATAGACTGATCCAGTGTGCGTCGCCCGATGGCATTCTAACCAATCACATACCTAGTTTATGTCCGACATACGTGCAGTAAAGTCCGACATACGTGCAGTAAAGTCCGACATGCGTGCACGCGCAAATAATGCACGCAGCTGGAACATGCAGTGTGGCATTGGAAAAAAACATGTGTTAATTGCCAACGTGCGCAGTAGGCGGGGCTTACTGGATCGGTGTATTGACTTCACACTAGTTTTTACTTGTTTGGCAGGTACTTTGCTTGACATAATCACTCTTGGATATAGAAAGCATTAACCCTAACCCTCCAGGGTATTTTGGCTAGAACCCTACCAGACGCATCAGATTGCATTGTTTGTCAAATCGACTTGTGTGCAGAGTCCAGCAAAGTGGAGCTGTCAGCACAGATGCACTGTGCTGCGTCTGGCATGGTTAGGGTTGAAGAATGTGTCCTGAATTGCAAAATCTGATACATGTCACTATGCAACAGGGACACCGAAATTGGACCCAAAATTTATGGAATGAACCATGTATGTCTATTCAAAACATGGAATGCTCCACCAAAGTGAGTTGCTCAATCGAAAAACCGTGGATGCTTTTCAGTGTAAAAAAAGTACAGTATTAGTATTAATGAACTGAAACTTCACCAGGTTACTTTTAAATGTCCTACATTCCCTGTGGATTCTGAGTGATGCGTACATTTAAAATACACGAGCTGCAAATGATCCCGTCTTTATTAAATTAGTTTAAACCTACCCCCTAGGCATTTTTACTAGGACGCTTCCTCAACCTGTCAAAATCCAACACTATGCAGTATAGCTATGGCACATTCTTTGCACTTAGACAAATTGGGGCATCATAGCTCCATGTAAAGTAATGGTGCGAAGGCCCTACAGTACTTAACCCATCAAAACTTGACAAAACCTGCTGTTGGAGTTTGCAAGGCTTGAGGTAGTTAGGGTTAATGAGTAAAATTAGGTTGTGAATGGGTATAGTTTGCACAGACATTACCCCAATGATGTTCTCATGTTTCAACTCCTGTAGTAGTTTGATCTCCCTCAGAGCAGTGCGATTAACTCCATCTTTGGCTTCACTTCGATGACCAAGCTTGATCTGTAAATAGTACATACATATATGCATTTATTGCAATGCAACCATTGATTTACAAATAGGATGTTACAATTCATGTATGCAAAGCAGGAGTTGAAACAAGCAGGCAATACATGACTCATAAATTTATACACAAGATGATATGGTACAGGTCAGTGAATTTTAACAATTTTAGATCAGAGAAAAGAAGCAGTTTGGTTTAACCCTAACCCTGCCAGATGCAGCACAGTGCATCTGTGGTGACAGCTTGACCTTGCTGCACTCTGCACACAAGTCAATGTGACAAAGTATGCAATCTGATGCGTCTGGCAGGGTTTCTAGCCAAAATACCCTGGAGGGTTAGGGTTAACGTAAGTGTACAACATAGAGATCGTGATAAAGATTAACATCACTGCAACTCCCTAAGCATTTTTACTAGAAACCTTCCTCAACCCGTCAAATTCACCATGTTTCATTGTTGCTGGTTAACAATACCCCAACCCGTCAAACTCCAACAGCCCATTTTCCATAACAGTACACAACCCATCAAACAATTCAACACCCCCTTTTATAGCTGTTGGGTTTGATTGAGTGGGTACACTTGGCAAAATGCACAGCATGAACAATGGGGACATACAGTACCCATCCCATCAAAATCCAACACCACATCAAACGTACACATACAGTACCTAACCCATCAACTTTCAACAAAACTACTCAAAGACAGAGCACTGCCAGATCTAGTGAAGGATTAGGGTTGAATTCCCCTTCCCCTGCGACCTTTTTTGTTTCATATGTTTTACTTTTAATCTCAGACCAGGCCTAGTTGGCAACCTTTGTTTCACTGCGTTAAACAAAATCTGTCAGTCCTTACACACCCCCCACCCCACATGCAAACAAATCCTTGATCCACCCCTGCATGGGCCAACAAAAGGGTTTGGAAGTAGCACTTTTGAAATAAAAGTTGTCCTTTCTGCCATTGGTGCCAAATTATTAATAATCTATTCACAAGACGCTGGCGTCCATGATGACAGTCTGCGTGCGCAGACCAGCCGACCGACCAGCCAACCGGCAGGCCGCCTGGGTTCCATGCATAGTGCAAACAAAAAATCACTAACAGCGACCTCACTCGGCAACAATCAATATATGCAAATCAGTTTGTGCACGTCTAACGCCTTAGAACAACTGCGCACGTAAGAATTCAAGTAACAAGAGAATTCTTAAGAAGACAAACTATGTGGAACATGTGGAAGGTCTGCCATGGTCCGACGATTGCAAGATTTGATGACATCGGAGCTTGTTGTTGGTGATTGGACAATAGCCCCACCTATATCATCTATTATTCGCATACGAGGTCGTCTCTGGAAATCCAGCGACAAAATAAAGAAAAACATAAGCCAAGGTGAACGGCTGTTCTAAGGCTTTGAGACGGACTCAACTGATTTGCATATTGTAGCCTAGCCGCGTGAGGTCGCTGTTCACGTTTTGTGTATTACAATACGTACGTACTCTACATACGTACGTGTAAGTGCAAAGCGTGGCGACTGTTTGTCACACTATATAGTCGAACGTCTTGACCAAGGCTATTAACAAGATGGCTTCTGGACTTGTAGAGCAAATAATCAAACAGTGTATGAAAAGTGACGAGAAAAGTGTAGAAACTGACAAGACGGGAAATCCAACAAACCTTTTTAACAGCTACAATTCTGTTGTTGTCTTCAATGTCCTTAGCTTTGTACACCGTTGCAAACTGGAAAAGAGAAGAATTTTTTTAACAGTAAAAATGGTTCATTCAATCTCACTTCAATTGACTCACTTAAATAATTCCTAGGACAAAAACATGGCAGTGGTTTAATATTTTGCCGTGAACCGGCATCAGCTTCGTTTTAGCTACATGTATTTGACCGGCACGGCACTGAACATGCGCAGTGAGTATTTTGGGGGACTTGTAGAAATTTTTACCATATCAAATTTCGTCTGGTTCCATGCCTTCATTGTCGTTCTCACTTCATATTCACGAGATGGGAATCTGACCAAGTGTACTGCACTTATACCATTTTTTTCCCAATTTTTATCCACACTTCTAAGTTTGGATTAATGCTAATTGATGCCTCTTTAACAAAGTGTACCTCACATTTGCCTAATAATGTCAAATTTTCTTAGGTAATCTGAATGAGTATACAACTTGGCACACTTTAATTTGGATAATGCTAATTCGGCCAACTAATTACTAGGCCCTAATCAAATAGCCGATAAACCGTTTCGACATTCTCAATGTATTGTTGGTTTGGAGGCCAAACAAACCATGTAAATTATACACAAACCTATGGCACTGTGAACCAGTCCAAATATTAATTGATTTTATGCTAAATATCTGTCATGAGTTGAGGCGATACCCTTTTCACATATCTTTGCATGGAACATAAGGAAAATAATAACCAGAAAAATCAATTTTAAATAGCAATAAAAATAAAGGTAATAATTGGGGAATCCCTCTCAGGGTACCAGTTACTGACGAATGCAAATTTCTGGAATTAGAACAAAATGTCACATTAAAATTAGCCAATCAGAAGAGGATTTTTGCAAGCATGACAACGAACATGTGACCAATGAGACCAACCACGTCCGCTAATGTGCTTGCTCTTCTAATGCCAGTTGAGAATGCTTTGAGAATGTCGAAAAGGTTTATTAAAGTGAAGTCATTTTCCAAATTCCATACAATTTGAATTTATCCGACCTTTGTATGCCTCTTTAACAGAACGTGTACTGCGCATATTCCAGTTTTTTCTCCACACTTAAGTTTGGATAATGCTAAAACTCCCCCCCCCCCCCCCTGTTATTAACGTTGAACTTGAACTTGAAGCATGTGGACGTGGTGGAGGATGGTTGACAAGACCATGATGAAGAGGCTTATGATCATGATCAGTTCTTGAACACGATAAAGTTCTACACTGTGCATCTGTGTTTGTTCTTCGACACAACAAACAAATTCGGTAGGTACCTGCCCTTCTCCAAGAAACTCGATTTTTTCGTAACGTTTGGAGCGATCACCTGCAAGTGTTGAGCGCGCCGCCATTTTCCAAATCTTTGACGCTTGAGGGCGGTATACAAGTGATACTGGTCGATCTGTCTATCATATCAAAGATAGTAGAGCGCTCTACTATCTTTGGTCTATATAGGCCTATATCTAGCATGCAGACGACGCGAATTCTGCGCTGGGTGTGGTCGATCGATCGACGCACGCCCCCAAAAACTTTATTTAATGTTTTCGGAAATTTGTGATGGCACACCATCTTGTTCGTTGATATGCATCCTGTTTGCAAGAGTACGCCTCTATGTAAAGGATATTAAAAGCACGCCGCCATCTTCAAATAATTATTTTGCGGGGCCAACAGATTCCGGGTACTTTTTTCAAAGAAAATATTATTGTAAAATATTGCTTGGGAAATGTTTGATACGCCCTTACTCAGGGAATGCAACCTTAGAGCTGTATCCTGAGACATGTATGATATCATATTTTGTAGCTAATTAGTCCTAATCATGGCTGTCGTTATTGTGCAAGTGCAAAAGTGCTTTTCATTATACATGTACTTTCAGCGCCCCCCCCCCCCCCCCCCCCCGCCCCCTTCCGGCTCCCCGACGGAAAATCCAAACCACAACCCCTATCCCAGGAGGGCTTTTATTGCCATTATATTTTTAAGATTACGGATCGAAAAGAGCGCCCACTGTGTTTTTTGTTCAGTTGCATAATATCTGAAAGTTTTATTATAAAAACTACAGTGTTTAATCTTTTATTTTAAGCTTTGAAAAGCGCTACCATGTAGGGGGCCTGCCACCGGTTGCAGGTAGGCTACGCTTTTTCAAAATTGTTGGGTTCCGGGTTTTAGTTTGGGTTCGGGTTCTGGGTAACGATTTGGGTTCTGGTTTTTTTGATCGGGGTGTTTCGAGGGTTCTGATTTTTTGGTTTCTGGTTGTGGGTTGAGAAAGTATACCGAAGGGCGTACATTCGAATCTACAGGTTGGGGATGATGAAAGTAACCCGCGCGCCGACGGTGGAAATTTCAAAAAACGAAAGGGCCGGGGGGGGGGGGGGGGGGGGGGGGGGCTTTCTAACACGATCGGGCGCTGTTTATGCGTTGTGGCATGCATTAATTGTTCATTCACGTACACACATGAATTATAACCCTCCTTCTGACAATTCGACTAGGAATATTAATGTGGTTTACATCTTGTTATTGGATTCCCGCCTTTTCTTTTATTTTTACTCTTTTCCATCTTAAAAAAATTATTTTAACAAAAAATCTGGGATGTGAAGATGATGCTAGGCTATGGCCCTTTCCATCCTGATCAAAAAGTGGGGGATACCCCCATCAGTCCCCTAGGAATCAACGCCTTTGGTATACAAAATGTACCTTGAAATGCATCTATTATGAATATTGATCAATTTATTTATAGTCTCTCCCCCCCCCCCCCCCCCCCCCCCCCCCCCCCCCCCCCCACCACCACCACCACTGTAAATATTTCGCAAAAGCAGAAAATAATCGCATTATAAAGAAAAAACACTG